>CM067380.1:52405310-53015326 GCA_034510155.1 Eucriotettix oculatus | reverse complement strand
TTACACTCATTTGATAACAGAGGTGTTTGCAGTAACTGGTCTTTGATTAACTCACCTGAACTCTTAAAATATATCGGATCATTGTAACTTGAAGAATGACTGCATACTGATGATAACCAGCCAATGATTTCCAATTCCAAATCTTTATCCACGCCATTCGTGAGTGTTTCTGTTTCTTCTCTGTGCACAATTGGGTCAGCTGAAAATAAATGTTTCATTGAACATTCTTTGCCTGTTTAAAAATGGAATTTGAACATCTCTAAATTGTACATTTTTTATTCATAGTAAAATGGAGGAGCATGTAAAAACATGCTTACCTTTAAGTTCTGTTTTAATGTCATTTGATTTATTAGTATTTGCTTCTATGGCTTCAAATGTTTTGATATCTTTGGTCTTGGGTTCCGCTGTAATGTTTTCTGAGTAAACTTGTTGTTCTGCTGAAACTATCATAGTTACAACTTATAATTACCTATTATAGCAGAGATTAAATTCATACTGCAGTTCACTGCATAAATAACTCAATTATATCATGGTAAATTAATAAAAATGTATTATAAGTAAATAAAAATTGATATTTCATTAATTGAAGTATCACATTATACCATTTATTGTTAAATCAAACATTGGACCACAGAAAAGAAACAAGATATATGTAATTTATATTCATTATAAAGTATCATAATTGATTTGGCGTATAAAGTGGATGCAGGAGTGAATGTTTACTATCTGTAATTTAGAACATCACTGAAATCACTAAAGAAAAATAAAGTTACAGGTATTATTTCAATCTGCATTCTTCGAATAATAGATAAAATAATTAAGAAAAAATAAATAAATAAATAAATTAAATAACAAATGTTACAATTCCTGGAATAAAAAAGCCAAACTATAATTTATTTATAACTTCAATAGTAATTCCCAATTTAGACATGCAACTTCAGAAACACTATAACTGAATATTATTTACACTGTATCATACTACACTGCACACAATATTTCATCATGAAATAGTGTTTAAAATCGTAAGTTACTTTTGAATGAATTTGCTAATTGTTAATAATGTATAACTTCTCTATTGGTAACTTTATCCAAAAAGGAATATGACATATAAATATTATTTAATATTCTGCTTAAAATAATGCACCTTCTGATTGGTTTTACATTGAAAACATATTTATCCATTTGTTTAAAATAAAAAAAATTGTTCTAAACTGTATGAATTATTTTTTTTTACTGTATTGCTTACACTCATTTGATAACAGAGGTGTTTGCAGTAACTGGTCTTTGATTAACTCACCTGAACTGTTAAAATATATTGGATCATCATAACTCGAAGAATCACTGCTTTCTGATGAAGTTTCTGACAATTCCAATTCTTTGTCTATATCATGGGTAAATGTGAATGTTTGTGTTTCTTCACTGTGCTCAATTGCGTCAGGTGAAAACAAATGTTTCATTAACCATTCTTTGCCTGTTTAAAAATGGAATTTAAACATCTCAAAATTGTACATTTTTATTCATAGTAAAATGGGGGAGCATGTATAAACATGCTTACCTTTAAGTTCAGTTTGAATGTCATTTGATTTATTAGTATTTGCTTCAATGGCTTCAAATGTTTTGGTATCCAGGGACTTGGGTTCCGCTGTAAAATTTTCTGAGTTACCTTGTTGTTCTGCTGAAACTATCATAGTTACAATTACAAATTGCTTATTATAGCAGAGATTAAATTCATACTACAGTTCACTCCAGAAACAACACAATTATACTTTAAGTGAATTAATAAAAATGTATAATAAGTAAATAAAAATTGATATTTCATTAATTGAAGTATCACATTATACCATTTGTTGTTAAATCAAACATTGGACCACAGAAAAGTAACAAGATGTACAATATTATATTCATTATAAAGTACCGTAATTGATTTGGCTCATAAAGTGGATGCAGGAGCGAATGTTTACTATCTGTAATTTAGAACATCACTGAAATCACTAAAGAAAAACAAAGTTACAGGTATTATTTCAATCTGCATTCTTCGAATAATAGATAAAATAATTAAGAAAAAGTAAGAAAATAAAAAAATTTAATAATAAATGTTACAATTCATGGAACAATAAGGCCAAACTTTGTTTTATTTAAAACTTCAATAGTAATTCCCAATTTAGACATGCAACTTCAGAAATATTATAACTGAATATTATTTACACTGTATCACACTACACTGCAGAAAATATTTCATCATGAAGCAGTGTTTAAAGATGTAAGTTACTTTTGAATGATGGTGTAAATTGTTAATAATGGATCACTTTTTTATTGCTAACTTTATCCAAAAAGGAATATGACATAAATATTGTTTGATATTCTGCTTAAAATAATGCGCCTTCTGATTGGTTTTACATTGAAAAGATGTTTATCCATTTGTTTAAAATAAAAAAATAGTTCTAAACTGAATGAATAATTTTTTTTACTGTATTGCTTACACTCATTTGATAAAAGAGGTGTTTGACGTAACTGGTCTTTGATTAACTCACCTGAACTGTTAAAAGATATTGAATCATCATAACTCGAAGAATCACTGCTTTCTGATGAAGTTTCAGACAATTCCAATTCTTTGTCTATATCACGGGTTAATGTGAATGTTTGTGTTTCTTCACTGTGCTCAATTGGGTCAGGTGAAAACAAATGTTTCATTAACCATTCTTTGCCTGTTTAAAAATGGAATTTAAACATCTCAAAATTGTACATTTTTTTTTCATTATAAAATGGGGAGCATGTATAAACATGCTTACCTTTAAGTTCAGTTTCAATGTCATTTGATTTATCAGTATTTGCTTCTATTGCTACAAATGTTTTGATATCTTTAGTCTTGGGTTCAGCTGTAAAATTTTCTGAGTTACGTTGTTCTGCTGAAACTATCATAGTTACATTTTATAATTACGTATTATAGCAGAGATTAAATTCATACTGTATCTCACTGCATAAATAACTCAATTATATCCATGTAAATTAATAAAAATGTATTATAAGTATATAAAAATTGATATTTCATTAATTGAAGTATCACATTATACCATTTATTGTTAAATCAAACATTGGACCACAGAAAAGTAACAAGATGTATGTATATTATATTCATTATAAAGTATCAAATTTGATTTGGCTCTAAAGTGGATGCAGGAGTGAATGTTTACTATCTGAAATTTGAACATCACTGTAATCACTAAAGAAAAATAAAGTTACAGGTAAAATTTTAATCTGCATTCTTCGAATAATAGATAAAATAATTAAGAAAAAATAAGTAAATAAAAAAATTAAATAACAAATGTTACAATTCCTGGAATAATAAGGCCAAACTATAATTTATTTAAAACTTCAATAGTAATTCCCAATTTAGACATGAAACTTGAGAAACACTATAACTGAATATTATTTACACTGTATCGTACTACACTGCAGACAATATTTCATCATGAAATAGTGTTTAAAATGGTAAGTTACTTTTGAATGAATTTGCTAATTGTTAATAATGTATCACTTCTCTATTGGTAACTTTATCCAAAAAGGAATATGACATATAAATATTGTTTAATATTCTGCTTAAAATAATGCATCTTCTGATTGGTTTTAAATTGAAAACATATTTATCCATTTGTTTAAAATAAAAAAATAGTTCTAAACTGTATGAATAATTTTTTTTACTGTATTGCTTACACTCATTTGATAACAGAGGTCTTTGCAGTAACTGGTCTTAGATTAACTCACCTGAACTCTTAAAATATATTGGATCATTATAACTAGAAGAATCACTGCTTTCTGATGAAGTTCCCGACAATTCCAATTCTTTGTCTACATCACGGGTAAATGTGAATGTTTGTGTTTCTTCACTGTGCACAATTGGGTCAGGTGAAAACAAATGTTTCACTGAACATTCATTGCCTGTATGAAAATGGAATTTGAACATCTCAAAATTGTACATTCATAGTAAAATGGGGAGCATGTATAAACATGCTTACCTTTAAGTTCAGTTTGAATGTCATTTGATTTATTAGTATTTGCTTCTCTTGCTTCAAACGTTTTGATATCCAGGGACTTGGGTTCCGCTGTAAAATTTTCTGAGTTACCATGTTGTTCTGCTGAAACTATCATAGTTACAATTACAAATTGCCTATTATAGCAGAGATTAAATTCATACTACAGTTCACTCCAGAAATAACACAATTATACTTCAAGTGAATTGATAAAAATGTATTATAAGTAAATAAAAATTAATATTTCATTAATTGAAGTATCACAATATACCAGTTATTTTTAAATCAAGCATTGGAACACAGAAGACTAACAAGATGTATGTATATTATATTCATGATAAAATATCATAATTGATTTGGCTCATAAAGTGGATGCAGGAGTGAATGATTACTATCTGTAATTTAGGACTTCACTGAAATCGTGAAACAAAAATAAAGTTCCAGATAATATTTCAATCTGTATCGTTTAAATAAAAGATAAAATAATTAATACAAATTAAGAATATAATAAAATTTAATAATTAATGTTACAATTCCTGGAATAATAAGGCCAAACTTTGTTTTATTTAAAACTTCAATAGCAATTCCCAATTTAGACATGCAATTTGAGAAACACTGTAACTGAATATTATTTACACTGAATCGTACTACACTGCAGAAAATATTTCATCATGAAATAGTGTTTAAAGATGTAAGGTACTTTTGAATGATGTTGTAAATTGTTAGTAATGGATAAGTAAATAAAAATTAATATTTCATTAATTGAAGTATCACATTATACCAGTTATTGTTAAATCTAGCATTGGACCACAGAGAAATAACAAGATGTATGTGTATTATATTCATTATAAAGTATCATAATTGATTTGGCTCATAAAGTGGATGCAGGAGTGAATGTTTACTATCTGTAATTGAGAACATCACTGAAATCACTAAACAAAAATAACGTTACAGGTAATATTTTAATCTGCATTCTTCAAATTAAAGATAAAATAATTAATAAAAATAAAGAAAGAAAATCATTTCATATGAAATGTTACAATTCCTGGAATAATTAGGCGAAATTATTTTTTTATTTAAAACTTCAATATCAATTCCCTATTTAGACATGCAACTATAGAAAGACTATAACTGAATATTATTTACACTGTATCGTACTACACTGCAGACAATATTTCATCATTAAATAGTGTTTAAAGTGGTAAGTTACTTTGAATGATGTTGTAAATTGTTAATAATGTGAGTGTTTCTATATCTTCACTGTACACAATTGGGTCAGGTGAAAACAAATGTTTCATTGAAATATAGTTCTAAACTGTATGAATAATTTTTTTTGACAGTATTGCTTACACTCATTTGATAACAGAGGTGTTTGCAGTAACTGGTCTTTGATTGACTTACCTTGACTCTTAAAATATATTGGATCATCGTAACTCAAATAATCACTGCATATTGATGATAAACAGTCAATGATTTCCAATTCTAAACCTTCATCCACGCCATGAGTACATGTGAGTTTTTCTTTTTTTTCACTGTGCACAATTGGGTCAGGTGAAAACAAATGTTTCATTGAACATTCATTTCCTGTATGAAAATGGAATTTGAACATCTCAAAATTGTACAATTTTATTCATAGTATAATAAGGGAGCATGTATAAACATACTTACCTTGAAGTACAGTCTGAACACCTATATTTACTTTGAATGAACCATCTGTATTTACTCCTATTTCAGCATTCTTGGCAGTACAACTTTCTTCCCCTGTTGAAACAATTCTTTCAATTTATATTTGTCTATTATATGAGATATCAACTTCAAACCTTAGTTAATTTACAAATAAGTCAATTTTAAGAATGTTAATTAATAATAGTAATTGGATTATGTGTATGTAATAATTAATTTAACAGACATGAAAAAATAAATATTATTGAGACTATAACATTATATTAAACATTTAGATACAGTAAACTATCAAGGTACTAGTTACATCCATGGTAAAATATTGTATTTAACTTGGTTGACAATGGTGGAAGGAGTGAATGTGTATTAGCTGTTTGCAAAAATCACTAAAGAAACCTAATGAAACAAGCAATATTTTATACAACTAATTTGTAATTTACAGACTGAACTTATATTATCCCTATATAGAAAAATAATACAATACAATTACTGTCATGCCATACTTACATTTGTAGAGTATCTATACACATTGGGTAAGGACAGGAAAGAGAGAAAAAAGATGGTGGCTTACCTGAATTATTAAACTGACTAAGTTTCCCAATATCAAAACCAATTTGGAATTTAAGTAATGTACAAAATATAGCAATCAGACATGTCTATTATAGTCAATTCAAATATCCAGTAAACGTCTCCTACGGTAACTGAATACAATCTTTCTATAAAAAAAATCTGTGAAATTGCACATTTTGTTTAATTTGTCTGCAGTGTTGTTGAATAAATTGGAGAAAAAAAGGAACATAGGTAACCAGTTTCCATACATTATAAACAATTCCTAAACATATGCATGATGACTATAACACAATACTTCATAAATTATACAATAAACAGTAGGTTAAATACAAATTTATATGATGGGCCTACTACCTTATGCTATGTTAAATGGGCATACCTAGTTGCCTTTGTAGTAAATCTCCCATAGCTTCTAATTCTGAATCACAAGATAAATCTGAGCTGCTAGGACTCTCCAATGGGTCATTTTTTGAATCATTTGACAACTTTTTTAGCATTTTCTTCCAAAATGTCATCTTTCTTTTGCATTTTGCTGGCAGTAATTCTAAATTGAAATATTAAATCAGAATATTGTTAATGCATTGTAATAAGGTATAATTTTAAATTAGAAGTTGAACAAGAATTATGTGCATTGTATACCATTGTGTACCAACAAAGATTTTATTCCCACCATAGAATATTATTTCTCTATATATGTATGTTTTGCATTATTTAAAATGCATCAGAATGATTTTGGCCCAAGCTTGATAGAAGCCAAACCACGGTTGCCAATTTTTAATCACTAATAAACATTATTTTATTACCAGATTAAGACACATACAATATGGCAACATGGGTGAGGGACCTAACTACACAAGTTTCTGGAAGTTTCGTTGAAAGACAGTTGGAAAGGAAATTTCACTGATCATATTTGGCAAACGAAAAACCTTTAAGATTGACAGATTTATAATTCCAGGATAAATAGGAGAAAAGCCTTTCTGAACCACAGAAAATGCATTTCCCCCAGTGAAAGGCTAGAGGGACATATTGTTAAACACTGTCAAATATGTATCATGTGGGCATAGGCCTCCAGGAAGAAACAAGTCACTTTTGAAAGATTAAGGAAAAGATTTGTTCCACCCAGCAGTGGCAGATTATTGTGAGACAGGAAGACGGAATACTGTATGCATTATATAAAATCATGCATAATTTTCTGAAATTAGGTACCCATTAGAGGGCAGAGATTTGTGACTATATAATTCATTATTCAAGTACTATTATTAAAAAAGTTACAGTAGTTCAGTTCTTCTGTACATTATAATTACTTCATCTTCAAAACTTTGTGTCCTCTACCCACTTCTAAATAGTTGTTTAAAATTATGACCAACAAAGACATTCCTTTTGGAAGCATTAGAAAACTGTGTCCTCAGTGCTCACCTGACCTGATGTCTCTCAAGGAGAGTAACCAAGACAGAATTCAATGATACTGTACAAATAGCTGTTTAGTCTATGGTGTTAAAATTGTTTGTGTCCCTTCCCATTAATTGCTAAGCCACAAGGACCATACTCACAGTTGATGTAATTTAATTTTAATGCAAAATCTGAACCTTTGTATATTTATCAATGAACTCCCACATAAATAAATAAATGCTCTTCCAAGATTAAATTTAGCAAAAATTTAATCAATTTAATCACTATTTTTTATGGTTAATATTGTACAAAACACATAATAAGTTTAAAATGTTGCTGGGTAGGGCATATTGCACTGAAAGATGTCTAGTGGACAAAGAAAATTCTAAACAGATGTTCACAAGACCAGTAAAAACCAAAATATCAAGGAAATGGTATGGACTAACTGATACAAGAATCATAATTTACCAGACTAAATATAGTATATATAGTAAAAATTGATAAAATAAAGACAACCTTAAAGTATGAAGGAAGGAAGTTTTTCAGGTTTCCAATCGGGAAATCTCTGTCGACACAGACATTTTGATAAATAGCACTTCCATCATCTTTCAGCCTAGAAAATGATGAAAGTGCTATTTATCAAAACATCACTGTTTACAGAGATTACCCGGTTGGAAACACAAGAAAACTTCCTTCATTCTCTTCACCAGGAAAGCCTTCGATCTCTATGTAAAATATGATTACATAATTGGGTCAATGGTACAAACTATCAAAAAGGTCATCATTCAACAAAATAATAAAGGCTATCATGATCAATTAGACTATTTTATGTTCCATGAGAAATGATCAGAGTTAATGAGTTCATTCATATGTATGGCCAATTTTGCTGAAAATAACATTTCTAAGGAGTTGATTCATTTTAATACACCAACTAGGTTAGACATTTTGTAAAATACTCTACACCCCCATAATATTAATATTCATGTGGTGAAATCTAATGGTTATTTCCTGAGAATATAGCATTGAAATCAGGACAATAAACAACAAACACTACACAGGTCTTGTCAAACATTGGACTTTAGACAGGTCAAAACAGCTAAACTTTAGAGTATAAAAAGTCATAAATATATTTTACTCTTTTTTTTCAACTCTTCAGCTGCTTTTAAAATGCTGGTAATTGCTGATCTACAATTTGATTCGACTTCATTCTTTTCAGAAAGAATTTTTTTGACCTCTTTCTTTGATAATTTTTGCTCTCCTGTAAAAAAAATAAATTTATATTAATAATTCTATAGCTATAAATCTCATAATACACAAAAATGAAAAGATCTATAAAAAGTTATGTCATTAACCACTGTATCATTGGTCAATTATTTTATAATTCTTTTCATACTTTCCATAATATAAGTGTTTCAATGTGATTGAAGGGAAGAATTTTGATATTTGTGGAGAAGAATTCATCAGGATGAAACAAAAGATAACATTTTTCTAATAGAAAAACCAATTAGTCTCAAAATAAAGCATTTACCTTTCCATTCGTCCTCCTTCATCTTATATAATTTTAAATCTGTATCCTGTTGTTTTACTAGTGCAGACAGTTGTTTAATATACATATTATCTGCATCTTTGAAAAGAAGCAATTGTTCATATTTATTTTTTAATTGATCATATTGGGCCACATATTTCTCCTTTTCCTATGGAAAGTATTTAAAATTGTCTTAAATTTTAATTACAACCAAACAAAGATTGTGGTAAATGTTATTTTCACTATTTGGTATAAAAAATTAAAAAAATTATTCTGATACAATTCATTGAATCGCACTAAATCCTGGTCAAGATTTCTCAGTTTTGATCTTCTACTTTGTGTATAAAATAGACATTGCTGAACAAAACTCAATAGAACATAATTCATTGAATTATTGCTTGTTGTATCATCATTACTTTTGATAAAAAATAAATATTTAATTTTATTAAACTATTAATTCCAAATCAATGACAAAAGAACTATTTTAGATTCTGAACCTACTTCTTCTATTTTTGAAATATCCTTCATGAATTTAATTAATTTTCTTCTTAGTTCTGCATTCGCATGAAGTTCTTTGTCTAGTTTGTTTTGAAAGCCTGTTTCTCTAAGTCTATTAGTTTGTATGACTTGGCTGTAACATATTAAATGCAAATAAGTAATACTGAAATTATATTTAAAATATTATAATTATTTTAAAGAAACAGCTGTGCTATTAGACTGACAAAATACATAAAGGATAATATGTTTACATTAACAACATTGAGTAAAATTTATTGTTGCAACCTTTTCAAATGAAGAACAAGATGATTTACAGGTTTACAAGCAGCAATTATTTACATTATGGTATGTTTTGATGCTAGGCCTTTTGATTTTTACACAAACCTACATATTACTGAGGTAAATTACAAGTTATTTCACCATGAAATGCAAATTTAAAGAATACATTAAGCTGTATATCTCAGGATCCAGTCCCTCCAAAATAAGACATTACTGCTTCCCAGTCTGGTGTTGTCTACTATCAATTTAAGGTAAGTTAACTGCTCTCTATCCCACTTTCTTATTATAACGAGTTAATTATTTTGACAATATCTGATTATCTTTACTTACTTCTTGAGGACAGATTTTCAGATTGGCGTGGTAGATCAGGACTTGGAAATTTAACATTCTATTGCTTTCCAACACCAACCATTGATCACTATCACTCCTTCCTATTCATATAAGTTGATTCATTTTACATGTCACATTACCTTCACTTGCTATATGCTAATAAAGATGTGACACTGTAAGGATTATTAATACAATTGATAAACCTGAAGTTGCAGATTAAAGTCACAATTGTAGGTTGGAAACTTTTTACAAACTTTCATAGTCACCCCCGCCCCTCCTCCTCCCTTATCAGGAGAGGAAGAAACATTCTGAGTGATGGCTGCCATGGCCTGAGCAGTATAAACTATCGCTAGCTGTTGCTGGTAAATAATTACCCCAACAGGCCATCTCTCAAGGAAGGTGAAGATTTGAAGGGAGCTGGAGACATGCACACAAAACAAACTAACATGTGTGCACCCTTAAGAAGAAATGAACACATACCTGAGCAGACATACATACATAATTTCACATATGCCAACATTCACTGACATCCCCAAATTAACACAAATACCCATGCACATAACACATACACATTCTTAAATGTATTCACAAGTACTTTTGCAACTAAGGATGGTCAGTGGGGCAGTTACTATCAAGGGGACGTTGAGTCCAAGAGCTGTCTGAACTGCAAGACATGTTAGAAGTTCTGTCACATTGAGATGAGCCTCTGAAGAATCAGGGGATAGGGTTTTGAGAAGTGTCAGTGTGAAGCACTGATTGAAATTGTTAGTATAGTGACTATGGGAATTTTTTGGTGAAAATTTGACTGCTGTGGTGATTGACAATCCATTAAGGGGTCTCTTTGGCCTATGCAGAAGGCTGGGCAGAGTACACAGTTTATTTTGTAGATTGTATGAGCAGGTTATATTTTCTTAATTCTACAGGTTAAGTTATAGAGAATTGTTTCTATAGGTTAAGTTATAGAGAATTGTTTCTATAGGTTAAGTCATAGAGAATTGTTTCTATAGGTTAAGTTATAGAGAATTGTTATACAAGTTCATATACATAATACATAAGCATTGAAATCCTTTTCTTCTGTAATAAAATTTTTTAGAAATGGGCACAAATTCAAAACTAGCTTGATACTTTGGTTTACCCCACTACCCAGTGGGGTACATCCAGGATTCCTCAAATCTATTCAGAAATCAACAGCAAAACTTGTTGTATATAAACTAATTTGTGGACAAAAAAAAACTGTAGACAGCAGTTGTCAAGTAGAACACAGAAAATATAAGAAACAAAGTAGGGCACAACAATAAACCAATACAGTTAAGAGACAACAAACATATCTTGTATATGCATGAACTTATTGTGCAATATATTTACAAATGATTGAAATAATTTATTTGTAATTGGTACAAGACGGTTTATGGAGAATCTACTTAGTAAAAATATTAGTTTCGTTATACTTATTAACATACTTACTTCAAACGTGTTGTGTAACATTTGCGCAAAACGGAAATTTTACTATTACAGGCCTGTATGACAGAAGAAAAATATATCATATATTTCATGATGATAATTCATAAACATTATACAGGATGTTACTATCAATTTTTCACTCAGAACTAATGTTACAGAGTAGGACTCATCCATATTAAACAACAAAAATAAGTTTAATTTTCATTTTCAAGTATTAACTGTTTCTAAAAAGTATAACTGAAAAGTTTAAAACTAAAGTTTAGATTACATCACATTTGTCATTTTGCATTGATCCTTAAGGAAAACTATACTTTATTGGTGAGAAAAGTGTTATTAATTGTTCATGTACTTGAGTAATTTTTTTTAATTATTCATAGATTCCACTTGATTAAGAGCAGTTAATCATAAATTTGACAAGCTTACAATTTCCAACAAACTACTGATTTAGCTTTGGGGCTATGCATTAACATTAAGTGTATCCAAACATTCAGAATAAACTGCTACAAAACATAGAGAATGCTTCCTGGTGTATCAGAAATACCAATCTCCATAGGTATCTCTATATCTGTATATTCCAACCCCTCAGGAAGAAATGAGACTTCACCTCCACATCAACCCAGTGGCCCTATAACTTCTGGACAATCAACATACCACAATACTCAAATGAAAAAATTTGCAACTGATCTTGTGCAATTGGCAGTGCATAAATGCAGAGCACAGTGCATGAGTGAATTGCACACAGTCAAGACAAAACTTGAACACCTTGGATAGGCTGCAGTCGACAAGTGTTATTGTTGTTGTAGTAATCAGTCTTAAGAGTGGTCTGGTGCAACCTTTCATTTTCATTTCTACATAGCTACCACATTCTACATCCTTCATAAACTGATTAGCATATTCCATCCCTCACCTCCCTCTTCTGTTCTTACCCCACACACTTTCCTCTAATGTTAATTATACAAGATCCTCATATCTCAAAACATGGCCTATAATCTATCCCATCTCTTGGACGAAATCCTCCAAATTGTTCTCTCTTCCCATTTTCCGCCTAGAACTTCCTGGTTAGTTACACTATCCACCCATCTGATTTTCAGCATTCTCCTATAGCACCAAATTTCGAAAGCTTCTATTCTTGTCTGCAGCGCCTATCGTACACGTTTTGCACCCATATAACGCCACACTCTATACTCTATATTATTAATGATTTCCTAATATGCACACTACCCATAAGTAAATTATTCTTTTTTGTGAAAGCCTTCCTTTCCTGTACTATACTACTCTTTATGTCTACTATACGATTAGCATCCCTAGTTATTATGCTGCCCAAGTAGCAGATTTTTCCCTCTACTAATCCTCATATTAAACTTTTTCCAGGACCACGTTCATGCCATTTATTATGATTTCCAGATCTTCTGACTCCCCTAATACTACACTATCATCGGAAAACCGTAGGGTTTATATTTCTGTCGACAAGTATATAGTGTAATATTTGTTAGAAGAAATTTAATGATTTATCTTTAAAGACTAGTTTAAATGATAGATTTAAGAAAAAATGTAGTCCAAATATTTCTTAGTAATTTTTGTTCTGCATATAACATATTAGAACTAAAATTTATATGCAAATTGATATACTTTATGTATTTCATTAAAGTACACCAGTAAATTATAAACTTCTTGTCGTGTTAGATACCAAATATTAATAATGAATATAAAATTGTCCTGAGTATTATTACCCATTAATTCCTATAATTCTCTCCTCCTTGGTTAATCATTCAAAAATTGAACACTTTAACTGTATTTTCCACAAGTTACTGTTAAATTTAAGGAGTTTAATACCTAATGTACCAAAACCGTGAATTAATCCCATTATTCTGACGCGTTTTTACGGAAAAATGTACTGATCCGAAACTACACACGTTATTGATAAGTCTAATTAAATAAATGTTCATACGTACTGAACAGTAAGTCCCGCCGGATGTAGTAGGACAGTCCTCAGGGTTCATATTCTCAGGGTTCATATCACAATCCTGCCTCGTTGAACACCAAACTGTGACTGAGCATTCTGCAATAACTCCCGCCGTCATGCGAACTCTGTAACAATAGTCTAGCCGTTTAAAGTTCGACAATCGGTCAGAATTAACAACAATAACCTTATATTCGCATTTGTCTTACAAATAAACTTAAGCTACTATGTTGAAGTACGTTTTATATTTATTTCATTGCAACTTAATTTGTTTATTTGAAATTATACCAAGAGGACGTTCCGGAGTAAAAGGTTCAGAACCATAGAGAAAATGGGAACAGTTCGGATGAGGCACCTTGTCGACTAAAATTTTTAGGATAATATTTCTCAAATAAATTATACATAAATAAATTGCAAAAGAGCAAACTATTTACATGACAATCGGACATGAAAATATTTTTCATTCATCTATTGGTACTTTTCTGTGCGAATGATCGAGTTTCTCTAATTACTTAATAAATTAAATATGATCTTTTCATATAAATAGCCCTCTGTATATGATGAAATGAAATTTAATAAATTTTTAACACATGTCAACCAGTAACGTATTTGCATATAATGTACACCATATACAGGATAGGTGTTAATTATAATAGTAATAAATTGTCTGTTTTACTTGTAAATAAAATGTCAACAATAAAATACAATTTTCCTTATTTCCCAGTATATTTTACATTACTTTGTTGCAGAGATGTGTTTTTAACATGATTCGAAGTTTCTTTGTAGAATTCATTGTAAGTTACTTGTAAGTTGGTTATGCAACTGTAATCCTGTTACAAAAGGGATGCACGTTGAAAAATATGTAATAATAATACTAATACGTAATCTCCTCCGTTTCAAAATCCCAACGGTTCCATAAAATCCTGTACCAATTCTCAGTCACGATTTTACTTGACCCTTTTTAACAATGTTGCACCTAAATGAGAAAATGTTTCGCTTATTCCATTGGAACTCATTTTGTTTTTGACCGTACTCATATTTAAGCGTAATTCCTCCTGCATTTTAACATTTTAAAATATTTACACCTGTAAACTTAACAATTTTCTCTGTCTCCCTTGTAGAAATTTTACTATTTCCTAATTTTATAAAATGTAACTGAACTGTCGTGGTGATGTAATCTTCTTGGGGAAGAAGTTATATTATTTCATTCATTTGACATGTTTCAGAACTTTGATTATATCCACAACAGACAAAATACCTTTATTTTTATTTGTTTTAACCCGACGGTTATTAGCGACCATCCAATTACATTTATTTTTCATTGTAGTTTCAAGGCTTTTAACGAATCATTGTATTATTAACTTGCTTTCATTGAGAAATTCAACTATTTTTTTAATATGATGTCCAGCTTTGTTATAATTGCTGTCGTATCTGTTCGTAGACTTTATTTTATTATAATATTCGACTCTAAATTTTAAATGCAACAATGTGCATTTATGAATTTGAGTAAGCTTTTCGTCTATTTCTCCTGCCTTTAGTGCGCGACAGTCATTGCAATTGTATAATGAAAGTTTTTCTACTAGTTGTTGATTAATAAAAATACCATCAACGTATGGCAAACTGGTGGAGCTCTTCCCTTTCGGGACTTCAATTTCCTTGGGGGTATTTCGGGAGAGTAAAAATTATTTCATCCAACAAGTAGTAGCTATTGCGTGAGGTTTCTTGTCAGATCGCAACAGCTTGTGGATATGAACTATTTGAAATTATTATCTAAATGTAACGCTATTTACACACTGAAGTGATGAATGTATTCAAAAATTTAGATGTTTATTTATTTAATACTTATAAAATGATTCGTAGACGGGATATTTTCATAAGGAAATTGGGATGATTTTGTTCTGGTTGACCTAAAAAGACAAGTTTCATAATGTTATAATATTAATATGTTAAAAGTTATTCTGGAAATGTTAACATCCTTCATCATGGCAACGTTTATAAAAAGAATATAAAACAAAGACTGGTAGTTCCTCTTGTAATAAACAGAAAAAACTGCCATTTTTCTTAATTTATGTATTTAATTAATTTTCCGGCTGGGTAGACAGAGCATCCCTTACAATTATCGAAATTATTTTGTGAACAAAACGAGTTTATAATATTAATTTATTAATACGAACTTTACTTAAATCCGTTAGACATTCTAAATTCGGCGCGTATTTACATACTGTAAGCACATTATTATAACAATTCCACGAGAGCTAATTGAATCCCTTAAACTTATCTTCAAACAACAAAACAGAGTGGATTGTTTATTTGCACAATAACTGTCATTTCAAATAGATAATGTACAAATATCACTTTAAACGGAAGATTAACAGAAGTTCCAATGTTTTAAAATCAGTATTGCCTGTTGGATGCGAAGTTGTATCAACATATTTCTGAAAGAAAAACATTAATTTTATTCGCAAATGTTAGATAATAATATAGTTTACATTGAAACATCATCTCATTAAATTATCTCCATTATTTAAATGTCATCATTTTCAAGACATCATAAACCCTTTTAATAAATTATGTAAACATCGTGAAAATAAAACTAAACATGTATAAACAGTCACATTATCAAAATATAAAATTTAGTCACGCCTTCGTAACGAAGTTATCGATTGAAAAATAACTTTTTAATGTCAATTAAATAATTTTTTGGCATTTTGACCATATTTAGTATTTATTTTATGGAAAATGAATTTAAATAGAAAGACGTTGAATTTTTCATATTTCCGGAATAATTCAACCGTATCAGTACTTTCTTTCATTGGGAAAAATCTTTATAGGAGCAATTAACGCCTGTGAATAAAATACAATAATACAATAAATTTTGAAAAATTTTGAACATATAGTAGACGTTTCGACCATTGACAATAAATATTATATATATATATATATATATTGACTATATATATATAATATAAGCAAAGCATTAATTTCTATATTCATATTTTGTTTTAGAGAGACGCAAAATAGCGTCGAAACATCCATCTGTATTTAATTTTTTCTGTGTAATTAGTCAATATGGACCACAATGGATGGTCGAAACGTCTACTTCATGTTCAAATCGTTTTTTTTTTTTAAAATCGTTAATTTTTTGTCACGCATGACAGATCTTGCGGACTTAACTTCAACGATATAAATACTAGCGAAAAGTTTTTTGAAATTTTTCCTCTTCACGTTGGCATTTTCAAAGAATGGGCACTTATATTTACAGTTTACGTCTACACTGCTAACTCGTTTCCCCATTTGCCAGACAAGTACAAACTTTGGGGCATCATTATAATTAATTCTTTCTGGACATAAACCTTTGCTCAGTGTAGAGAAATTGATTATTAGGAGAAAATGTAGATATCGTAAACCGATTTTGTTCCACTTTGTAAAGATTTTATCAAGTTCCCCTTTAAGGAGACATTTAAACAGCTTCACCAAAATCTGAAACAGTATGTAAAGCGAATTATCTTGGATTCGCAACAAATGCAAGCTTGCATAGTAACAAGTTATTGTTATCGATTTTAAATTAATTATTCCTGAATAGAATTGGACGTCATTAATTAATAATTTGTCTTTCATTTTACTTAAATTGAAGACAATGACTTTAATGTAATTATCAATTTTTCAGAAATTAAATGAATGCAAAACTATACAATTAGTTTGAAATAAATTAAAACAGCATAAATAATTAAACTCTTTAATTCAACTGAATAGTAATAATAAGTTCATCATACGACACAAGCTTTGTTCCTGTGTATTATCATCAAAGAACCTATTCAATTGTTATTTTGCGGTATTGTATACCCTTCAAAGTATTGCGAACTGTAAAAAATTTGATTTATTGCAAAGTTTTCATTTCGTTGTGCAAAAAAATTACAATTGCACCGTTATTGTGTTTTCAAAGTAAAATAATTTTCGTCCATAGTTGAACCTTCATGATGTAGTTATATACGTTCAAAGATTAAAAATTTGCTGTTTTCTTCATAATACGTGGAATATTTTGCGAAACGATAAATAAGCTTACAATAAATTATCATTATAATTCTTACGTTATTGTAACCGTCACGGGGGAAAAAAGAAATAAGACAAACTGTATGCTTATTGTGAAATTACAGTGTGCTTATTGTGAAATTACAGTGTAGCCATTGCTAAAAAAATGTTGCGTAGAGAGAAACTTCATGCTACTCATACAAATTTAAAAACGAATTTTCTGATCAATTAGTAAATTCCAAATAAACAAATTCTAGCCCAAAATTAATCTTAAATAAACACCAGATTACATTTATCAAACCAATTCCCCATTCAAAAAAAGCAACTACTGCAAATTGCAAAAGAAATGAAACCATTTGCGGAAGCAGATTATTAAAGAAGCCATGTTATCATCTGCGGAAACACTTTTTACAAATTATTCCTTTAAAAGGACGGACAAGGTACAGCGATTTATTTTCATCTTTTAAACAATATTTGCTGTAAAATTTTACGAAAAGTGTCTGGAATTAAAACAACCGCGATGAATGGAAATAATAATGAATTAATATCAAATATTTTAAATTTTGCATCATATTACTGCATAATTCACAAAGAATTGTTATGCTCACTTTCTGCATATTACATGAACAGCAACAAAAGTTATAAATTCAATAAGATCAGGGACAATGCAGCACAGATTATTTAAATTACTCTTACAAAAGAAGATGATGCAGAATTTGAAGATTTAATGACACGGACAAGTAAGGCGACGTAGTAGAGGAAAAGCAGTTGAGCGGGTTTTTAAAAGATAATACCTCAAATTAAGGAATGAGAACATTGCTGAATTGGAACAAGAATAGTGGATAATTAAATTTGAACGTTAAAATATAACTAACTTAATTTGAAATTACAACGGAGAAAACAACATATTGTTTCGATGAACAATGCTTTGAATTCTTTTACAGCTTCTGGAAATCACATATTCAGAAAGGCAATCTAAAAGTGATAATCATAACTTATTGCAACGGAAAATCTGCAACCGCCAAGTTTGCTAAACATTTCGATTCTTAATTGGAAGAGGTTTAATAATCGTCTTGAATAATTATGTAATTTAGAAGAATTTGTAATATTTTAATTGACACTTTTGTTCAAATTGATGACGACAATTGCATCATACTTTGATATTTCAAAGAAAGACATAGAATTAGAAACTGTAAAATATGAAAAAGTCTCATCAACACAAAAACAAATTTTGGAATTTAGTTAATAAATGTAATTATCCGCTGTTGTCTAAAATTGCGTATCGACATATCTTTGAGATTATCTGACAATTAAATAATTAATTAAGGAGTCATGGAGTGAGTTCTATGAAAATCTAATTTTTTATACCTGAATATGTCTCAAATGAGAGACAAAATGTAGTATATTTCATATTTCACATCAAATAAAAAAACAGACAAAGAGGCTGCTATAATTCATTTAATTATCTTAGAGAATTTTTGTTTTCAAATATGAAGTACATAATATCGAAGTACTGGTAAACCATCACCAGTGCTCATTTAAACCCAACACAATCTCTTAAAAACTGTACCTGTTACTATACGTTAGCTGGAAATTCGCAATTGCAAACTTCGATTCATATAAAATATGTTCGTATATAATAAATGTGTCTTAATATATGTTACACTATCTTTATATATTATTTTCATTCTTAAAAATTGCCTTTCACAAACATGCCCGACTACCAAAAAAGGTTTAATAAATAAATAATCTGACATTAAGTAATCATAAGTAAGCAATACAGCTTATTTGTCAGCAAACAATTTAACACCTACGACGCTTCGTCCATATTTGTGGACTTCATCAGGTAAATGTTAAATAGATAGAATGTATCTAAGAGTGGATAATTTTGAGGGCTGCACTGTGTCCTGCGACGGTTATGGCAGAATTATTATTTTAACCATTTAAAATTTACTTGATAAGTCCACAAATATTGTTTGCTGACAAATGGACTGTATGGTTTATTTATAAAAATGGTTGCCGACGACTGGTGTAACAATAAAAGTTCGGTAAACGAGAATTCAACAAGATATGTTTAACATCCTACAAAATTCCTTGGAATTCCTTAGGTGTATAAACAAATAAAACACATTACCCGCATCACAATATAGCTAGACAAGATTCCTTAACAACCAACCATTAACAAGTCATTTATTTCAAGAAAGAAAATTTTAATTTCTTGATCCAACTTTTACTCTGATATTATGGTTTCCTTTGAGCAAAGACAATATCACATCTTGGAATGATTTGTTAATCTTTGAGAATGTAGAAAGAAATAGAGTTCTGGTTTGCTCGGGTGCAAAGCAAGACCTAGGATTCCAATTAATATAATGCTACAGTGAATAATCAAAAAATAATTAAAATATTAAAATTTTAACTGAATATATGAAAGAACTTCAGAAATACTTTCAGTCGCAGCTCGGCTCTAAAAGCTTGATTAATAGTTACAAATAATATTTGATAAATCACACGAAGTTTCGTCTCAACAATTGGGATCTCATGATTCATTTTCGACTACCAGATACAGTTAATCATAAGGATATAAAGTTATTTCCAGAGAGTTTAGATTTTTGATTCGAAAACCGGAACAGAATTATAATTTTAGATTTCCTTTCTTTGCCCAGCGAAACCTCTGAAATAATTTTCAGTTCCATTATTAATATTTTGAAAAAAAATCAATTTAAAACATAAAATGATTACATATTGTGCAGACAACGTGAGAGAAAATTTTGGAGGAAAGTCGAGGAGAGGTACAATTAATATTATTTTTATAAATAAAACAATAACAATCGATGCATTATTGCTGTTGGTTATGGACATCAGAAAAATCACAATCAAGTGTAAAGACTTTGAAAATCGTTTAATGTGGGAAATATAATTTAACAAATTATTGTGAATATTTTCATAACCTTTTAAACAAAGACAGCAATCTACTAAACAAATTCACTCAAATGAGAAATATGCGAAAGAATAAAATAATACTAGACATAATTTTTTTATATATTTGTATATTGTACTTATGATGAAAAAAATATTAAAATACTATTTTTGCTTGCGTTCTATGACAATTTTTGTTGCTCCATATAGACTAAATTACTAACCAACAATCCCCCCCCAGGCCAATGGTGTCTCGCTTTAACGATGTTAAAATCTGGTCACTTTAATGAGACTTTAAATGTCTATACTAAAGAAACATAATATTATTTTTGTTCTTAAGACTTTTGAGACATTTGTAAGGCAACGTGATCAATCCTGCAACACCGAACAACAATGACCTCCACTACAATGTGGCCTGTTTTTCATTGTCCACGGAACACAACCAGCTATACCGAAATATTTAGATCTTGAATTTCTCTCTAATATAAATGTTTTTATAGACGGAAAAGAAAAGAGACTATAAAAATAATACTAAAATCCAGAGATTTATTGTTACGAAAACTGTAATTAAACGGATACATATATACGTGCACAAATCTACATTTACTTTATATTATATTACATTATCTACGTCTACCGGTCTTATTCGTTCATTATAATTTAGTGAACAGAAACATACGTGAATTTAAAATTAATTAAAACCCAATCTCATAATTATAATTTTTGTACTTTCTCAGACTCTGAACTCTGTGTTCGAACGTCGGCTACTATATTGATTTTCACTACGTGTAATTAATGAGGATAGAAAGGAATTAAATCGTGAAATAGTTCTGTTCTACGTTATGAATAACGAAGAGCGTCTGTGCGATGCCAACAAGGCATACGAGACATAAAATGGCGAATTCTAAATCCAGAAATTTCCCCTCTACTGGTCCACAGATTTTTTATAAATTTGTGTGCATAACTAACATGGTAAAAAAATTCTCTAAATTCTGCACCGTATTTTTGCCGTAGTCATGAAAATAGACAGCGAAGAAAATGCCAGTTTTAAGTCTGTGTAGAATGGCGGATAATTCACTGTAAGCAATAATTTTGAACGTCAGAACAACTTTTTGTCATATTTCCAATGATTTTAGTGTGATGCAATATTTTATCAAACTGTGCCGTTGTTGTGCTTGGACGTGAAATATGCAATGCTTTAATCCAAACGTTAACAAACACAACAATGGAATTACAAAAATAAACATTTTCCTATAAAGGAAGTTCTCCTGATACAAATGACACATTCTATTAAAAATAATGTTCACTTAAAATAATCGACACCGTAAATTAACGAATTTTACATAATATAAGACACGAGAAAATTGTAATATTCTAGTGTTATTATTTTAGCTAGTTTTCTAGAAATTTACCAACTTAATTTCACTGTTAAAATTTGAAGCGTATAGCTGGTTTTTCTCTGGAATTGCTAGAAAACTGGATAAAATATGGAGCGACAAAGTTTTAGGCTAGGCTGTTCAAAGATTTCAAGTTATTTAAGGAATTCGCAGTAATTACGCTCGTAACACAAACACTTTGCAACCTACTTTTACTATGTGGCCAAGTTTCACGACTGTGGCAAATTACAATCTACAAATCAGCGAAATTTATTTCCGTACCGTCTTACCTATACACAAAAATTTTGGGAAAAATCTGACACCTTCAGACGCTGGAACCGTTGGGAAAAGTTGAACTCAAAAATTTAATTTTACAATTAAAATTCATTACATTTTCAAAAAGTGTTCGTTATAATTAAAAATAATTTTCATTAAAACTAGAATATCATATGAGCAGAAGATATGAAAGTCATCTGTAATAAGAATGAAAGACTGAAAAAGATTAAATGCTCAGCAAGTAGGAAACAATTACAGAAAACGGAATTGAAATACTTCAATGTCCTGGAATAAAACAATTATTTATAATACCATAGAATTGACAATATGGCAGGGAAATACAGCGGATTGCAAGAAAAAATAATAGTAGTTCAGCAACCCAGACATACTTTCAATTTAATAGGAAATTGTGCTGCTGAATCTTGTTCTGAGGCATTAAATTACTTTGACTGTTCAAAATTTATATGTTTACTTCTCGGTGTATATATGGTGATGGAATATTCTTTAAAATTTAAATCTCCCCGTATAAAAATAACGAGAAACACTCGATAGACAACAAGATTAGTCGCAGAACCACGTTAAAGTGTGTCAATGTAAGACGAGCCTTAATAAAAATTAGTTGGTCCGGAAGTAAATCGGAGGTGAGAAAATTGACAAAACGTTTCAACCATTATGAAGCCGCATTGTCGTCTGTTCTGTGGATTCGAGTCTCCCAGTGCAATTAATTTTTAAGAACGAATCTTCTTAAAATCACTTAACAATTATATTACAACTTTCAGGAACAATTTCGACGATATTGAGAACGAGGCGTACTTATTAACAACAAAGAAACTATAATAAAATTAAAACAATGCAAATAGGAGAAACTGTTCAATGAAACGCATTTTTATAAAGAAATTTTTTCTTAAACATTTATAAAGTTATTTGTGAAGTACTAATTTAAGAATTATCATGGTGAACCTCTAATTATGGTGAAGGTCTAGGGGATTATGAACTGCCTTTTTAATTATAAAATTACTGATGCCAAATTTAACTATTGTGTAGACAAATTATATGCTCAAAATAATATCGATACTAAAAGCTTTAGAGATCAACTTATGCATTTTATTGCCCTTGTAAAAGAAGAGAATTAACGAACCCAGCTGACATATACATATAATAGGAGGTTAACAATCCACATTTCCTTATGTAGAGACAATTTCGAAAATATTATGGAATCTTCCTACTTGCAATCCAAGTGGTGAATGTTCTTTTTCAGTTCTTAAAATAGTTAAAAATTACTTAAGAAATTCCTTATCTTAACTCCACTTAAGTCTCTTGTCTATGATTGTTTATAGAAAATGCCATACTTTAACTTTGATCATGAGAGTTGAATTGATAAATTTGTTAACGCTAAATTGAGAAAAGTTCTGTTAGAATTTGCATTTAATAGTCCAAAACATTTTTTTAATATTCAACTATATTATTGTTAAAAAATTAATAACAATTACAAAACTCAGGCAAACTAAGGGAGCACTAGAAGGAGATCCTGATTCTTTCCAGGGTTGTGTCAGGAATTTTCCTTCTACTTCCCTGTAAGTTGTATTATGCTATGGATATTATTGTATTCCTGTACAATAACAATGATATTTCTATTGATAATTTGTGCTTCTTATTAAGAAATCCTTATTTTCAAAAATGAACCATACACATGTAGACAAAAGTTTTAAGGTAAAAGGAAATAACATTGACAAAGAATATAAAATAAAATCATCTGGCTGTATTTAATGATTGTCTGATTTTTAAAACCTTTTTGCGTAATTAAAATTGATAATTCTTTATATAGATATTTCAATTTACTAAATTGGATATCAAAGGACTATGTTCTGGTAATAAGCTTTAATATGCCAATAAGACCAACATAAAAATTCTTTGCAGTAGTTTTCAACTTTCGTCATTCTCATCTGCAACTATTTATTAAACAATCAGTCATACACATAAATTTATACAATAACAATATTTAAACCTAATATAGTTAGCAAACCTGAACATTATTGTTATATTCTAAAACTTAACACACAGTATAATAATATATTGTTTAAATATATTCCATAATTGTGGGTATGACCAATTGTTTAATAAATAGTTGCAGATTTAACCAAGAGTTATATGCCAAGTTGCACTATTGCATGTGTCTGGTACCTTGTGCTGGACAATCATTCATGCCCTAACTAATACAACTCGAAGTAAAGTAAAAGTACATGGACCACTAGATTATAAACCATGCAGGGAAAATGTTCACTGTATTTGAGAAAATATGTATAGTGGGGCTCAAAACTAAATTGCTCCTCTGGCCTCTCAAGTTCTCAGTTCAGCACTGTTAACTTGTTAATTCTCAAAACATGCTATATTTGTATTTATTTAGATTACCCCAGAAAAGTGTTTAATTCAACATTAATCTCTAGGCAAACACACAATTTAACGAGCATACATTATAAGTCTTATTTTGAAGCTTGAACACCTTAACCTTATTATAATATTAATTTAAGTCATTGCTTTTACCGAGTATTTATATTAGGCAGGAAAAGTATTCAATTTGACTATTTTCTTAGTGAAATTGTGACTTGCATCAAGAATGTCCCCTTTTTTAACATAAACCCCATCACACTCCCTCATGGTTAATTATTTACATATTAACTGGTTAGATTACTCACAGTACCTTAATCAAATTAAAAGACCTACTGGTACTTTGAATAAGCAGAGAATCTCAAAACAAAAAGTAAAAAAGAATGGTACATTTAAAAAATTTGGTACCTTAAGAAAGCCCTATCCTAGTACCCTAATATAGTCAAAAATACACCCAAAACCACATGTTGGAATTACAAAAATATTCTCGGATCCTCAAGAGAGTAAAAATTACACTCATTAATATAAGAGTGTCAAAAAATGATGTCAGTATCCTAAAAGAGTAAAAAATAATTGAGACTTAACTCCTATAGGTGGTAGGGGGACGTTTAACTGATCCAGTATTTGCTCAGAGATCATAAGAAGCATTCATACAAAATTTGTAATTGCTCCATCTTATTATGACTGTACATAGAAGTTGGTTTCGCCCTTTTCTGCTACCATGCCTAGGGTCTGAACTTTTAACTCAATGGGCACATTGAAAGTCTGAATTAAACTCTGCGACAAAAATCATAATTTAACAGAATTGTGATATTATGATTATTTAACAGGCTTTCACCCCCTTCCTTACCTACTCTTACGCCTAAGGACTGAACTATAACTGAAACCTGGGTGGTTAATGTCAAAATTTACTCAAGTGAGTTACATTACCCTTCAATACAAACAATTCTCAGACTTTTTTGAATTATTTTTTATGTAATGTACTTTCACTGCAGCCACTATGTGCACTTCCTTTCTTTGTCATTGTGGGTTTAAATGAGATATTGACAGCTTTAAGAAAGACATTATCAAACTAAGCGACTGAGAAAACCTTTTATTCAGAGCTAATAATTGTAAATTTAGAAAAGTTGTTAAAATGCCAATCCTTCCACCTTCACTCCTATAGGTGTACAACATATGGTAGAAATTGCTCCACAAGTTTTAATTTGTATGTGGAGCATAACCACATGCAAACAAACACACAATATTATTTAGAAGAAAGATTAATTCAATTAATTTTAGAAAAACAATTTAATGGGTCATATTATTCATATATGTAATAAAAACTTTATTGAAATTTATTTGTACTACATTAAAATTTAGATTACATACTTTTTCTTCATAAAATAATCGAGACAACTTGAATAAAAAATAATCTTATTGAAAATTTTAAAACTGTGTTTTGTAATAGTATGAATGATCTCTATTCGCAGCCCATTTTATTTATTGTTTTACAGTTGTTTAATAATTAAGATACACTAATCAAAGTTAGCAGGGCTGATTACAGATTATATTATTAAAGACAATTCATTTTTGATGCAATATCCATTATGGCCATTGACAAAAGAAACTCCCTGCAAGAACATTATATATAATTTATAATTATTTTATTTAACTACTCACACTAACTGATTCTCTAATAATTTTCTACCCATTATTTACAAGTGAGTTAGACATTTTCTTGACAAACTTAACTAAAATCAAGTTTAAGTCATTTAGTCAGGATGATGGTGGTGTCATATTTATTAAATGTTTATCAGAAAGAACCACAGTTCTGTTTTGGTGTGAAAACTCCAATTCAAACATTATTATTTCATTTTGATATGGATATGGTTTCAAGAATACACCAGGAACGTACAAAGTTACTTGTGGACCCACAACTGGCCAGTAGCGTCCAAGATTATGGCCATTGACAAAAGAAACTCCCTGCAATAAAATAACAAAAATATGTATAAATACCAATGTGTGTGCATAATATGGATAGGAAAGACTACCCAAAAGTGGAGAGTGGTTGACATTCAGGATATAACATATACATTAGTTTTTTGAGGTTTTCACTTTCCATTCTCAGGGTAAAGATAGCACATTGCTCTAATTATTTACATAGAGAGACAATGGCCAGCCAGCATCAAATATAATTATTTCTCCTGAACAAAAAGGTTAAAGTCTCTGAAAATTTGACTAACTTCCTCGTATCCTTCAATGTTGGGTAAGACACCACTTTTTCCCTGTCATTTCCATACCAATTGTTTTTATATCTTTTGTCAATATCATATCTTTACTTGGTTATAATTGTATATAAATATAACAATTGGTGCCGAAAAGGAAGAGAGAGAGATATGGTGACTTACCTGAACTAAAAGCTACATGCTGCCATTGAGGATGGCTCAATTCTATTTTTCAGTGGCAACCACCTCCCTCAGGAGAAGAGTTGATTCATTTCAAGTGTTTTCCAGCCACGGACCAACACTTGGAATGTGTCTCCTTTTCTTCTGAAGAAGTAGCTGGTTGCCTTAGAAAATTTGAATCAGAGCCCATCCTCAATGTCGGTGCCGAGCTTCAAATTAAGTAAACCACCATACCTTTCTCTTCCTTTTCCACACCAATTGTACAATGTAAGGAAAGATCTTGAAGATTTAAAGGTATGGCTTTCAAAAGAGCAAGGATAAGCAATGATTTAAATTTTAGGATTAGTACTGGACCTGGGTTTTACAGTTTTACACTGGTAGCTAGTAGAGCACCTGAGAGAATTTCTTATATTGGCTGATGTAGAATGCAGGACAGAATCTGCAATTTATTTGGTAAATTGTGTGGAAATAGAGACAGGGTTTTTGGGATTGGTTATGAATGATTATGGAAGAAAGATTTAACATAATGTGGCAACTATTCCTGCCATGAGGTTGAAAACCAGTTATTGGAGGTGCAGTGTGAGGGCAGGGTCCTCAATGGTGGACAAAGATATGGAGGTAGTTAGGTAGATGAATGGCATTTTTTGCAGTATGATGCATGCCAAGTGGATAATGTAATGATTTCTTATTGAACAGCAAAGAAGGTAAGTTGTTGTATGTAGGTTTATGACTTTATATTGGTAAAGTGTTGTCTTAGTTAGATTACAAGTAGGCAGAACACAGTAAATTTTTTTACAGGAGAGATTTGGAAGGTAATTTCTATAGACCATGCCAAAAGACATTGTGACTCACCTTTGTCCACCCAACTACATTCAGAAATGTGTCCTTTGGTAGAGTTTCTTCTTTGGGAAGAACAAAATTTCCAGAATAAAATGATGGTTCCTTAAATAAGCTACAATTTGTGGCCTCACTTAAAGCAGATACATTTGTCAATGGATATCCAGTGATTTTCCAATTACTAATGATAACATCATTGAGAGTGACATTCATTATTATTCCCTAAAAACAAGAATTCAGGAACATATAAATGTGATTATACCAGTTATTAAAATGATATGTTATTTCCCATTATTTATCTTCTTTATTTTTCAGAGGAAACTTTAGTTTATATAATAAATAATTCATGAAAACATAATTAAATAATGCCATACATGGCAAATGAGAATATCTTGAGTCAATTGGAATATTAGTTTAATAAAACTTTCTTCTCTTGAAATCTCTGTCCTGAGAAATTTTCATCACAGTTTTCCATGGTATAGCTTCAATAATTTTCATGTATTATTTTAGATTAATAGTAAATGGTGGGTTACCTATGAGTCTAAGGGTGGGTAGAACCAAGTAAATCCATACCTGCTCAGGTTCTTGGCTGATATTTGGAATATTTTGCTCCAAACGTTTAAAAGTTCACCCTCATTTGTTGAATTGAAGGATTTTCTCCCTCTTATATTTGATTTCTTATTATCTTTAACTTAACATAATGAGAATTTCCTACTTGCTTCAAGTCTTCTAATACCCTACCTACAAATTCTACCAGTCAAGGTAAACATATACAAAATATAAAACAAAAACCACTAAATGTTGTCAAACTTCAAATGGTGATTACCAAGAATTGAATATTAGTTGAAATTTTGAAAATTAAGCATCCCATTTATTTATGTCAGTAATTCATATTTATTGTCTAGTTGGCCTCCATTGTGCTCCTTTTTTCCCATCTATTAAATCCAATTATGGAACAGAATAATGTTAGTTTTGACAATGTACAGCCCATAAAATAATAAAATCAGTGATATACATAAAATTCACATATTCATTATGTTTAGATACCTTTGTATCATTTATTTTTGATCCATAGTTTATCCTTCCTTGGTTTTCAACAAGTACTTGAATTGTTTCTCCACCTCTTAATAGCAAAGGGACTGATGTAGGGCCTGAGGCTCTACTAATGACAGACACAATAACCTGAAAATGTAATGTAGTAACTTTTTAAACAAAATGTTAAAATTGTTATCCAATTTGTGTGTAGAAAAAAATTATATTTAAAAATTGTGATCAACTAATATTTTTATATTTCATTACAGTTAAAAATAATTTATTTGGCTTCACACAGATATAGAAATAATAAGAGTATATACATTATAAATTTTATAGAA
Organism: Eucriotettix oculatus; assembly: GCA_034510155.1. Classification (NCBI taxonomy): domain Eukaryota; kingdom Metazoa; phylum Arthropoda; class Insecta; order Orthoptera; family Tetrigidae; genus Eucriotettix; species Eucriotettix oculatus. The sequence goes on along the minus strand of CM067380.1, from coordinate 52,986,027 downwards.
CTGGAACTTCTAGAATGCATTGAAAATATTCAGTTCCATCAAAATCGGTCCGACCCATTCCTTATGGAAAACTAACCAATTCAGTGTGATATAGGAATTCTGATGTCATTGGTTCCGGATTTCCTAATCTATGAAACTAAAATACATGATTATAAGCATTTTACAGCTACATTATTACATTTAAATAGATGGAAAATTTATGTTTACCAATGCTAATGAAGCTACAGTCAATGCAGTACATTTTTGTAGAATTAAATGTATGCTAATTTAACAAAAGGAGAACAACATTTTAGGATTGCCACTATTTAATACATCATAATGGAAAGGGTGGTCAGGCTCTTAAAATGTAAATTCTGAAATGAGGAAGCAAAAAAATCACAATATTTTATCATAATATGATCTTTCAAAAACTATTTAAGTTAATGAAATGATACAAATTATTTCCCCAAGATTGTCTATCGTCATGTTTATTATTTCAAATATTAGGAAGGAAAGGATGACACTGAAGTTAGAGCATGATACTGATTGTAATATGGATGGAATTTCCACTGCCTACCCTCGAATAAAATGGACCAGCTCTGTTAAGAAAGAGGTTGACTTTTTGGAGTATTGTTTGAGATATTTACATTGTACTTCAAACTTCAATGAAGCAATGACCCTTTCTTGCCTTTTATATCATTAATTTATTAATGTACGTACCCCATCAATTAAAATCAATGCCCTGTCCCTTACACCTGGAATGTTGAGAACTTGTGAATCTTTTAAACCAATAGGTACTTCAGTTTCATATAATACAAATCCATAGCGTTGACCCAGTTCTTCAAAAGTCAAGGGACGATTTGCATTCACAGGTTCAGACCCCAGAAGTCTGCGAATCTCTTGATCAAGAAGACTGCCAATTGCCAAAAGCTCCACTGTACCATAATTACCTTTAATGCTTGTTGAAATGGGTGCCATGCCTGGTAGTGGTAAGTACTGAAAGATTTAACAATGACCAGATCATTTATAATAATGAAACATGAAATAGAATTGTTTGTTTTTATGAAGTTTAGAAGTTTAACACATGTTAGGACTGTATAGATTTACCTGTCCTACAATGTTCTTTATCTCTTCATATTTTTCGGTACAATCTCCAGCTTCAGAAATAGGTGCGTCGTAATCATAAGACGTTATTTGCGGTGAGTATGTTTTATCATAATTTGCTCCTGAAATGTTTTATTTTAGTTATTTAGAAATTTATTGTAGGCTTTTATATGTACAAATAGCTAATTGTCCAGCGTTGTCAGGCTTCATATTTATCCTAATATTAAACTAGTCTGCAAATGGGATTAATTATATTTATAGATTTAAATTTCTATGAATTTCAATATACAACATAATTGAATTCAAGGTACAAGAATAAATAATTTCTATGGCGAAATTAGCAGTGAGAAATAATTATCCTCGAGTGAAACAGGAGGTTTCAAATAAACTCCGCAACATTTACAATGCTATCCCTGTGACTTTTCGATAATGCAAGTAAAAGGAAGATCTGTCCGATGCATAAAAACATTTTCTCCCCTTTATTCAATAATGTCGGAAATCTTGCCAATCAATTCAGCGAACCAAAAAAATATTTATTTGAATCTCGAAACGTCGAGTCATGCGTGTACCAAGTTCGGACGGAACTATCAAAGATCGAAGGTTGAAATACATCTATACAAACAAACGTCAGCAGCCAATTCACTGGTTGAAGCTCAAGATAACGCAACTCGGAGGAAAGAGCCACCGTACTAGAAGACTGGCACAACGACGATGACCTGGAACAACAGTATTGAGAAGCGCGAATGGTTTTGCGCAAAGCAATCAAGGCTAGAAAATGCCGCGGATGAGAGGAACTCTAGTGAGGACGACGACGGTCTGTGAAGGGGAGACCCCACAAGATCGTCATTAGGCGCCTCCGCGTTGTTCCGGCTTACGCGTTAAAATAGTAACTACGTTGTTCTCACGGCAATCAAGCTCAGCGCTAATTGTGGATCCCCCTACTGACGAGCCTGACGTTCCTTTAATTACCAGAGAGCGCGTGTTAAAGGCCTGTAATAAGGTCGGGAATTCAAAGTTTCCAGACCTATACCGCGTACCGAACGCAGTCCTCAAAGCCGCCACCAAGTCTAGTCTACATCTAAATATACTTTGCTGCCACTGTTCTGGGGCGGAATATTCCAGATTCAGGGGAAACGCCTAATGATCCATCATCTTATCGGTCAACGCGTCTATTGTCGTCGATAAAGAGAGGCTATCTAACGCTCAAGTTAGAAGGCAGGATCCAAGAAGTGCTGTTCTATTGTGGACGTGAGGAGCGCGTTCAATGCTGCGAAATATAATTTAATCATGGACGTGATTGCTCCATAAGAGATCTATCGCACATCAGGAAAATAATCGGAAGTTATTACCGCGGCAATAAAAGTATACGTCGCCGGAATTAAGACCTACATCACCGGCGGCGTTCCACAAGGCTCCGTTCTCGGGCCTCTGCGGTGGAACATGATCTAAGGCGCGGTACTCGGGCTACACATGCCTGGTTGGTTTTCGGACGACTTCGACTTAGCCTTAGCAGAAAACGAGAAATACGCAGAGGTGGTTACGTTGTTGTTAAATAGTAACTCAGATTGGTTGGCCTACAATTAGCGGACCATAAAACGGAAGCAGTAATTGTGACAAGTAGAAAAATGAAAGTGGCAGTAAACCCTTACTTCAATTGCAACCATTCTTACAGTGCCTGGGAGTGCAGATTGATGCCAAAACTCCGTTTGACGATCACCTGGCACTTGTCAGTGAGAAGATAATAATTAATTACGTCACTAAAATATGTATTGAGTAATTGATAGTGACGTGTAGAAGACTGATTTAATTTTTGATATCATTACTTTATATCCTCATATTTTCTCCTCGTTTATCTTGAAAAGATCATATTGCATTAACTGTCAAGTAAACAATATATAATTAGTTTTATCTGTCTTAATGGCGTGTATCATGAATAACGGCAGAGAAAGGTAACATGCTGTAATTCAACTACTACGTGAAGTTTAACTTGCATAACTCCTCGTTTTAACGCGTACATTTATTTTCACTCGAGCCAAATATTTAATAATATAAATATATTCTATAATATGAATAGAATTTAAGTAAAGTCAAGTGGCCATACTTGAGACAGTTATGAGCTTTTATTTTTCATACCTTGTTAATCATGCATTTTAAATAAGAACTAAGTCGGCTATTTCTTTTTTAAAGAGCCTTAGTATTCAACCACAAAAATTGTACGTTTGTAGGTACGTTCCATAAAAAATAAAAAACAAATAAAATATTCCCTCTCCTAAGTCCGGGCACTAAAGATATTTTTTTAAGTTTTTTTCAACTCTTCATTCTGCCACATTTTTTTGTTAAAATCTTTTTTTTTCGTCCGATTTTCAACACTTCTATTATGAACCTGCACTAAATCATTTTCACTCACACTTTTACCGGTCATAATCTTAGTTTTCGTTTTTGACATATTTCCCCCCATTTGTTCTTAGATATCTTTGAAATGAATTAAACCAGGAAGTTTCTGTTTAAGCAGTTATGGCAAACGTTATTCAGAAAACCCTAACTTCTTCAGCTATTAGAATTGCAACAGTGTTTGCACTTTGATAACTGATGTCTCCAAGCAGTTCTCTAATGACTGAACATGCAAATTCCATGGGTTGGCACGTGTGAGTACTGCTATTGCTCTCTTTTTTTGTTAATACTGACAATTGTACAGACGCTCAAAAAAAATTCCCAAAATGTCCAAGTACGGGCACTTGACAGGATATATTATAGGTACGTAAATTTTGTGGGAACAGGACTTACCAGCCATAAATCCAAAATTTGTGCCCCCAAAGAACATATAAAAGTTCACATTGGCACCAACTTTTAACATTTGGTCCAGAGTAGAGACAACTGATTTTGTTCTAACTTTCTGCATTTTCTCACCCCAGTGAGTTAACCAACCTGGGTAGAACTCCATATTCACTAGTGGTCCTCGAGGTTCATATCTTCTCATGACTTGGAAAGCATTAGTAACATTGGTTCCTAACAAACACAATAAGTACAATTAAGTAAATACTGAAAATTCTTCCTTTATTATTATGGGTGAGATGTTAATAGAAATAATATATAATAAAGAAATTAATTTAATATTAAAAATTAACATCTATTTAACAAGAGTCAATCTTGAAATTTAATGTATAATTAAAATTAAAGTTCCAGAAATAATCTAACTATGGGCCCTACTTTTGGACAGAAGCGGAGCACTTGATGAGGACAATAAAATTTGGGATATGGATTGGACCTTGGTCATACGCTTATGCAACTTAAGATCCCCATAATTCTGAAGTTGGACCGTAACCATAACTAAAGGCTTTTGGGGCCAAAAGAACTCCCTATTCATCGGTTCAATTTTCAAATGTTTTTTAGATTCGTAGCACATCTGTCGCTTTTAATTCGTCATTTTTTTCGGCTATTTTCCACTTCTCATAGTGATGTATTGAGTATTAAGTGCGATTCTACATGGCATGTTTACATTCACAGTAGGGAAAGGAGAGGGGAAGGGAAGTATTGTCGTTTAAGGAGGAACTTCCCCTTCAACGGACTGCCGCAACGCTACAATCATTGTTAAAAACATTAATTGTATTCATACAAACTGGATGTGGAGACTGCGACAACGTCTTTTTAGCACACCCAATACTTATCTATTTTTATGTAATATACTATTATTTTAGAGCAGGATGTGTTGAGAAAGCGAAGGTATCCCCCCAAGTGGAAACTGTTAACACAGTTTCTAATTAATTTTAATCTTTATTCGTGAGCATTGCAATTGGCAAGATCAGTTACACACTACCCATAAATTTCCCACTTTTAAATTTATAACTATTCCGTGAATCTTTATTAAGAAATGCATAATAGGTAACCAGAAAACTAATTATGGTTGATTTAATGTCAATCGGGTTGCCTCAATATACGGTTAAAGTTTGACCTTTTCCCACAAGATCCCCATGAAGTGGGAACTGGTAGCTTATATTTGCACATCTCTATAGGTGACCTGAAAGTTTTTGAACAGTTCGATGCATAGTTATATAAAGAAAATATGATACAGAAAGTAGTTCTAAACGACACGAAATTTAAATGCCTATTGTGATACATCAAAATGATCTAATCATTCAAAGTGATACCAATGATTTTTACCCGTTCCAAAATCAACTGTTGCATACACTTGAGGAATTTTTCCACACTTGAGATATCCGTCTCCGGCGCCATCGGTCGTAAAAAGAACTGCGTTGTCCAAAATAGATTCTTTGAATTTGTCACGCAACCAATTCGTGTACTTGCTATCACAAGCTGGGTAACTTCCATATTCGTTCTCAACCTACAAATTAAATTTCTAGTCCAGGAAATTTTTTTAAACTTTTGGTGCAAATATAGTAATTAGTTGATAAATAAGTCGATAAACAATATAATTTCTTACAGTTCGAAAGGAAAAATTCCTTATTTAACAATTATTTTGCCGTCATAAATGGTAAATTTCGTAGTTAATACTTACCCAATGACGTGTGCATTAAAGTAAAAGTGTCAAAATTATTTTCTTTCAATAACAGAAGGATTACAAAGCTCAGCCAAAGAGGCAATGAAAATTTTTGAAAGCATTGCTTCCGGTCTTGCATTTAAATATTTAATCCTTTGATCAATTTACACATAATATCAATTATTCATTAAAATATGCTTAAGTAGGTGAGCCTGCATTCTCGTCTATACAATGGAAGGGCAGGTCTAGCACCTGATGGGGAGTGGACTGGATAGTTCAGTTGGAAAAAGTACCCCGAAAAAAAGGGGACGTCCAGGTCCGGTCAAGATTTCTCCATCCTGATCCTTTAACTGGATTTAATTTAAAATCTGATAATACACAATTAAAACTTAAGATTTTTTATATAATGTGAAACTTATATTTTATTTTAACTAAATCTCTTGTATTTAAGAGAACTTCTAGTGCAGTTTTGATGCTAGGAATAAATACACTTTACATAATTAAAATCGTTCTACGTAATAGGTCGAAATCTGTTAATTGACAGTGTCCTCAAGGATTAATCGTTTCACCAAAATACTACAATTCAGTATTACCTGTGCCAACAAGAGTTCCGATTTCAATATCTTTTTCAGGCACAGGAGGAGGCATCAGAATTGAAATGTTCTAATTGTTACTTTGAAGATGTCACGTTATTTTAGGCGGGGACACTTATCCAACGCGATTGCAACTATATTTCAGAAAATATACAATGCTGTAGTTTGTATTTCTGAAAAATGAATAACAAATGTTTAAAGAGGGCTAGTAAGTGAACTTTGCAAGTTCCTCAGGTTGACGACAGATAACTATAGTTACTGACGTCACAGACTGAAATGAGAAAAACTCACCTGGACCATGATGACGGGTCCTCCATTGCCGTACAGTTTAGGAACTAATTTCGGCAGCAATACGTGAAGCCAATCAGCTACGTACTTTGTATAACCTAAAATATAGAAAGCGGTATGACAAAGAGTATTCTCGAGTGTTTCAATAGTGAATCTTACAAGATCTTAGGAAAAGGTCGATTTTCCATCATAGAAATTAAACCACTCCAAAATCAAGAAAATCCACAATATTTAACATTTATTAGATCACGTCAAAAATAACACTGAAGCTTTCGGCGTGAAACAATACTTTCCTGTAGAGACAACATCCAAAACATAATTTCTATACACATTCGCAACGAAACATGATTGCATCAAACACGTAGACACGAAAAATTTACAACTATCTGTATTAGTCTGTTTATATTTCAGATCCTTCTGGGCCTTAAATACGACACTTGTGAAAAAGAGTTTAACCTATTACATTAAGGTATTTACTTTTTCCATTTTATCCTAAACCGACCTCAATTAAACAGTGAACTTTGTGTACATTTAAATATTTCTAAACGTTCTTCTGGTCAATTATACTGAATATTATTTAATAAGTGAAAGTGCTTCCATCTAGTTACATTTTTTTTTCATTTTTAAGAGATAACATTCATGATCATTATTCAATATATTTTTTAAAGCAATGTGTATACAGTAAGTCAACATTCAATGTCTCGCATCATTTAACAACGTCATTTAAATTGTTAAATATCTTACAACATACTACTTTTATGCTAATAATATCAAAAGAGATTTCAAACTTATTCCAACATCTTTTAGATGTAGGCCTACTGAAAAATATGAATTAGTCTTTGTTTGTAACTTAACATTGCCTATGTTATAGTACTCTCTTTCTTTGATATATTATAGTTCACAAGTGAGGATGAATATGAGTGTGGGTGTGAGAAGCAACATTTAATGATTGTGGAGCCGTGCGAGTGAGCTTTGTCCATAATTGATTTTTAAATTAAATTGTTTGAATTTTTAAGTCTTGTTTGATTATTAAATATAACCCCCCCCTAATTAGCCTCCGTAACACACACAATGCTGCTTCAGATATTTTATTCATGAACCATCGAAGTTTCCCATTATAAAGTTAAATTTCGTCTGTATTTTGGTGTTGATAAAGTTTTTCAGTTTCTTCTTTCTTGAAAGTATCGTCCAGTACTTTTTGAAAATTTATATTACCTGTGCCCACAATTGTTTCTTATACGAGAAATATTCACTCACTATACAACCCAATATTTACACTTTTTAAATTTTAAGCATGCCACTAGAGGCATTTATGAAAGGTTTCCATAGCTTCCACTCGAAATGAGCAGGATTTACGTATGCACCTGTTTTCACAAGAACGAAAATAATATAATTCACAACTAAGTAAGAATAGAATAAACGATCTATATAATAAAAAAAGGATGCATGTATGTTTATTTGTATGTACATAATGTAATCTAATGTGGGAATTATCCTATTGTTTGAGTGATATGACCATCCGTGGGTGAGACAAGTAAGTTAATACAGAAGTTGTTACTGTATCAGACTCTCTGGAAATCGATAAGCTGCAAGACAGCTTCTCAGGGTCTACGGAATATGATCTAGTACACAAAGCTGTAAAACATAATTACCTGACATTCTGCATCATATCAGTATTCAGCACAAATCCCTGAGAATGGTATCATAAAACTAGACATCATATCCTAGCCAACTTCACAGTTTCTGAGATTTGAAGAAAACGTACAGTTCTATCAAGTAGGCAAAGTGGCCGAGATTCCAGAGCCGCAGGTAGTAAGAACCCGCCTTGCACAGCGGACTAGGATAGGCCCTATTCACGCCTCATTACTTACCTGGATGACTTCTATGCATCAAACTCCGATTTAAATTATGTGGTAATTTGTTTTAAAATATGTAATAAGTATGATTTCTACACATTATAAAAAGAAACATGATACCAGATAATATGTAACTTAACGAAATAGCCAATATCGAGTGATCCAAGTTTCATCCATGTTGTAGACAAATCCACATTTTACAAAGACATATACACATTAACGATAATAAGAAAATAAAATTGTGTCTAAAACCCAGGTCACGTATTCATCTACTAAATAAACCGGGTTCTTGTAAATAATTAATTAATTTATACATATTATGGATCTCTTTCCTCTAATATCCCATCATGTGCTACTTTACCAAACCCGTAATTTTATGGTCTTTTATCTTTGCGTGTGAAGGAGGATTGGTACTTTATCTGATCTGTTTTCTTCCACACCTTCCGCGGATTCTTCCATAACGTAGTCTTCTCTGTCAAAACCAACAATCTTCAACATATAACTTAGTTTGTTTACTTGTACAAAATGGATAAGACCGAAGACCTTATGAGCCAATATATTTGAATAAAACATAGCTGAGATGTTGGGCTAGAATTCAGTAAGTTACAGATTGTTTGTTGTCATGTTCCTTGTAATAGTGTGTAGAATTAATATATAAGTTACTGTATTAAATATTTGATAGTAAAATGTCAAAAAAAATTAATTTTAAGCAACATAAGTCTACTTGGTGAGTAATGAGGCATGAATACGGACTTCTGGGAAAGGCCGACTCCTACTATCTGCGACTCGGGACATCCCAGCCGCATTTTCTAGTTGATAGTATTTAATGGAATACGGTTCGAAGGAAAATTGATCGATCGCAATTTTATATACTTACTAGGATCACTCGAACGAAGCTTCATATTAGGATTCACAGTTAGCAACCACGGCGGCAATCCTCCCTGTAAAAACAGGTATACATGTAAAATCTGCGCCATTGGCAATCATAACAGAGTGTAGAAGTAAAGAGCAAAGAGAATTTTTTTAAAAGAAGTCATCAAAGCGGAATGATCCGTCTCCAAATTGTATTACTGGGAATCCGTGAACTGCATCTGATTGCTAGTGGACTATTCCAGTTGGAAGACTAGTCATGATAACATCAAACTGAATTGTGTGGGTTTCGTGGTCTGTTCCGTTGAAAACTCGGCGATAAGTGATCGTGCCATATGCGTCAGCACTCACGCAAAAACCTACTTTTCATCACAATTTTCATTCAAAGTTGAAACTACTCTACAAAAAATCTGATGCATTTGAGTCTGAGAGGAAACAATTTTATACCAGCATCAAACGATTCTGTGTAGCCACTGCCCCTATAAAATTGGCCAAAAACTAGGCTTAGAAGTCACTACTACAAACGCCGCCACTTCATAGCGACTTCCACAACTGTGTTCTGTGTAGTCAACGGTGCTGATTTCTTAGTTGTCAAGATCAGTTTCAAGCTGTAAAACATTGAGAAAAATTTCAACAAAAAAAATTGGCGTTTCAAAAATGGACCATCAAGTGCAGTCGAAATGAATGAAGAACCCAATGGAGCTCACTGAACCTCCAGGATACTACGTTCCTAATTTGATGAAGAGTTGATTCATCACTGAACACCACACTATCCGTCGTCTCTGCTCGTGCTTTTCCCATGTTTCTAATAATTTCATATCAAGTGGTGTGATATTTAATTGTTTAAATAATTATTTTACCTTGTGGTGTTTAGTTTGCATGCATACTGTAAATATTATATTACATCCTTAGTAACGTTAAAGGATTTCTATTGGTAATAAACGAAGGTCTTTCCTTCACCAGTCCCACATTTATAATGTTATTACATTGTACTTTTAGTTATGTTGGACAGGAAAATTTGTGTGTCCCGATTTTTAGTTATGTACACTTCCGCTGTAGCGCGATAGTTTGTATTTTATTATTTCTTAATGTAAAGTTAGCACGGATAGGAAAGTTTGAATTGGCGCCAGTATGTCGGGGTCTGGTGCCACCTCTACAGCGGTGAGGCTGCGAGAATTGACCATTCGGCTCTTGGAACTTTAAGGAGACGGATGGGAACCGACGCTTGGTCCCGGGCGTATATGAAGGAGGTCAACAGTCGACGCTGAAGAAGACGCCGTTACCAGAGAAGCTGGCGGAAAGGCGACGCAACAGTACAAAGGAGGTACGCTGTCAGGTTTCCAATCCTTGACGTCTAGGGAGGGTATCGCCAACGGTCTTTATCCTGAGATTAGTAAGAGATCAGATTGGTCGCTGAACCTCCAAATTTTTTAAATATTTGCTTCATTAATGTTTTCCTAGTTAAGTTCACTTGTAAATAAATTTCCCATTATCTTTTAATTAACTTTTTAATTAAATCCCAACACGCCTTGCACCACTTCTAATTATTATTAATTATAGCTTGTCATAATTTTTTAGTAGTTTTATGTAACGATGTATCCTATTTCCGCATTGGACGACTAATGGAATAAGTGAAATCAAAGTACTTTCCATTTTTGCAGATTGTGTCAATAAATGAATTCAAGATTCTCTGAACCCAATCCAAGAGGAAATGTACCCCGTTTCAATATATAAATATGAAAAGTAGTATGTTTCAGACTTACCATGTCTCTCTCGGCACATATGTAAGGACCAGGCCTGAGGATGACCAACAGTCCTGCCGCTTCAGCTTCATCTATAAACTGCAAAATATTGAGGTCGCCTTCGAAGTTGTAAATTCCCGGGGATGGCTCGTGCTGACTCCATTCTATGTAACTAAAGGTGTAAATTGAACATTGTTACCACCAGATCATGCCGTAGTCATGAACGTTGGCACCTGAGCCCTGTTCTATTATAAAGCATAGTTTATTTAATGTACAATTGTTTTATTCTTAATTTTATTAAATTTCCTTTCATTGATGAATTATAGTAACACAAGACGCAGTTTCCTCTGAAGCAGAAGTTTGGGTTTTGTACCTCCTAATGTGAAACTATTTCGTTAATCTTGAAAAATGTGTCGTATTGTGTGTAAAATATATATAACATTCAGGATTACGGATCTCTTAACTTATATTACTTTGGCCTACATTTTATGTTTTTCACTCATTGTCCGAGCAATTGCGGCTATAAGTTATTAAGTTTCTATTAACACGTAAAACATATCCTCATATGACGAGTGATCTAATCCAACATCCTCATATTAAAGCTAGTTATAAGACGAAATGTGAATAAAAACATAATGTAGTAAGTAATTAAGAAACGGCTGCATATAGAGGAAATCGTCGCCACGACGTATTAGTTACACAAATAAATAAAATAACGTGCGAGTGCTCAAGTAATTACTGACGTGGTGACGGCGTTGAGGCCGGCAGCTCTGAGCTTCAACAGTCGATCAGTCCAGAGTTCCCGGGGCAGCCGAAAGTAGTGCAGGGACCCGGCAACGAACCGGAATGGAACTCCGTCGCGCACGAATCTGTTGTTCTCGTAGTCGATGGCGAACGACCTCTGCTTCACAGTGTCGGACATGCTGCAGTAAACCTGAAACAGGCTTCTTTAATCTTTGTACACATTAACAGGAAAATAAAAATCCAATTATTTTTGTCTCCCGCTATCTACTGGTCAAGTTGGAAATTCCCCACGGCCACGAAGATGGCTTGAATAAGTGGAATTCGTTTGAAATGCGGAGCTGGAGTCAACGCTCCGTGCATTCGACAAAGAGTGAAAGTAAAAACTTTTAGCTGATTGGTCGTGTAATGACCCAAGGGCCTGGGAAAGAAAATGGTTAGTAGAATGAATTTGTGACGGTGACCTAAACCACAACTGGCTGGATGCCAGTGAAATAGCCCGTCTACACTATGGCCCAAGCTGGGGCAATGCAGGTCATGACCAAGTTGTAGACGGGGGTTGGCTCATATTACCCGAAATTGGTAAATGTTGGAAATGGAGTTCGCCGAGGTTTGCTCTGGGAGTGATCTTCTCCACACATCAAAGGAGGCCAATATGCGCAAATGAAGTGTGCAGTGGCACCGTGCCATTGAGTGGATGGAATCCATGTCACCAAATGTTGGCGACCAACATTTGCGGCCGATGTATGACCCAGCTATTGGTCCATAGTGATGAGGAACTGGTAAGGCGAGCACCCGTTTCTTGTGCCACTTACGCGTAATAAAAAGTTGAACGTTGTAAGCGTAATTCTGGAATAGGCCACATTTGTCTTAATGTTATCTTATGTTAGAGTGCTGCGGGACTAGAGCTAAGTGACTTTAAAAACAGACGTATGCCCATGATCACTTTTAATGTAATAGGTTGTAATAGGTTGTCTTAGAGTATCGTCATTTTTTAATCTTTACTAACAGAATGTAAAATCAAATTTAGAAAAATTACCAATGTTTTCATCGTGTTTTTTAATGTTCTAAACAGTTCATTATTATAAATGATAAATAAATGACTCCAGATGGTAATACGTGTATTTTAACTAAAGGGTCCTTAACAATTTTTGACGTTTCTTTAATGGCATTAGGACGACCGAAATTAAGATTTATACATTTATAGTTGAAAATGGAAACTCGAAAGTTTCGGATGGAAAGTATTGTATAATACTGAGCTGTTTAGAACACCAAAAAACTGGATGAGGGTTTTGATAATAAAAATAACACACGCTTCTGGATTGCAAATTAATAGAACTAGACCATGATAAAAAGAGAGATCTTACGAGGAAAAACACTAAGGGAGATTATATAGGATATGAACCTAATTACGATTTTGGATGAATTAACGCTCAATATTTCAGAGATAGAACTTTAAAAATATAAAACACAAAGACAATAGGAACATAAGCAAATAGCCACTATTAATAGTTACTACTAAGTGAATCGAAAACAGAAAGCATGTCATGGTGTCAGCAGGTGCATCCATCATAAAATGATAATTTTTTTAAAAAAAGAGCCTCAATAACGTCATCCTGGAGCCGGACTAGAACCGGATGGCACAAACAGAAAAGAAAGTTATTGTAAAAAAATCCAAGATCAACTAGAAGTAAGAAAGCAGTTCTAGTGAAATGGTGAAGTACGGGCTGCTACCGGAATCTCGGAACTGCAACATCACAGATTGGGAAGTGGAAGTGCAGGGAGGAGGGTTTAAGCTTGAATGCAGGAATGTCTCTGATCTCTCGAGAGACAGGACTGTCTCTCCACGCACTGTGCCAAGATGCGCTACTGCATGATGACATGCTGCGTGCAAAAAGCATCCAAAAGACACCATAACATATATAGATAAACAATTTGCTGAGGTAAGACAAGACGCTCAACAGTAAAAAACAAAGAAAAACTTACCACTGATTTTGTTATATGTATTTTATTAATTTACGTTTTCACTAATGTTAATTATTGCAACAACAAAAGGGTGTAAAAGATAGTTTAAAAATACTGTAATTAAGGTCTGCTATAGGAAACAAGAAAGCAGGCTAAGAATAAAGCAATAAATTTTTAAAAAGTAAAAAATTAATAATACAACAATAATACAGTTAGCAAATACTCTGTGGCAAATTGCCCTAGGCGTAAAATGCTACATTTCTAATTCAGTCTTCATATCACGTCATAATGACTAATTATTAAAACTAGAAAAATTTTAAACCTAGATGGTACAAATTGCTAACACGAAAGTATTATTCCTTTGCAGATATTTAAAATAAAGAACGATAATTTAAGGAACAAGCCGCATATGATGGTGGCTTTTTATACAGGATATAGAGTACGCAATAAATCGGGTACTTTTTGATTGTCTTTTATGTTTGTGCAATTTCATCAAAGACTCCAGGAAGTGTCGTGAATGACGTCAAGATGAAAGTACGACTTTCCGGACCTTTGTTTACGAAACAAATAATTTCTCCTAAATTAATTATTTCGTGTGCTGAAGCACGTATGCACCAACCGCCAGTACTTATGGTATTTATGAACGCATGGCGTCCTTTTCCATCGAAAAGTATCCTGCAATAGCGTCTATTTAAATGTTTCTGCGTGGTGAAACATTGAATACATGTTTTGACAAAACAGAGTGCAACAAAACTCGACGGAAAGGTTTCAGGAATGGATTCCTCAAAGTAAGAAAAGGAAAAGTGTATTACCACATAGGTGCGGATATGCATAATTACAGAGCTGTCCCATCTTCCGTACCTGATCGGTTTGTACGAAGTTCAACTAAGCTCTGCTTATATATCAAATGAAGTTTACAAAGCCACCTCATTTTTACTGAATACTGGCGGTTGCTCTTCTTCGAATTGAGATTCAAACACGATGTGACAGGCTGCCACATTGCGTGCACGGAGAGTTCACAACAGTTGAATACACCAAAGGCTTTAGGTGTATTCAAAGATGAATCCATGGTAGTGGCCAAGTACGAATCCGGCGGCGGGGGAAACGTGCATTAAGGTACTTGCGAGACGAAAGACTGAAATGTGTGTGATCACCATCGTGCATGAAGAACAGCTGTTGCAACCATGCAATCCATTGCGCAAGAAATTAGTGCAGTTACACCCATTTAGCCTCTTGGCCTGAACGCAGTGTCCTGACATGCAATCGTCAACAATTCCTGTCAAGTCGGTAATGCAGAATGTCTGTCGGCGAGATGATTCCATAGTATTCAGGTCAACCTCAATTTTATTCGGAACACGTTTCCTCATGTAACAATTGTAACCAGTCTCGCATTTTACTTCAGGTAACAAGACACGTCGTCACGCATAACTCAGATAGTTCTGTAATTATACATTTCCGGAGGATGCAATGCACTTTCTCTTCCTCTCTCAATATGAGGAATTCATTACTGGAATTTTGCCGACGAGTTTCGTTACAACCTGTATAGAGTTTTTTTCTAAGGAGAGGAATGTAAATGTTCAAAAACTAATGCATACTAGGGGAGAATTTATATTATTAAAAGAAAAGCAACGAATTTTGTGATGGATTGAGGTATTAAGTTAAGTAATTCAATTTGAATATAGCATATAGTTTCTTCGTTGAAAATTCAAAAATTGGTTAAAAATGTACTGAAAAAACATGCAATAAGTCGGCGGTTGTTTTATTCTTAAAATCGCTACAGGTACAACCTTTTGGTTCTTAATCCGTTAAATTGATATATCATACTGATATGAAATTCTCACGCAGCCAAATAAATGCCCTTTACTGAACTATATAAATTTGTATTTTCGGATACCTATGTATGGAATTGTGTACTCGATGTTTATTCTAATTATTTAAATACATCTTTATTCAAAACCCATTCGTGAGATTCTACATGGTGTGTTTACATGCGTAGTAGGGGAAGGGGAGTATTGTCGTTTGAGGAGGTACTACCCCTACACGTGGCCTGGAAAAACGTTACTATCATTGTTAAGAACATTAATTGACTTCATATGAACGGGATTTGCAGACTGCGACGACATCGTTTTAACACACGCTATTCTTACTATCTTAAGGATGCATTTTTGACGGCAATATATTTCCTAACTCCAATATATTCAGAATTGCTTCAACACTACTAACTTGTCTCAACAAAGCCGGAGTAAAAGTGAGCTGATGTCTACCCCCATTACAATATGGGAGCAGCTGTCCACTGCGCATCGTCTTGACACACGATTAGCTAATTCTCTTGAACAGTACACTTTTTTCTTCTCTCAATATATATGGAATATATGGAATCCATTCCCAACATTTTGCCGTCCAGTTTTTTTTACACTTTTACAGTTTTCAGCATCTTTGGCGCTAGATTGAACATTAAATGTTCACTACTCTTGACCTAACATATTGCTGAGGCCAACATTTGTTACGTCTTGTCTACTGTGCTTTACAAGTCACTTGCAAACATCTGCAGCTATCCTCAAATATTTCGCAACGATTATCAACTTCATCAGAATCAAACTAATCAATAATTGTTGCGTCATGACGGATCTGTTATTTCTATCGTGTTAAGCAATCCTTACGATTCCAGTTAACGTCTGACGGTAATAAAAATTTGCTATTCCTCGAAGATAAGTGAACGGTGCACGTGTCTGTAACAATAGTAGCCTATAAATACGCTTATGATGGTGTACGTGACTATGTGAGGGTTAATAGTTCTTTGCAATTCGTCGTTTTGAAGTGAAGCTACAAAAATATCGCTGTAATGCGTGTTGAGAAATACGAGCCTGACGAAAATGAAATGACGTAGATGAAAGCTGTAACTCGAGTCCCTGTGACGTCACAGGGCAATTGACATTTGGCGTATATTTCAATGTTAAACCTGTGGCGCAACTTCTTGTGTTCACATTTTTCGGGACTTAACACGGTCAAAAATGGGATCATTTTTCAGATATCTTTGTTCTATTTTATTGTTTATATTTTGCTTATTTAGGATTTTATTTATAAACATTTTGAACCAAAAATCAGCTATCAAATGATAATTAACAACATCATTTTACTAAAATGTGCGTACATTTCCTTGCATGTAAAATAGATGGGGCGCAGGAGACAAACAAGATAAACTTAGGCATTTATTTTGACAACTATCTGGGTGCCCGGCGTTGCCCGGTACTGTGTTGACGCCAGCTGTAGTATCTCTGCCTAAGGTGTGTGAATTTTCTTCAAACCCGGCTTGACGAAACCTACAGTACAATAAATCTACAGTGCAGGAAATTAAAGTTTAGAAACAGGTACATTTAGTTCTCCGGTACGTTAAGAGAGGCGAAAGTATCCCAGATACTCTTAGACTGCTGTTTTAGTATTATAATTTATCCCTTTCTCTTCTACCTCTACACCCAGGAATTGAATTACAACTTAACCCGAATTATGAAAGTAATCATTTAATTCAGTAACTTTCATATCCACGGTTTGGACACCACTGTCATTCGACTTTGTATTATTTCAGTGAAAACCCCTCGGACCCCTCCTCCCCCTACGTATTCCGGTATTCCCTGTCATTTACATTAGGGTTTAAAATTAAGCATTGACAACTTCAACAATGACACCATCAAACTGAGCGACCCTGAAAAGTTTTCATTCGACGGTAGTAATGCTTTCAAACATTCCACCCCCATCCGCGTAAGTGCTTGCGGTGTTCAACCCAAACAGTGTTTGTTTTTGTCTCGTAAGTAACATTTGTATAAAGTGCCACGCGCATTTAAATCTAAACTGGAAAGTTTGTACCAACCCCTTCCGCCCCTCTTAAGGGCAGAACTTCTGCTTAACCGGCATGTTGAATGTCTGGATTTAATTTAGTGGCGACTATAACACCGTATTCGGCACCAATCGCGTTATTTTCAGTTCCCCCATCCCTTACCGAGAGGGGTTTGAATTATACGTCAACAACATCGGGAGAAACCCTATTAATATAGTTTCTTACTCCCACAATGTTCCTTTTAGTGTTTCAAGAAACACGTACACAATATTTGGTGGAAATGACTCCAAGCACTTAAGATTGTCTTTTGGAACTTAGTTTTACCCGCTTCCACTTCTTCTAGGGGCTGAATCAAAACAAACCAGCATATTAAATGTCAAAAATATATTCCCGAATTCGTCACCAATGTGAGGGGTTTTCACGTCAATTTTGCGAAACCCCCTAAAAAATAGAAGCGTTTTATTGCAATCGGATGAACGGTATACGAGACAGACCTACATCATTTCTTTTCTTCGCCAGGAGAGGACAACAGAGCGCGTGGTCGTTGAAACGTTGCGTCTTAATCGTAGCTGTACCCTAGTAGAAACCAGAGAACTATTTCGGCATATGCATATTTTTATTGATGAACCTGGGGTGGGAGGTGCAGATTAAATGGTCTATATGGAAGAAATTGAATGCCGTGTAATGAGAACTCTCAAGAAGGGAAAGAAATGGCATATATAAATAAAACCAAGGATTTGATATGCTACAGACAAGAAGGGAAACATCTAGGCTACACTTTTTCTTTAAAGCCTTTGTAGGTCAAAAACCGTGGCAGGGAACTGGGGATATAATGAAAGAACCGACTGATCACATTTTCAAAATGAAAGTCAGGCAGCGAAAAACGGATGTCCTAAATAGAACCATAGATGACTGTAACTATTTACATGCAAGAGCAAAGCCTCAGAAAAGAAAATCTTAATCTGGACCTCTAGTGAATAGAAGTTTGTGTAGTGAAGTGAAACCAAACCGTAAAAAAATAAACTAAAGTGAAATTGTCTTTTCTTGCCGTAGTTAATATCTATATTCGGATATAATTAAACTATTTTCCTTTTCAAGCCTGAACAATATTAATTATATTGATATATTTATTTTCGATTTGAATAGCTATATTTATTAATAGTAATTTCATTCATCTGCCTCCGGGTAAATTTTATAATATGGCTCCCAACAATATTATGCGTCAAAAAGAATGCCTGTAAAATTATTAAATCCTCTCATAATTTGCGGACTGTGAGATGTTACGCTCCGCGGCTTTCTATTATATATTCAGAGAAGAACTCGCCATAAGAAAAGATGTGATTACCAACAAAATAGTCTCCTCTCACAATCCAACGCTATTTATACCAATTCAACACATTTTCTGTTAACCCGAACAGACCCATCAGCCTATTGCCAACTCTATCTAAGGTTCTAGAAAAAAAAATCTTTAGAATAATATCAGCAATCATTGAACAAAAACAGCTTTTGCTCATCAATTTGGAATTCACCGTGGAACCACTGAACAAATTCACCAAATAGTAAATCATATCAATCACGATCTCCAGAAGAAAAAGTACTGATCAGCTGTGTTTCTAGACATAAGCCAAGCTTACAAAGTATGATTTAAAGGCCTATTTTACAAAGTGAAAGAAACCTTCCCGCATTCGATATTCTCTCTTCTTAACCAATACAACCTTTAGAGTTAAATATCAATAAGCAGTTTCATATGTGTACCCAATATCATCAGGCGTTCCAAAGAAACTTTGTACTCAATTTATACTGCAGATTTACCAGAAGCTGCTCAAACAGTTGTTGCTACCTATGTTGATGACACAATATTATTATCCTCCGACGAAGATCCCCTAGTAGCTTCCAGAAATCTTCAAACGCATCTAAGCCAGCTAGAAGAATGGCTACTCCGTTGGAGAATCAAAGCAAATGAGGCAAAATCTGTTCAAATTACATTTGCATTGTAAAGTGGAAACTGTCCAGAAATAACTTTAAATGCAAATCCCATACCACCTAAAGAAACGGTTAAATATTTAGGAGTACACCTGGATAGAAGATTAACTTGGCGCCCATACATTCCCAACAAAGGTAAACAACTTGGCCAAAAATTTACCCAAACGTACTGGCTGCTGGGCAGAAAATCTCCTTTATCCATCGAAAATAAGCTCCTGTTATATAAAACTACCATAAAACCACTCTGGACGCGTAGATTACAACTCTGGGTTCATCTAACTTAGATATAATACGGAGGTTCCAAAACGAAGTAGTAAACGCACCTTGGTAGGTTCCCAAGACAGTCACACATTCTGACCGAAACATACCCTCAGTCCGGCAAGAAATAACTAATCTTCACAACAGGCACAAAGACACCAAAATCAACAGACAAGAACTATCTTCGAGGATGAGGAAGACCAAGAAGATTGACAAGATTCCAGCCATCAGACCTTCCAAACAGATTTATTTAAAAAGACATTTCTCGTACTTTAAGAACTACAGAATGTTATATCATAATGTATTTTAGAGAATGATCACTGGAGCATTGTTTTTCAAGTCTTTTTTTATGTAAGCATTAAGTTAAATATCACAAAAATGTTTTCATTGTCTGCTATAATAGACAGATTGTATGTACATAAATTGGAGGTTTTTTTGGGGTTAACGGGCTACATGAGGGTGATCCTGAAATTATGTATATGTATATATATATATATATATATATATATATATATATATATATATATAAGAGAGAGAGAGAGAGAGAGAGAGAGAGAGAGAGAGAGAGAGAGACTCCAATAACGAGCACGTAAACCGAACGTGATGTTATGCACCAACACCATCCCTGCTTGAGTGACCTTGAGGTTTCGGCTCAACTCTGCCACAAGACTTTAAATTTCAGAGCATTAAACGAGCCAGTTCTACAAACAGGAGACAGACCTGAAATCGGACATGGCTTTTAAGAGTGTTTACTAAGTTGTTTTGAAACAGAGGTCAACAAGGTTCTTCTGCAGATACGCCTTCCTTCGCCACTTATATCGCAATATAAATTTCTATTACAGTGGACTGGTTCCGAGGCTACTTGTGTGGTGTGGTGTGCAGTGCAATGCAATGCAATGGCTAAGAAGAATAGTTAAGTCTCACCAGCAGCTGGCACAGGCAGAAGCTCCGCACAAGCAAGGCCATCGTGTCCTTCGCCTCGCCTAAACTCGCCTCACTGCTCTTCTCTACAAATACCATTAAGTATCCCAAGCGGAATGGTGGGGGGTACGACCAACTTTCTTGCCCAATCACAAATTTATACAGATATAAACTTTTACATCCTATAAATAGTTCTCACTCTTACTAATCACAAAGTTCAGCGTCTTTTTTCTCTCTCGAGCACAAAGAATACAGTTTTATTTCGTGTTTTCAAATATGTATTCTGACTTATTTTATAGATTGTTTCACACCCGAAGAAGTTCCAATGACAGGAACGAAACGTCGTGTCATGTTGTAGTTAATATATATTGCAATTGTATTTATTGTTGTTCTACAAGTAGGCGTAAGCCCAGTGGCAGATACAAAATGAAATTATACTTAATACTCCTAATCATTGTCCTTTAAAACATCTATGCCCGTTTAAACCATAGCCCGGGGGCCCTAATTAACCCTTGGCTACCTTGCTCTACCTTCCGCATCCCCCCTTTTCAATTCCTTTCCTATGCTATTAAAGGGGAGTTGCCTGTTTCAGGATCATCCTCATGTAGCCTGTTAACCCTCCCCCCCCAAAAAAGAGAAGCACTACAAGTATTATTTTAACACTTCACTCCACTTTCACTGTAACATTTTATTTCGACTATACATTTATATTATTCAAAATAACCACTTCACACTTTTTCTGAGATTTGTCCTATTTTTTTTCTTGAAAAGTATTTTCCCCAAACACTCCCACAGGCAAATTATTCCAGTCATTGATGGTCCTATTTAGGAATGAGAATTTGCCAACATCTGTTTTTTGCTTTCTACGTTTCACTTTAAATTGGTGATCCCATCCACCTATATAACTGGGCTTTTGCATTTTGCAGCTAATTTCAATCGTTGTTTTTTGTCCCGTATAAGCTTTGAATAGCAAATGCAGCCTTGCTTTCTTCCTCCTTTGTGACGATAATTCCCAACGTAGTTGTTCTACCTTTTCCTTCCAATGACCCGACCCTACTCCCAATTCTGACTAATTTGGCCGTAATTATTCACCTGTATTCTGAATTTCTCCATCACCCACTTTTTAAATTTCAATTTCTTAAAATAAACGTCTCTCTCTCTCCGTTGCACTCAGGAACAAAAAATAAACTTTTCTTGTCTCAAAATGAAAATTTCTAATAGTATTTTTTCTCCTAAATTCCAGTATGGCCTCGGCTTCCTCCCATCACGGAAGTTTTCCGAGACACAGGTTTTTATAATTTCAAACACTGTAATATTTTCTACATTTTTAACTACAAAATATTCAAACATTCTGCCTTAGCTAGAAAGAAATAATCGACAACTTTCTGCTGTATTTCACTTCTAGAGCATCCCTCTTGACGGCCCAATAATAATCGACCAGCAATCCAAAAGTGTTTCCAGATTTTCAGAGATCGAAAGGCGGAAAATTACCATGATATTACCATATATTTCTTGCAACAGAACCTAGATTTCACGGAAAATCTTGGCGCAGTGAGTGATAATCGGCCAGCATATTAGGATTGTAATAGCCTCTATTACAATCCTAATATGCTGGCCGATTATTGTTCAACCGTCAAGACGATTGCTAGACAAGTGAAATGTAGCAAAAAAGCGTCATTTCTTACTTTCTAGGTGAAAATATAAATGCCTGCTTCTCGGAAACCTTGCGTGATAGAGAAATACCGATCTCGTATTCGAATTAAAGAGAAAAGATATTTCAGTATCACATGTTTATTTTTGAGACCAAGAAAGTTTCCTTTTCTTTGCAGAGTCTTATCAGCACTTTACAAAATTTTTATTAAAATATGAATTTCACAATTAAGTATAATTCTTTTTTTACGTAGATCCTCATGAGACCCAAAGCCTAACGTATTTGACATTGTTTTCAGCTTATAATTAATAATTTAATTTTCATATGTATAATAACACTATGTATTTATTTGGATGAAATTAATTTTTTTTCTAGCATATTGTAATAAATTAATATTTGAATAAGAACTAACTTAAAGGTTGGCAATTTATATAGATTTCGGTTTATTAATTTTAAAAAATTACACACAATGAAATGTTTTACAAAAATATTTACAGGATGGTGCTCTTGTCTCTAACCTAATAAAATTGGGTTCGTCAACGTAATAGATTTTTGATAGTATGGAAACAATCATCAGGGTATGGTGGGGATTTTTATGCTTGAGAGATTATGTCAGTGCTATACAGAGAGCTTTAAAAAAAATTAGCTGATTCACACAAATAGGTATTGGGTTACCCCAATTAAGTCTCAAATACATTAAGGAATGAAAATATACAATATACACCAGTTTTACAGTTTAATATTACTGTGATTTGACACAACTCAATGAGCTGCAAAAAGAACACGGTAAAACTCTTGCTTAATTGATTTTAACAAGTCAGTTATACATATTAAGAATGGAGCCCTTTATATTTCCACAGCCTGAATGAAACGTTCTTCACTCACTATTGGAGGAATCGGCAGCTACCCACAAATTCAATATCAAGTATGTAAGCTCATGTGAGTAATCCTCTTAGTCCAGAGCTTCGTTATTATTTCTAGAAATTAAAATACTGTGATAGAAAAATTTTCATTAGTAGTTTAAAATCTATGTAGAGGTCGAATTAACGAATAAGCTTTCATCAAATGTGTGTTAGGTGGTATTTTAACCATATTTCAGATCATAGAAATAATAAGTTAAGTCACTCGTGTTTGCAATATTGTTTTCAAGAATTGAAAAAATTTGCAAATTTTATTGATCACTTCAGAGCAATTCGTCTATTGCAATTTAATTCAACTGTTTATTTCACCATCGTATCAACTAATCCTTTACAAATATGATCCTATTAACGTCTGTTTGTTGAAGACGTTAAACTTTCTGTAATAACGACATGCTGATTGAGCTTTTCGTTAGACTCTTGAGAGTATAACATTTAATTCGTTAAATATTTCTATAAAATTAGATATTGAACGCTGTTTCGATGTTTTTGAGCTGGCAATGGTAAAATCATTTGAGGTGTGCGAAATAAACTAGAGATTTCACGTTGTGTTAATGCCTAAAAGTGTAATGTAAAAAAATCAGTTAAACAATATAAAGATTTAAATTTGAGGCATTTTGCGGTTTCGTTATTTGTGAGCAATAATACTTTTTAAAGATTTTCCACAGACGTTTGGTACGAAACTTTCGTAAAACCTATGTGGAAACATTTCACGCGTAATTCACGTATTTTGTTGACTTTAATCAGTGAAAACTTACCCGATGAAAATGTTGAACAGACTGCTCTGACCCCCGGGGACGGTCATTGTATAAATGACTTCCGAAACGTCCGTCATCCAACAAAGGAAGAGTTCCTCAATTCATATACCCGTATAACGATCTACGTTCTAGTAGTTATCCAATCTTTGAAGCATTAAAACCAGAAGTTATAACTCAGTGATATATAGTTTCTTAATTCAGTTAGTTCGAAATGGATAATAGTTTTTATTCTGGTTTTCAAGTTTGAGGCAATGCTGTTGAATTTTTAAGTGACGAAATTATGCGTGCTAAGGCCTTGATGTCTTTGGAATAAGCTCAATCTAATACGATTGTTCGGATAATTTCCTACTATTGAAAATGGAACACCTGTTCATGTTTTCACCAAATGGTACTGATTACTGAATATATCTACATAGTTGGCAGAATTATGTATGGACAGATGTAAATAAAATGAACATATCATATTTACTTCTTTATTATTTCTCGTCTCCAATTCTATTAAATACACAAACATAAAGAACAAAAATAAATAACATCTTTCACCAACAATCGTGGAAACAGATATTTTGTACAAGCTAAAAGAATTTGTACATTAATTACAGACAGAAATAAGTCTTAAATTCAGTATACTAAACATTAAATTTGATTTATTATGTCAAGTAGGCTCAACAGATGGTTACAAATTTTCCATTAAAGTTTATTTCTGAGCCTACAATATAGAAGCCTAAAATTTTACTTGACGGATATCTTGTAAAAGGCACTCTTCACACTATCGCAGTGTTCTATAAGGCAGGTGTGAATCTACAGATACGTCAATTGAACTAATTATTTGGCTAATATTTGTCTGCGGTAACTGCCATGTAAGATCATGAATTACTTTCTTCCTTATGAAAATGAGCACCAAGTTCTATTCAGAGTTACTCGACAACTTTAATCCACAGGCACGTACACCTCACAATTAATTTGTGGTGGCATAAATTCTACAATCAATCACAAACAAAATGCAAATGTGGATGTATTACTATATACTGTAATTTGTAATTTCTAGTTATTTTAAAACATAGTTCATCCACAGTGCACAAATCATTAATTTAAGTTCAAGCATAATTTATTGAATGTTGATTAAATAAGGCTCGAGTCAAACATTATAAAACTGGCCAGTCCCTTCTTGAAATTAGTTAGTCTAAACATGAATCGCTTACATATTCAGTGAAGGTAACTGAAAAATTAGGAAATCCTGGCAATATGGTATAATGTTCTTTACAGTATGTTAAATGTAAAAATTTACAAAATCAGCCTTAACAACTTGAATAATTATTAAATTATAAAACAAGATATGAGAATACTTTGAATGTTTTATCACACTGCACTGTTGACATATAGTAATCTTTTTAACACAGATTTTACTTCTGTGTAAGTAATGGTTCAACAATTACTCTTATAAAAACTAATATTAAGTTAAAATCATATCACATGTGACTATATCAACTATAATTATTATTATTATTATTGCTTTCTGTGAGCAGGTTCTCAAAATGTACATCCTTATAAAGTTTTCATTAACATGATAGTATTGCACTATTAGCTTGTGTTAAAATATTTTTTTAAAAAAGAAGCTTACAAACCTTTCAATCTCACTATTGGCCTCTGTCATCATACAATAAAATGGAATAATTATTTAATGCATTTATGCAATATGTCTGATTGTTTGTTATGTACACATTTACTCTTTCTTTCACTCACACACACACACACGAACATACATAAATGTAACATAGTCAAAAAAATTATATGAATAAGCCTGAGATTTTTGACAATTTGTGTAAAGTTCTATAAAATTTGGGGCTGAATATAATAGAGAAATATGATTAAACTTCCAAACCCTGGAAATACCACTAAATGATGAAGCAATCATAGCTACTATAGTGTATGCCCTTGAGCTCTAACTTTGACTCTGCAATTTGAACGTACATAACACTGAAACCTGATCCCTGACCAGCAATATCACCACACACAAATATCTTTTATTCCATATTATTATATTTATCAATTATACATACACACAGGAGTATTGTCAATGTGAATATGTATATGAGAGTAACCTTAGGCACACTATTTATATTAAATGTGCACATTTCAAATTTATGTAAATTACAAATAGGCATTTAAGTATAGTTATTAAGCTGACATGCTACAATCACAAACAAATTCATTATTTGGGAATTGAAGTTTAATGACTCAAGACATATTAACTTCAGAATTGGCAGTATTTGAATATACCATTGTCATTTGTAATTTGGAGAAAGAAAGTTGAAATATAAATAAGAAACTGGTCAAATTGAGCGCATAGAAAATTAATATGCACAAGAAGTAATTGAATAATTAAATGCTAGTTTTCGTAAGGAACTGTGTTTAGGCTTCAGGAAAAAAGTACAATAATCAAAACTAAAACAATAATGTCTTACAGTTGCCTCGAATTTTTATTTTGTATGAAATGCACTTCTCTCTGAAGATGAATACAGTTTCTCACTGTTAAATGGTTTAGTAGATCCTTGAATCTCTTCTTAAAAATTAACTTAAAATCCTGTCAACCTTCATTACTGTTTTAAAATTTATTTTATCCATTTTATAATAGGCAATGTAATACCTAATTTTCAATGTTTTTTGATACTGTAATATTGTTTAAAAAATCACTTCTTTCATAGTGTACTAATTAATGATTACATATTCAGTTTTTTATCCTCCAAATGATCCAATAACTTTATTGTTCTGGCATATAGTCTAATGTTTAAGATTAAGATAACTACTTACAAAACTGAAATTCTGGGATCACATACCATGGGTAATATTCTTGCCAATCCATGCAAATTACCTCTTAATGCATGTAATAGTGTATGAAAGAAGGCTAAATCCTGAAAGTGAGTTGAAATATGTGGTGATATAATACATTAACTAATTTTCTGTGTTTAAGTGTGATAAGACTGTTAGCCAATTGTTGATAATTTTTTTAATCGGTTTACAATCAATATGGCTAAATTTGTATCATATTGAGGAGTTTATTTTAAATGAAAAGTACCAGAAAGTCTGCACCAGTGCTCAAAGGTAAACTACTTCAATTGACTACCAGGGAGTATTTTGTTAATATGGAGGCAACATAACTTTACAGAGACTCAGTTAAAAGAAATACTCAAAACTTTCAATACTGAGAGCTTTGTATTTCAATTCTTGCCAGGAACAGCCATGACTTCCTATATAAATATCTTATTTTCAATAAAATATGGTTAACATTTCTTTATATGTGACTGAAACAAATAAAAAATGATATGTTTTTAATCTCCTAAATTTCACATAGGTGTCAATGAGTCTTCCATTATGAATTTATGTAAAGCTTTTAAAATACATTTTGCTGAAAAGGGGGTAAAATTTTGCATCCTTCAAAATATATGACACATGTATAATCACATCAGTTAAACTTAACAGTACCCAATGTATTTCAGTGAGATGGAATATGCTAATCATGCAAAATAATGTCAGTAAGTAATTGGAATGCAAAAAAATTGAATGTGTTTTAAGGCATTCTAAACTGTATCACAACCATGATAACCGTGCAAGGCACTAAGTGAGCTTGAAATCGATAAGAGGGTTAAACTCTCGTTGATGAGTGACATTTGCGGCTCGAACATAACCCCATGCATCCATGGCGAGTCTACACTGTTGCTGAATTGTCTGCACCTCCTGATGGGTCAAATCTTGTCGCCAGTGGAATGGGGCAGACTTTGAATTACGGTATGTGCTCGACACACCACCGGCGTCAACTTTCGTATGCGTGTCGAGGAAACGTTGGACAAGAGGATGAAAATCCAATCCAAAAAAATTAAACAGCTCTTTTGCACTTCTGTAAGGTGTCACTGAAAGATCTTCATACCTCATGACCCTAAAATGAAGAATCAGGAATAAGTTTATTTAATTTTGCACATGAAAATGGAAAATATTTGGTGAAGTACAATTTCTTTCAAACATAAGAAATGTTTTGACATTGCTAAGAGAAAATATGAATACAAGCTTGTATTTCTGAGTACATTACACATGATTTACAGAATTAAAAGATATTATTACTAATTTCTTTAGAAAAATGTAAATCAATTGTGTGCAATAAAGATGAATGAATTACTCTGAATAATATCATAAAACACTATTCGAAACTCCATTTCTTAACATGCTTTTAAACACATAGTTACTCATAAACCTTGTAGATTCTGGTAACTTAAATGAGGTAGTTAAAAGCCTGGTTTCAATGTATCAATGCATTATAGAATAATTGTTTCACTGGAATTAAAAAAGAGATACAGATGTAATTAAAAGTGTTAAACCTGTAATTAATAAAGACAAAATGAAGGACGTTGGTCAGACAAATTCTTTAATGGGTAATAAATATAATATTGACGTAACATTTCCAAGAAACAGAAGGTTAAGTTAGCAAAGATGGTAATTGTAACACTGCATTGAATCAAGATGTGAGTTTTAATAATGTTCTCAAGTATAAGTAAGAATACTGATTATGTAATATTTCACCTTCTTAACTGAAAAAGTTATTAAGGAATATTGTTTCTATGAATTTATATTATAATGAAACCTGTCAACAAATTATGTTAATATGAATGTGGTAAAAGAGAGAGAAATTATATTGATCTATTTAAAGAAATTGACATTATTTATAAAATCAATTGTTTCAAACGTGAAAAATTCTATATAGGACATACAGAATGAGTGTTGGAAGAAGGATTTCCTTTCATAAAAAAAACCTGAACAAATCCTCATATACCAATTACTTCAAAAGCATATACTATACTGTTGCATAAAAATACACTTGTGTGACTATTTCTCTCAATAAAAATTCGTTTATATATAAAGAAACTCATATTATTGCCATTTAGGACAATATACATATCTTCAAATTTTAGGAGGTGTCAGCCACCTACATAACAAAAACAGGAGTCATTACAAGTGCTGACCAGCAGTTGACAGCTTACACCATCTGGCACTTGGATGAAGGTAATCGACACCTCCAAAAATTTAAAGAATTGCATCCTGTCAGCAATGGCAATACACAGCTTCAATTTCACGTAAGCCACTACCTTACTCTCTTATCTTGCTTTAATTATTTTGATAATATATAGGTGAAATGCTTAGTTGTAAAAATCAAGTTGGCATCATTGAGATAACATATGGACATTTTAAACCATTGAAATTTATTAAGCAAATTGGAATGAAATTATTAGTTCCATATGTTAGCTAAGGATTCTGTGCATAGAATAATAATATTGTGTGTATTTAAAAACTTTAAATTATAACTAACTGTCAGTAATAGGGTTATAAAAATTTAGGTACTCTAAATAGTGTTTGTAATGT
The DNA here is from genome assembly GCA_034510155.1 of Eucriotettix oculatus. Classification (NCBI taxonomy): domain Eukaryota; kingdom Metazoa; phylum Arthropoda; class Insecta; order Orthoptera; family Tetrigidae; genus Eucriotettix; species Eucriotettix oculatus. Next base: position 52,956,665 of record CM067380.1, on the reverse strand, counting down.
AAATGTAAAAATTTTAATTGTATTTCACTGAAAATTGGAAGTGTGGATAAATTCAGGAATCAGCCATAGTTTAGATTCTTAAATATATAATGGTTGTCAAAACACCATGTAAACAGTGTTAGTTTGATGTCAACAGTAAAGATTTGCATTGAATCAAAATGGCTTGAGGTACATATATAATGTTAATAAGTTATTGTAACTGTTTCTAAAATGTCCTGTGATGCATTGTTCTGTCTGTATTTTTTAAAATTCTATATGACTGTCTGGAGGGGGTGAAAGCTCATTTTAATGTTAAACTGACAATTTTGGAATGAAAATTGTGATTTATGCATTGACTAGTAAATAACTTTTCCTTAAATTATAGAAAAATATTGATAGTATTTAAGCACAGCATAAACAATATTTTGGTTTGTATTATATAAGTCTTAGGTCTGCATGAAGGTTTAAAATGTGGAGTGAGCATTTCGTTTTTCTGGTAATATATTTTATTTGTTTAGAATTATATATTTTACAGATATTTTATATTCAAATATTTATTGACATGGTACAACTTGACATTAAAAAGAGACTGTAGCAACTATTAGGCTGTATAAAATATGAATAATTATGTACTGTTACAAATTTTGCACATTCTTTAAATTTCTTCTTAACGATTATCAACTGTGACATTTCCACTTACCTGAAACGATTGGGATACCGTCTGCTCAGGTCTTTAGCAGCCAAGTAGTCAGACAGCAAGTCAGAACACAAGATATTAGGTTCACTACAGTCAGCATTCCCTGGACACCAAGCTCGATGTTTTCGTGACTGCAGAGTTCCACGTGGATCACGAACAAGCAGAAGAACTCTAACATTCAAGCTTCAACAAAATAACATGGATTAGAATATAGATATTAATACAAATTTAATCCCTAAAGAACAGTGACATTTAAGGAGTGACTACTTTATGATATGAATTGTGCAACATAAGCTAACAGATGATTAAAAAATGATGATTTAGAAATAAGAGATACATTCAGTCTACAAAATTTAAGCTTGAATTTTACTTGAGATTATCATAGATTTATCATAGCAATACATATTTCCAAAAATACTGATAATATAAGTGGATCATGAGCCAACAAATATCATTTTCCAAATATTTTTACACATCAACTAAATAAGGGAACATAGGTTCATTTTAGTCTTAAGTTATCAAGTGTATTGTTTACTCCCTTAACATACCAGCCATATTTATGACTCTTTCAATAACTGGAAGTTTTCAAACTCTCCAAAGTTAACAAAAGTAATTTTTAACTCCTTAGTGAGGAGTAATACTCTCTATGATAGTTAAGATAAAGTACAGCTGTTCCAAATGAGTGTGGAAGTGAGAAATAACTAATTTAAAATGTCAACAAAAAAAAAAGATAGTGACAAATTTGGAGTTTGTCGAGTTGGTTAGTGACAGTCATCATGCTGGTTAAGTTGAAGTCAACCGCCAATTGGCATAGATATAGGGAGGGTCATGAAAGGGTAAATGGCCTTTATTAGTGTCAAATCCATAGCATTATGAGTCATGGAGATAAACAGTGATGCTCATGATTCTGATTAAGTCGTGTACATGTTGGGTTAATTATAAAATACAAAATAATTAAGGATATTAGCATATAAATAATTTGTTTCCTGGTGTAATATAAATAAATACTCAGGAAAAACTGGTCATTCAGCTAGTTATATATGATATATCAATTTAAAGATAGTCACAAACAAAAAATATTAGTTTAAAAAATATATAAAAATTATTTTGATGAATTCTCAAGACTACTTTCACTGTTAACTTATTATTGTAGAATTACATTTTTATCCTTTTTTATAACAAGGTTCAAACTTCCATGGCTGTTTTGGTGCATAAAATAAAGTTACAATTTATAAAAAAAAAATTAAAATAACACCAATATAGTAAGTACCAGTACCTGGGATCAGCTAGAAAGCGCTCCACAAGGTAGAGGCGTAGTCGTACCACTTTCATACTTTGAAATGGAAAAAGGCGGCAAAGTGGTGTAAGGAACTCTGGCAACCAACACAGGGCAGGGTGTTGCTGACATTGCTCCCACAGACGTGTGTTGTGAGTGAATAACCATATGTGGTACTTACCATACTCTAGATAGTGATCTGCAAATCAAACACTCAGAAGAATTAAAACTTTTCAGTGATATCTTACTTGAATCTAGCTTAACAATTAAAAAGAAAGTAATTCTTCAATTTCAAGTACTACCCAAATTATATGCACAATTACAAAGAAACACCAAATAGATTAAATATTTTCTCAGTATGATAGTGAAAATTCAATGTATACTTTCAAAACAGTTTTATTTTTTAACAATATCATATTTAATATTAATACATTTCATCCAGTGGTGTTCCAGAACCATTATCATATCTCTGCAGTGTTCTACCTGAAGTGCTGCAAATCACTTGTCTACAGAGCCATAACTGAGAAAAAATGTTTACCAGCAAGTAATCTTTTGAGTTTGTTTTTGAACAGATTCTAGCCAGAGAGAGCCAAATCTACAATATTGGGTGGATGTTCCTGCACTTTATCCCAAAAATCCATCAATTTTCACATCACCAATATGCTTTAACTATAGGAAGGAGGCCAAGCTGATTTTCACACATTTTTACGCCCAGTTACATTATATTGTTATAATTCTATTCATTTCTTCATGTAATATAATTGTATTTACCTTTCAAAGTCAGCTGGTCAACAGAATTCCTTTCACAGCCAAGAAACCTGAGGCCCTGGCCTTTCCCACCGATGGCACTGTCTTTGACATTTTCAGAGCTGAAGAACAAGACTATATACATTGTAGATGCTGTTGCTTCCATTCTTGTGTGTAAAGGTGAATCAATATTTCATTGTAGTATATCGACACACTATTGTTTTTTGCAAAACAAACACTATTGGGAATGTGTTGTTTGAATATGATCCTCAGTCAGAATGAGTGGCACCCATCTTGCACAATGCAAAATGAAATAAATACGTATTAGGAATTTCATGCACCTTCATATGCTGCTCTTTGAAATATTTTACTGTGCTTTGTTGACAATTTCAATTGTGGTTACACATTTATGATGTCCTTCAGATGGATCATATTTGACGATTTCATGGCCACCCATTTCTTAACAGTGGATGCTGTACTCATTTACAATTCTGGAATGAGTTTGGTCAGCCTTAAACCTTCTTTTATAAATAATTTTTTCACTGCACAACCCTCAGTTTTCCCCATTTCAAATGATATGCATAGCACAATAGATTCAAACAACTGCCTACTCAAAGCATGGATGGGATTTCTTGAAAATTCACTGTGTCTACTGACAACTGTGCCAACATGATGACAAAAAGTATTCTAGTAATTCTAACATCTAATGGAGAAACAAAGAACATATAGCATATGAACAACAGAAGTCAAGAGTAATATACAGACAATGAGACAGTAAGCAACGGCATAAACAAAACAAACTGCCACAACATCAAACAGAGTAAAATAATCATAACATGTTGTTACCTTCAGGATGATGGCACCAGTTGGAAGTAAAGTAATTCTTATTATGGATTATCAACTTAGAGAAAATTTAAATACATTATTAAAAATGAGTTATCATCACAACAGTAATATAAACATAACTTTAGTTACAACTATCAGGTTTTCTGTCTCAACTCAGAGACAAAGATTGAATAATTATAATATTATAAAATTTAATTGTAGAGCAATAATAATATTTAATTTGAATATAAATTCCAATTTCTCTCTTTTTTGTTGGTGTTGTTAATTCATTTTTCTTAATCTGTGATGCATTACTAAATTAATATTTTGATTCAATCTTGTAAAATATTTATTGTTATTATGGGCTGTCCTCCAAACTTCCACAAACTGTAGGACAAAAAAATGGTTGAATATTTTCCTCTTATGGGTTATGCCTGTTTTGTTCACCTTTGACTGGTTCACCTGATGTATTATATTCAAGACTATTTTATACTATGTTTTTAATTTTTTCCCATGTGTAGCATGTATATCAATATTATTTTCCTCCAAATTAGTTAATTACTATTAAACACTTAATTGTTAATAGCATTTAAATTCTGTTTGTTCCTTGTTTGTTCCAACACAGAACTCTCTTCATAGTCCCTTAAACTCACTTTGGATGCAATGTGTCTTCTTGAACATGGTTTGTTTCACAATTCTTTTTGCTGATTTGTTGATATCATGTTAATGCAGCTGAGTTATTTTTATACTTAATATTTTATCATCACTATACTGGTACTTATGTTTTGGTATTTTGTGCCACAACTGATTTAAAGACATTCATGATCCATTGGCTGCCTTGTGTCTAGAGATCCTCCATCAATATTTTGAGAAAATGTTTATAAATTGTTGTATATGATATATCCTCATATCCACCACAAACTATTCTACATTTATTTTGATGACAATTCATGAAATGTATGGAATTGCTGTAAAAACATGGAAAATATTCTAGGGCCGCAGCACAAGGAATGTAAATATGTTAATAGCTGGAAATAGAAAATATTTTATTCAGCTAAATCCATCTAATATGTAGCAAAGTGACTCACCTAATCCTGTGTAGTTGCAGTTGAGGAGGTTTTTGAGGACTCCAATGGCTTCACCAGCCTTGGGTTCTTCCCGAATCTGGACGATTTCATAGTCCAACAATGGTTCATAGTGGTAAAAGTTTGCAGGATGACTGTTCAGAATATCACCGAGAAAGGTAGATCCCGATCGCCATGTTGTAATTATCAAATTTCTGATTGGCATACCCCCTAGTTCAGGTACTAAGTCCTCCAATGATCTGAAGCAGAACAAGTTTAAAAAATCATGTCAGCAGGACATTCTTTTCCATTGAAAAAATAAGTAAACCTTCACATTTCTAATCAATGTTGACTAGGTCTCCTTATAGATATCTGAAGAACACACAAGACAAAAATTGTAATCACATTATTTGGTGTGGCATCAGAAAAAGTGGCAAAGAATTTGAGGAGAACTAAATAAGTTAGGAATGACTCATTTTATGTATATACTAACTTTTTAATAGTACACATGATTATAATATATTCTTGCATGACTTCTTGTATGTGAACATTAAAAATGTATCTGATTGGAATTCACAAAGTTATATGATCAATTCCTGTTGTTCCTCATGGATCATAGGGCATCAACAAAGCATCTCAATCTTATTGACAGCCAGTGTCTTCACCTCTCTCCAGGTCTTGCCTTCTTCCATTGCTTCCATATGTACAGATCTTAGCCATGTTTGTTTGGGCCTCCCTCTCTTTCTTTACCCTGCGAGTTCCAGTCCAGTGCCCCTCTCTCAATGGTGTCATTTCCCTTCCTCAGTGTATTTCCTATCCATTTCCATTTTCGCCATTTACCTGTTTGTCTCTCTCGGTTTCTCCCGTCCTTCTCCATAGTTCGTGGTTGGAGATTACTGCCCGCCAATAGATATTCCGAATATGACTTAAACGGCGGTTGACAAAGGTCTGTAACTTGAAGGTAATTTCTTGAGTCTCTTTACAAGTCTCGGACCCATATAATAGAACAGACTTGACATTACTTCAGAGTTGTTCTTCCACACCGGATACAGCCTTACAAAGGCACCATTTGCTTTTTGAATTCACAAAGCTATATACAACAAGTAAAAGAAATATATAAATAAGGAGGTGGGGGGGATGTACCTCCATTACCCTCATAACAGTAACAATTTATTAAAACTAAGAACTATTAATGGCGTCCTAATATTACCTGCACTTTTTCTCTTTGCCCTACACTTCACTTCACTGCAATGACTGAATTATTTTTAAATACTTTTAAAATTATTATTGTATTTTCCACTATAATGCATTATCATTTCCAAACCAGCTCATTTAAAGTTATTCGGAAACATGGATAATTTCCTTATCTTGTCTCCAGTTCATTAGTACGTTAAAGTAAACACGATCGATACACGCGAAGTCATTTTCCTACTATCCGTGTTGAATACAAACCACGGAGGGTCGTATTACATGTCACATTTTGTTTTAGGATTAGCATTCCTCAGTTGTCATTCTGACATGGGCTTGTATTAAGATTTCACCGCAGTACTGTCCTAGATTATTCTGAGAAATGGCAATTTTAAATCAAGAAACACTGAGGGGTATTTGAAGCGCAAAACTCTCCAGTACTGTGGCACCCCACTTATTAACAGTAATTTTAAATGCGTTCGAGTCTACTCTGTAATAATAATATTTACCTCGCGGAAACGTTGTAGAGTCCGTCGGGATATCGGTAGTCCTCCATTTCCTCGGCGACGAGGCGTCTAACTTCGCCGACGACGTCGTCAATTTCCTTGGTGTAGTTAGCATCGTCCACGTCAATTTCATTGCCAGACCATTGCTGTGGTGATAAGTTCGTTTATTATGAATTGTTTGAAGTAATTTAAACTTAAAAGAGGTCTGAAATAATTGGGAGGAAAGTGATGGGCGGCGAATAAAAGTTCTCAACTTCTTCCTCCGAGACCGTTGGACTAAGGCCACTTCATAAATCAGACACCAAAATAAAAAAGGTGACAGGAACTTAATGAATGAAAGAAGACCAACCTAGAAGAAAAATGAGAATATCTTAAAGTTCTATGAAAGTGTAAAGGACGCTGTTTCTGAATTACAGAACGAAATAGCTGCAAATGAAATGAACTACCTGGTGAATATTGTCGAAGGAAAATGAATTTAACCCTGGCACGGAATATTTGTACTGGCAAGAAGCTGAATGGAGTGAAGAGATCGATGGTATCTTTCTTCAAGGAAATTAAAAATTGCTTTTGTTTCTTCTCAAACTCTTACATGAAATAATAATGTCCGATTGATACAGAACAATTAGCCCAAAGCTAAGAACAACTTTATACAACATACACTGGAAGGATACTGCCATTCAATAAATAAAGGAACAAAATGAAATACGAGGAAGTAAAACAATACACTGCCATATTTTAATTGTTTCATTACTGGCGGTTAGCTTTGCAAATTGCAAGTAGGCTATACATCCTTGTCAGAAAAATTGACCTGCAGCCTTGGCCTGCCGGGTCGACTGCGGACCGTCCTCTTACGTGACACTTTCCGAATTCAGAGTGACACGTGGTCAGCGTATCGATTCTCCAACAGTCTTAATCCTAGTCTCCGTGACCATATAAAAATGATACGAATTTATATGTTTTTTAACGCGTTAAAATATGTTTTTGACATATTTGGCTGATTTATTCATTCATAAGATAAGTTGTTCAATCTCATGACTCGGATATAGTCCATGGTCAAAACATGCACATAAAGTAAATATTATTTTATTTATACATAACACCATAGTGAATTGTAACAATTTATTCCAACTATAAAATCAGTCTTAGGGCTTTGAGGTGTCTACGATCAAAATAATAGCAGTGTAAGGGATTGGTGAATCTATTCGGAAAGTGTTAACGGCATATAAACCAATTTATTGCAAGTATAAAGTCAGCCTAACGGATTTTATTCCGTGTGGTATCTAAGGATTAAATTTAATTTTTCCGTACGGATGATAATGAGCAGCTAAATATTCCACTACCGGACACTCTGGAATGTGAACTTCCGTTTTAGTGATTTTTCGTGGTGATGGAACGCATCCATACTTAAATCGCAGGCTCCTCGTACCTGACACGGGCCATATTCTACGATTCACAAACATGCAATGGTGTAAATCATTACTCAGATCGCTTCCCCATTTAAATTACACGCGAGAATCATTCGAGTCGTCCCAAGTTTGTGAGGCTACTGCGTCACGCCTACGTTATGTTACATTCTTTACAACCCCCCACCCCCTCCCCAACAAAGAAGATATTCTCTTAGATCACTGCAATAAGCGTTTGGTATCTATGTAATTGGACTAGTGTCTGTGATAACTTATAAATAAATAAATGAACGGGTAATCTTATTATTTTATTTCCAACATTATCAGATTATATAGGCAAAAGTTACATTTGATGAAGACTAAAAATAGGTGCACAGTGAATGAAAGGCCGGAAAGTTGAAACTTACGGTAAATTATTGAATTTGTAAAAAATTATTCTCATGTCTACAGCAGATAGTCAAAAGCGTTTTGGAGTTGTTAGAGATATTACTGGATTACCTGTATCGTGCGGCCTATCTCGAGGAAGGCGGAGGCGGGTCTGTCGAGTGCGGGGGTGGAGACGGAGACGAGACGCTGGCTGGCCAACAGCGCCAGCAGCCCGAAGGAGCACACCAGACCCACGCCACACACGCTGGAGCGCCGGGCCATGCTCTCCCACGTTCTGCACAACACAAATATGATGAACCCTTCTTCTTCGTACAAGGGGACGCTTACTTTAAAATATATACTACTATAGGACTCACTGCCACTCGTAAAGTTCGTTCAGTTTGGTACAAGGGTTGAGAGAAAATTAGTGGAATGTCTTTTAAAAATAAACCTGCATATAGACAATATTCATTTCCGAAATACATTTTCGCGGTGACACAAAGGATATCGGAACACAGATGAAGTATCGCCAGAGAGTAACGCACATTTCTGGCAACAGAAATATCCTTCGAATGTCTCAACATTTCAACTGGTATTTCCATTCTGAAACCGTAGTAAACGTTAATCAATTATAATTCCACGAAGAGGATTCATATATGGCGTCCGTCCCCCTCCTCTATTGCTTCTTTGAAGTACAAGTAACTAGTATCAGAAGTTATTTCTTAAAGCAATTCTAAAAATATTGGCGTTAGGAAATATATTGCTGTCAGTTCATGATATGTTGTACGTCAAAAAACACATCCGCGTGTCTTAAAAAGATGTCGTCGCAGTCTCCATATCCCGTTCGAATGAAGACAATGTTCTTAACAATGATAGTAGCGTTTCACCAGGCCACTTGGAGGAGTAGTTCCTCCTCAAATGACAATACTCCCCTTCTTCGTTCCCTACTGCGCATGTAAACACGCCATATTTCTAGCCATTGTTGTAGATTAGTTAGATAATTTTGTGTAATATATGAGGCTTCGTGGCAGGAGAGAATGGCTGCATCATCGGCGAATGTCCCTATTGTTGTATCTTGTGCCAGCGGTATATCTGACGAGTACAGGAGTGGGCCAAGAACACTGCCTTGTGGAGTTCCAGATTTGATCGGAAAGAAGTCAGATTTTTCTCCGTTTACTGTAGTTTGAAATTTTCTCTCGTTCAAATATGATTCTACGAGGTTGAAGTATGCAGGTGGAAAGATACTGTTGATTTTATAAAGTAATCCTGCGTGCCAGACTTTATCAAAAGCCGGGCTGATGTCGAGGAATACTCCACTACAATATTGCCTATTTTCAAAACCTTATTTATGTATTTGGTAATCTACAAAGCACCAGTCTTTCGAGTATTTTTGAAATTATTGGCAGTAAACTTATAGGTCTGTAAGAGGAGACATCTGTTGGACCTTTGCCTGGTTTACTTATTATAATTTTCACCGTTTTTATACATTTTGGCCAGCATCTTAATCTTAGAATTTCATTGTAAATGTAGGTTAACATTACTATTCCTTTCTTACATAATTCCTTCATCATTTTAGCCGTGGCAAGATCAATACCAGGTGCGTTCTTTTGGAGTTTAATCTCTTCGGCGATTTCTTTTGGTGTCAATGCTTTGACAGGCTCATGTATTGTAGGTGGAATAAAGGCACTTTTTTACAATTGCTTGATCAGGTACATTATGAATCACTTAAAATGAGTAGCAAGTTCTTAGATTCTTGCTTCAGCTTTAAATGATTTTGAATCTCGTTCAATAAACTTGTATTAAAAAATTATGGTAATTGGAGCTCTTATTCGAGTGTGTGATTGGTCCACAGATCCTTTAAGGTTTCTGATCGCAACTCACAGTTGAACTAGCAAGCCAGTTTAATATCGTTTCCCTATTAATACCTTGCTCTACCTTCCGCATCCCCCCTTTTCAATTCCCTTCCTATGCTATTAAAGGGGAGTTGCCTGTTTCAGGATCACCTTCATGTAGCCTGTTAACCAAAAAAAAAATTATTTAGTTAAACATCAAAATTTATTTGCTAGATCCGATGATGAAGGAACTATTGAAAACGAGATATCTTGAGTACTCTGTGACTATTAAAATTTATAGCTGCCAAAAATCGCGGGAATTACTTGGATGAAATTCGCGAACCGCAAAGGAAACGGTGTTTTGGTGAACTAGATGATGAGGATGGGCGTCTATTGAAGCGAGGTCTTCAAGGATGCACAAAGTTGGCGCTCACCACTCCGCCCAGACCCAACACAACTCTGGATACTGTACTTTCTATTCTCCTTTGCTTCATACGACGTTGTGGTGTTCCACCTCACATAAAACTTTATTTTAACTAACCTTGTATTTTAAAACAGCGAAATTATACTTTTAAGACGTAAATGCCGTGGCCGATCAGATTATTATGAACACCTGAGGTTTTAAGGTAAAGCTATGATATCGTGCCGAAGTCGTTAGAGGGCCAGACCGAGGTTGCTTACCATGATGATATAAGTGATTTATTTCTGAAGAGGATGCGACTCAAGTTTCTCCAAACCGCAAAGGAACACAGTGATTGGAAACCATACAGGCCGATGTAACACGTTTCCACTTGCGTCAGGTAGATGACAGTAGTACCCTTTAAGATTGTGGGATGGACTGAATGCTATATCTCGTGAAACATCTGAATATGTCCAAGTATCGTTGCTGAAAATATTCGCCCTATCATGTTGATTTATTCGAATGGAGATGGCGATTAAATCTATCTCAGATATCTACTCGCGTGTGGTCACCCATTGGATAACCAAACTGCTGGACGATCCAATTTTTTTAGTGCTGTCCGGGGTAATGTCCAGATTTCAGAATTTTATGCCTGGTGAGGATGTTTTTAAATTTTAGACCTATATTTTTAGCATCGCGTTTCTAAACGTTGTCTTGAGACCGGCTTACGGTATTCTACAGTTATTTAATAACGCAGTACTGAAATTGAAAGTTAATTTTTTATCGCAGCAACAGACGCATTTCAGAGGTATTCTGAGTTTATTTGTTAACATCAGCAAAGAAAACACCCATAAATTTATGCCATCTTCTGACAAAGAATTGCTATTCACTCTAAAAGAAAATAATTACGTTCAAGAGCAAAAATTGTTCCCATACGTATACAATTTTTGTAATTCCAGTTACAAGTTACAGAGTTCTGGAGAACCAGCTTTGATAAAATTAGTATGTTTCAGGGAATAAATTTACGAACTGAAATTGTCAGGTCTCATTTAGAAGAGAGTTCACGGAATTAAAAAAGATTCCATAAATATTGGTGACCTATTTAATGAACGTACATTATTGAACAAGATAGTTCAAAACCGAAAGGTAGGTTGTGGTTCAAGTTCTGAAGAGAAGTGGTAATGAAATTTTATGGTGTTTCATAACACTGATATTTCTTGTTGCAATATTTCTCAAATTTGCGATGTCTTTGCCAGAGATATTTGATCCAGTAGGCAGTGGTGGTTTTCAATTATGGGAAACATTCGGTCCGCAGACTTTCACTATCTAGAGTTAAGCATTTTAAAATTAATTCAGAAGTTTGTTGTTGTGAATCTTATGCTGTAATTAAAACAAATAATCCACTGCTAAAACAAGTTATGTTCAGTGAAAAATACAACTGAATTACTATTAAGTCATTTCAAATATATGCTCGAGCCAAACCAATACGATAAGCCTAGTTTTGTATGGTGATATTTTTTATGTTATTTGGTTTGTCAAGTTAAAATAAAATGTATGGTATCTTCTACATTTTGGAAGTAATTAATTCAGGCTCAGTATTATCATCTTATCGAATAAAATCTGTGAATGTGTTAGGGGTCTGCAAATCGCAACCATCAGGAGACAGATATATACGAATAATTTTAGTTATTTTATTAGAAAATGATTCTGAAAATGACACGGCATATGACCAATTACGGAGTAAAATAAGTACATTTTGAAGTTCTTTCGATGTTACAGGAATATTTATATAAAAAGGCTGGCATTTACAGCTAAAGGTGGAAACTAGGAAAATGGATCAAAGAATCGGCCTTTATTAAATCGAACAAAGCAACATCACGTGCAAGTGTGAGACATCAGGCCACGTCTCCGTTTCGCAGTTCGTGATTTTGAATAACCTGACGCTAATTCCAGGATAGCCTCACGTCTCCCTAGACCAGTGTTTCCCAACGTGTGTCCCACATCCCTCAATAGCTCGTCTAGAATTAAAAACGAACCGTCTGTTATGGTTATATTTGTACGAAAGTAAAAGTTGTAGGTACTTCAATATATACCAATAAACAAAATTGAAGTAAGTCTGAAAGTTTGCACCGAATAGACACCGAAATAGCTCGACGAGTTGGAATGAAAAGCTTAGGGATCAAAACAGGAATTTTAACTTAAATTTGCTTCATTTCGGTATCTTGTAGGGCTCATAAGATATGAATATAAATATTTGTAAATTCATTGAATTGCCCCACCAGAGCCAGACCTGTTCAAAACCAACCGCGGGTTATAAAAAAAATAATGACGACAAACCCTTGGTTTTAAATCAGTCACAAATTTAATCAAAATCTATGTATCTAAAAACCTTTGTCAGTATGTACTCCAAACAAGACAGAATGATGGATTCCAGCCTTGAGGGCTTGAACTGTCAGTTGAGATTTACAATACCACCCCTTGTGGCCTTAGCTTTTCCTAACAAAATGAGAGCGACATTCCAATATTCGTATATAAGATAGATAATCTACAATAAAAGATTTTTACAGAAAGAAAAATCCGATGAATGTGGGAATATGCAACGAAACATCGTTAGTCTTTAATTTGAATAAATAAATTTGTCTGGAAAATTGTCGTAAATTACTTTTATTAAAAGTTCTAATTTAACGTATTTTATAAATTCGAACACTGGGATCGCAGGCCCAGTGATCTGATTCGTGAGTGAGTGAGTGAATCAAACATTGGGATCGCAGACTCAGTGATCTGATTCGTGAGTAAGTGATTCAAACAGCTGGTTGCTCTCGGATCGCGGGAGCGGAGTGAATCAAAAGAGCTACTGCTCTTTTTTTACGATTCAATGATCACCCACTCCGCAGAAGGAGCAAGTTATTCGAATCAGATCTCGATCGGATCGCCCATCTCTAGCATATATGTCCCAGCTATTGGCGTCCAACTACTGGTCCAAATTTGGCACAAGTGTTCCTCAAGGCCCGAAGCTTCCCATGATCTTAAAAATTTTTATATATACGGAAGTTATATATATGAAAAAAAGTGTAAGACATAGTAAAAGATTTCGTGTCCCAAGTGCGCATCGAGATCTCCAAATGTGAATGCGGGTTGCCAATATTCTTGATCTATAAAACTATATCTTTTTTTGAATTAACATTTCGCGTCCTAATTATCAGTAGATATAGTTATTTCTAAATTGGACCAACCCCCCCGAGCTACAACACAATAAAAACTGAATTTTGGAACCCCTCCAATTTTAGGACCTTATAGTTCAAAACAATGAAGATTTATAAGTAAACTGATGACATTCAAAATGTAACCTCAATGTAAAAAAATACCATATTGACGATTTTTCGCCATTTACACAACCTAGGACGGTACATAGGTTGGATTTGAGAACAGAAATACATTTAGGCTTTTGGAAAACACATAAAAAGAGCGTTTACACGCCCCTCTAGCTAAAAGTGATCCCTCTGGAGTAGAACTATGAAAGTAGTGTACCCTCAAGTACTGTAATATAATTATCTTTAATTACATTCCTTCTTTATTATTTACGTGAACCCGTTAAGTTTTAATTTTGATTATAATTTTTATTTAAATTTCGTGGAGCTTTCGGTATATGCCATAGTCATCTACATTTGTCAAACTAAAGTTTTTGGTTTATATCCACGAGTTGTCGAAAAAAAATCATTTCAATGAGTCCAGAACATTTAAATAATTTTCAATGTAATTGGGTGTATGTTGCCGTTTGCGTTCGGTAAGCACAGGGACGATAAAATTTGCGAACTCGGAATTTCGACAAATTCCCTGTGTGAGCCAACACAATCTGCAATTGCCCCGCCAGAGCCAGACCTGTTCAAAACCAACTGCGGGCTATAAAAGTGATAATGACGACAAAGCCTTGGCTTTAAATCAGTCACAAATTTAATCAAATTCTATGTATCTAAAAACCTTTGTCAGTGTGTATGCGCAATGTCATCTCACCATTATTAATAGGGGAGACTTGCCATTGGAGTCGACAAATATGAATCTCTCTGCAAGGGTCTGGCTAATCCAGAAGTGACCTCTCATTGAGTCATGAAATTATTTAACAATTAATAATTACTAAAAATTAAAATATTACAGAATTTTTTTTCATATACATTACTTGAACTTAAATTGTTCATTATATATTTGAAGATTTACTTATTGTGTTTAATAAATTCCTAGTGATTTTTTCCTAAAACCCAAACTTTCGTCCTGAAGAAGTTGCAATTAGGCTTCATTTAGCGAAAATTCAGTTTTTGAGTATGAAGAAACTGTATATGTTACGCAGGGGGCTTGAAGAAAGGTTGGGAAACACTGCCCTAGACAGAGCTGAGGCCAGAAGGTCCCCATGGTTGCGGACTCGCGTGCCAATTGCTCTCAATTGAAGCTCATTACTGTCAGAAGACAAACAGAGATATTTACTGTTCCAAATGTCAGATGCCTTCACTAAATACATCATTGTCGTCAAATTCTCTCTGACATTGCAAATAAATCCACAGAGAAATACAATAATTAATATCTGCAGTTCATGTCACACATCAGCTTCAATCCAAGACGATCCGGTGCTACGAAGTTATATCACTGTAAGAATGTCGTTGTTTCATATTTGAGACGTTCGTAGAGAGAGATAGAGAGGATATAGAATGCGAAGTGACATAGTAGAGAATTGCAGTTATGCGAACAGTAGGAACATAAATTATAAGTTTAGAAGGGGCGTGTTTCTTCACAGTTGCGTGAACGCCGTTCATCTTTATTTGGGTTGGATTCAACCATATAAGTGGCAATACGAATAAAAGTATCGACACATGCTAATGATGTCAATTGTACTGAATTAAGCTAGCGACTGCCATTTTATTTCCATCTGCGGCAATACTCATAGTTGAAAATTCCCCATTGGTGGCATTAATAGGGTAATAACTAGCAAGGCGCCAGCCAAGGGAGACATCAGAGCTGGGCGAGTTTAATTCGCTGTTTTGGGGATTATCAGACGCTACCTGAGCCCAGACCATTGACGCCGGGAATTTCGAAGGCCGAATCTCCCTCCACGAAGTATGTAGAAAACCACGGGCCAAGCTGGGCATTTGATTGGGGCTGGGGGTCATGTGATCCGCCATCCACCCCATGGTGGGGACATGAGCAGATTAGAGCTGGAGATATGAAGATGCATAAATTAGGCAGTTGGGAATGAATTTTCGAATGAGGAGAAGGGCAGTTGGGAATAATCTCGGAAAAAGAAGCTTGAGAGGAGATTGTGGTAGTTGGACCACGGCGGCTAGAAAATAGAGTCTGACCATAGGATCAGAGAGAGAAAGAGCGAGGCGAGAAGAGTTGGTCGCGAGTGAGAGAAGTTTGTTTTGAATCTTGAGACAAACCCAGAGATGACATCCGGAAGTGGAATTCCATTCACCTAATTCCCTGGAATCGAGGAAAGACCGATAGACAGCGGGGTACAGTAAGGTGGCCCCACCTGTCTACATAAACCCGGCACCAGAATTCTCGGAAGAAGACCAGGTACGGAAGAAGCTAATTACTTGTACTGAAGGAGGAAACAGCCAACTCACAAACGGCTCAGGTGTGCCAGTGCCAATATCAATAAATGCATAATGACTATTTTCCTGCTGCGCAAATCCAAACATTATTAGATCGAGTCTCATGCTAAGTTAGTTGTGGCATAATTAATAGACAAAAAATTTGTGTTTAAATATTTGTTTTAATAAATTAATCTGTTTTTATATTAACGTACAAATTTGTCCTTATTTTAAATTAAAAATTAAATTTCCCCCGCCCGCTATAGTCATAAATGTTTATTGATTACAATCATTGTTTTGTTCGTTTACTATTCTCTCTTACAGCGCCATCATTTCAAACTTTTTCTTTCCCTTCCCTGAATCAGAATTTCTCTGCAAATTATTCTAACTTCAACCCCTAAGACAACGGAACTTACAAACGGCGATCTTGATCACCTTTGTGAATAAGCTTAAAATTGGATGGAAAGTTTTACTCATTTAATTCCAATGTAATGAGATTCCGACAAATGTTATGAACTTAAATACCTCATCTCACCCTACTCCAAAAATTATGCACTACATTCGCGTGAACATGTTACTGAATATCAATTCAACAATACAATAATTGAAAGTCACGTTCTAATTCCCGTTATAAATGTCCTTTAATAGTTGTCATATAGGTGATGTTCGAAATGTAACGAAGAAGAATTTTATTTACTCGTATATGTTAATATTATTCCCTTCAAAATAACAGCGCTCCTTCCAATCCTTGAAACACTTCTGAACTCGATCTCTGAGATAGCGTTCCTCTCTTTCAGCAATGGCTTTTAAGCTTATCTGTGCTGATAAATCTACAACCCCTATAACTTTCTCTTTATTTTTGGTCAAAAAAAGTAACTCGGGGCCGTGTCTGGAAATTGTGGAGGTTTGGGTATCATTACAGTGTTGTTTTTGACCAAAAATATACTAACAAGCGATGAAGTGTGACCGTCGTTGTGAAAGTACCAGAAATAACAATTTCGGGGATGTCTTTTTCATATTCCCACACGAAAACGGAATTGAACTTGTAGGTAGTACTCTTTATTGATCTTTTACCTTGTGTCAAGAACTCGTGATGCATTCTGTCGTCAAAATCGAAGAGCACAGTTAAGCATAACCTTTACATTCGACCCCACTTGTCAACGTCACACGTTTCATACCCAAAACAAACGAAAAATTTCAAAGAATGCGTCAACTGATATGCCAAAATAATCAACGACTTCTCTGATTGTGATTCTAAAGTCGTTCATAATCATTTCTCTCAATTTTTGCACGTTTTCGTCTTTCGTTGATGAGCTTGGGCGTCCAAGGTGCTCGACATCTTCACGGTCATACCAGACTGACGAAAAGCAATATTTAGTATTTCTGGCTCATTGCTACACTTTATTCGATTCTTGTAGTAAATTTTAATGCAAATTCTCTGGTCCATTATTTAAAAGATAAATTAATAATCGTTGATGGTACCGTAACACATGTAACCCTAACGGCTGACAACAGACTAAACATCCGATATGGCTAAAAATGTACATATACTTTTCAGACATACTTACCAACACAACAACGAAAAGGTTAATCGAATCAAAATATTACAACCCGCAAAATTTCCACATTCCGATTAATTTTTGAACTCATCTCGTACAATTCACAGTTTTATCATTTCTACTTCCCACGTGTCTCCTCTGTCATCTTTTAACAACTAGGATCAGAATAACCGGGCACACTATTAGGATTTACGTTTGTAAAAGCTGTACGCAAACCTGTGTTGCAGGAAGCGGCGCTGAGCGTCCAAGCCCATCGTCACATGGCGGCGACTGCTAGCGCCCCCTCACTTGCACCTGGAACAAGTCAAGTTCCCAATATTGGACAAGACTCCACATAAAGAACATCGACGATAATTGATTTTTCTACACCTTCAGTTAATGGTATTAGTATAATCAGATAAATACATCTAAAAGTAAAAGAATTTCAGACATAAAAACTATTAATATTCTCAAATTTGCGAAGCAATTCAAGGTTAATTCTGATACCGGTGGCAGGATTATGGAGGACTTAAAAAATGTTTGTAGTAGTACTCAGTTCTTAGGCTTGTCTGATGCAACTCTCCATGCTAAGCTATTCTGCGCAAGGGACTTCAACTTCCCACCTTTAAGCGTGCTCCTTCCCGCATACATCTGGGCTACATTCTTTGTAGCACGAGAATCCTGTCTGGAATGAGAGATGCTCGTGCGCAGTACTTCCTTTTCATCCTAAAATTAACTTTCTTTATTTGAAATATGTACGAAGTAAAAATACTTTCCTGTTAGGAATTTGCGCCAATTTGATTTTATATTTTTACAATTTTAAAAATTCATCCCTATTACACGCACATGTAGCCTACATTAGAAATGTAGCATATTACGGGTCGAGGAGTATCATCAGCACTGTAGCTGTTGTAGTGTTGTTAATATCTTACCAAAGGGGAATTAACCTCGTAAAAATTGCTCCTTGATGTGATGCAGCACATTATTTTAAATACTCACGAGCTGCCACTGCCTGCAAGATTGCTGGAAGCTTTTCCCCAGAACGTTAAAGCGTTGAACAAAAGACTGGGTGGATTGCAATATAATCTTTAATCCAAGTGTAATTAATGTAACTTTAGTTTTTTCTGTTTACGTTTAATTGATGTAACTACCACCGCGTTATTGCCCATTTATAGTTTTTGTATAATATTTATTATTATTGTCCTATAAGATGACGTTTCAATTGAATTCATGGAGGATTAAGGCTTTCTCAATACGAGAATGGGCACGTTGCTCAAGAAATTATATTACATTCTTTACAGGAAATACCTTCAAAGTGCTGCAATGTGGCCCTTCGTATAAACTGCTGCTAACGAAATAATTTAGGCAACATGCCTGAGCTTTTATCCCTACTGTAAAAGTTACGATCGTTTATGCCTCTACTGCAAGTCAGAGATATCTCCAAGTTTTTATATTTTATCGTTAGAGAAAGTAAAATTTTATGATGCTCAACTGTCGCAATTTTTTTCTTCATATTATCGGTTTATAGCGTGGACACATCTATCATGACCACTTAAGATCTCGTCACAAAATTTCTGTTATTGAAGAGCAATCAAAACAGGTTCGCGGACTGTCATGTGCTTCACAACCAATCAGCCACGACTTTACTTTTATTCATTCCAATTCAACATAAACGGCACGAAGGTTTCCTGTGTAATTTGTGACTATAGTTTCTTGGAATGACATCATCTTGAAACCGGAAAAGTAATATAGGAAATTTTCTTCCACCTAAGAGTTATTTCCAATTTTAATGTCCAGTATTCCACTGAACACATAAAACAAAATTTTAATAAGTGCTTCTAAAAATGTACCTTAATAAAGTAAACGTGTCTCATTTTACACCAACACAGCATGTTATGTTCTTTAATACATTACCATTACAAATTAACATAATTTACAGGAGATGCATTAAGGGAAAACGGCATTTAACTATATGATTTATATTTTACCTGTTAAATGCAATTTATTAATTATTTAGGCTTACTCGGAATATCTTTATGATTTGTCATAGCTTTTAAACACATATTGAATAAGTGTTCTCATCTGAAATATACAGTACTCTTTGGATTCGGGTTCAAGAAAAGCGTTCTTGAGTTTTATTTACTATTGCAAAATTGTAATCCTATCGTAAGATTCATTGCACGATTTCAAGAAATTAAATTATCTGTACAGTTATGTTCGCAGTAACTTTCATCAGTTTTGGTACGTGTGCCGTTAAAAATAGAAAATGGAGCGTTGTACACTGATATGATATAATGTTTCGTAAAAGACAGTTTAGGCCCGACCGTAATTCATTCCAGGATCGTAAATGTCCTTGGTTACTCTTCTGCTTACGTATCCACCTCAATAAATTGTCCTGACAGTGAAAGCGTTCAAGATGATTCACGTGAAGGTTGTTCAAAAAGTGCAATAACGCTTGAAACCCGGTGCACGAAGGTGCTTCAAATTGTTAATACTGTAGGGATACCAAAAGAACTCGTCGGATCCATTTTTGCATGTGAGAAAGCTTTGTACAAGCTAGGTGCTGCTCAATGTCACTGAGGATCAGAAACGCATTCAGATGACACTTTCCTGGCGGTGCTTGGCTTGTTATATGAAAAACAAGAGTGCGTCGACACGTGACAACGATTCACCTTTACACACCTGAAAGGATAAAACAGCACAGGTAAGTGTATTTTAGCTTGTTCTTCAGCTCCAAATGTGTTGATGACGAAGCCACCGGTGGGAAAGGTCAAGGCGTCGGCTTTCCTGGATACGAAAGGATGTCTGTTCATGAGCTATCATGAAACAGTTACGGGGAAATACTTTTCCAAGTCTCTAACGTAACTAGACGTACCATTTTGTGGAAAAAATTGCTTTCCACGAACTTGCCAACAAAAACGTAATGGCTATGTTAAAATCGAGGATTTTTCATTTTGAAGTGCAGAAAGATCCAACCATTACCCAGTTATTCCATCCTCGAGCTTTCATCTGTTTCCAAAACCCAATTTTTTCCTCCCCGGTCATTTTTTTTGTAGTTTGGGGCTGTATACGAGTAGAGCTTTGGGTAGAACAGGATTTCATAATCAATAACTTCTGTATAGTTTAAATTAAGTTATAAATAATATCAAATGCATACAATACGAATTATAAATAATAAATTTAATTTAATTAACCTGTATGTTTCCATCCGGTTATGGACCCTCATCATGTTAACAATAAAGATATTAGAACCTAAATATCTAACTGTACAAATATACCAGAGGATAGAAAAAACATACAACGATACTATAATAAGTTGAGAAGATTACATTTCAAGGATCAAAATATTATAAATACCTTAGAAGAAAGAGAAGAATGGAAAAATGTCGACCGGACCAGGGACTCGAACCCCGGACCACCTGATTAGTGAATTTTGAATTGTAGGTGAGCCTAGCTTAGGTTTACGGGAAATCGGGAAGTCCTGGGCTCGAGTCCCTGGTCCGGTCGACGTTTTTCCATTCTTGTCTTTCTTCAAAATTATCTATACGCTCCTGCTTGAACTTCGGGTGAAAACATTTCTACTTCCTTAGATTGTAAATACCGCTCAACAAATCAGTGTCAATTTGGACATTAAGGAAATAAGTATTAAGCTTAATGTGAATCCGGATCTGTAATTTATCCAATATTTGGAAAGTATCCCAGTCTAAAGAATGGTTTGTGTCTACAACGTGTTTGGAATTGGCAAGTAAATTAAGTTGTGTAAACTTGATGTTAGGTTTATGATTCCTAAGTCTGGTTTGGTCCGTGTATAAAGATGATCAGACACTGCATTTCCATTTGGTAAACCACGCTGTGAATTCTGTTTCATTTAACGGGGTCTTTCACACAGTCTCCATAATAGCCTGGAACAACGTCGGATGAACTATATTATCAGAGGTAAATGTTTGAAAAAATCGTCATATTCATACTCGGGCCGAAAACTTTTCAGGTATTTAATATAGTATTCGCCAAATTCAACGATATTTCCATGCGAAATTCATGATCTACGTAATTTATTCTAACATATTTACCTATTTGCCGACCTCCTGTGGTGTAGCGGCTAGCGTTGCTGCCTCACAGCCCAGGGGTTCAGGGTTCGAATCCTGGTATGGGCTTGGATGGTGGATAATCGATACGCTCACCACGTGCCACTCCAAATTCTGAATGTGTCATGGAAGATGACAGTCCGCAGTCACCCCGGTAGGCCCAGGCCTTCAGTGGGCTGCAGAGCCAAAGAAGAAGAGAAGAAGGCCCTAAAATGGGCTGTAGCGCAATCGGATAGACATTTACCTATTTCATCCTATATTTCTCATCAAAAATATGCTTTGAGTTACTATAAAATTTTCAGAGAATTTATAGTGAATATGCCAAATTTGGTGGCATTTTCTCGAGACGTTGACGTTCGTGATATTTCTTCTACTATCTATCAATTTAACTTAACTTTTCACGATAAATCGTTGACTGTTAAAAATGCAATAAGAAAATAACAGTGTACTGGAATCAATTAAATTCTTTGGTATGAAAACGTATTGGACGGTAATATGTCCGAGCTGCAAAAAGCTAGGTAGTTTTTCATTGCAATATGAGTGGTGACGGCTTATCTGAAAGTCAAAACAATTCAAAAGGCGTGAAATTATTATCAAGGATCCTAAAGTATCAGAATCAAATTCTTTGAAATGTCGTTATAGTTTGTTTTAAATAGGAAGACCGATGACGGGTAGTCTGTGTGAGGAGTGTGACCAATCACGGCGCCTGAAATAATGGGGAGAGGGGTAGCAGCGTTGCCGAATATATGTACCGAAGGGCGTGTGACTTTGGGAGCTTTTCTATATGGCAACAAAGTCTCCCTTCGCGAGGATACGCCAAAGGACTTCTAATTTGAAACTGGTGATGCGTTTGAGCATAAAGGTCTCAAATTATATGGACTTAAGAAGGAAAACTGACTGGATAGTTTTGTTACGTGATATGGGGTATCCGGAACGACAGTGACGATTAGGGGTGATTTATCGCGATTTTCTTAATGTAGTAATAAGAAAGCAAAGCAAATCACACCCCTGTAAGCGTCGAGATAATTAAAGGGGCTTCACGCAGAGTACAAACTCAACCTTCACGTTGAATTTCACCCCGGTTTATATTTTGTGGGGTACAAAAAGTCACTAGATTCATCAAAAAAACACGATACCCAAGTTTGGAATGGCAGGAATTTTTTCAGTTATTTTCCGTTGTCATAATTTCTTTCTAAAATGCCACGAGCAATATGTTAGCTAACATTCAAAAAATAAATATATACAAAAATTAAAGGAGCTGCCAAATTTGCGCGTTAATTGTTTAACTTAAAATCAAATTTGAATGATACTTGTATTATAACTGTTTATCCACCTCTTTCTCGTGGAATACTTCGGTAAAAATATCTAAATTTGGATCTATTACAAATTGTAGCATTATATTATTACACAAATGAATTATTATTTTCATAATAAAACTTTTGCTTCCTCTTCACCGGTATCAGGTTTAGATTTGTCCCACAACATACATTAGACACAGAAATTATCTTGTAACTTCGTGGTTTGTGTTGGACGAAGCACAACGGGGATGTTTTGCTATAATATTTTATCAATAAATGAAAGCAAGGACTGGACAAGAGAATGCAAACCAAAATTGTGGAATCGCGAAGTATCTTACTACTTCATTTCATGATTACGGTAAAAGCTATTCTTGGCTGTTTCTTAACTTACTTCCGTATTCCCAGCTAAGTTCCTAGTTTCCTTGATAATTGGATCTCCCTGTAGCGAAGAGTGAAGCAAACTGCTGTCACTTCTCTCGCATTTGTACTACTTCTTATCTACTCATTTCTTTACGTTTCATTTATGGAAGGTAGCATAGGATGCATTATTAGTTTTTTACACCCCACTGGTATTGTCTTTTAACGATGCTAACAGACTGACATGGTTATTAGTTTCTCAGAAACAGTTTTGTAGTCACAAAAATTATTGGTATAGCTTGATTGCCTTTAAAGGACATTTCACGAGAAAACGCTATCCGTGTGCAGATTATTTGAAAAGCAGTCAAGTGAAATTACATTTCCAACCATTAAGTGGAGTCGGAAGGTCCCATGTTGCCAATGTTAAAATAATAATTTTAAAGAAATTTTTCTCAGAAACCGTTATAGATACAGCACTGAAATTTTCACAGCTCATTTATGGCGTGAGTGGGAAAGTAGAATTAGTGATTTGAATTATTAGTTGCGCTTAAAAAAACTTCTAAAATCATCGTTAAAAACAGATGCCTTAACAGTCTAGTTACACTCAGTCATTTATTTTGTAGCCACACACACCATAAGTAAGCTGTAACAATTTCAGTCTTGTATCTATAACGGTTTACGAGAAAAACGTACCAATAACATTGGCAACATAAGGTCTTCTGACGATCCCAGTTGTATTTTAAGTCGTGCAGTTGAAGAATTAAAATTAAATTTACATGGACGCCATTACCATTATAGAAACAGATGCATATTATCTCAAGAAAATTATTCGCTTGTGAATGCACTACGTTTTGAATTCCAGTCTAAATAATAGCAATTACTTTATTTGTACGTGTTATAGGAACTGAGCATATTCTATAAAGGATATTTTTATCAGATTGTGTGTCAATTGTATTGTATTTATTATTACTATAGGTGGGCAATTGTCAGGTGGCAGTTCGTTGAGAAAATTAAAGTACAAAGATAAATTGTTGATAAACTAAAAGAACAAAGATACACTACAGAAAAGAAAATTTAAAAATACAATTCAAAAATTATTTCACGTCCATCATTTTACAAAATACGCACCTAATTTTTCAGTGTTTCTAACTTTTTTTTTGACAACATTTGTATTCTTAGGGAAAGCCTGTAGTACCCTTGCAGGCAAAGCATTCCAGTCACTACTCATGCGATGGAACATTAGTACTGTTGATCGAAATTTCAAATAGGCGTTTTCGGTACGTAACCATGGCTTCTCCCCCAAACTTAATCACTTCTCCAGAAATACCATCTAGTCGTACTGATTCATGAGACTTAATTTTCTGAATATTCCGTCTTAGAATGTTAGTTTTAATTTTAAATTTGGACGTGTTATTTGAGATTGTTTCTCTACACGTAGGTTGCCGAAAACTGTTCCGAAGTATTTGGCAAATCTGTCTGCCTTTTCTTTATCTTGTATAATAATGTTGTTTTTATCGTTCCTTAGTGGTGGTGATGATAATCCCTCCCCCTTTGTCTCCTAATATATTTATAGAAAGTTCCCCAACCATTTATATTAGTTTTAAAAAGATTTTTTAATTTAAATATAAATTTTAAATATCTTATTCGACAAATACAATTGAAAAATACATTTATACCATTTGAAGTGAAGCCAAAGAAAAACGTTATTAATCACACTAAATTATTATTTAATATAAGGTAATTGAGGAAATAATAATAATAAATGAAATTATTTTTTCTACTAGTTTTTTGTACGTTAAAATGTGTACGCCCGAAAACGTTTAAAATGAAATTACCTACGGTTAATTAATAAATTTTATATCAAACTGTCAAAAATATTTGTACCCCAATCATTTTTACGTATTAGACATAAAAATACATTAAAAGAATGCAATACATAACATAAGCCATAAAGACTCTGAAAATTGTATTACTACAATAAGAGAAAAATATTGGAAGCTGTTTATATTCTTAAAAATGGAGAAGGTGGATCCTACGCCCAACAGGAGGAGGGGTTGGGGACAGTTTGTAAATTACCGTGTCTAGAATTTAAAAAACAAGAGCCTCGCATGATTGTACTTGTATGACAGGAAAAATTGTTGTGTCTCAATTTCTATATAAGTGCTGTACTTTTTATTGGGTCACTCATGAAAGTTTGGATTAATATACATAGAATAATATTTCATATAAATTATTTTGTACTTGAATTTTAGCTGTCTATTATATGTTTTGAAAATCGAGTTACTTATTTCCTAATAATCTACAAATAATTGTTTCCTAAAATCCTAGTTCTTGTCCTGAAAAAGTGATAATTATGCTTCATTTTCTTAAAAAAAAAAGATTAATACATCAGAAAACTGGTGAGGCATGGCAGAAAAGGTTAAGAAACGGTATTCTACTCCATCGGAAAAGATTAACATTAAAATCAACAAAATTAATACATTAAATTTTCACATAGTAAAATCTATGATCTCCTGCTTGATGCTTGAGATGTCTGACCTTTCATCTTTGGAGGTATTTATAATTACCGTTCTTGCTCGTCGAGATTCAGTTTATTTTGTACTTGAGAAGGTCCAACTGATTGATTAAATGTTATACGTTTAGTTCTCAGTATTTATATAACTGTCCTATGTACTGACAAAGATGATTCTTTTGTGGAAGTCCGACATCTGAGGCATATACATCATCCAGTGAAGGTAAACAGGACAAATCGAGACCTGTAAGAAAAGTTAGCTTCTTTCGTAACGACAAAAATAAAAATTGAAGCCTTCTACACTAAATAAGGTTTTGTTGTGTACTGTAATAGTATCTCTGCTTTAATAGAATAACCGTGTGTCCGTCCGTTAAAGTGGAAACTTGATTAAATATCTTGAAACAAATGTCGAGCTTGCCCTCTTTCGTCAGCTCATTGAAGACGTCGTAGGAATAACTTGTTAGGGAAAACAATAGTTGTAGGTTATTTCGCTGACAAAGGGTTAGCAGTTCAAAGCCAGGACATGATAATTATCTTCTTAGAAACGTGCGTTAGTCATGACAAACCAAAGAATGTGTATAACTAAACGGCGCGGAAGAGGATCACCTTTACGAAACCGGTGACACAACAGTAGTGGAAAAACGATCGAGATTGGTATGAATCCATAGGTGTGGGAGTCTCTGAGTTATATACTGTCATTCACAGTCCCGGCTAAGCCGAGGTTCAGTTACTATCTGTAAGTGGTGGTCCAGTGAAAAGGGAAAACGGTCCGAAATGGTCCATATTGTTGAATCTATACTTTTCGATATCTTTGAGATGAACATCGGTGAGATTACGTGTTCATTCCCCGTCTACACGTAGCAGGGTAAAAAAGGGGATCCTTACAAAATATTCTAAATGACGAATGTAAGGTTTACCGCTCACTAGATAGCGTTGCTAGTCCTTTCGAGAATCACATTAGCTGCTCTCTCTGTCTCTCTCTATCCGCAGTTATTATTTCCGCCTGAATTTGTGCACCGAGATATGTAAAGCGTGCAACAGAAAGCGCAATTTGTGACGTGGTATGCAGAATTTAAATCCGTTGTAGCAGAGCGACGTAAATGGCGTACTTCTGCTCCTTTCAAATCACTACGGGTCTTGGATACCTTTGCGATCTGCCTCCATCCATCTCTTCCCTGTGTCTTCTCCCAACATCCGAAAATATTCACCTTCTTCAGGTCCTTCACTACATCTTGCAGACATCTTTTCCCAAGTCTACCGCGTCTTGCCACATCATGAATTTCGCCAGCCGGCCGTCATTGGAAATGTTTTCCTAACCTTCTGATGACGATGGCTGTGCCTCCGAAAATTCAAGAATCTCAAACCCTACATGATTCCTGCGATCTATGAGCTTCAAGTAAGTCAACAACTTTTTGCCTCTCTTTCCTGTTCTTATTAATTATTTTAATTAACATGACCATGTCGTTTTCTGACGCATATAACTCGGTGCCCAGCGTTGCCCTGTAATTCTTTTATATTAGCCCGCTGCAGTATTTAATTTGACAGTAATATCTCTGTCAACACGTGACTAAACCATCAGATAGATGGTGATATTTTTAAAATTTACCTTTCCACCCCACCCCTCTTATCATCGACCGCACAAATGAACGCTGTTTTAGTAGGCTGGATGGAATCCCGCCGAATGAACACGTGTATAAATCGTAATTCAAACAATGTACGCTTCAGACTTGCACAAAATATTTCAAATACACTCCATTTGTTCTATGTCGAACTAATCGATAAGTAATATACTCAATATGCACGCTATTACAATACAGGAACATATCAGAACTAAGTAATCCGAAATAGAAATATCAAAAAAATGCCAAGCAACTACCATGTATTGATGTTAAGCCAAATACCACAGATTATTCAGATGGTCAGGTTCAAAATTTGGGAGCATTTTTTATGTAAAAAATACAAGTTATAAATTTAAAAATTTAGTCGTAGAATTAAAAACTTAATTTTGGACCTCGACAACAGCGCCATCTACCGGGTCCAACTATAAAGAACCATATAACTGACCCGATAAATACAATAAAAAGATCATGAAAATCGGTCAAGCCGTTTAGGAGGAGTAGAATTACAATCACACGCATATCGTAATTTTATATATAAAGATATAACTTACGCAATTTATTTGTGTGTTCAGTCGCCTAGTCAGAACGTGTTATTTATTTAAAACTAATACTACAGCAGCAGTGTTCTTAACTGCAGGCTTATGTCTTTTGTGTATTCAATTTAATTTAGTAGTTATTAAATAAGTTAATTGTTTTTATATTTAGCTGCGCATGTACTATACAGTTTTACTGGCGGGATATGTTACAGACGAACTTTTCAAAAGTAGTATTATTTTTCGCAACACATACGTTTATTTGTATATTGGAACCGTATTTATACTCTTCGACTTTATGGTATACATTAAAAATACCAATTGGTCTGTTCGAGTCTCTGCACACGAAAAATGTCAATCTTTCTATAATAAATGAACTTATCTGGAATTGCGCTTTGCTCTATTAAAACGAGATGAGAGAATGCATAAAAGTTTTACTGTGAGCAGTAACAAATCAGAATTAATTGGACGAACATTGCGTCAGTTTTTACTATACAAACAAAATGTCAAGGCAGTACTTTGTTGTAAAGCTTGATAATTTCGAATAGCAGTGATTCTTCTCCACCACCTTGAGATACTGCTTTTAAAATAGTTTTGAACACGAGCCGAATCTTTATATACCATTTTTGGTCTATTTAAGGACGAGTTATTTCTTCTTTGCCCAGGTAGAAAATTCATTAACGTGTTTTAATAACGGAAAATATTAGAAGGTATTATCAAAAAAAAATAGAAACGCGGAAAGACTTTACCAATGAAAGCACTGTATATGCCAATGTAATTACGCAATGTTCATAATATCAAACTAAGACAAATTCTAATACACTTTTATTAGATTTCAATTAAAATAAAAACTTTACTGGTAGTCTTTGTCGAAACTATTTCAAGCTGTTCAATTGTTAAGAAAAAGAGTTCCACAAATATTTTAGAATCGCTAATTTACGACTTTTAGATCCGCGTTATGAGAACAAACAAAAAAACAGGAATCATATGGTGCAATTGTTGTATTCAAGTTTTTAAGGTAACCCATGTACATCATACAGTCAAGACGGCAACGATTAAAGGCAAATGGACACGATACGTTTAGCAATATAACAGACACGTCAGACTAAAATTCGTAAGATTAATTAGCTGCAAATATCTGGGGAAATATTTCAATAGACTTGGGTGAGAGGAACAGGTGAATTTCACGGCCCTAAAGGCGTGGAATTCCTTACACTTCATAATGAGGAACTTCAAAATCAAAGGAGATGGCATATTTATCCGTAGTTAGACCAATTTCGGAATACGGAGCGGCTTGTTGGGATCCCTATAGAAAAAAAATCAAATAGATTCATTAGAGAAAGTTCATTTTCTTCGTCCGCGAGGAGAGAAGATACTTAATTTTTGATTGGACAGTTAAATATTGCTATGATATAGGACGAAAGCTCCTGTCTCTAATGCTAGACATGTAATTTGACCAATGATTAAAATTATGTGACTGTTAAGACAAGTATTTTTATTCTGTCTAAATCTTTACGAAACCCAAATCCGGTTCCGTCAACTTCCGTCTCCACGCTTCTCCGTCTATGGTCTATTTCCCTTCATATCTCCATCTTATCAACCACAGCTTCGTCTTGTTCTAACTGTCAGCGTCCTCCGATTGACAGATCTCTAGAGGTTTTACTGTTCCTGCAATCCTAGACATATTTGTGTCCATTGGACTACCAGGACACCCAAGTTTAAAAACAAAACTACAAACTACAATTAGTATATACTATTCTCAGAGATACTTTAAATATGCATTCAAATCAACAAACAAATCCATTTAAATAATTCACAACGTCCAAACCTGAATCAAAAGTTTTGTAGTCTATTCAAGTTCTTTCCTACGTCGATTTATCTGACTAAATTTTCAGCTTCTTAATGAGCTTGAATTTTGTTGAAATTTGAATATGTAACAAATATATTATCGTTTATTCCATTGCCTACATAGTATTAAATGATTCGTTAGACTTAGTTATTTAAAAGAAATTAATGAGTTACATAACAGTGGCTTGTGATTAATTAATACCTTTAGATTGAAGTAACTCACTTATCGAATTGATACGATTAAATTTTTTTATGCCAAATGACTATCGAGCTGAAGTGGGTTTTTTGTGCTCAATAAATCTGTGGCCTCATCTCGAATCATATTATACAGGGTGTTTTAGAATTCCTATCATAGACATGAAGTGATTTGGTACATAAAGTTTTCATTAGAAAACCAAGTCCAGAAATGTACCATTTTGATTGAAAATGAGTTTGAAGATCGAATCGATTTAAAATGTCCCACTTCACGGTAGACAGACAAATTGACTGCTGATTAAGTACTTCTGCGTAGTTTGCATTACAATACAATGAGTCATTGAGCAGTACGGAAAGTAGAAAATACGCTTGAAAATTACATTGAGTTGTTGATAATTTACAGGGAAGCTGGACGTAATTGTCGAGCTGCACAACACATGTATGACGAAGTTTTTCCGCATCGCCTTACTCCCTCATATACCATTTTTGTCAAAATACAACAACGGTTGCGAGAAACAGGTACCTACGAAACTGTGGCGGCTGACTGTGATGCTTCACGGACGTCATTTTGTTATTTGAAGTGGATTTGAAATCCGTTAGAACTTATTTTGCATCCAAATTGTACATTTCCGGACATCCTGATTAAAACTATAACTACCAAATCCCCTCTAAAACCCCTTTAAGTCTGTACCAGAAAATCAGATACACTCTGAATATTTCGTAATTCGATTGAATACTTAATGAAGAACCTTTTGGAAAACATAATCGTTTTAGGGAAACTCTAGGGCTTTTTACGAGTGTCTCAATTTTTTGCACTCTAGCGCAGGCGGTTTTGCCGCTCGTAAATTTTACCGCCGTAGGCAGTCACCTACCATGCCTACCGCCTAGGGCCGGCTTCGGTACTTCTCGTAACCTCTGAACCGTACTGTAATCGGCTAATAATGTATTTCTGAACTACTGATACAAGTCCTGATTGTATATTATTCTCCAAACAATCTCTTCACTTCCTTATACTAGGTTTCTTCACAGAATTTCCTTTGAAAATATATTGATACTAACAGCTGACATCTGAGTTATAATACATACTAAAATTCGGTCTTAAAATAGTTTTAAAAGCACAAATTAATTAATTCGCTGTACAGTCCTCGATTTGAGTCATGCTTTGTTGTTAGGTCGAATAGTCTTATAATCTCTCTCCACCTTTTGCTTTATGGCCTGGTTTAACTGACATCTCAAAATTATTCTTCGTAATCTCGGAATCAACAGCTTTTTGCTTTATTAATGTTTATTTTGCTGAAAACAGTAGTTGTATATCTTTCATATGTTATTGCGTTTCTCTGGCTGGTTTCAGCCTTGGGTTCATTACATTAGAAATATACTAACTATTAATAAGTATTCTGCCTGCTGGCAGGTCCTTGGAATTTGTGTGTAAATTTCCTTCTTCACCTTCACCTTACGTTGTTCTTGGCTTCTTCCTTCTTCACCCAATACATTCTTCTTTCTCTTGACAAGCCTTCTAGGTTATGCATTTTTCTTCTTCTCCCACCTGGACCTCAATTCATGTGCGGTAAAAAACTTCTCCTTAGGATGTGTCCGATCAACTTTGCATTTCTCTGGAAAACTGTAGTTTCTTCTCCTACATTTCTTACAGCCCCTTAATCTTTTTACCATATCCGTACATTTCCTGCAAGTTGTAGCTATCAGTCGTCAAAATATTTTCATATATATATATATATATATATATATATATGTGTGTGTGTGTGTGTGTGTGTGTGTGAACTATGGTTTATTAGATATTTTCATCACTTTGGACTTTCCTACACTCATTACAACTAGGTTTCCAACATGTCTGGCAGTGTTTCTTTTCATCATCGTTTTCGCCAACAATACGCCATCAGCTGATTAATCTTCCTTCTATTCCTAAGTCTCCAACTCATTCGATGGTTCCTTTGGTTAACAATATATTTTGATCAGTATGTGTTACATAAACAGCCTTGTCGCAATCCGCATTAAACAGGGAAAATGTCAAGTCATTTTCTAACCTGAACTCTGCTTTGCACACATATTTTTTGCTTATGAGAGGGTATTTTTTTTAGAAACCAATTAACTTCCCTGGAATATTAACTTTGCCTTTTTTTTTCAATTTCCCTTCTATTGATGGAGTCATATGCTTCACGAAAGAGTAGAAACTAATTTCGGACTCCCTTGCATAACTTCATATTTTTTCTTGGTTTGATTTGAGGATCGTCCCCAATATACGGGAAAATATTGTTAATTTTTTTTTTTTGGAAACAGGCTCGACGTTTGTAGCTATGTATTTGAAGTAGGTAAAAACCATTTAGTTTTAGGTAGGTTATAAAACGATTTTAGAGAACTCGCCAAGATGTATACGAATGCATTTTGTAAAAACTCATACATCCGACACTTTCCTGTCGACAGAGTTCATGTTATGAGAGTATTTCCCTCGCTGGTCTTTAAATCACAGATAAAACAGTATTACATTTAAAAAGTATCAATAGATTCGACACCAATGAAACAAACGTTAATATTGAGCCTAATACTTTTTCAAAAGATAAGATGAACGTCCTTCTTCACTAATCGGTGAGTTGAATAAGAAATACAAATACAATAGTTGACGTGGATGGCTTGGAAATACCCTGAGATAGGCGGCTGGATTTAATTCAAGTTACACAGTTATGTGGTCGGTCGTGATAATTCAGGCATTTAGATATCCAGATCATATTGAAACGCAGAGAACGTAAACCAAAATGAAGATTGCTAGTGCAGTTCCTTGTACACAAAGCTGGTCTGACAAACACGTTCTGGAACCGGTTTCTCATAGTCTCTGGTCTGCTCGGGGTTTCGCGTAACATTTCTTTTCCATTCCCTTAATTTGACCAAATATTTTCATTCTCAACTTCTCTTATCGTAAGTTGGCAAAATTAGTAAAGAGAATTAGAATCATAACAAAATACGAAAAATTTCTACAGAATATTCTGACCTCCAGTAAAAACTGATTTATAACGTTTTACGTCAAGTTCACTTATGTGCAGGTATTAATGATCAAAAATTTTGTCCAGTCAACCCAATACTCTATTTATATCGAAACCTAGCAATGTTTACGTAGAAACATTCATTACCAATACATAACACATACTTCATTAACGTTCCGTCTGCTTCGTTTCTAATTTTGAAATTCTATAAACTGTTGGTGTGAGATCTGCGATTAGCCATCTCCCGGCAGCACGGACCTGGGTTGTCCGAAGGTGAATTTTGCGTTTATGGTTAAATATTTAGCTCGTATTAAATTTTTTATGAACTGCCCCTGTAAAGTTTTGTCGTTTGTTCTTAAAATGAAAGTGTTGTGTTATAATTCAAAAGAGAAGAAACGCCACGAATGAATCTCAGATCTAAAGACATGAAAGCTAATTTACAGATTAAGATATAGTGTTGTGTTCTTTCTCTTGCTCTCTCTTGTGTGTCTCCCCCTTTCCTACACAGTAAATCGCAGTAATGTAACCTGTCTGAAATGAAAACTATTTGAAGAGTCCGTGCTGTGACCGAGGAAAAGTTGCTTGGTTCAGTTAGAAGCTTTGATAACATGTTTACGCAGGTCCACAAACATATGAAATGTTCTCGGGTTACCTAGCTGAGTAAGTGAAAGTCTCTTCTGCTCAAGTCCTATACGGTAGCCGTGAATTCTCTTATACTTGTATTTAAAGCACAGCGGGCGTGGATTCGAGACCCGTGGCGACAACTCGTGAGTTACAATTATTTAAATATATAAAAACGTGATTCTAACACATATTTAATTTATTGAATATTACGTTTGTAGTATACCCGAGGAAGTCTCAAAAGGGAGACGTCGTATTTATGTTAATTAAATAGTAATAAATATGTATGCTGACTTGTTCGCCATCTTTTATTTATTACATTAAAAGCCTTGCAAGAAAAATGATTTAAGAGGTCCACGAAATTATGGAGAAAACGCGGTGAACTATACTGTTGTCTGACTGGTTATCATTATATCTCAGAAACTAACCGTATCAATATTAAATATTGTTAATAAATAATTTGTAATATCAGGCTAGACTTACGACCAGCTGAAGGTACAGAGGAGCACCGAAACTTCACGTGTTATGTAAAAGATAAAATAAATGTTTTAATGGTCCAAGTTTATTCTTTAATCTTAAAAAAACCAAAGGAAAAATCAAATCGAGAATGATAAGGAAGAGATCCAGACGCGGAGCTGGATCAGTTACGAGCAAGCGTGTTTGTAATGTTATTATGTTACTGCTTATTGTATTTATATTTTTACGTCACTTCTAATCTAATTTACACCCGATACTTTTCCGCCAAACAGCTGATAAGTTGGGTTTCATTTCATTGCATTATAGATTGAATATCGTTTATATTGTAATGGTATGTAGAATTCATATATAATGTGTTAAGTAGAACTCGAAACTCCTTTTATTTGTAGGCTTTTCAATAAAGGCCGATCGATGTTGAAAGCATTGTGAAAGCGTGTGAGGTATTAACAAAATTATTTTTATTATTTAAAAGATCATACATACGCTTTTCAAATAAAAAAGAGTCCGTTAATACCTCCCACATGGCTTGTTTTATTTCGTTTCAACCTCGATCCACTCTTATTGAAAAACCCCTATATTTGTGTGGCGTTCCCCCGTGATTGTGCATGTTGGATGAGAGTGAAGGCAGGTTTCAGGATTTCCATGTGCGGTTAATAGCAGGTAACAGCGACTGCCCTAACCACTTTTGTAGTGAACCTCTGTCGATCATATTGCGACTGACTGTAATTGAGATTTTATTTTAAAATACTTCATATACATCAGTTTTAGTTGTCTTTATAAGACAAATGACAAACAACGAATAATTTATTGATTTTGATCGAAACATGTCAACCATGTTTCGTACAGACTGAACCTTTTTAATATATTTCTTGAAAATACTTTTAAATGAAAATATTATATATTTCGACAAACTATTGCTCCGACATTGGTCATTTCATTAATTATCATATTTTTTAAATAACAATTCTTGCAACGGTGTGTCGAATTATATATAACTAATACAGTAAGCATCACAGCCCTCAACATACATCGCAGTAATTCTTGAGGTGTCAAAGTGCAGACTAATAAATGTAGGATGACACCTATTCGCCACCCTGACTTCAGTGGCCGTTTTACATCGATCAGTTTGTTTAGATGGGATGTAAATGATGCGTTATTTGGATTGACGCAGAAAAGTAAGATACGATAACAATAGTTCGAGCTGAGAAAACAATCAATTACGTTTGGAACTCTTAAGTAGTATGCGAGTTGTAAATATGGAGTTAGTGAGGTGGAACGCGGCTGTTCGAATTCACGTAGCAGCTTTTGAAACTTGGTGCCAAGAAATAATGCTGACGTTTAATTATATAGCTGGACAAAATTAGAGACGGTGGAAGTATTTGTGAAGCAGGCAAACTCACGCCAATAAAGCTGTAATGGTAAAACAGTACTACATACGGAATTAGGCCGTAAGAAATCAAAGCCAGGCACCTTGAGGGAAGTTGAAGAGGGTTACAGACACAGGGAAATAAAATTTAGACAAGTTGGCGCCGGCCTCGGTTTTCTGAACTCGTTGAGATTCCAGGAAACCTGGAATCTGGCGAGACATGGTATTTTCCCCAAAACAACGGTGTACTGCGTTTCATTGGTTCACTTTTGATTGGAAAGGATCGGGTCCCCGCCACCGAAGGAATTGAACTAAAGGAGTGGGAGTATGTACTAAAAACCGAGGAAAAAATTGATTTTTGAGCATCAGGAATTATGCAGTGAACATTCAGAAGTGAGCATTAAGCAGAGAATATTAAGCATTAAGCGGTGGTATTAAAGAGTAAGAAGTTGGAAAGTAAGAGATTCGAGAGTTCAATTGGTTATGAACATTTGGATAATGAGCGGAATGCTTGCTCTTGTCCGTGGCGGTAAGAAAGAAAACTAAATGAGCAAGGTGTTCATTGTCCAACAAAGAAGTTAAAGGATTCGATTGGGACCAGTGCATCAGCTGACACTGTAACCATTTGCCGATTTCCTCATACTGCCAATTCCGCATAGGTTTGTAAATGTACTTCTGTTTCTATGAGAAGGCCCGTAAAGACGGCCCCAGTATAGATCTCACGTCTCTAGTTTGTAACATATTTAATGATTGTAAACAATCGTACAAAGTATTTAGTGTTAATCATAACACATTAAACAATTATTATTGTAACAAACACAATAGTTAAATTCCGTGAAACCTTCATTGAAGCATGCTTCGAGGATATGGAACGAGTCTAATAGTTTAATATGAATTTCCTACATTATTATTAGGTCTAACGAAGTGGAAATACTTCAATGAAGCTCAGTATAGCATATAGATAATTTGAGAAGAAAAATAAGAACGGAAAAAAAATGTCAACCAGACCAAGGACTCGAACCCTTACAGCGTACAAATTTCTCTGTTATTGTTAGTCTCTTACATTCTATATGAATGTTGTTTTTATTTCTGTGTTAGCAGTGTATAACTTTTTATTGTTAATCACAAAGAGCATTCATGAGAGAATGTACTGACTTGCGAGATGCCTAATTTTTTAAAAGTCCTCGACAAGACATATTATTCAGACTCTTTTTTGGATTATTAATACTTTTTTCTTTTGCTAAGGAGTCGCCCCAAAATATGCCATAAGACAATATAGACTGAAAATATGCATTAAATATTTATTTTCGTGTTTGTATGTCCATATAATTAAACATAAACCTTACATCATAAGAAGCTGTGGAAAGTTTCTTTAATAGTTGTTAAAATGCACTTTCCAATTCAGTTTATTTTGTACAGAAAGTCCTAAAAATTTATTATACATAGTTTCATGTATTTCCTTATTATTATTTGCCAGGTGTACAGATTGTAAGGATGCGTTGGTTGCTTGGAATTGCATAAAATGTGTTTTACTAAAATTAAGTGATAGGCCATTCACAGAAAACCATCGAAGTACTTTAATACATTACTAGCTGCTTCATTCAATCAAGTGCTGTAAATTAATTTGCATTTTTATATAATTTTAACAAGTAAAACAGGCATATTCTAAAAGTGAACACCGTCTAAGGTAAAAATGAACGATAGATAACTGAGAACAGCAACATGTGCAATGTTACAATTGTTACGATGTACAGAGGAAGTACAGCTTAGAACAAAATAAATAAGCTCAGTAAACTTGTAATATGAGCAACGTCTTAACAGAAAAACAGCTAGAACAAGAAACGATCAAATTATAGTACAGACGAATGAAAGTTTACAAGCGATAGGTTTAGCACGAATATACAGGGAACTTCAGTGCACATTTGACACACTTTTTTGAATGCCAGCCGAGCAGAAACTACGCCACACGACAGAAAAGTCGATCAGATGCACGAACGAGATAACGCGAAACAGATGGAGCTCGGGTCTTTCTCCTCTTCATATTCCGATATAATCCAGCTCAGAATAAAATAATCCCCGAGACGGTACGGCCACAGCACGTCACGTCACGGCACGTCACGTCACGACCAATCCCAGAATCGATAAACCGCCACCGTCAGTCAGACTTGGTGGCATAGTTCACTCCATCGGCACGTTTATACACGAAATCGGGTAGCCGTCACTTATAACCATGAAATTCTTTCGTCGTGGAAATAAAAATTTGATTGAATGTGGACCTGTGGGCAGGGAATATGCTCATTACTGAACGTGATTAAGTGAGGGTGTATGCTACTCACTCAGGCGCTGATGAGGACAACGAAGTCAATTTAAAATAAAATTCTCAGAAAAATAAAAATATTTTATTGTAGTCCACCTGGAGAATGGCTTAAAAAAGCAGTAAAACATAACGTTAAAACTATTCTAAGCGACTTGACTTGCGGCCTTAAAGGTAAACTTCGTTAGAAACTCCCAAATAATGACCGAGTAAATATTGGAAATGTTTCTGCCGCGGTCGCGTAATTGATCGTATCAAGTTTGGGACCAGCAAAAGAGAATAAAACTGGGCTAAAATATAGCAAGAACTCCCCAGTGACTAAAACGTAACGCTAAAGATTAAATGTAAGATATGAAATAGATTCTAAATATCAAGAAATAAATGCTTGCAAACAAATCGCTTTCCAGCAGGAATAGTAGAGGAAGAACTGAAATATGAGCAGGCTATCAGAAGATAGAAGGTCATACGATAAGATGACTCCAAAATGAATGCAGAGTGAATTTTACACAGTCTGCAGCAGTTTTCATCCTGTTCACGTCAAGAACGCCTTCAAGAAATCTTTGTAAGATCGTTTTGCCGAAAGGGTCCATTTCCTGAATCACTTACTTGGTTCCAATCCCGGCAAGGGCATTGATGTTTCTGTGAGCCTAATTAATTTTCACTATAATCACCAAACCCATTGCAGAGCTCCCGCTGCCAAGTTCACACGGCCTAGTACTGTTTTCCATTAACAACCGGTGGAAGGGAAGGTGAAACCACGGCTGGCTACAGTTTCCCTGGAATAGGAAAAGGTTCTCCGAAGAAACCTTTTCTCACTTAGAACCTACCGTTATGCAGAGCATTTAAAATATTTTGAAAATTAGTTAATGCGGGGAGCAACTGCAATCAAACTTGGTACACGTCAGGGGCGGCTGGTGCATATGTGGATTAATTTAGGAGGAATTATTTGTTTCGTTATTTTAAGAAACTCTAAAATAATAGTATTTCTAGGGTGTGAATTACTGCTTCGATTACAAAGTCTTCCAGCGCTTGGCCACATTCGTTATAGCACGGGAATCTTGTCTGGAATGATAAACGCGCATGCGCAGTATTACCGTTTCACCCTCTGCTCGTCTAAGATCCAACAATAATGTGAGCTACTGAGAGCACAGCGCCGTCAGAACGAGCGAGCTGACATCTGTAGGCGGCCTCATCAGGATAGATTTTTAAATGTTTTTGACTAATTAATAAAAAGATTATTGTTTATGCACTTGTTGTGGTTTATTTGGTTTAATCAAAGTTTATTAAAAATAAAGAACGTCTAACAGGCGGCATTTTGAAGACTCATAATTCTGAGAAAATTACCGTACGATCTTTCATACAATATTCCCATAATGTGACTTTTTCCTAAAATTAACTTTATTTATTTATAATATGCAATAAGTAAAAATACTGTCCTGTTAGGAATTTATGCCTATATCGTTTTATTTTTTTACAATTTTAAAATTTATGTTATGTAGACATTATAAATGTAGCGTATTATGGGTCATGGAGTATTAACAACACTGTAGATGAAGATCGTAGGTTTTCCTGTGAATTTATTGAATAAAGAGGTCTTGGGTTACAACCCGTGTCATATTAGAATTTAAAACCAACGTTTCGATGAATAACTCATTCACCTTTATTAAGTAATTGGAAATGTTTTCCTAACCTTCCGATGAAGGGGGCGGTGCCTCCGAAAATTCAAGAGCCCGAAATCCTACATGGTGCCTGCCATCTGTGAACTTCAGGTAAGCCACCAGCTTTCTGCCTCTCTTACCTGTCCTTATTAATTATATATACGCGTGTGTGTTACTTAATGTTCGCTCCAAATTGCAGTTTTATTATTTATTTTCCGATGAGACGGATTTTTTTGTGTTGTCAGTAAAATCTGAGAATTGTGATTGTGACAAATCTTTTGATAAAAGTTGGAGTGTGGAGTGCAGAGCGTATCATAAGCTTTTCCTGCAAAGATGAAGTTGACGTAATCAGAGAGAAAGTCTTACAGGTTTTACTTTTACGTTCTCCACTTTTGCATGCGCTTTACTCTGACGCGTACTCATTGGCCATCTTAATTAATGCAATTCTTTTATAAGGTCCATACTGAGATAGGTTACCAAAAGTTATATGGTGTGAGCTGTTACCGTAATATATAAACATGATTTTTACAAGTAAATTTCCTGATTGCCCGGCGGTGCCCAGGAATTTAGTTTATCCCAGTTGTTTTATACATGGAAAACAAACAATTCTCTAGCCTTTAAATCGTTTTTAAACATTTTATTATTAATCCTGTCTCACACCGTTGAATGACCGATGGGGAATAAACACGTGGTCTATTCGTCATCGCGAACGTCACTGTTTATCTCATTGACAGTAAAATAATGGCTTCGACAACAATTCTGGACAGATTTTAATTAACCGCTTCTCACCCCTACCGCCATTTTGTACGGACTGAACTTGGCCTGAAACGACATAACGAGTATCATAGTTAAATAAACATTTTAACCAATTTCACTTTTACCATGACGGAGCAAGTGGTTCATGTGTGGGGGAGCATCAGGAGACCTTAAAAAATTGTAAATTGGTCTAAATATAGCTTACTAGCTGGAAGCTAGGATTGTGATTTTTTTCAATTTTTGATTAAATTGCTCAATTCAGTTAAAGGTGTATACCACCCCAGTATTTATTTATATTTGCACGACTTTAACCTCTCAGTCAAAATGTGACAACCGCCATCGGGAGTGTCATTTTTTTTAACATTAACCCCTTCATGTTCACTTCTTGGGAGGGAGGGGTGGATTTTAACTTCACTTGAACCACGCACGATTATGACTGACGGTACCACGTCATATTAAAAGAGTGAAAAATACCCCCGGTACCTAAAGGAAATGAAGATATTTCTTGTGTCGAAAAAGAGTTAAGTAATATATAATAGGACCAGTACATTAATGAAATACATCAATCTTATCGACCCAGAAAACTATTTATTCGACTTTAATATCGTCCGCTTCTATTTACGGTTATAAATTTGGAGAAAATAAATTTCACCCATAATATTACATCAAAATTGACCTCAATATTAAAACAATGAAAATTTAAGAATAATTCCTAAAAGTCCTTTTTGAAATTCTTCAATCGCGGAAGTTTCTGAACGATTAAAACTCATGTAAGTCGCTCTTGCTACGACATATTTTACGCCACCCACGTTCTAGGGGGATTTAAAGTAGACACTAGCAACATCGAGAGTTACACAATCTTCTCATCGTCCACAAAGACTATTTATTTGAATTTTTCACTTTAAATTGTTGAATTAACCAAAAACAGTCTTCAGAATAAAATTTTTTCGACTATTTCGTCAGTTTTAACCTTAAACCAAGATTATGAGCAGTAATTCTTTTGACAATAAAGCAATTGTTTAATTCATTTCATATATACAAATACATACCTGTTTAAAATTATGTGTTCATATATAAAACTGTTAACGTCGACGACGGATTGTCAATAAAGTAAATGCCAAATTTGTACAGTAATTACGAAGTCGATAAAATCAAATTATATCGATCTTCATTTTATTGATATACAATTAATTAAATTCAATATATATATAACTAAAGAACTAATAGACATATACACAATAAAAACTTTATAATGTAAGAATAAAATTTGAGTCATAAAACTATTTGATTTTTATTTATTTAAAATTAGCTGGGGACCGGCTGTTGCTCGGGTATTTATTTATATTAGCCCGGTACATTATTTACTTCTTAGTCATTAAATGATTAAACCGGCATCATTGGGAGTAAATGATAGTTGTTTCTTCTCTCGCAACATTTTTTTTCGCGTCTCGAGAATCAACCAAATTTGATCAATTTAATAATGCACACAGAAGTTTGTGTAAATGACAAAATAATCGGAAGTTTCCTATTAAAAAGAAAAACTTTATTCTAGCTAATTCAACACTTATTTAAATTATACCAGTCTTATTATTCACGTTTTCACCTGTTTTTAAAATGGCTAGGGGTGTTTAGCGGTACATAGTTGGTGCCCGGATTGTTAATAACGTGTATACAAATATTGGTTGAAATTGTTCCATCAGTTTCAATTTGCATGCGGATTAA
The DNA here is from genome assembly GCA_034510155.1 of Eucriotettix oculatus. Classification (NCBI taxonomy): domain Eukaryota; kingdom Metazoa; phylum Arthropoda; class Insecta; order Orthoptera; family Tetrigidae; genus Eucriotettix; species Eucriotettix oculatus. The sequence goes on along the minus strand of CM067380.1, from coordinate 52,914,908 downwards.
ACTGACGCAAGCACGTGCGTTTTATTTATTTAAAGATAGGTATGGACCTTCTGAACTTATAAAGAGTGGACATAATATTCTTCCTAAGAGGACGTTAAAACTGTTATCACTTAGAAATGGCGATACGCGTCGTTTCACGTATCAATGAGAAGTCGTGGAAGAGTTAAGAGCCAATTGTATAACTTCTTAAACGTTCAAAAACTGCACAGCAAAGAAGTGCATCATTTCACATGTATTTCTAGGAATCATTATTACATTTTCTGAGTGTTTTAATAATGACTTCGATGTAGATATATTAAGAATGCAACTTCTTTTTTACAAAGTTATAACTATAGACAATTTTGTGGCACGTCTTCATTAAATCTGAATTATTTTCTGATAGCAAATCTGTTTTCCGACAAGCTACGAGATGGTATTTAGCGACGTTGTGTGTGTAAGCTCCACATATCTTAATGGATTCCGTACTCATATCATTATTCAAGGAAATCTAGTTGAAAATGAATACTCTAATTTATTCGTATATTATCGGTTTCCTCAAATAAGCTCCAAATAGACATTGTCGATCGTTTTCGTGGGGGCTGCAATGTTGTCACCCTTACAGTTGAACACATTCAGAATACGATGTGAACGCTTTTCAAATACGAATTTCGTCAGGATACTTTCTCGAAACGCCAAATCAAATTCAAGAATTGCCCAACAAAGGCACTAATGTTTCCGAAAAAGTAGTAGCAATGCGAAATATTACGATCGTTAAACGGATATTAAGCATTCTCTAATACGGTATCGTAGGTTTAATTTTTAACCTTCTACAACGTTTGTTACGTAAAAGTTAAATTCCCTTCAGCCTTGCAGACTGAACAAACAACGGCCGAGCCTATAAAGTCAACGTCCAGTCAGTCACAGTTTTCCATAGTCAGTTTGCCTTGTGAATCCCTCAAATAGACTAAATTTAGTAAGTTTATTTCGCAGTACACAGTACGCCTCAGCATCCCGTCACAATCTAAACATACACTTCCTTGTTTATAATTTAAAATTGAGTCAACATTCAGCGTTCTGTGACGTTCTGGGATGGTAGCAGAAATCGTCGTTAAAATGTCAAACTATGAGCAAACGTCTGCTTTTTAATTTTAAAAAATTCTTTCTTTCATACTGGACACTTGCATTAGTCAAGATGCGTTAGGAATTCGTCGAATTTCTAGCCTTCCTAGAAATATAAATGAGGCTATCAGAAAACCACAGTTTGTCTTTTATTCAAAATTTGAAGAATTAACGACCTTACACATATAGCCAAACTGGTCAATGAAAATGAAAAAAAAACAATGTTAACAAAATTAAAAACATTAAAAGTGTTGACAGTCTTATTTATCTCATTTAAGTAATCCATTTACCTGAGATAGTCACTATAACCAAGTCCGAATTGTCCACCTTTTTTAGCAATTTTCACACTTGATATGGTGGCGAAGACGTATAATAATAAATCTCAGAACAGAACTTTTTCTTGAAACGATGTGAACCCTGACGGTGGTTTTAAAGCGTGTCAACGTGTCCGGGCTTAAGTAACGGTGTTCGAAGACGCGCTACTTCGTACATCTCAGCTTCTAAATGCTCCTCTGCAGATCTGCTAGAAAACTAACTGGAATCATTACGTAAAAATCATCCTCACAAAATATCCCTCGCTGAGGTAATTAGTCAGAAAGAAGATCCGTTTGGACTCGTAGAAGAATAAAACGTCCAATCATTGTGATCGAAGCAGAGTGATGGACGTAATACATTCTATTTCTAGGCAAAGCATTCGGTTTCAACTAATGTACACAGCTAGGTATTCCGCAGAATATTATTTAACGCTTACAAACAATCTAGCCCTTCCCCAATTCCTCGTGAAATAAAAAAAAAGGAAATTCAGGAAAATTCCTATATCGCCATCAATACGCCACGAGCTTAACAATAAGTATGACATCATTAATCAAGCCAGATGTGAAATGAACAAAGGTCGGGTCTAGAGCCTTTGAAACATACATTTAATTCAGTTTAATCGAATAGAGAATCACATATTGGGATAAAAATTTGAAACGTGGACGATAAAATTGTCGACTATACTCAAAATTAGTGAAGCAACGTAAAATTGAGGTAGTCACATTCTATAATAGAAAGCTGTTGATACTATATGAAAAATTTAGATTAATACGTGAAGCATTTAAAATCCTAAGACATCACTAGGAGAATACACAGTTGTGAACCGAAAGGAATCGAAATTGCCGAAAATAGAGCTCGGTCCACAACGTTTCGACGCCATCGCGTTTTCAAACTAGAAAACTCTTAATCTTCCTGGAATACCGGTAACAATTTACATGCGAAATTGATCATTTAAAGTGATTGTGAATAACGAAGAACTCTGCCATTTGAAGGGGATGGGGGAATGGAGAGACAAAAAGCTTGATGGGAGAAGCAAGGCGTAAACATAGTCCAACACAATTATAACGGGAATAAGAAGAAAATTTTCTTTTTCAATTAAAATATATAAATTAGTCCAGATATACGGAGTAAATCTCTCGATCTTCGGAAAGTGCGTTGGGGTTGGCAGCGGCCAGACAAAACTATGAACAGTACATCAACACTGATGCTATCTGTATACGGTGACTGATTTATCCAGACCGTACCATTGGAGGTCGATATGAAAGTTTAACATTCTTTGAAAAATAAAGTATCGTTATACAAATGCATCATTAAGCCAATATGGACTTACGGACTGGGATTTACAAAGCCATATAATCAAACACTCGTTCAAATAATACTACGCTCCATCAGTAACACTCCATGGTTTGTGTCGAACTGAACCATGCACAATGATCAGAAATTGCCATTCATTACAGAGGAAATGAGTCTCCCAGAAATCTACATCGAGCGTTTTGAAGGATACCATAAAATGAATTGTAATAGAGGTAAAGAGATGTCTACTAATTGACTATTGGTTGACTCAAATATATGTGGTCAACGGTCCTGAAAACAGAGATGCACAACACGAAACCAACCACTAGGTAATAGCCAATGGACGATTACCCTACTCACGCCAAGACTCTATACACAATCCACTTAATACGAAACAAATATTGTAGACTGTAAACTAGCAGTAAAATAAAAAGCAATGTACACGAGAAAAATACTTTTTCTTGAGGAATTTTACCAAGACGCGTTGCGCCCTGCCCTTTGTAAAACTGGGACTGCTAATATTTCTTCAGTTAACCCCTTCGCTGACGGATATTTTTCAACAAATATGACAAAAAAAGTCATATGACTTTATTTCGTTTTTTAATTACCTACTGGTAGATATTAAATAAAATATTTTTATTTTAGTGTTTTAAAAAGTTATTTATTTTAAAATCTTTTCTTATTATATCTATTTTTAAAAATTTTTACGTAATTTTGTATAAAAATTAAGTTGAATATTTCACAATAAATGTAGAAACAAAAATTATTCACAATAAAAAGTTGTAGTTGTTTTTCGGTGTTAAGATGACATTGTATTACTGAAAAAGAGCATTATCAGAAAGTTCCCGACTACTGTGACATGGTTTATGGAAATGGGTTTCGAACACGAGATTTCGGAATAGCCGGCTGGAGCAATTAGCTCTGGTCGGCTACACCGAAGAGTACAGAATAAAGATTTTGCTTGGTAGTATTTATAAAATGTTTCAAATCAATTTAATCACTGGATCCAGACATTAAAACATCCTTTCCGATAGCAAGATTCGAACGCGCGACCCTCGGAATAGCAAGATGACACGTAACTCACCTACCAGCTCCGTTCAGCTGCACCAAATATTGATGAAAACAGTGTTTAATGTCATCGTAGTTATTTATAAAATGTCTCAAATATATTTATTTGTTCATTGAAAACAATATCTCGAAAAAAAGCATAGGTTTCGAAACAAAAATTTGGTGTTTTTTCCCACTTTCAGAAATCGGAAAAACGTATAAGTTTAAATAAAGTAAATCGTGAGTTATGAAGACACGCACTCTCGCGACAAAACTACGAACCTCTATGAATGGGACGAGATATCTCGTCCAGATCAAGGAAGAAGAACGAAAATTGACATAGGACGAGATAACGCGGCCGCGTCAGGTTTTGCTCGTCTTCTCAGGACGAGATAACTCGTCCGAATCAGGGAAGGGGTTAAAGTTGTATGGACTTGTAAACAAAAAAGCGCGAGTGTCTTCCGATGAATAAAAGTGTTAAAAACAATAATAATAATAATAGTAACAGCTTATTTAGCTGTTTTTACAGCAACTTCTTCGAATGTGAATCGGGTGGTCCTGTCACGTTCCTTCTAACAGATTTCGACTAGCTTACGATCGTACAGTTTGTATTTCGGCGCCATTGACGATTCGCATTGTCGGCACGCAAATCATCCACGTGGCGTGAAACAGAAACTGATTTCCTGGCACCGGACGCTGATATCAGCTTCCGCCTGAAAGTAGATACCACATTCTTCTAGTAATAGTAATAGTAATAGAATCTAGTGCGATTCTCTGTAACCTCGGCAGCTGTATGTCGTCATAAAAAGGGATGCAGCGGAAATATACTAACTGAAAGTACCACAAATACTTATGGCCATAATAATTAAATGGTCAGCGTTGAGTTTTAAATGTAATTGCCATAAAAATTCACTGCAGCAGAATCCACGTGACTGTTCTCCAATTCTGAAAACTAAACACTCGAAAAATACAGGGCGGCTCATGCGAAATGGACGTTTTGAAATAATGCTCATTGACTATCGGTTAAAAAATATTTAATTACAAAGACATAAAGTTCAAATTATGCCATTTTGAAATCTCTGTTTGTGGAAAGTCGCATCAGACTGGGATTAAGACTGCTGGAGCATTGATAATCTGACCACGTATCACTCCAAATTCAGAATGCTTCATGAAAAATGACTGTCCTCAGTCAACCCGATAGGCCAAGGCCCTCAATGGGCTGTAGAGCCAACGAAGAAGAAGGAAATTATCATCGTTTAAATGAAGACCGTTTTGACGAACAGACATTTGAAGACGTTTACGGATTTTGCCTCCTCTCTTTACAGTGTTTCTTCGTCGATTTGTGAGATTTTGTTTCTAACCAAATCCCACAAAGCAATCACGCTGGGAAAAGTGAAGGTGTTCGTGGAAACAGATATCATTTAACCCTTTCGGGGACAATATGCAGACATGCCCCTATTTATCAACGTAAAATTGACTGCATATGCAGTTCTGTCCGCGAACGGGTTAAACGACGTTACTTTCCACAAGTAGAAATTTCAAAATGAAATAACATCAACTTTATTTCCATGGTATTCAATATATTTTTAAACAATAATCAACGAAGTACCTGTTTGTTTCCCGTGAGCCACCCTTATTTTCTCGGAAAGAGCTTGCATAACTTGGACAATCTATGCATGTAACGAGACTGTTTCAGCTACTGTAGAACAACAAATATGTACGGCTTATCTCTTGAGTAGGTACTTGTGGCATATTCATTCAACCTTAAAGAGCCGCGGGAGCTTTCGAGATAACATTTTATCTGTGTGACATCTGAGCTTACAGCCAGAGATTAAATACGGAAGTATGTTTAACAAGATGATAACGATAGAATGGATAGAATACAAACAAAACAACGTGCACACTTCAGACACTTAATATGAAAAGGAATGTGACGCAAACCTGAATCCGATAAAATCGACCTGGAGGACTAAATATTTGACATCGAGCTCGCTAAAGTGCCGACAGAAGGAAACCAGGCTTTGCGAATTAATAAAAACCTTTCAACCTCTGTACGACGCTTGGCACGTTTCATCCTTGACGAGCTCACTTACTTTCATCGATTCCTGGTGAAGTGGCGAATTATCATTTCAGAATTAGCGGTGACGATCGCTTCATCGCCTCGACCATTTGGCTCAAGAAACTTCTACTCCATGCAGTCGCCCTTACAACAATTATTCGTCAATTCGTTCAAGTCACGTAGCCACGGGATTGCGACCGACATGTTGGGATTACGAAGGACGCATTTTGAAAACTGACGACGCGACAATTCCACGCTCTGTTGACACGACTGCGTGCGGTGTCCAAGTCTCCATGTGTTCTGTACATTATTATTCGCGACATTTTCCAACACGTTAGGTGCGTCGTTTAATTTCGGAAGCCACGACGCTCGAGTCGGGAATTTAAAGCCACCACGGAGAGCGACGATCATTAATATAATTGTGAAACATTCACACTATATGTGTATGACAGACCGAATAAACTAAATAATTAGTTTGAATAAAACAATTCCACCAGTTTATTAGAGGTCTCTGTTTCCTTGAGCAATCATAATTTCTATCATAAAACAACCTTTCCAGTCCGATGTTCTGAATTTTTTATCTGATCATCCTATTACACGGTTTACAATTTGGTGGACACGGTTGTCTGATTGTCACCATCATTTTGACCATCATAATTATGTCATCTGGTCAACCTTCAACCTCTTTACTTTATTTCTAAATATATGAATATTAGATTGGCTAAGAATAATTCCGGTTTCAACCAGAACAATGTTACGAAGAGAAATACACATTGCATTTCCTTATAATCCCATGGCTCTCTGTCGTCTAATCTAATACGTTCATTCAGAAGGCTACATATCTTCTTTTTCTGGTTTCATTAAAGAGGACAAAAATCCTACCCTAAAAATGTTGCTTATAAAATTAATTGTTCCAATTGTGGATTCTGTTACATCGGTCACACAGAAAGGGCTTCGAATACAAGAATGATGTCATTCTCAACTTTTAACCTCTGAAAGGCATCGCATGCACAAGATTAGACAAAGGAAACAGAGAACTGATATGGGAAAATTTTCATTTATAAATAGAACAATTTTGAACTGGAATAGTCTACTTGCTAACATGCTAGCGGCCTGACCAAAGAGTGCGAAACAATTAAAAAAAAGACTAATTACTCATTAAAGAGATTAATATAAGCATAGTAATAAGGTTTTTATTAAGAAAATTGAGTAAAGTGGAAAATGAAGTAATATAGTATAATAATAAATATAATATAATAATAAATATAATATTTTAGTATCTAGTAAAGTGGAGTGCAACGGAAAAGTTGCAGAGAACAGTGGGACAACTTTCCTCATTTTAAAATTATATATTTTAATTGAGGTAATGGAGCCGAATATTTCTTGTTTTTTTATCTTATTTTATTTTCCTTCCCCCCCTATTTTTATATAACTTTTATACTTTAGTTTGTGTTGTGGGCTATGCCCATTGCAATAAAAGTAAATTAAATAAATAAATCAAAAAACGACCAAAATCATTGTAGTAAATTTAATCCTAGTTTCGCCACTATTTTAGACAGGGAATCTAATGTTTGAAAAGATTAACTTCTAGAATGTTGTGCATTAAATTAACGAAATGCTCTTTATATTAAAGATGACACCGAAAGTCTTAAAAGTTATAAAATGTCTGAACCAGTTTTACAAGACTTATGGTTAGTCATAAAAGCTTTACAACTTATATTCATGAGCTTTCGGGCTTTTGGACATCATCACCTGTAAAATAATCATAACATACATTCTATCAAATCTCAGACAGTTAAGCAGGTAAGTGGACAGGTAGTAACACCCTTCTGAGCTTCACTAATAGAGTTAAACAATTAAAGGCCTTGTACAGGCTTTATTCTTTAAATTTAATTAGTAACAACGTTTCGACATATTTTATGCTTTCTTCAGGTTTTAAAAATGTGTCGAAACTTTGTAACTAATTAAATTTAAAGAATAAAGTCTGTACAAGGCCTTTAATTGTTTAATTATAAATAACAGACGTTAAAGATAAAAGTATATAAGCAATATATTTTATGTATTACTCATGGCTGTTATTTGAATTTTATTGGTGACAATGACCAAAAACTCATAGTTAAATAAATTGTGAAGTGTTTTTTTTTACTTTTATGGTTTGATTAATTGTTACAAAATGTTTTATTTTAAGCTGTTTGGTTATTTGATTGTTTAACTTTAATTTTCAGTCCATATGTAATCGTCGTTAGATAAAGACGCTCATCCGCGTCAAAACTTCCGCATTTATAAATTTACTTTGTAATACTAAACATACTCGGCTTACAAGGTCTAACTTTTTATGAGACGTTAATTTCTCTATGTTGTATGTTAAAAATTAACGAAATATTTAATTCGCGCAGGACAAGACTAGGAAATGCCGAGTCAATTCTACAAATGCCCTTGAGCTGCCGCGCCTTTTTCTTTCACGTCTTAAACATGTTTGCAAAACTATTTTGAGAACAATTCTACGTTAGTCTACAGTTCCACTTTGTACGTCTACCTTTGAGGCAATGACCCCACCCCCGCATAAGAAAGTCGTAATTCACAACTGAGATCTAAAAAGAGGTGCAGTATCAGCGGCATCAGCCTCGATTCTTACGTTCACGCTATTTTAATATATTGATCTTTAACAGCAACGCTATACAGTTACCAAGAATATAAGAAAAGTTACGCTTATGAAGGAAGGGTCGGTGAAAAGTTCTTGTTCGTTTGCAGTCGTCAAAGAAAGTTCTTTTTATTCGACGTGCACGTTGAAATCGACGTTTCGTGACGGTGGACGGTGTTGCTTGCAAGAAAGCATTTGGATACCGGAAGAATCGTCACTCTCACACCTACCAAAATTTATGCAATTAATGGAATTAATTGGTTCCGGCTGGAACGTCAATTAAGAGTTGAGCACTTATGAAGAACGACGTCGGTCGCGACATATTCAGTAGCGTTTTGTTTAAATGAAAGGGCACAGTCGGAAAACGTGGACGATATTTAGACGACCCTACGGGAATCGATATAGCCGCCTCGCGTACGACGGAGAGGACAGTTCACGACAAAATTCATACGGTCCTCGCAGTTCTAAGATTTTTCTCGGTCACGTCAAAATTTGGCTAAGGCGTAAGGGGAATCCGTAAATATTGCCGCGGAACGTACATAAATGTATTTGCGGACGGAACTTGTGTAGCAAAATTAAGAAATGCGTCCGTTCGAAATGAAAAAGGTTCTTAAACCGATGTCCAAGCGTCGTCGTTAAATACGAATTGGAATGAAACAGAAGCGTGCCACCCACCCACGCACGCACGAGTGGCACGACGCACACGCGAATCCTGGACGCATGGGGCAAGGGTTCATACCTGAGCACATTGGAATCCCTCGACTAGCGACGCACAGCTCATGAGGTGCAGATATTCACGCTGGTCCTGGTCGACACTGCTTAGTCCTCGGCCGAGATTCCTCTCTCCGTAGTTAGCAGACGCGTCGCCAGGGCCGCAGCATCGGCGCCACTGCCGCCAACCTCTGCACTCCGAAGACCACTGTCGAACGGTCGATTCGTCGTCTTTCATAGTCTGGATGGACCAAACGACCAGTGCGATTTGTTTCTTCAATGTATAGAATAATTCTTTATACACCAACAGCTGTATGTTTCATTCTAATAAACAAAAATAGATGTATGTCCCGAATACAAATTTAAACGCGTGAAGCAATTTCAAGCAACAAAACAACTCGAATGGTGAGGGAAAGGGCTGAAATGTCACTCTCCATGTATGGTTTTAAACACTAATGCAGTGGAAGCGATCATCCAAAGGGATACGTAAAAAAATGTCCAAGTTAGCTTAGTTCAATTCTGACATTGACCGTGTCGTTTAAATTAAAGTTGTCTCTAATTTGAGCGCGGAAACGGGATGGAAAAAAATAATGCAGGAACAAATTGATGTCGGTACCACGGAGATTGCCGAATTGTATACTCACATTCACTATGCCCCTCAGTATAAAGGTAGAGAAGGCGGTGGACAGGAACGGCATTTTAAAAATTTGCCAAGACCATGTTAATGGTTTTCGGATTCGCTAACGCGAATGTTTATTAGTAGCTGCAATAGGAATCTGTCCCGATGCCAGTTTAAAAACACAACTTTGGAAACAAAAATAAAATAAAGGTTAGAAAATTTGTCCTGAAAATTTGTAAACACTTTATTTCACCTAAAAAAATTAAATGAAATAATAGTAAAATTTCACTTTATCTATTTAGATTATTTTTAAACATTCTTGTTGGAGCAGGTATATTTTTCCAATCGTCTGTTAATCTGTTTAAGAATGAAATTTTCCCTACAATTTTTTTCCCGTCGTGTTTTGATTTTAAATTTGTGATCTCTCTCCCAATATAAGTTGGTTTTTCAATATTTTTCCGTATGTTTTTCGACGCTTTGGTCCCGTGAATGATTCATATAGAGCGCAAATCCCATCTTTCTTCTGTCTGGTTGCCAAAGACTCCCATCCTAATCCTAATCTCGTTATCTCGCCGGTCCACGTATTACGAATTTAGCTGCCTCCCATCTAAAGTTTTTTCTTGGTTTCCTATGCTTTCTATAACGATTCCAAAAACTTGTACGTACGCGCAAGTTTATTTGATTTGCCGTAGCCATCAACTATCGACTGGGATGTTCGAGTTGCAGATACCGGAACCCAGGGATTTAGGACAGGCCATATTCACACCTCATTACTCCCCAAATGGACTTAATAAACATTAATTCTACACGCTATTACAAGGGAAATGGTACCAAAAATATATAATTTACTGAAATAGCCAATATTAGGTAAGATAATAACGAACAGTAGGTGATGAAATGTGTGGGCCGCATTGAAGGAGTATTGCATAATGATTAGAAAACAGAGGGACTGGAGAAACATCGTGTACAGTTTATTATAAACTTAATTCCAGGTGAAAGAGACCAGGTCAGTGATAGAGACAGTGACAATGGTGAAAATGACTAGCGTGTTACATGAATAGAATATATATCGGGAGTTCGGATGGAAACCGAACAGACGTGCATAGCAACTTATAACTTGAGCGATAGTTACCTTCTCCATCCCGATATATATATATATATACAGTAATTAATAAAATATTTATTTTGATATATTAGTTATATGAACTTTATAATTTCATATATTTCAAAGTCAATTAAACCTCTAAAGTGGATTTTATTATTATCGAAAATTATAGGTTGAATTATTAATTGAATTACATTACGAATACTGTACTTTATGATTAGATTTCTATAGGATATAGACTATATTATTAAGTCATACATTTTTGGTGCCATTTTTCTTTAACATAACTCAGAAAAATTGACTCCTGCATATCAAACTTCCATTAAGTTCATTTCACATTTTATTTACACAGTCCGCAACTGAATTCTGAGACATTTCTGGGAAATATTTTTTATCTGAATCCCATTGTACGCAAAGTAGATTCGTTGTCAAGAGGTGTTGATTAATCTTAAACTATTTTAATGGCGTTCGAATGCTATACGTTGTAAGGTAAGTAGATACTTATGTTTTATACTATTAAAGTGTTCTAAACTAATGGTGTTTACTCTCTTTAATTTGAAAATTCCGAGTACGAGCCGCACTCCACTCTTCCCTATTTAGTTTAATACTAAATACGGTATATAAAACATTTAAAAATAATATGGAAGTTTGATATGCAAGAGTCCAGTTTGGTGAGTAATGAGGCGCGAATAGGGCCTTCCTAATCACCTGGAACATGTGGAACCCTGCTACCTACTACTCGAACATCCCAGCCGCAATCACTAGTACATACTTGTCTGTGGACGGCCCCTAGATATGGTGGTGGAAGGAGTGAAATAAATATTAAACGAAACATACAATATTAGAGTCGATTTCACAGGTTTTGGCGTCATGTCATTAATTACGGATATTCATTCGTTACCGCTTAACATGAAGTTCAGGCCCTTAAACTCAGAGGCCTGAAGGACTCTCTCTGGGTTGCAGTTGTTAGAAATCAAAATAATAAACCAAAATGGCTCTACCACGCTTACCTGAAAACGTGTTTTATCCTCTCCTCACGAATTGATGGGATGAGAGCAAATCGGTTATATAGTAATTATTTATTAAAAATAATTATTTTTAAAAAAATTATAAGACATTATAGTATAAATGAGCAATGGATTGAAATCTTTATTTTCGTTTGCTTCCCGTCGCCGCACTGCGTTTTACCTGAGCTCAATACCACACAGACTGGACGGCGGCAGTTTTGGGTACTATATTTACCATCATGGACATTTTGTAAGAACGTCTGTGTTTTGTTCATTATACGTACATTAACAATTTTATGGTTACATTAAAAATTTGGGAGTAGTTTTGAATCCGTTTCATTATAATATATATATATATATATATATATATATATCAGAAAGTTACATAATTTTACAATGTAGTTACTTCTCCGTTTTCCTTATCAATAACTATCTGGGTGCCCGGCGTTGACTGATAATTCGTTTATATTAGACCGTTGCAGTATATAAATCAACAGTAACATCTTTAACAACACATGATTAAACTACAAGATCCATTTTACATTTTTGAAAATTACCTCATCACACACCCTATTATAGAAATCGATCAGATGAAGCTGAAAATAAAGTGTTTTACTCAGGAGGTTAGTAGCAAACGGCCTGAATAACGTGAGTGTAAATTGTAATTCAAACAATGCACCTTTCACATTTTGCACATTTTCAAATACACTTCATTTGTTCAATGTTGAATTAATCGATAAATAATACACTTAATATGCACGCAATTACAATACCCGGAATAAGCCTGTATCATAACTCAGCAATCGTAAATCGAAATGTCAAAACAATGTCAAGCTACGACGCGATGAACTTGGGCATGCTAAATGCCACGGTCAGACTGAAAATTTGGGATTACATTTTTTCTCGATAATTTTGGAGAAAATTTTTTAAAAATATAATTGGAATTGCTCAACGGCGCCATCTAGCGGGGCCAAGTATAACTAAGAACCATCCAGGTGACCCCATAAATACAACAAAAAAATTATTTAGGAGAAGAATTACGAACAAACGAACAGCGGAATTTTATACCTAAAATATAACGTTTTAAAAGTCGATATGAAACGTTTTTTGGGTTGTCTGTACTCCAAGTTTTTTTTCAAATGCAATTTAATATATTTTTCCTTAAGGCGATAAACTATATTAGTGATTTTAAAATTATGTTCGGCCCATCCAATTATCTGATATCCGATATGATTTTTTGTTTCTTAATTCTATATAAAATACAATAGTCTTTTCGGAGCCTCTCGTTTCCGGTTGTATGGATGCACCCAGTAGGTTCTTTTTTTATCGTCTTATCGCATAAACCTGATGCTTCAGCAATGCACACTCCATCAAGTGAAATTCAGGCCAAAGTGCTGAAAATATAGAGTTGACTACCACTCAAGCCTGTGCAGAGACTAATAGTAAGTTCAGGAATTTGTTTTATAGTTTGTGTAGTGCCTCTTCCTGTAACGGTACCGATGCGTCGCGCAGGGGAGAAAATCCTCTTCGAAAATACATGAAACGCAGACAAATAACTCTGCCGTCGAAACCCCTTATAACATCAGGGTATTTTCTGACCGGACGTATATTTTATTCTTTTAAGGCGAATGATTTCCTTTCTACTCTTTTAAGATACCGGGAGCATTTTTTACCCATTTATGGAGTTGGAATATTTTTTGACTCTCGTAAACTATATTATTTATTTCGTCTACTTACTAATGGACAATTTGTCCGGTGGCCGATACTATCAGTTTTTCTTTTACTGTTTTCGGTACTGGGAGTATTTTTGTTGGTTTCTTTTAAGCCACCGGAGAGCATTTTTACACTCATAAGGCACTGGTTCTTTTTTTAACTCGGTTAATGTACTGGGGGTATTACTAATACTGCTAATTTCCGACTCACTTATCCGGCAGTAATACTTCTGTTGTCATTCAGGAACGAGTACATACCATTATTCTCCAATAATTCATTTTCCGGCAAAATAAATATCCCGGCAATAACCTGAGCTAAATTTATTGCTGTTTAATTCCTCACGGAAACTTGTCGGTACGTCTACTTTAATTGGAAATATATTTGCGAATTTTTTTTTTAAAGTTGCAATACTTTTTAAATGGCGTCCGTCCGTTTGCCGTGTGTTACAAGGTGATTCCACCTGTAGATGCTGCGGCACCGCATTGCACTAACCGACGATTCTCGAAACCGAACGGATTCTCCCGATCTTCCATACTATCATTATTATCGAATTTATAAGTATCCTGTTGTTCCTAAGTTCGTTGTGAGAGTGACATTAAATTTTTTTAAAACAGGAAACACGTACAACGCCAGTTGTCCCACAGTAAAATTTAAATGAGTGAGAATTTTGAATAATCGTTGAAATGACTTCATTAATACCGACATTATAATTAATTAGCAATTTATTTGTGATAACGATCAGTTAGTAAATTAAGTTCGCAGTTACATTTCGTCGACTTTATACAATTCGCCAAACCACGCTTAGAAATTATAAACCGACCGAAACGAAAGTTAGTTACATTTTTATTCATTAACACCTTGTAAACAAAATTATTATTACGATTTGTGGTTGAAGTAGTGAGATTCCAGTCAAGAAGTAATATATTTGAAATGTTAATTGTAAATATTTAAATTTTAGAATTAATTAGATAAAGTGAATTGGCTTTAACACAGCCTCCTGTGGTGTCACTGCCTCGCATCACAAAGGTCCCCGGTTCGGATCCCGACATGGATATTTGTGTGTGTGTTTCCAAACTGTGAAACCAGAGAACAACCAGTAAAAATTATTTACCCTAGTCGCTAATAACCAAGGCTATTGTCTGACTTAAAATAAGGATTACAAAATACTGCATACAAAATTTAATTTAGGTAATTATAATATTGATCAGTATTGATCGCTTATAATATAAATAGCTGGTTGCCCCGTAATTTTCCTTGTAAACTGGCCTTCTGCAGTATTTAATTCGACAGTATTCTCTTTGATTAAACAATCAGATAAATCGTCATTTTTTGAAAATTTATCTTTTCACGCTTCCTACGAACGAAATCCCACAAAGGAGTTGAAAATAAAGGGCTTTAGATGTTAATGAAGAATAAGCCTTGGTTTTAATCAGTCACACAGAATAATAAACCTAAACTATATATTAATTTTGATTGGAACTTATTGAACTGAGGGTATGTACGGTAGATTTAATATTGAAAATATGTTATAACCAAATATGTTTTTGTATTGTAAAAATTACAAATAATTTTGCAATGCTTCAATTGTTATTTTTTAAATATGTACATGCCCGTTTCTTATGGCGAAAGCTGCTTAAAAATGGAATAAATTCTAACCAAAATTAATACTTAGTTTTGATTTATATTTTTTGTGACTGATTAAAACCAAGGGTTATTTTTCATTATTAATTAATTAAAAAGCAGTCATTTATATCAAAAAAATTAATAAGCAAATTATAAAAGGTTTTATTTGGGAGGTTACATGGAATGCCGTCGAATAACATGTATATAAATCGAAATTCAAACAATGCACACATCATTTGTTAATCGATAAATAGTACACTCAGTATGTACGCAATTACAATACACGGAATAAAACAGAAATCAGCAATTCGAAATCGAAATATCAAAACAATACTAAGCTACGACGCAATGAATTTGCACGTGTATTGATGTGTATGTCTCGATGAAAATTTGGGAAAACATTTTTTGAATCTAAAAAATATAAAAATATTGATTGGGAAAAAATACCTACCGTGTAAGAACCAACCAGGTGACCCCATAAAAACAAAAAATTAATCAAAATCGGTCAAGCCGTTTAGGAGAAGAAGAATTATTAATACACACATACACCGGAATATATATATATATATATATATATATATATATATATATATAAAAGTACAGTATATTTATTCCGGCCTTTTTAAATAAAATATAATAACATAGAATTTATTTTACTTATAATGAATTGGATATAATTTAGTAGGATGCCGTATTCGGAACCGATTGAAATGTTGGAGAATCCAAGCATTAGGTAAGAACTA
The DNA here is from genome assembly GCA_034510155.1 of Eucriotettix oculatus. NCBI lineage: Eukaryota > Metazoa > Arthropoda > Insecta > Orthoptera > Tetrigidae > Eucriotettix > Eucriotettix oculatus. Next base: position 52,898,934 of record CM067380.1, on the reverse strand, counting down.
CATTAGAAAAAGTTTTAGAAAGAAAATAAAAGGTTTTATAATGGACTAGTTTGTGTATGTATATTATATATTTCCAGTTGAGAAAACTCCTCATCTTTGAAAATAAATAATTGAAGACCTATGCTGGTTTTTAATTAATTATCAAAATAGAACGTTTCTAAAAACATATTCAGAGGTAATTATTATTTTCTTTTAAAATTTGATTGTGATTTATATATACATTTATAACTCACGGTGAACTTTAAAGATTGTCAATGACAATTACCCCTTATGAAACTCACACCATGACATTGCCAGTTGGTGGAAGGGTCTTTTCCTTCTTTGGAGACGATTATTCCCTATCATTCCATTTTTTTCCTGCTCTGTCTTCTCAGGTGTGACGTGATGGGCTCACGTTTCACCCATGGTTATGAATCACCACATAAACTCGGCTACGTTGCTATGAAGCACTGAGAAACCCTAGACTGAAATATCCTCACGACGTCATTGTTGGCAAACGCGGCACCCATCTTGCGCACAGTTCACCCTATATCCAAATTTTTAGCCAATATGCACTTTTTTAATTTCCTGCCTGTTTGCTAGCTCGTGCTCTTTAGGTCGCCATTCATCCAATAAAATTTTTCATCACCATTACTTGTTTGGACGCTTCATTTGGTCGACCATTGCGCTATTATTCTTGGAAGCATGTTTAATATTTTAGTGATGTAAATGAAGGATCAGATTTCCCACAGAGTATAATCCAGCTCGACTTTAATATTGTATCACGCAACGATGACAATTTTTTCCGTGTTTACAAATTCACAGAGTTGCACGATTGATGACAATGTAGCTACTCCCTATTTAAGCCTTACACTGTAGACCACTTTTCTTCTCTAACATCATACATAAGGTTGGGCACTTCTGGGGCTACATCCGCAGAACTACGATTATATTTAGAATGATTCCTTTCCGAAGTTCAGACAATTTCCCTGTGGTGTTATTTACATTGTCTGATTTCACTCGTTAGAAATGTATGTTTGCGTTTCTTTAACTTGAATGCGTCACTTACAGGCTCTAACATATATTTTAGAACTCGAGACCCTCTTCGTGGAAGTTCATTTACGACAGTTTCATTTAGACAAAGCAGTGGCTCCCACGTTGCTTTATATTCTGGCTTAAACGATTTCCTGCTGCGATGAATTCGTCCACTACAGCACTATAGGAAGATACATTTATTTTATGTTGTATATTATTTATGAGGAACTTCATTTGCAAATCCTCGTAATTATAATTGTTACTATATGTAATGGTTCGGGTATTTCATTGCATGTTTTAATATACAGTTATTCATTGGAATCAACTCAAGTGAGACAATTGGTGGGAAACGATATTTACCGTGGTATAGGAGCTTTAGAAAAGTGAGGCAAAACTTGTGTTCAATTACTTGACTTGTGTTCAGATACAGCACATGTTGAATGACGATTTTTTTTTCTTGAGTATCTTTCGTTCAACATTGACTTTGTAATGCTGTACCTTTTTGCCCAACTGGTGTGAAAGTTTTAACTGTTAACTTGAATGTTAAGTGGAGCAGGAACCTTTATAATTCGAATTTGTCCCTATATGTGATCAAAATTAGCCACTTAAGACCTTCGAGGAAGGTCACAGTTGTTCCAAATCCGTGTATACGGTAAATTTTTCAAGAGTTTCTGTATTGGCGTTGAAGACATCGATCCCGGTCGTTTGCACGGATTCTCCTGAATGCGAAACAAACTGCATCCACGAGGTTGTACTCAAGTGAATGGACCGGTTTTCCTAGTATATTGCCCTGCCTTCAGCTTTACATATAAAGGTCCTGATTTCAAGACCGGTTACGACTATTCGTTTCCGTCTACTCAGTTACTGGAAAACGATCTAGGCGAATGATTATAGTTTAAAATCCCAAAATAAAACCTCTAACTTTATCCCAGCATTATTTATAATTCAGTAGTTCTCAACATTATTAAGAGATAAACATATAATACAATTAAAATGATCTACAGGTATATTTTATAAAAACAAATGTCCAATTTACTGATTTTTAATTCAATAAAGATGAGTAAACTAAGGTGAAATAATACACACTTGACGATTAATTGTTGAAATATTCTTTTTTCAGACCGAAATTAAATATTTAATTTGTATATATTGCTAGTATCTTATTATTGTAGCCAGACATATGAATGGTCACACCCTGTGAATCAAGGAAAAGCAGGGGCTAATCTGTAGTATAGTATAGTATTAGATCATAGTCCGTAGATCCTGTAGAGCTGGAGTCGGCCAATTGTTTATTTTCGTCGTGTAGAAAATGACATTTGCAACATTATTTTGAATTTAAAGGAAATTAGATAAATTAACTACTTTTCATAGATTGTACCAAGCAGATTTGGGCTTGGTACACTAAGTTAAAAATTTACCTTTTTTTCCACGGTCGATATGGAATGCATGCGTAGTTCGAAGTGGCAGGTTTCCAGGGGTGAGTGTGTGTGTGGACATATACATGTATATACTAAATTAATAATAGTTATATTGCAAAGCGAAAAATAATCTTACAATAAATAATATTCTTATTTTATTGTGCCCCCATTTGAAAACAATAATAAGAAACAAAATACACAACATTTTAATGCTGAGTGGAAAGAAATTCTGCTTCATTTATTACTAGCTGTTTGCCCGGCGAGAATTCAATTATATTAGCCCGCTTCATTATTTAAATCGACAGTAATCTCTTTGTCATCAGTGACAGCGTCACGTTTACCTTTTCATTCCTGCTGCTTTATGAGAGCTGAATTTCATCATAACGACAAACGTAGACTCGGCATCTTAATCAAGTCAATACATAGGTTGCCGCCGCCGCATGCACGCACACACACACGCACGCACGCACGCGTACGTGCTGCTGTGGCGGCGACGACGACGTTCGCGAAAAACAAAAATTATCATTACTTCAATAAAATCTTTGTTATATTTAAGATATATAATCATCTCACTTGACAGGCTACATGAGAGCATAATGTATCCTGTTGCAAGTTCTGTATCTCTTTTTGGACTAAAAGAGGGAAAGGAAGGAATCTAAATCTTCAAAATATAGACCGAAGTCTTGGCTGGGATTAGCCTTACAAAACACAAAAATTTAATGGCAATCGGATGAGTGGTACAGGTGCGCATAACGGACAAAGATTACAGGTCCGTCATGACTGACTTCCTCCTTCTTTTGTTCACCCTTTCCCTCCCCCATTGTAAGCTGAGACGACCTTGAGCAGTTTCAGGGGTGTATGTGTGTGGTCAAAGACCTTCGACATACGACAAGAGCTGTTTTATAATCCCATTGGACCAGTCGTCCAACTGCCCCTCAAATTTGCTCGAGGCATCGATTCGGGTTTTCTGTGTTCCCACTGCAATCCAGTCTTCCATCACCAGAAGGGCGTAGCAGTAGTACCCAATAGCCCGACCTACCTGATGCAGGTTTTATAGGGTTTTCCCTTCATCGCGTATAGGTGAAACACTGGGTCGGATCTTTACACTACATTATGGGGGCCTTAGACAACCCTTGGCTACGTTGCTCTACCTTCCACATCCTCCCTTTTCCATTCCTTTCCTATGCTCATGTAACCTGTTAACCTTCCCAAAAAAAAAAGCAATATTGCAAAGGGATAAAATTTCGAGGGTTACAAGGAAGATCGTAATGGCTAACTTCCTTCCTTTGAACCCCCTCCCCCTCTAGCCTCAGGGCAAGGATTTTAAATGAAGTCTCCTACAATCTGAAGTATCCCCTGTGAGTTCTGAGGAGCCATAACGACTTCAAATTACGCTTGGACTTGTTCTAAATTTACATTCATTTCTGACTTCATTCCTAACTTCGGCTATAGTCGAATCTATTAAGATTCCGTACTTCTTTTCACATTCCCTTTCCATTTCTGTGCTACTGTCACTTGATTTTCTATCGATCGCGAACATTTGATTATTACACTTCCTTCTGGGCTCGTTCCAACTGTTCATTCGTTTCGTATTTCAATGTGACTGTGTCAACTCTAACATCGTCTCTAAATCAATCTAATTTACTTCTAAAATTTCTGAATTGTTTCACAAATTCAAATAATCTCTTAATATCGCAGGAGCATGCGAAAAATCTCGAGTTTTCGCAAAGCACTGAACCTTATGGAGACCGGTCACACTATGCGACTTGCCATTATTCGCAACGGACGAGCGCAACTGGTTGCGTTTTTACTTGGCTGCGTTTATAACGCAACCCGTGTTTTATAATGGAGACGGCCACACTGCGATAATTTGCACCACTGTCGAACAGATCACTACTTACAGTGTTCTTATGAGAATTTCTTTGTAGTTTTGTGCGACAATGCCGGTTAAAGATATGTTAATTAATATATATATTTCGTCCCAATCTTTGAAATAATACTCCATAGGGATGTGAAATGTAAATTATGCTGTGAGGTTGCCGGAATAATTCTTCATATGAACTGTTAGCAATGCCGTGAGGTTATGGAACCGCTCCTATGAAGGCCGTACTGCGGTAATGGGATATACGCCGAATCTTTGTTTCCTCTTTTCCAGGTGCGATCGTACAGCGACTGCAAGAGGTAAATCATCTTCACTCGTCGAAGTCATTAAACCAACTGTGAACTACGATAGCGTCCAGCGCGTATTCGAGAGTGGGGAAGAAAACCCATGCGACTTCTCGCAACAATGTGCGAATAATCACACTACGTCCAAGAGTCATAAAAACGAATGCGATTTTTCAAATGCGTAAAATCGCATAGTGTGGCCGTGGCGTAAGAATTATGAACTTTTAACTTCACAATTTTTGTTTTGTGATACTACTTCTATCGAATTAAGTGCTCTATATTTTGAATAAACAATTCTTGGGTTTCCACCCGGGTTAAAACCACGAAGTTTCACTTGAGAACGATGGCAGAGTACGCCCTCCAAACGTCGTGGCTTAAACTCCATTTAACCCGGGTGGAAACCCAAGAATTGTTTATTCAGAATATGCACCAGGAAAACCTTCGATCTTTGCTATAGTTTTTATTTGAAATTGCACAAAATATGTTCAAGTAATTGACAATCCATTACAAGCATTTGGTTGTGCTGTATTATTGTTATAAATATATATATATATATATACAGTTGTGGATCCCCTTTAAGGAAGGCAATGTAATTTAAACAAATTAATGTACTTGTTGGGAGAATTCATATTGTTTAAAGAAAGCTAACAACTTTCGTGGTGAATTGTTTTTCTCTTATAAGTCATAAGTGAAAATTGAGGTATGAAGGTATTTCAATTAATATTCAACGTATCTTGCCGACAACCCAGAGATCCCGGCATGTGCTCGGATGTTTGTGACGTCATGAAGACCGGGATTAAGTGTGTTTGAGAATCGATACGCTGACCACGTACCACTCCAAATTCAGAATGTGTCATGTAAGATGACAGTCCACAGTCGACCTGATAGACCAAGGCCCTCAATGGGCTGCAGAGCCAAAGAAGAACAAGAATTTAACGTATCGTTTCTTAATTTAAGATGCAAAAAAAATACTAAAAATGTACTGAACAATACTATATGTCGGTAGTTGTTTTATTGGTATGGTCCCTGTATTATTACTACATTGATTCTTTTGCTTCATAAATCTATAAATCATACAGACATGAAATCTTTCGTGCAGCAAAAAATAACTCCTTACTGGACAACAGAAATTTATAATAAATCAAAAGACGGCCAATAAATCGGCATATAAATTTATCACTATTTATTCCAAAACCACGTTTCATCTCCTTTTTTAGACTTCAACAGGAGTAAAATTTAGCAATTCATCATATTTACTCCTTGACTCCCTCAGCAGAAAAGATTGCTGAATGTTCATGTGAAGAATTTAATGTCTCGGACCATATCCAGAGATGGTTGCGGCCACAGTGATCTTTTATTGTAAATTTTAAAGTCAGAAACCTGTGTTGTAACAGAAATGTATTTTTTCGGATAACAATTGTGGCAAATGTTTGGACTACTGTACGCGATGTTCATTCTAATAATGTAATAATAATTATTGTTAAATAAATCTTTATTCAGAAACAATTATTATCTACTAAATATGTGATAAAAAGTAACAGATATAAAATAAATTAGACTGAAACGATTTTTACTTGAATTAATTAATTGTTGTACTAATCAAAAGTGTTCCCCCGGCCATGATACTTTTCTGGATCCGCCGTCCACAGCTGGCTGTCACTGGAAATGTCTTCCAAAATTGAGATGAAGGGGGCGGTGCCTCCGAAAATTCAAAAATTTTCAAACCCTACATGGTGCCTGACATCTGTGAACTTCAGATAGATCACAAACTTTCTGTCTCTTTTATAGTGGCGTTACACTTACCCCAACAAATTATAAATTATCAAGAATTTTTTTGTTTAATAAAATCTTAGTTAAAACATAATATGATGGCATTTAAGTCTTCACGAATTACAAATGTACATTTTTTACATATACTAAGTTATTTACTTAGTAAAAGGTGGAAAATATATGTTTAATTAAATTTTAGACGATCTGCTGACGATTTCGTCTTCAGCAGATGTTCTGTCACATGCTACTCGTCTCTCTGTCCTAGACTAGATCTAGCCACTCCTTTACTTAATCATTCAAGTTGAGGCAGACTTTTTTATCTGTTTAATTTTGTGTTTGGAGCTGCCTATCTCCAGCCAAAATATATGCCGACGTGTCTCTCCACGTTCAGGCCAAAATTGACCGTCATAATCCTCCTCTCGCCTCGTGTACGCGACTCGTCAAAATCTAAAATAAAATGTTTTTGTTTTCCCGAGATGATTAATTTTACGTATTTAATTACTAATTTAAATATCAGGCGAACAAGTCACCACAATACTGTATGAAAAAGTGACTCATATTCTATTTTGAATGTATCTCTAAAATTGCATGAATATGTGTGTATGTGTTTTTTTGTATATGTTCCGCATACAAATCTAAACTATTGGACCAATGCCGACCAAATTTGGTGTACGAGTCCTTCGCGACCCGAAAATAAGCAGTTAGGGTCAGGCTCGACTAACACCCCTAGGAGCGGGCTCCAAAACAGCCCAACCGATTTCAATGAAAATATCAGGGATTGAGGCAGTACTTTTGACTTAAATTTTAGCGTATGTTTTATTGTGATATCTTGCATAGTTCAAAAGATATTATAAACCCATTGAATTGCCAAGGGAAAGCTGGAGTGAAAACCAACTGCGAGTTATACGTCCTATTAGGCGTTCCTATACCATTCATCCCACTTACTGCGTTATTATAAGCGTAATTTTGGCAGCATGACAGAGAGTGAGAGAGAGGAGAGGGCGAGTATTCTCACTCCATCAATTTTTTGCAGCAGGATTCGCGTCATAATTAACCTATTATTGGCAGAGATCTAACTCCCTGACAAATAATAAACTTCTTTTGATCGTCGATACGATGTATACATAAACTGGTTTTATTTGTCGTGTCAGGTGAATGTTTAGTAATTTCTCATTTTTAAAAGCAAATATAATAAATATAAAGTATCGCAATAAATATAATTGAAGTTTCTGTCTGTATGGAAGTTTGTATCGAATTGGCACCGAAACGAGTGAAACCTGTTCAAAACCAACGGCGAGTTATAAGGTTTGTTCTGAAGCGATGATAAATAAATGATACAGTTCCTTTTTATAGATTCAATGAATTCAACTTTATCAAAATTCTGTACCTGTTGTCACGCTTTTAGGGCAAAATAAAGAGACCTATTTCCGCGCGAACGTAGTTGTGGGCATACCTAGTATGAAAATAATAAGAAAACAGCACGTTTGGTATCGAAACCGAAAATAGTCAAGTTTCGTATCAAAATCCGTGCTATGCCAGTCTTTGAGTTTGATTCTGACATTTATCATGCGATTTAAATTGCAGTTCATCCCTTAACATGGGCTGGGACGGGGTAAAACACATTTCTGCGTGAGTTTAATTTTATTGATTATCAGGGGGATAAATAAAGTTCTGTTAGAATTGGAACTATGATACTTATATACAGTTTTAACACTTGATGGGTAAAATAACCCCTAGCTCCTTCAGTGGCGTGGCTCGGGCGCATATCTTACTGTTTTATGGTATCGAAGTTAGTTATTACCGTCTTTAAATACTGGACGTAATTTTGCCTTTCTTAAGAAACAGTCACTGTTTTTTACTCTATTCGGTTTCCGGAAGTGTTAAGAGAATATTTATTCTGTTTGTTTACTGAAAATATTTTTAGTCCTGCTATGTACCGGGAATATTTTTTACTCTTTCGATATACTGGGAGCATATTTGGGATTCATATTGTGACGCTTTCGATGCCCGTTTAATCATGTGTTGGCCGAGAATTAAATAATGTACCGGTATAATATAAATAAATATTCAGGCAACGTCGGGTCCCCAGCTAGTTTTATATAAAGTATTTAATTACTTGGGATTCATTGAATACAATAAAATTTTGACTACGTCACCATTTATCCTAATCATTGTTTGTATAAAATTTGGTATTTATTGTTTTCTGCATGCTGCAGTTTCATAGCGGTACAGCAATTTTTGGTGCAATAGTTAGTCCAATTTTCTATTAAATTGACTCGAATTTTAATAAAGTTAATTGCGGTGTTCCGTAATTCTATAATTTAATATCTAAATGCTATGGACACGTATTCGAAACGCTAAAGTGAAAAATATTGGATTAAAAAATGACTTCTGTTGTACGATAACATTTATTTAAAAACTCTCATCTTTATCGTCATGATAAAATCAGAACCACTGCGTTTTCTGAGATGAGACGGTGTATTCTTGTGGTATCTCTGGTCTGTACTGTCCTCTTTACCGGCAATGAATATTCATAAGTTTTGTCCCAGATAGTACTGGACTCCTGATAACAGTTGAATATTTTTCGACGACTTACGTCTGATAATTGGTCGTAATCGTACACTTGACGACAGTACTATCTCACAATAGGCAATAAACAATAAGGACTATCTCTGCTCCTGTATACTTGAAAACATCTCTGATGACTTCCGACTGACTCAAAATCTTCCCTTCTTTTAGTATATATTAATTCTACGGCTCTTGCAAATGATGTCGTGCTGAGAGCGACCAGTCACAACGTGCTTCGACGACGGACTCTTTCTTAATGGAAAACTCGAACAACAATGCAGGCGCCCCTCATAAAAGACTAATGCAGGGGAGAGTATTTTAATGAAAATGGGTTGGTTTTAATTATTTCATTATTAACAATTTTTAATTGGTTTTTAAAGTATTTACTTAAACACAAATTCCTAGATGGGTATCGTACTAGCTACATTACCATCAAATGTGTGGTTTAAGGGAAAATTAAATGTCGAATTAAAAACGGCTTAGCTCGGGGTATTCTTATATATAAAATTTTTCAGGGTTAATTACTGTGGGACAACAACCGGTAGCAGAGATCTCGCTTATTATGACGAACCTGTTTTATTCTTCTTTCGGCTACTTGGACACTCGTGCGATTTCTTCCTTCCAGTAATTCCTCATGGATGCAGGTATGCTGCAAGTTGTAGCGACCCACAGGGTGCTATTCGGGAAGCAGAAAACAGGAGATTTCCCATCGTCAGGCGACGAGGAAAACCCAGTCTTCCGTCTCGCCGTCCCTGTTCACGTCTCAAGACAGTTTTGGCTCGGATACCGTAATTTCGTTATGCAGCTTGTAAAACAAGTGTGGATGGGAGTTGAGTTTAATTTACTTATAATTATTATAATAGTTAATACTGCCGACCTCTTGTGGTCTAGTGGCTAGCGTGCCTGCCTCACAACCCAGAGGTCCCAGGTTTGAATCCTGGCATGGGCTTGGATGCTTGTGTCGTCATGGTCACGAAGACTGGGGTTAGGACTGTTGGAGAGTCGATAGGCTGATCACGTATCACTCCAACGAAAGATTTTAGCGAAAGCAAGGCCACACATAGCCACAAATGCGTCGCAGAACTTAAGGCTTACTTCGTATACTTTTAATACATTACAAGCTTTGCTGTTTGCTTTCTACTAATTATGGAAAGCGTCTTCTTAAATTACTCTTCCTTACAACTTTCAATGAACACTTATACTTCTCACCTTCTTTCACTTCTAACTTACACTGACTACTTCATCTCTTAACGCCCTCTACCTCCTAACTTCTCCTTCTCTCCGCTCCTACTTTCTATTCCTTCTAACTTCAGAACCACACAGACAATTTAACCGCCCTGTCACCTCCCAGGCAACCTCTCCTCTCCCATTCTATGTGGAAAAACTGCACCCCACGTGATGTGTCTTCACCAATCGTCATTGATTTTTCGCCAAGCGAAGGATCCGCACCTAGGAAGTAAGGGGAAATTGTTGGGAATCTTACATGGGTCGCCGTCCACTGGTGGACAAACATCTTTAATCCCCTGCACCTAGCTAACACGCACGTTTCTATCGACTTTCTAATCCTGGATTTTTGCACCTTATCTGCCTGTCTCCGAAAATTATTATTTAATATTCAGAATTTAATTCATTATAAACTACGAATTAAATTGGGTATGATCCTACTGCGCTGCAGTATCAAACTGATGACTAAAAAGACATGTACACTTAGATTTGTTCCTATATATACTGAATAGGATAAACTTTTACCACTAGTGTTCTTGTAATATGCAGCTATACCTTTCCTATACGAAATTTTTGTGTCGCATGTGAATGGAATTGATTTTTCTTCCATGTCAAGTGATCTAAGGGTCCCCGCGACCATTTCCGATCAGGACGAAATATTTACAGTTTGCACCCTGTGGTCTGAACCTCTGCAAAAATTCTATTGGGCATTTCTGACTGAAAGGTTTTTTTCTAAGGAGTCGCTCGTTCGACAGGGTTTCACTTTTGAGCTATAATATTTCAAATTGATCCTGACTATGATAAACCCCATTCGTAGATTACGCATACCATAAAATGTTACACGACTAAAAATGAAAATAACATCTACAGGAACCTTTGGCGACTTTATGGAAATAATAATAAATAGGAGATTTCTTCAAAAAAGTTTAGTTTCAGTTCAAATATAAACCATGAACCTATTGAAAGTCAAATAGCATGTATGAATAAGTTTTTCAAGTAATTTTGACACGATGAAAGTCGGTGACTGCATACTATTGGGAACTCTGGCCCGAATTTTTAGGCATCCGTCAAGATAGAAGTCTTCTGTTACAGAAAATCCTGCTCTTTCTAATGGTGTTAACTATAAATCTCTAACTGGAGTAAATTCTGTGACTTGTATACACTCACGTAGACATACTAAGTACAAAGTATGAATGTCGTAAACACTTTATTTATCCCAGCAATATTGCTTGAAAGTCGGAAAGAAAATCCATTGAAATATAATCATGAGGTTTACTTTAAAAACGAATTTTCATGGTCTATTCTCTAATAGCTATTGCAATATTATAGCCCATTCAGCCCCTCCATGATCTAGAAATGCATATTTCGAACTGAAATTTTGCAGATGCCTTACAGTACAAACTTCATTCAATTTCATTCAAATCAAAATTGATCTCCTGGGGCTCGATTTCCGCCTTAGACCTCTTGGCATGGTATGACTGACGAATGAATTGGAACGACATTCTTGTGTTCGTTTCCCTTTTAATGGCCCTGAACGGCGGAAATCTCTTCCCCTATTCTGACAAGACACAGAGATGCAGAAATTATTCAGCTTACTTCTGATTAAATGCAAGTTGTGTTTTATTTTTTTAATAAAATAATTCAAAAAATAATTAATTTTGTAAACAGCTTAAATGTTTTTTTTTCTGTAATTTACGACGAATAAAGTATAGTGCCGAGAACTTCAAATGAGCCTGGAGACATCTGTTATTATCATTAGCATTCAGTAATTTTCCTTAAGAAATATGGGAGTGGGTGTAATAAGTCAGAACTTTCACGTGAATGATATAATTTCCGTGAAGGAAGTTGCTGTGCCCAGTATTGACTTGTTTTGCCTTACAATTTTGTAATTAAAAAGTATTGTCATAGCAACAGATTACGACAAAAATCAGTCGAGCAGAGTGTTAATCTGAAGACTTGTCAACGCGAGTTAATTTTGCTGTCCCAAGAAAATGCTCATAGTCCATGAGCAAATTATAACAAAACTGCAGATGCTAAAAAAAATGTGAACGACAAATGTCGTCATAGAAGAGTCTAATTTAGAGAATTGTAATAACCAATAAGCGTCAATTAAAAATGTAAGACGAATTTGAAAGTAGTATTAATGAAACAAATAGATGACGTTTACGCATGTTGTGAAATTTTTGTGGTAGTTGATGATGTGTCCGGCAGAGACCTCTGCGCTCCACAGATCCGACAACAGATGACAGCACGGACCATAAAACCGCAACTCCTCCAGCAGGGCTGCAAACTAAACGGCTCGTTTTCGTAGTTCGCATACATTACCGTTTCTCATCTTTGTCGGATGGAAACAGAGGCAATCTTCCGCCGGTGAACGATATATTTTTATCCCCTACGAATTTGTAAATATTAAAAATGGATTAATTTGATGTATTCCGGAACAAAACCTAATTTCTCCCAGTCAGTATCGTCTAATACTTTCTCTTCTTTCGAAAGGAAACCACAACGTGGTGCGTGCAATAGTATAGCGCCTACGAGAGGACTCACATTTCGACTCATGTAGCCTATTAACCCCAAAAAAACGTGGTGCGTGCATTAGTATAGCGCCTACGAGAGGACTCACATTCCGACTGGGTTATTTGCCTACGACGATATAGTTTATTGGTAATCCGTCTTGAAACGAATCGGAAAAGAATCGCAAAGGAAATGAGAGAAAAACGTGAGCGTTTCCCATGATTAATTCTAAGACAACCCGCTGAAGACTTTCCTCTCTGAAATAAACAAATAGTAACTGATCTCGCTCAAGGTTTATCATTACAAAGAGATCCTTCCTTCCAAACTTTGATTTGTTCGTTTTATTAGTTAGCCAGCGGCAGTGAGAAACGTCATTAGAATTCAAAAATAAATAAAATAGTGTGGGTAACGGTGGAAACAATCAATTCTTTTAAAGTAAGGTCTAATTTACAAAGCCCTTGAGTCTTTTCAAAGCATAAAATAAACTGGTAAAAAAAATGACTTGTGGAAGGCATTTGATCAATAATAAGAGCATGTTTTTATCATAAAAATGTAGTTGCTAGAGAGAAATAGCAAGTCGTGTGGACCGCTTGGTAGGCCGGAGCGAACGTCAAAATCAACCTTTGGGCAACAACATTGACCACGAAAGGAAACATTTTGTTCAGTTCCGTATACTTTCAGTCAAAAACCTCATCCGTCTTGGTGCTGTCCGTATGACTCGTTACTATAGTTCTTTTCAAATGGGAGCGGATTTGACCTTGTGCCGCAGAATCAAATTTAAGCGACGCCGTACTAACCTTTTGCTGTCTCTCATTACTGACTTGACGGTCGTAGCAATGTTTGTCTATTTCTTTGCTGCCATTCACTGATAGCCAAAACGGCTCACATTTGGAAACATAATAATATAAAGAAAAGCTTTTCGAGTTTCCACCCGACTAGCGTTTCTTCATTCGAATCATCGGGAAAGTCTTCGAGCTTTAATAATAATATAATGATCAAAAAATTCTCAAGTTATAAAACTTCCTTTTTTTATCTAGATCAATTTGCCTATTTAATTATGGACTGCACCCCCCTCCCGTGTCACACAATTACTTTCTCCTTCTGGCCTAGTAATGTCCCAAGGAGCTCCGCTGACTATTTAGTCCTTTCTCGGTCACGTCCCCACAGTCACTGTGTCTCTCCCAACAACATTTTTCTTACTTCCTGAAGCACTTCCGACTTCTCAGAATATTAAATTTTTATTTCGTCAGTTCTCCGCAGACACCACATGAAGACTGTCCCTGAATCTCTCATTAAAAACTGTGTCGACCACTGTGTCCATTTTCCTGTAAAAATCCTACATTGTTTGCCCCTCTCAACAAATCATGTCAGCTCACTCCGCCCCAGAGAGACCCCACGCCGTTCCGTCGCTTCAGTGATATTTGACGTAACATTTCATCCTCCCCCAAGTATTAAAATCTATATAATTAAAAATCATTACAGTATATTTGTTTGTAATTTTTCAAGTAGATTTAACAACAAAATCCTGAAAAAAGCAAGGGGAGTGGGAAACCCTCAGGTCTAACGTGGAAGAAATTAATTTTTTTAAGTGAAGTGTAGGTATGCAAAACTTTGTGACGACACCGAATACTGGGACATACGCCATAATTCATATCGCGAAATATGGCTGCCATCTCTACTGTCTGCTACAGCCAGACTTGATCTATTAAACCTGGAACGGAAACACGAGGACCACATGAGAAAAGAAACACGAGAGACTTTTTTAAAATACGTAAGTTTTATATTTCCGTTTTATTTAGAACCACTTTCTAACACGGAAAATATTTCATTATAACACACAGATTTTAAACTTGAATTTTTCACAATTATACCTTGGAAATTAAGGAAATTACGATCTGTGATAAAAGATTTTTAATCATTATAACTTAATAGATTTGTTGTTCATTGCGTAAGTGAGAATTGTCGAGGTTATGTATTTTGAATTTTTTGGATGTTTTAACTGCGAAGTCAGTCGAAATATTTTCAAGTGAGAATTTCGAAGAATTAACAACATTACACATAATTTAATAGTTTCTTACATTGAAGAGTTCTCGGGTTTCGTTATTTTTCCCATTTATTTTATACAATGACCATAATCCATACTTTAGGTATGATCCGAAAACATCTGATATAAAGAGGTTTAGTGAGAAGGCAATATTATTACAACATGCATCAGAAGAAAATTGCAAACTTTTGAAGATAGAGATTGATTTTTAAATACGAGAGTTTCTATGCTGATAGTGATTTATTACAATTCAGTGTTCTACAGCTGTATTGTTTTGTACGAGAGATGTTTATTCTTAAGTGTATGATGTTCAATTTTAAATAATAATTAATTTGAATGATGTTAATCAACTGATTTAGATTCGAAATTTGTTAACAAACTTTTAAGGTTTCTTAAAAAAAATTAATTACATTAAGTTTGCTGTGATAATAAAGCATCTCATTTCGATTTAAAATTTGGGAAGAGACTTGATTCTGCTGACTAATATGTTTCCCGGACAGATTCTAAAATATAGCCGAAAACAATTTAAATCTTTGTGCAATATAATTAAGGGAAAAGTTATATTTTATTAAGTTTTCTCTCACATAAGATACCGGGAATATTTATGACTCCCTTATTGTATTTTTCACTTCCTTGTGGACAACCGGTACCGGAAATATTTTTATCTACCTTAATGTAAAGAACTCCATTAAAGTACCAAGGATATTTTTCTCTTTGTTAAAGCACCGGGATTTCTTAGACTCTCTTAATGCAGTGTGCTTATTTAATGCTCCGCGAATGATTTTCTTTTCAATTCCGACTCACAATCGAAAGATCGTTAGTACAGACAAACGCGAACGTATGGCTCAGCGGTTGTCCGACCTTCGGCTGATGTCACTCTCAAGGATAAATTTAAACCTCGGGGAGAAAACATCCCAATAATATTATGGGATGAGTCATATTTACTGATTATGGTTGTTAGTCCACTATATTGCAAGGTGAAATGAGTCAATACCGTTCGCCTTACGAGTGTGTGTTTTAATATAGTTGCCAATTTTACGCTGAAATCACTTCATTTCTTTCAACCGTTTTTATTCAGTAAAACAATTTACAGAACAATCTCTATTACGAAACTGTGACGTAGAATTCAGTTAAGTCGGAGTGAACTAAAAATCATCGTAGTCACGGTTTGTTATATGAAGGCATTAATAATATTTATGTGACTATAAATTTAACATTAGCTATTCAACTGTCCAAGTTTATGTTACAGCATATTATTACTTCAAAATCAATTCATTCTATTAACACTATACAAAAATAATTATTGACCTTTTTACAGGCAAATTTGTTTGTCCAATTTTAAGATAAACAACGTTTAGGTGTTCTGGTTTTTCTTTCAGGTTATTATCATATTCAAACATAGATAACATATTGAGTTAAAAGCACAATAATTTAAAAAGTTCCGATGCAACATATTACACTTTAATCCAAACCGTGTTCGAAAGCATGTACAAAACTTAAACTTTGGACCAAACTATCACGGAAATTAACTACTTTGTACTGCCAGCTGGACTTTCTAAAACTTTTCAGGTTTTGTAATAGCTTTCTGCAACATACTCGGGCATATTATATCTATTTCAACTATTCATACTAAGTGCTGAAATTAAAGACTTACACTTTGCTCGTAAACAGTTAGAAAATAATTTAAATGACCTTGAAACTGAATTAAACATAATTTTACCTGCTAATATATTAAAAAACTTTTACGTATCACGGAAAAAAATTGGAAAAAATTTTCGGAAATGACAACTTAAAATTAAGGAAAAAACTTAATAGACCTACTGAAGTAGGAAATAAAGATAAGTTCAATGATAAGTGATTTTTCATCTCACTGATATTGAAGTACTTCAACCCGTAAAAGATATTGTACCTTTCCTCGGCCTTCGGATTGACGATAAATTAAAGTGGAATGACCATATAGATCTGCTTGCCGGAAAACTAAGTCCAGCTTGTTATTCTCTGAGAGCACTAATGCAACACGGTTGACACGTTCATTAAAGGTACGTGCAGAATACTTTTATTTCGTGCTTTTAATTCAATTGTAATGATCTAGTTGGCAATATGACTAATTGGGTGAAATGGCTCGTTGTCAAGATAATGAAATATTGTAAGGTCAAGTCATTTATTAATTTATAGGACGTAATTAGACATATTAATAATATAATGAATGGTTACTTGAATTGGCACTAGTGAATTATGTACTATTGAAAACAGAAATTTACACTGAAATTCAGTCTGGAAGCATGGCTTCTATACAGATTATGGAATGACATATATTATAATTAAGAAAGTAATTAATATTAAGTCAATTACAGCTTGAAAGACCATTTATAATCCAGTTTAAATCAAAGTTTGCTTGAATGATTCTATAGCTTCTAGAATTTTGTCTGAAGTAATTTAATCTAAATGAGTACCAATACAAGTTTCATTCATTTAGGGTTAAATGACGAAAGATTAAAAAGTTATTGCCTATATTCAATTTCAGATGGACATGTTAATTTAAAACCAATTTCAGCAAGTATCTGAAATGCCCATGTTAATAGACCTACTGAAGTAGTAAATAAAGATAAGTTCAATGATAAGTGATTTTTCATCTCACTGATATTGAAGTACTTCAACGCGTAAAAGATATTGTACCTTTCCTCGGCCTTCGGATTGACGATAAATTAAAGTGGACTGTTAATAACAATTTCAGATGGACATGTTAATTTAAAACCAATTTCAGCAAGTATCTGAAATGCCCATTTTAATAACTTCCATGCTGTTAAACCGTCACATACTGATAGAGGATGAAATAGACTCGATTGCAGATCGTCACAACAAACATTTATCCGACATTATTGAGAAACATTATTGAAGCCTTAATTGTTTCCCAGATTAGTTTGGTTTTATTTTCAACTTCTACTGTTAACATTATGATCTAGTAAATATATTTTACAATAATGAGTCTTCATTTCTCCTTAACCACCTTTTCTATCCTGTAAATGAATTTACATCAGTCTGTATTACGAATCTGTGACGAAGAATTAAGTTACAATGCAAATAGCTAACTTGAAGTCACGTGACTTGATAAACTCTTAGATCAAAAATTATTCTCGTTTAAAATTAATTTGTTGAACAAGTCAAAAAATAAAATAGGTATACAATAACGTACGTAAATATTGGACTATAATTCGAAAAGTACATGCACTGAAATCACAAAAATTGGGACAAAGAAAGTGAGAAAATATTTACACAGATATAATACTGAATAAATAAATAAGCGAAATTAAGTTAAGAATCTAGCACTTTGAAAGAAGAAGTTGTTAGTGGGCCTGTGTTTAGACCTGCACAACGTCTAGAGAAAGTTTGTACGTGAACGATAGGATAGTAAGTTATCCGATTATCAATAGAATTGTTTGAGAACACAGAACGCACTTCGTGATATTATAAGGCAGCAGAGCCACATGAGACCTTTAATGCAGCAGGAACATCGTAAACTATAAAGCGCCTGTCTCCTCGAATCGCTTCATCAGCACGTCCTCTATTGACTTCTGCGTGGTTTATCTGCAATGTTCGTTTCTCCGTTACCAATCTTCTTCATCTAACGCCACACATTACTGATTTCAATCACAGCGTCCCCACACACTTTCTGTGGATTTCCTTAGCTGCAATTCTTTCTTTTACCAAAAATCCAATGACGACACTCTTGTTGACCTCCAGATCCTTGGTTCTCATCAGTCCATCAGAAAAATAAAAGAACAAATCAGTAGAGTAAGGTTACCACTAAAATATCATGCACACATAGTCCGATAGCTGTAACAGAAATAAATTTAGAGCGACGGAAGAATTACTTTTTTATCCATCCTAATTCTTGTAGAATCTGCTAGTTGCTAAAAAAATTAATACGTACAGTTATGACAAAATAAGAAATAATTTATTAGACTTTTAATCATAAAAACAATGTGTACTTCTCTATTTAACATTAACTATGTATCGAGTATATCAAATAATTAATTATATGACTAGCGCCTTGTAATATTATCTATTCATTGTTGGAACATATTAATAGTTCCGCCCATGTTGTTACTGTTAATAATTATTTTTCAGATTATTTTTGGATTGCATTTTGGTGGTTGACCATCACACCCAGTATTTAACAACCGCACTCAATCTCACTCACAAACGCTCTTATAAATCTATTTCCTTTTTCTACTTCACGTAATCTTTCTAGTCGCCTTCCTTGTCGTCAGATTAGAGACGACGTTCATCAATTTCTCAATTTTGTATCTTAAAGCACAATTTCGATTAACTAAATTCATTCACATTAGTTTCATACTGATAACACCAGATTATTAACTAACTGAACTCAATGAACATTACAAGCAGAACTCATATAATTCATGGCGAATCGAAACCAAAAATACCCGAATAAAAAGAGGCAGTTCCTGCATTGTTACATTACGATGTGAAAAGTACAAAAAGTTTAATAATGGATCATAGTTTAATAATCATCATAATAATGTTAAAGCGGAGGTACAGAAACCGCGGAAAGTGGCAATCCATTCGAAGCAGATTTGGCTGGTAATTTATTTGCCTCCGTTTTGAATATAATTAAATTTGAGTACAGCTGCAGCATGAAGTCCCTGTTGGTTACTAAGTATTACAATTGTCATTGGTGAAATTAATTCCTGACTCTGTGACGTACGACTATAAAATATTACATCCGTTGCTTTATACATGGAAATTAATGTATCCCGATTAATGGATTATATTTTATAAATTGGATTAGAGGAAAGCATTTTTTTCTCCACTACCGAATGTGATAAATATTATAAATAATTATTCTAAATCGTTAAGTCACACAGAAGCTTACGCCTCTGGCGGTAATTTTGGTCCGTCTGTTGCATCCCATAGATATTGTTTGATGAGGACTACAAACCGATTAGGTTCATGTGTAAACAATTTAGCAGTAAATTGTAAATTTATGTGCTTTAATACGTTTATACGAATCAGAGTGAAATTCTCTGGCTTTCCTGGGCTTAGAAAGCGCCGTCTTCGTAGGTTCTGCGCAATGTATTCAAAGCATTGTGTAGACCATAATATTCTAACCAAAGAAGTTAAGTATTACGTAATAATTGGAATTTCCTATACTTAGTTCTCCTCTTACCTAGCCAACAGGAAACGAAGAGTTACACATTTTCTGGACAAATGTTTCAGACTGGAGACAAATAAAGACTGGGGTTCCTCAGGGTTCCATTTTGGGTCCGTTGCTATTCTTAATCTATGTAAATAACTTACCTAAAGTCATAAATTCTTCCTCTGAAACTATACTTTTTGCAGATGATACTAGCATTTTGGTAACAAGTAAACAATATATTAAATCTATTAATGTCTGCTATTAAATAACAAATTAAATAATTTCCAACCGATTTTTACAGACAGTTTTTATTTTTTATTTAAACGACGTTTCGGCGTATATATGCGCCTTCTTCAGGTTTATAATCAAATTATTGTTAAAATCCAATTATCACAAACTACAAAATTGTTGCAATCGTTAATTTCTTTGTACCAAAGTGAGGTCCGAGGCAGCACTAAGAACTTATCTAGTCAAAATTTTGCAATTTTGTAATGCTATTAGCATTTTTATAAGCTTCCAGCCTTCATTAAACAGTTAAAAATAAATTCAATTTTTTACTTATCCACTCCTTCTACTCTGTTGAAGAATTCATAGACTTGTGTGTAACTTAGTATAGACCTTACCATAGACATAGTACATTGATGAGACGCTAATTTCTTAGTATATTAGCAATATTTATCAATATAGTATATATCAGGTACAGATTATGTATCTTGACTTCTCTGTAGTACTTAAGCATATCTTATTGTGAGTTAAACATAATCATATGAATGTAAATAGTAACATAGAATTAATGGTTATTAAGAAAACATAACAATTCATGTAGAATCTTTGACGTGTCACTGAAGTTCTACATCTGTATGGGATCAATGGAATATGATACTACATATATGACAGAGTTAAATTGAATTGTTTTTATTTTTAAAAAAATCCATAATACTGAAGATCGTGCGTTACCAAGTCCAAACAGTCGGAAGAGGGTGTCATTATCAGTGTCTGGGAGATAAGGGAGTATGCTCGGGAAACATTAATTAAGAGTCTTGAATTTATGAGCCCTGGTCTTAAGTTGTAACTACAGTGGGTGGAGGATGTAACTTCAGTGCTTAACTTCTGCCAATATTCATTCTAGACTCACTAAAACACCCATAGTTGAGAATTCAAACAGAATTGGCGAAAGAAGATCTATATTTTCAATGTACATTTTCTTTTATAACTCTCATTCTTGCCAGCCAGTGTATTTCTGGCGTTATCATAGGAGTCAATTCTTCATTTTAGCAATCGGATGGATACTTAGCTACGGGCTTTGTAATTTCTATACTGCTATTTCAGGGATAAAAAAATTTATGTCTGTTATCTCGCGGTTTCATGAATCAGTCTTTATTTTCAAACTAACCACAAGAAAACAACGCTGCAAAATGCTCCATTGCACGATTAAATACGACTCCATATTTTTAGAATACGGCAAGAAACAAACAAGAAAGCGCGTGTTCTGCCGTGTAAATATTTACAACAGCCGCTGCGGTAGCGTTTACTTATTTTTTTATAGACCTTACCGTCGTACGTCTTATCTTTGTACTTACCCGAAAAAAAAATCCCTGGGCCCATAGATGGTTAGTGAATGTTATGACGGGAATCATAAACTATTTTTTCATGTTGTAGCGTAAGAAATGACGTGTATACAGAGTGCAGCAAAACTTGACGGCAAAATTTCTGGAAAGGATTCATCATATTAAGAGAAGAATGTGTAGTACATTGGTCCTGAAGTGAATAGTTACAGAATTAACCGAACTTTATGAATGCTAGTGTGAAGAGGGATGACTGTGGGAGTTTTCTCCCCAGATTGGCTGCGGTGCTCACCTGACTGCGTTGGGAATGCCTCGTACTCTCTGGTTTCTTCAAGGTTCTCTCATACCGTGGCACCTTCATCCATTTCGGGAGGTGTACGTACTGGGGTCGAAGACCTTGGGCATACGTACTCTCTGGTTTCTTCAAGGTTCTGCCATACCGAGGCTCCTTCATCCATTTCGGGAGGTGTATGTACTAGGGTCGAAGACCTTGGGCATACGGTAAGAGTTGTCCGCCGATCCCATTGGATCAGTCGGCCAACTGCCTCCTAAAACTTGTGGAGACAGGGAATGCTGCGACTCCACAAAAACTTGTGTCCCGTCATTCGGAAGGGCGTGACCCAATAGACCGACCTACATGATGCAGGTTTTCTAGGGTTTTCCCTGCATCTCTTTAGGTGAAACATCGGGTAGGATCCATAAATTATATCCGGGGGTCCTAGTCAACCCTTGCCATTCTCGATTTACTTTCCACATCCTCTATTTTCAGTTACCTTCCTATGTTGTTAAAGGGCAGCTACCTGTCTCAGGATCACTCTCATGTAATCTGTTATCCACAAAAAGAAAATTTTTCAGGTGAATCGTCTGTTTGAAAGCTTCGTGTCTCAAGAGGTGATTTACGTTACATTAAGACACCCAGAGACGTAGAGTAAATGGTATGTGCGCTAATAGTGAGTTGAGAAAATACTTGATGAATCCGACGATGATCATTAGAATCGTGTATGAAGCACGGCTCAGTTATTCTGATATTGCTATAGTGTACTGGAATTGAAGGTTTTCCTCATGCTCTACTTAATCCTTAAATATGGTTTTCCGCGGAGAAGCGGTAGGCAGTAACTAATTACCGGTGTCTCCCTACGAATTCGTAGAAAGAAAAAGTTTGAACTGGTACAAGCAAGATTTTATTTATAGAGGACCGAGGATGCTCTACATAATTTTCTGATTTCAGCTAATCATTATGTATAACTTAAATATAAACTCAACTTTACATTTATCACAGCACGCATAAGTAATTTACAAAATCAAAGAAAATAATTTCAATCAGATAATTGAGCACGATAAAATTACAATATATTTTTCAATCAAATCTTCCAAGTATTAAACAAATAGATACCATTATACTTCTGAATTCGCGTCATATATAATTGCGGTGAAACAGAATTAACCAAAAAAACGCTTAATTAAAGTTGTACATCTCATTAAACAGGTAAAAGTGGGTCTGAAATCCTAAAATTGGTGTGGATCCAAGTTGTGATTTTTGGACTGAATCGGCTGAGTCGTGAAGTGTCTCACAATATCATGAAATAATTTGTGCCAATTGAGGCAATGACGATAACTTTTAATCAGATAATTGCGGTTAGGGCTTAAAAGGTTCATTACAGAAGACATATTTATCTTTTATTGATTGCTTCTATAAATAAGTCCCCTTTTGGGAATAAGGACGGAAGTGTTTGTTACAGAATAGAATACGTGGCACACGCCTCGTGGACATCAAAAGTAAGAAAATCGTAAGCAAGAAGTCTATCAAAACGAAATTATATTGGTGAAAGTGCATGATTGGTAAATATCTGAAATCGTAAGCCAAAAATGGTACAAATGTTAACAAATAAATAATAAACATACAATTTGTTATATCATCTGAAACAAAAGGAAATTGTCTGTGAGCGGCCCAACACGTCGTATTTATATGGTCTAGTGTGTGCGCCGCACTCTAGAGAGAAACATTTTTGTATATTTTTTAAGTACTTAGAATATATTGTTGCTTAAATAAAACGTTAATGAAATTTACAAGCTGTTTCGCTCAAAACAGACCTAATAGATGGATCAACTACCTTATTATTGTAAATGAAATTAATTGTTTACGTGTAAAAGGAGCTCAAACTTCGTATGTGTGTTTGTATGTATGTTCCGCATATAAATCTAAACTCGAGGAGAATTTTCAATCTAATTTGGACACACGTTCTTTGCGACTCGGAAATCGTCACTCTCGGGGTAAAACACGTCTACGGCCCGTAGGAACGAGGCTGGAGGGGAGCGGAAATTTTTTAAATATGCAAAATTGACCGTTTTCGGGGATAATTCCTTTTACGGTTTTTCCTGTGACACAATTTGTAACCGTCCTACCCTAATGACATATAAAACTTGATACATTATGCATGCGTGCGTGCGGCGGCAACGACGACGTTCGCGAGAAACACAAAGTATCATAACTTATGTAAAATGTGTGTTATATATAAGCATTAATGTTCCGGACATCGCCGGGGGACCCAGCTAGTGTGAAATAAATGAAAGTAAATTATTGATTAAATAATACTTTTAGTTTATTTAATTCAGCGTATATAATTTCATATAAAACAAATACAATTAAGGAGTGCTGATATTACATGAGAAAGTAGCTGTATAATTGAAGTGCAGAAAAGCAGCACAATACTTACAAAATTCAATACAAAAGATTGGCATGAATACCCGAGGTTTTTTTACCAACAATTTATGCTCCTTTGAATCGCCATGAGTAATGAATGCTTCTTTGAATCCCCGTGAGTAATAAATGTCCCGCGAGTCAATACGAGTCGTTACATCAATCAGCAGAATTACAAATTATCCAAATATTAAGTTTCTATCTGTCGGGGTATTTTCAAGGAAAACGTTTCTGAAGGCTTCCCGGCCATTGCGTTAGCTTCTTAAGAATGGGCCGGGGTAAAGTTTCCAGTTTGGTGACGTCAATCGTTAGGAACAGGAATCAACAAATACCATTTCTCACAGTTCTCGAAGGATTTTGCGAGAGGGTTTGCGTCATTGGTCCTCCAGACAGGGTGATGTAATCATAGCCTCGCAACTCGTATAGTTTTTATCGAGGCCGCGTAAGTAAATGTTTGGCAGTTCTTTCTTATTAACAATAGTTACATTTTAACAATAATAACACTGGTTTCCATTGGCGAAATTCTTTTAAAAAATATTGTCCTTTATAGTTATACTCCACGAAAGCCGAGCGAAGCAAATTCACGAATCGGAGGAAAACTGGCGGGGATAAAGAAACTTTATGGCACAAATTCTGAGAACCAAGACAAATATTTAGGAAAACGCACCACCTCGAAGAAATGCGTAAGCGGTTCAAGGAAACAAGTTTTAGTGTTTCTTTAGTAGGTAAAGCTCCTATGCTGAGAACGCACCAGGGTCTATTTTTGTACATTTTACACTGATCCAGCGAAAATAAACATAGATTACTTCTCATGTAACCCTTCATTCGACTTATTCCATTAGTCTTCGAAAGAAGACATAGGATACGTCATCAGGTAAAATAAAAAGGATAATTATTAGCAGGCATTAGAGGTGTTCTTACTTAACTAAAAAAAGTGTCAGAAAAATAATATAATTGCACTGGTAGATATTTCTTCTACGAATATGTATGGACGAAATACTTACAGTAATAATAATCTTTAAGTTTTTTAAGTGAAGGTAAGGGGGGTATACAGAAGTAATTGCATAGACAACGCACGTCATTACAAAGATTCTTCTCTCTTGACAATTTTGTCAGAGACGCTTCGTTACTGCGCAATTTTGAAAATGAAACTGTGAAATAGAATTCGCCCCCGCCTCACCGCTGCCAACAGACTAATGTGAATGGCAAGAAGAATGGTCCAATTAAAACATCTCCAACAATACCAGACCATACTTACTTGGTATTATTGAAACGCTCGCCACGTGTTGTATTTAATGAATTGAAATGAATGGGGGGAGGGAGGGAATATTATTTTATAATGAAGAGTCGTTAACAATGTGAATTATATTAAATTTAATATTTCTTTATTACAATATATACTGATTGAATAAATTTTTAATTTGCATAGCCGGGCTGTTTTTATAATAAACACTGTAGATTTACAAAATTTATACATTTTAAACAAAATTCTTTTAAAGTAAGTGCATGACCTCTAACTTAGGGTCGTCTAAATGGGCCTTCCCATACAGCATAATCACCAACACAAATCCTACTCGGAATTGGCAGTACTATGATTCGGCAAAAAGGTTACAAACAGATGTATTACCGTGTCATCTCAGCTTGCCTGAACATTTTTGCTGGACTTCCTAGTTGAGTGATGAAGAGCCCTTTGTAACTCCGGACTGGATCACGCCTTCCTTCCGTTATTTAAATGTTCTTGGCCAGGACAATCTCCAATTTCTTTCAGAATATAACTGCTTAATGTCCCATTATCAACTCGACCACCACGTCCTTAATGATGTTCTCAACTCCACGTCCTCCAATAATAAAAAGTCCCAATTCCATTTTCGTGTGTTTTTAATAAATTGTCCCCACTTTCTTTCCTCATATTCCGTCGGGGGCCGGGCTCGATATCGTCCAATCAAAATTTTTATCTGTCCTCCCTGGGAGGAGCCGTTTGGCCCTCTCCACCATCGTTTTTGGGGAAAAACACCATCCGATGCCGCCAAATCTCACCATACTTGGGGAAAAAACCCAGGCGCAATGTGGTGTCTGGGTTTCATTACCCCCGTCTGTAACCTACGACTTCCAACACGCTTCTTGACTTTGATTTCGATACCGCCAAATACCGCTAGTAATTGTGTATTTTCGTTACTGTATACACCTAGGTCATGACTTTGTAACTCAAACAGTACGACTTAACATGTTTACTGAAACATACGAATGATCCATGAATTGATGTTTAACATAGGTAAAATATTATTGGAGTTGAATGTAAGACATGAATGTAATTCCAAAATTGAAATGGATTTTTAAAAAATCTTTTCCGGATGAAGATATTCAATCTGACCGAAATCTTCTAGCCGGGATGGTTTTCAATCATAAAGAAATATGAATAAAAATAGTATTTTTTTTAAATTGTGAACTGATTATTGGTTTTCATACATTAAAGAGTATTAAATTTATTACAGTCTTGTATGATGATATTCAATATAATTTTATTTAGCAATTAGTATGTGTTCTAGGTAAATGTAACTTAGAATCTAAAAAAATATTTCTGTTTTAATTTACAATGTTCCATATTTACTTAACTAAGGACTAATGAAAATAATAAAATATATGTCTATCAATATATTATAATGCCTCGTTTTGGTAATTGTAAAATTGCAGTTACCGCAATTGGCAATACCGTAACACACGTGTGACTGAACTTAAGAAAAGTTAACTACTTTTTATTATCAAGTGACTGGATCTATAATTTGAATGAGTTACTAACGTAACTGAGTTTGCCAGCAAGACGATAAATGTGTACGTTCCACTTTACTTTCATGTCGAGCTGCAAGCCTAGGAAAGTTGCATCATCTGAGATTTTATCATCTACGATCTGTTGTACATTGAAACATTACTTTTCCGTATGGTAAGGGTTTATTGATTCACAATAAACCGAACATTTATTTATTGTTTAATTGTATTGAGGTTATTTAAATGTATGTCGCTAATAATCAAATACTTTTTGCAGGATCCATATGTTATGTAATATTATTAATATACAAAAAAAAAGACAATGGGCTTAAAATTGATCCCCAGGGTACGCCACAAGTAATTATTACCCTTTTGAATAAAAAGACATCATCATGTTTATTTGGGATAGTGACACACTATTTTTTCGATTATTAAAGTACAAGGATACACCAAACGAATCTGAATCAAGATGAATCAGACTCACCCAGATTCGTCGTATGCTTCAGCACAAAAAATACACCTAGACTTGAGTAGCGTATTTACACCAGGCGAATCAGATTCAATCTGTCTTGATTCTGTGCGGTAAAATTCTTCGTCATTCAGTTCGTCATGAATCGACCATATGACAGGATGGATGAAAAGCTTTTAATTATGAAAGAGAAAGGAATGGAGGAATTTTTGACGCGAATGACAGAAAGCACAGCTACAGGAATTTTATTGCCTCAGCGTGCAGGAAAATTGGCGATGATCTATGCATTATAGGTGAGTTTGTAGTGATTACTTATGAAATTGTTATTATTCTTTGAAATGTGAGGAAAATGATAAGTAATAGTATGCATGTATAATTTTATTATAATCATTACCAGTAAAGCAAATTTTACGCAACCAATTTTTTATGATCAAACAGTAAATCATGGGGTACGTACAAGGGTAAAATCCTTAAGACCTGAAAAAATAATATTTCCGAATTTGGAAGAAAGGCAAAAACGGAAAACTGACTGGACCGGGGACTCGAACCCCGACGGGTAGTTATCCACAGAGCTAATCCGAGTCGACGTCCAAGGAC
Source organism: Eucriotettix oculatus (assembly GCA_034510155.1). Classification (NCBI taxonomy): domain Eukaryota; kingdom Metazoa; phylum Arthropoda; class Insecta; order Orthoptera; family Tetrigidae; genus Eucriotettix; species Eucriotettix oculatus. The sequence goes on along the minus strand of CM067380.1, from coordinate 52,870,966 downwards.
CGATTCAACATCCTTCCATTCCTGTAAACCTAAGCCAGACTCACAATTTGCTAATCACAACCTAATTTATAGGAATTTGAAGAATGGACCTTGTAAATTGTAGGTGAGCTTGGCTTAGGTTTACAGGAATGGAGGTTATGTTGAATCGGTCTTTGGACGTCGACTCGGATTAGTTCAATGGTAGAGTGCCCGCTCGGAAATCGGGAGGTCCGGGGTTCGAGTCCTTGATCCGGTCGACATTTTTCTTTCTTGTCTTTCTTCCAGATTAGATATTCTCTCCTACTCGAGCTTCAATTGAAGGATTTCTACTTCCTTAACTTTAATTTTCCGAATGATTCATGTTATAATGGCGTCATATTATTCTCGTTTTTGATAGGCGGATTGAAACGACTGACGATTCTCTTTATTCCAAGTAAACATTTCCTGATCCAAAATAAGATCCCTGGTGCTTTGTTTTTTTATGACATTGTGCAATACTTACAGAGTAAATGTTTAAACATGCCAAAACCCGGCATTTTCCAATTTATCTCATGAATCCACTACTTCCGCTTATGCTTACGACGTTAACTCCCACAAAACGTTATCGTGGCAATTATTACTGACAGCTGATAACTAGCTGAGAGGGGAAAAGCAGGAGATCGATTTCGATTGTCAATTCTTGATTCAGCAGGTTTGAAAGCAATGAGTTCGCGTATCAGATTGAATCTGATTGATTCAGATTCGTTTGGTGTGAAGGTACGATAAAGTACGAAAGCATCGCTCACGATAGTATAACATGGATAATGTAATATGCAAGTTCAAATGCCTTTGAATTACAGTAAATATACCGGCTGATATTAATTCTTCATAAAAAGAATTCGGTATGTATTTAATGATGGTGCTTGTAGATATTGGATCCAAAAGCGATGTTGTGGGGAAATAATTATTATGCATTTCGACAATAAGTCATGGAATTTATTGAGTAAGCTAAAATTACTTCTAGAAGTTTTGCAAATATAGGAAGTAGGGAGATCGGTTTGTCGGTAGGGCTTTGCGGCTTTAGCAGAATCGGGGCAACATTGCCTGTGCTGCCATTTATATCCGCCGATTACGAACATTTTAACTTTATTATTACTTTAATTGTTTTCATATTGGTAACCGGCGAGGAAGATGTAATTCTGAACACTTGGTGCTGCGTTTTGAAGTAATTTATAAAAGCTAAATTTTTTCAAAGTTTATTGATTACAAATTAACCTCACCTCTGGCGTATATTGAATAAATCACGTTATATTTAGGTACTTCGATGTAAATATTCAGTAATATAGAGTTTATTCAATTGGCAGTTTTTACTTTCACGTACAGTTAATATTCCGCTAATTTTTCAGAAGTTAAGGCTACTTTTTAGTTAACTCGGAAGATTTCAACGTTCTGTGTAGATCTGCGTAGAAGCTTTGACCTAGAAAGGGGAAAGACGGCGCCGACGCCCGCCGTCGCGGCGCCAAGGCCTACGCGCTATTACCAACTAAATTTCTCTCGGCTTGCATTTACGAAGGCAAAATATGCTACGATTAAGAGAATAAAGGTCAATATATGAAATAAAATAAAAAATGGGAACATTTGATCAGCTCATGTTTTGATTTATCTTCTTAAATACACTAGAAATTCGATTCGGTTACTACTACTAATGTTGCCGTAGGTTACGTTATTTATTTCATTAATTGACGACGTAATGCGATAAATATACTCATAAATTATATTAACAGTTTTCTGTCTGACTTTTTGAATGATATACTGACACGCCGCAGAGGGTAATATGTCTATAAAAACAGAGCATTTCGATACAATGACCCCAGTGATGAATGTTATAATTTTCATAAATTATTTATTTTTATCCAGTGACTTCAACTCATCAGGTCATATAAAGTGTTAAATATGCCCAGTTAAATATTACAGTTACTTATGGTACTCATGTCATGTTATTTCCATTCATTTATTTTATAATGTTTTTATAGGGGAGAAATGTGAATTTAATGAATAGAGCAGATTAAATTAAATAATAAGTCTGTTTCAATTTTATGTTTAATAACAACAAATGAAAACCTTATTTTCCTGTTCTGTCAAAAGAATATATATATATATACACACTGAATTTTCAATTTATAAAATGAAAAACAAATTGATTCCTTTTCTTAGGGAATGCTTGGATCAAATTTCTTAGGGAAGATTGGCTCAAAATACCGTGGTCTTTACATTTTTAAACACTTATTCTTTCCCATGACCACTGTGACATTTAAATGGCGGCTTTGATGGATTTATGGCCTTATGGGTACTTTACCACCAACGTCAGGAACATTTGGATTCATTGACGCAGAATCGGGGACTAAGCTTCTGGAACAATATGGTCTCCCGTCTCCTGGGATCCTTTTTTTATAAAAAAATATTCTGCCATGTCGTCTTAATTAACTTTCTGAAATCTCGCCGATAACTGTGCTCTGTCTGAAATCTCCTCCATAACTCTCTGTCTGAAACTGGTCAATAACTATTTTTCTCATATTTTTACATCTGTCTCGAAACCTCGGATCGCCCCTCCACATCACAAATTATCCACTACTTTAGGCAATAACCAGTCATTTCTGATATCCACAAGTTCTCAATACGGGGTTACCACGTCTCTTTCCAAAAACGCGAAACATCACGATCTATGATAGTCGCACTTCATGCCTCATAAATATTGTGAAGTCCTAGATATCCTATGAAAAATTTACAATCTCTCACAGAAGGCCGCTTCAATGGATATTTGTTCTGCCACGGCCGTCGGTACCTGAAGTGCAATGACCTCACGAGTTCCGGATCTTATAGCTTTACCTTACATTGCAAACATCCAATATAAATAAATTTAATTATTCGATAAGTAAGGTGATATTTCTAAATTGATAAATAATTTAAATATTGTAAAAAATATCATAGAAAAAATTTACATTCTGGAAAAACATAATTTGATTTATATAATTAACTAATTAGACTGCAATGTACTTTATACTGGTCAAACGAAGAGAACCGTAAAAACGCGGATTCAAGAACATAAAACAGCATTTATTTCCAAAAAGATAATTTGGATTGGCAAAATGTCTTGGATGAAGAAAACAATTTCTCCAGACAGATAACCACAATGCTACATATCAACTGTAATCCTCCATTAAATGTAAGAAATGATGCGAGTTATTGTAGCAAAATTTACGGGACCCTGTTGTTATAACGATTTAATTTAATGTATATTATTATTATTTATTTAATTTTACGTTGTTAAGTTTTAACAATACCAAAGTATTGTTAAATTACATTTCGGCCGGAAGGGTCGCTGGACGCAGTCTAGAAGAAAAATATTCTCAATTTTGAAATGTATTTTATTCCATTCAAAATGCAATTCTGTATTATTTACATTTTAATAATTTAATTCGAAATGTAGCATTTCATTTTAAACGAAACAATGTCAACTAAATTTTATATTTGATTGTGAATAATTTTTATATGTAGTTCACTTCAGAAGTAATTTGACTTCGTTGTTCTGTACCTGAGGAATTACAAAAAGGTGGACGGAACGCCGTAAATGAATTTTTGTAATTTTAATATATATTTTTAGTCTGGGAAATATTTTTTATTTATTAATTTTATGAAAGTCTGATAATTGATTTTCCAGTTAATCCTTTTTTTTCTAATAAAATAATTTTTATCGTAAGAACAAATCCATGAAGCGTCATAGTTTTCATTATTACCTGAAAAAATTGTATAATATTCACGGAAAAACTTTAATTATACATTTTTCTTTCAGAATTATTTAATTGTGTACAATGTTGTGTTTTAAATATCATGGTGCAATTTTGCAAGTGTAGAAATTTATTTGGTGAGTGGTTGGCTATTTCGTAAAGCAGAAGTTCGTGCCGGAGGATGTTGAAACGTTCGTAATAGGTAGCAGTTTACACAACAATGTTCTTGAGGGCCGCTTTCTTATTCTATTTGCCCAGAGTCGCTCGCCGTGCTAATTTAATAGTCGCTTTCGTTGACGAGTGGAAAGTTTTTTGATAGCACGGCACTTTTCACTGCCCTGTGATTTATTAAATTCATACCTCTTACACCCTGTTATGCGAAGAACGATGTGTTGATGCGCTTCCGATTAACTATGTGAAATATCTGCAAGGCATGAGTCTTTAAATTTAAACTTTACTTTCTTTCCCTTACATATAAATAGTTTCAAAGAGAACAATAGACATTTAATAATATCGTGGAGAATATAGTCTTAAGGATGTAGCGATGACGCCATCAGATACGAAACTTATTATTCTTTTACTTTGTTAAGTGAAATGTTAGAAGTGCCAATAGATATGGTAAAGGAATGTGAAGTTATGGACAATTCGTCAATGGTAACATGAGTGTAAAATGAAAAATAATAGGAAGTGAAATTTGGCCGTTTCTAAGCGCGAAAAATCGAGAAATGGCCAGCTGGATTATTCTATAGAAGAGTGACAACAATGAAATGGACGTATGAAGTAAGGAATGAGAAAGCTGTAAGACCAGGGTAGTAGGCCCTGTTACAGCTGGATGGTTACAAATGTAAAGCTGTACTAGATATCGTGTGTCAACCTACTTCACAATAATGGAACGTTCTACTTAACCTTCTTCTCTTTCCTTTTATTGATACTTTCACTTCTACTCTTTATTACATAACAGCCCTTTACGTGGTACTTTTATGATATTTAAAACGCCACACCTTTACCGCCCTAATCTCCAAGGATCCTAGAATTGCCTTACCCTCGTGGCATGCCAGTTAGCGTCACATTTATTTATTAGATACTTAGTTTTCAGTTTGTGTTACTTTAGTTTTGACTGTTTGTGAACATTTTTGCAAATCGTAGAGTGATAGAGTCTTGACTAATTGCAATAATAACTTGCTAAAGCGGTGATCTGTGGTCATAAACGGGAAAGATGAATGACTATGAAGTGTATCACAATTTGTTTAAAAGGTTGTAGCTGTAATTATTAATTTTTACAACCAATAATGTAAATGGAATGTTTATCAATATTTTATTAACGCGGTTGAACATAAAGTTGTAGTTATAAGGACGAGTCGTGTACGATGATATTAAGTAATGTTATTCAGGATTAGTAAAGAAAATCAAATTTCGTCCATCTAAGAGAATGTAAGGCGCATCTTAATATTGTATTGTGTGTTGAAATTTATTGATTAGTTATTCTGAGCAAATAGACGTAGGGTGAGGTAAGTGGATAAGTATACTGTAGTGCAGATGAACCATCCCAAATTAATTCGTATTTTAGGAAAAAGGGGATTAAAGATGTTTGTCCACCAAGGGACGATCACCCCTGAATGTTTCCTATAACCTACCCCTTTCTCCGTAAGTGCGGATCCCGTGGTCGGCGAATATTAGTGATGATTGGTGAAGCCGCGTCACGTGGAAGTTGAAAAGCGAGGTTGGCTGGGAGGTGACAAGGAAGTGAAAAGTCAGGGTTGCTTTGAAGTTGGAAGGAACTGAAGGTCGGGAGAGGAGAGAAGGAGTAGTGTTGCTCTGAAGTTGAAAGGATGAAGTAGGCAGAGGAGAAATGCAGTCAGCGTGTGTTGGAAGTTGGAAGGAAGAGGACTTAGGGAGAGAAAAATGTATTCAGTGTACGTTTGAGGTGGGAGAAGAAGTCTAAAGAGGAGAGAAGTACATGTGTTGGTCTAAAATTGTAAGAAAGGAAACTAAATAAGATGCATTTAATAATCTGTCGAAAGGAAACACCAATCTGTACAATAAAATTATTATATCTTAGCCGGGGTGGAAGACTGGTTTTTTCTCTTCGCTCGATGATGAAAAAATCTCCTGTTTTCCGTCGGCCGAAATCGTGTAAGGAAAGAATAGCCACAGCTTGCCATCCAGGAGAAATCCCTGAACGAGAAGTTTCCGAAACGAGCGAAGAAAGAAACACACATTTGTCTTAATAAGCGATATCTCTGCTACCCGTTGTTGCATCGTGTGACACACGACATGAAAGAGCAATGGCCAGTTTAATTCCAAAAATAGTTAAACTTTTTCCTATTGATTTTAAAAAATACAATACTTCCTGAATTGGAAAGGAATTTGTACTACATTTCAAAAGAAAATTCTAAGTTAAATATTAAAATTACAACATTCAATTACTATTGATAAACGCACATAATATTTAAATCGATTTAAAAAAAAGAAAAATGAATAAAAGTTTTGAAATATACAAACAATTAATTTAAAAAAATTAAATTATTCAATATATTAAACCTAAAGACAAACAAAATCAAAAATTTAAATCAAGTGCAGTAAATTTCAAATTTGAAACATACTTTAATTTAATGTTCAAGAAAATTAAAAAATTTACAGTTTTTTAAATATTTAAATTAATTGAATTTAATGAAATTTAATTTTGGACACAGTAAATAGATTCTAACGTTGTCTTAACATTAACATTTACACTTGTCAGAACGGTCTTCAATTCAAGGAATTAATTAAATACAAAAGTATAAATAAACTTTTGTTCATTACACGTACATTAACAATTTCTTGGTTACATTAGAAATTTTGGAGTAATTTTCAATTTGTTTCATTATAATAAGTATCAGGAAGTTACAGAGTTTTACAACATAGTTACTTCTCCGTTTTCCTTACCAATAACTAGCTGGGTGCCCGGTGTTACCTAGTAAATCGTTATACAAGCCTGCTGCAGTATTTAATTGTACAGTTATCTCATCTCATTTTTGAAACTTTCCACTTTCCACGTCCCTATCATCGAACGTTGAATGTAAAATGCATTATTTAGAAGGTTATAACGAATTCCGCCCAATGAACATATATATATATATATATATATATATATACATTGTAATTCAAACACTGTGCTTTTCACATTTGCACAAAATAATATTGAAAAAATTTGGGATTTTAAATTTTTATATGAGAAATCCAAAACAATATGTATAAAATATGGTGGGAAAATTAATTTAAAAAATATGGATCTCAACAACAGTGCCACTTATCGGGTCCAACTATAGCTAAAAAAAAGATCCACGTGGCGCTATAAATACAAAAAAAACAATCAAAATTGGTCAAGCCGTTTAGGAGAAGAAGAATTACGAACACAATCACACCTAAATTTTATATATAAAAATATTGTTTTCTGTTATTAATGTCGTCTACTTTGACGTGTTTGTTTCGAGTGGTAAAATATGATACTCAAGTTGAAACTAATGAAATGTCCACTTATCTTATCTAAAATATTTTCCTCGTGCTGTCGTGACACTAATCTTGTTTTACCGTGTAGAACATAAAACCAAAAGTGAACATTGCTAAGAAAGGAACGTAAGTGTTTCAGATAAAAAAAAATGCACTGATTGGCCAAAATATTATGACCGCTTGACAGCGTCACAGTGTTAACATCATTATAATCACATAAAAATAATGACTGGTATTAACTTGAAAATTTGGATAACACCATTTAAATATAAAAAAAGTGGCGTTGTGTCACTATAAAATATGGCCTTCGTTTATTTTGAAAAATCATTAAAGAACTGGTACACATTTTCTTTTATCCTAATTATAAGTGTTGAAGGGATGGACATTATACTATGGAATATGATTTGCAAAATAATGAAAATTTATTTTCGAAATCAGCCTATCAATTTTATTGAGCTGATTGCAAATTGATTGCAGTCCAATTAGTCTCCGTCTCGGTGCAAGAAGTGAACGTATTCTCTTTATTTAGGGTGAATGAGTATCTAGGATGGGGATTGGAAAAGAGGACGCAGCGCAAGACTCTAGAAGAGAATTGCGGAAATAAACCTGTTCACAGGAAGCGAAACGTGATAGCCTGCAAGCATTAAACTAGAACACTAGAATCTTTGGAAACATGTTCCTGTCGAAGCATGGCGAGTATTGCATGGACAGCAAAAATGAAAAGAAAGTGTTGGGCATTCGTCGGAGAAAGCAGACAAGAGAATGGGAAAGTCCTGACTGAAGGTTGAGTGTACGGTTAGAATCATAGAAAAATCCTATCGCTAGTCGTATATATTTGAAGAAATTAGGCACAGTGCACGACTGTTTCGAGAGCTGAGGTGGGATATTCCGCGCCAAGGTCAGCGAACTGGGCGGCTCAAGGTCATCGTCGCTAACCTCGCATTCTCACATTGTTGCTATTAACACTGGCTAACGCCTTTAAATAGTGTAGTCCTCAAATAAACTGTCTGCCATCAGAAGTAATCAAAATTATTCTGTTTGCTGACGATAGCTAGGGCTAGAATACTGTTACTCCGAAATATAAAGAATTAAATGTAAATCATAGAAATACTGAAGTACGTAGCGTGTTAAATATTTCATTGTTTGTTAGGAAATTAATTTCACTTATCACAAACTCTATATTTCATAATGGCCGGCCTTTTAAAGTTGATAAGTGTCAAAGATTTAAAATTACGAACTGTTCACTTTATTGGCTTACATTATAACTGACCGATTGAGTATAGTCAAAAGAATTTAAAATCTATTTATATTTACCACTATAACTGTTTATAAATTTAGAAATGAGAAAGTGGAAGTAACTTGCATACATTAAATTGTTTTATATTTGAATTGTGAACTGTTATCATCTAATAGTTTCCCGATAAGGCCTTAATAATGCTGTTCTTTTCGCGTAAAGGTAGAGTTTGACTCAGAAAGCTATATTTCTTGCATATGATACTGTTGGACACAATTAAATGATAGATGCCAATAAATACCATGAACTAAATAATTCACTAGCTAGGGGCAGTTAGTATACCTACAGTCTTACAGGATATAAATAGTCCTACAATGCAACTGAATTGATCTTGCATATAAGTCATATATGGGCAATAAATACATTATATCTGAATGGATCCGACATCCATCCAGACAATTTGTTTTGTAGCTAACGATTTCATCGTTTGCATAATATTCAATGAACTTGAAATGATCCGTAAATGTTTCTTCTACGTTGCGTTAACTCGCTCCACACGCTCGACGCATGTTCACAAAAATATCTCGGCGTAATCAAAAAAAAAGTGTACGTGACCTACAGTTTCCCGTATTCCCCTTATCGAAGAACCTTTCCGTGACCAGATTACAAGTACGATGAAATGCCACGTGAGATATCCGTGGCCTTGCAAGGATACGATTAAGGACCAGAGGAGGTCGCCCAGACTTGCAAACTACAACGATTTCAACGCCACAAATAATAGAATATGCTAGTTTAAAATATGAGTAAATCGGACCATGAAGGCCATGGACTTGTTTCCAATTGTTCCTGATACTTGTGCCCTCCAGCCGTGTAGGATGTTGAACAATTACGAAAATGGAAATTTTTCTTCGTCATTTTGCAAACTACGAAGACTTTCCCGGTGTATTTGTTGTAGAAATATTTGTCGGGTACAGCTGCGATTAAGACCCCGGGCTCTGTCGTCTTCTCGCGAAGAGTCGGGACCGTCCTAATCTATTTTAATTTCGATCAACATCATGCACTTTGGTGATGTTTTCGATAGTATATATGTTTTCTTTGTCGAAACAGTGTGGCCTGACAAAAGATACGTTTTTTCCAGAGTTCAGGAATTTTCTCGGGGTTTTCCATCTAGTGTGGTTGGGAAGAAACAGGAAGATCTTATGTATTTTACTAGATAATTAATTTATTGAAAGAAATTGACAATACATTAATTAATAAACTCCTCAACCTATCCAGTCAGAGTTATGACAATTTTCAGTGACAAGAAAACAGCTTTACATGATGTCTTGTGGAATTATACTTTTCGGTAACTGCACAGGAAAAGAAAATTCTTCCCAAAAGCACGTAATTAGAGTAATGAATTATAATACTTTCTAAATTGGACTTGGTAATGTTCAGAGTTAATTCTGTTTGATATATCGTCCATTAAATATCGTTTGGTGCCAGAGAAAGTCGATTTCTTTTCACATTTCGGATTTAGCCTCATCAACTACTGGCCAGTCTGCATTATTTATAACCCAGTTAAACGTTATCTTTAATTGTTGAAGACTACGGCAGGGATGGCCAACATTTTGCATGCCAAGAGCCAATTTTTTGACAGACGAATTCAGATGCGTACATATGACTCGAGCACATTTTTTTAGCGTCATACGTACATGAGGATAGAAACTGCTTCGATTAGGGGACGAAACGGAATAACTTTGAAGCAGTTAAATTAATTAATTTACGCCTGTTTAATGAAGCACCAATTTACAAAACTCAAGAATGATGTTCCTGTACCAGAGGGCGATAGCTTCATGATGCTGCTATAGCTGACAGAGAGGCGTTTGATGAAGAGCGAGATCAGCTTGGAACTTAATTGCTTGTTCTCTCCGTTTGCCAGAATAACTGTTATTAAATTCTTCAATTTCTGACTTTTGGCCATTCATTGTATTTATTTATTATACATGTCTAACTGTACTATGCTTTTTAACAATGTAAAAGGACTTCTCGTCCGAAATACGAACAGACTCAAGTATTCAATGCGCCACGGTTTGGCCAACTTAGGTCTACGGGGGCAGCTGGTCGAGTACAGGACGAAAAATACATATGTGTTAGATAACATTTTGCATATTCTGGGAAGGGGACTGTAATCTGATGACGACAGTAAACGGTAAGATGAACGCGGCATCGACTTGAAGAAACAGCTCAGCGTCACCTCATGTTGCTAATGGCATATTTACTGTTTGATTTTAATCTAATTTTCTTTAATCTGTAGCATTTTGTCGAATCCGATGAGTTCCATCGCAGCAGTGCATATTCGTAGAGCGCCGAAAATCGGACTTCTACCCAGTCAAAATACGTGAATCCACGCTATACCATTCGAGATTGGGACGAAAAAATGTAAGTGTTGAAACTTCATAGCATATATACATATTCAGACTGTTATCCATAAATTAAAATCTTGGTTGTCTGTCGCAATTGTACTTAAGTATGATCCTAGGGAAAAAGAATACTCTTACCAGCCAATAAACATTGGCATTTGTAGTGGACAATCAAGTGTATTTGGTGTACAATCGCAATATATTGACAGTAATTAATGCACCTCAAATAAATAGAGTATTCAATTTGGTTTCATCAATTTAAAATAAATTTTCATTTTTCACTGCAGCAAAACCTTTTCTCACCGAGTTGTTCTTCGCCATTTTTATAGGCCCTGAGTGTTAACGTCCTCGGGCTATTGGAATTTGAAATGCAGGATATTCGATTGTGGCGATGTCTTCACGTGACGACTGCTATAATCCAGTTGCAGCTTTTAAATCGCAACTTCTGCTGAATGAATAATGTGTCCATCCATGAATATTCTCGGCCTGGGCGGAAAGTACAGTACAGTACAGCACAGGAAGGACTAGCCTCCCACTTAGATCACGCAGCCTTTATGTAATCCTCAGGCTTTTATTCCTTCCGCGAAACATCTCCTCGCTTTCCCATTGCTCTAGATACGCACGCACGTCTAAACACAGACATATCCAATCAGTAGACAGAAGAATCTGCTACTTCTAAAAACCAATACCAAAGGAAATTTCTGAACTTGAAATTGACTCTTCTGAACCCCCTAATCCGACATTCATTCTATCTCACATTGCATTAATTAAATACCTACAGGTGGGACCAGAAATCCATCGACCAAATTTAAGAGGATTTTCAGGGATACCTTCAGAGTATTTTGGTAAAAGGGCGGTTTCCAGCGTCTCATTACAGAGAATTGTGATTTATTCGGTTTGTTACCTCAACCATCATTATTTTAGTGAAAATACCTTCTCAACAGAGAGGAAGACTGTAATATGCAATTGGGTGGACTATAATCCACGAACAAATATGCCCACGTAAATTCAAGCACAACCACGCCATGAATTTCGGAAATTTCTTGCAGCCTTAGAAATGACTTTAGTTTCATTCCGCTTTAAATTGTATTTTTCTATTGCAATCCTTTGAAGTGAATCAAACCGAAGCTTCACTGCTGGGAAAGTAATTACATCACTGTTTGGTGTGAGAGCTATTTTTGATACTTACCATAGTTGTCTTGCCAGGGCGACGCAGCGGCGTGGCGGCGTGGGGGCGTGGGGTCCCTCGGAGGCGGGGGATGAGCTGACATAATTTATTGACGGCCTGTGTTGAGAGACTAAAGACGTGAAGACATCTGTGTGGAATATTCCTAAAATTAAGTTTCTCTGAGGAGTCTGATGCGTGTAAACGAAATCCAAATATTTAAACAAGTTTGACGGGCTTTAGGAAATGTGCAAAATGATGGAAAACTTAGCAGTCGTCTGGAGAGGGGGAAATAAAATAATAAACTCTAAAAAGTTGTTGATAGGTCACGATGATGAGAGAATATAACCAAAAAAAAGTTAAGGGTGTTGTGTTTAAAGTCAGAGCAAATGTGCATTCTCAGTGAAAGAAAAGTAAAATGAAATAAAGGCAGAATGTCTGAAAGTCACATATTGAAGTTTTACAGATCCAGATTTTGAATGGATGAGCCCCTGAAATAGCCTCTTGCAGAATATTTCTCCACGAAATTTTACCCTGAAGGAAACTTTCCATGTTTCCTTTATTTTAAAATTGTTGAATAAAATTTGTATTTTTGTAGTAAATTGCTAATAATTGTCAAATAAATCATATTTTAATTAAATATAATATTTTTATCAGTATATAGTAAAAGGAAACACCCATTTACTCAATTTTATACTACAAAGGCAACACAATAGCTGTATGAATTACACAAAGATTACGTGATTTAATCTGACGTGTTTCCCAAGCCGGAGATCTAGGTAATTTTCTGAGTTGCCAAAAGTATGTTGAAAGTATATAGGGAATTTCCCTTAGGCATAGCCGTATTGACGTAATCTAGTAGCCCTAGCCTATTGACCCAGTACTTGGTTACGCACCGCATCAGTATTCCGCAGAAAACTAATTACGCAAGCGCCAAGGTCGCTTTCCCAAAACAATGTCTCACGTCCCATCAGACGTGAACGGAAAACCAATACTCACTGCTCATACTTGGCAGTCCTCCATATAGTACATAATCTCGTTTGTCTGCGATATTAATAGCAACATTTCACAGGAAAACGAATTTTGCTAACTTAAAAGCGATGAAAACATTTGTATATTGTCGATACGACTATATATTGGCAAGTTATTTACGTAGGATGATGTTTCATCGATATGCGTTTCTTTCTTCTACTAGACTATCGGAGGTTTGGAGGGAGACTACGGGCTCGAGATTTTTATTGTATTTCCTTTAAATATTAGTATTTGTCCTCATAATTTAATCAGTCTTCGCACGTGCAACCAGAACAAACGGAAAAGCCGCCGTCAGAATGCATTCAGGAATTAATTCGATGATAAGTGAATCGCAGCAATGCTTATCCAATTCGAATCATACCCATCGGTCATTCTGATAGTTTCCTCTCATTATCAACGCAAATGTGGGATCACGTCCTAATAAAAGAACCAGATATTGCTAAGGCAAGCCAAGGATAGGACAGTGGCATTCTATTTTCCAAACCTATAACGTCTCTTGTCAATTGGCCGTTCGCCAGTCGTCTCGCCAACTTATTATAATACCTTATGTGCTCCTAAAGCTCCAACGGTCGGTAAGTCTGATTCTTGACTTATTTCCTTTTTTGACATAATATTATTTCAATAAGGAAACATCAGCATTTATCCTCCTGTTATTCAGAATTTCAATATCCAAGTGCGAAATTTTTTCGTAGCTGACACCCAAATAGTTTATTTTAGTTTATTTGTAAACATTACTTTTTTATTCAATATAAAAATTTTTACCTAGTTAGGTACAATAATTGCTCAAGTATAAACAAGTTACAAAACTATAATAATTTATACAGTTCACATGTAAACGTGAAGATAGGTTAGTCCATTGATTAGCCTACTTTAGCAGATGGGTTAGGTTGTTTTATTTTTCCCCCGTGTGTATATGATACGATATGGGTGGGTGAAGTTTGACAGGCGGTGTATTGATTATTGGAGAATATATGAGACTGTGGTCTGCGGGAATGATGGTAAGGTGATTAGGATGTGCCTTAATGTCCAGGGGGAAGGATGAGGTCGATAGGGAGTTTTCTTTTGAGCCGACGGAAGCGTAGAGATGGGGGAGGATTGTCATCGAGTTGTTGGACCGTGGGGTTTTAGAGACATATATAACTTGAAACGGGATACATTACGAAATGTCGTAGAATCTCAAACGAGATGATTAAATTGTTGTTTAGCGTGAAAGAATGCATAAATTTACCTGAGGTTTTATTTAAGTAATTATACTTTTAGTTAAAAATAAAGCAATATGTTTTATTACTCGCAATGAAAATGATGTTTTGTAACTAAAAGTCGCTTATCAAGTGCAAATTTCACAAAATAACAAAAACAAAAAAGTAATTAAATAACGTATATTAAAGTATGAGGTCTTTCCCGGTGAATGGCATGTAAATAACGTATACTTTCCCGGTGTAATGACTTACTAAATAGCTATCTATTAATCAACCAGGCCAGGTCAGCCTTCCATTGGCTACCTTGCTCTACTTCCATACCCCCCCCCCCCCCGGTTTCATCCCTTCGTATTCTATTATAGTGGAAAACCATCAAAACGGTGAACACGCACGTTTTTTTTTGAAGAAATCCATTTATTTGTATAGATAAAATGCTTTGTCAGGCAATGGTTTTAATTTTAATTTTTTTTTGTTGTTAAAACAGAAATTTTCTTTGATATGCAATACTTTGCTGTATTTACATGTAGGTTTTACAGTTGAAAATGACAACAGCTGAAAATCCTGAAGAAAATTTTTGTTTAATAACGCTGACCTGACCCGGTTGATGAAGCGAGAAACTTTGATTAATTAAAAACTATTATTACTCAAATAAAATGTTATGAAAAAAATTAAATTCAGCTCCTATAAAGTAGGGTTCGTGAGGAAATAAGTTTTTTTTAAAACTGTGACGCTCTCGCTGATGCTTAATCACCTGTTGACAAAAAGATTACTGTCGAACTGAAAACTGTAGCGGGCTAGTATAAATTAATCAGCTTTTAGTCTATAAAACATAGCCATTTCATTATACCTGCATCAAAATTGAAATGACCTGGCTAAGAATAATTTCGAACGGAGCCCTCGTAAATCAGGTGTAACCAACTGTAGTAATTTTAATTTGTACACTAGTTATAATAAAATTACTACGTTTTATTGAAAATAGGGCTCCCAAAATTAAGGTAAATTAACTTTTTGGCAGGGATGTTATTAAAATATAACATTTCTTTTACAAGTATAATTCTTTGATGTGCTTATATATAGCTTTACAGCTTGAAATTGCAAAAATCCAACCCCCCTGAAAATAGTATTGTTAAGTAATGAGCTGAGACTTTGGCAATTTTTCATCAGTTATAAACAAGTTTAAGTGTACATAGCCAAATATCGAAGAAAATAATTTAACACACACTAGGAAGAAGCACAAACACAAACGGAACTGAACGACGAGGAATCTGTAACCCGGAAGACATAGAAAAGAAATGCTAAATAGAAAGAACGGAAGCTATGTAATCAATAGTTTAAAGAGCATCACATTCAACACCTTTGCAGCACAAAAAAATTAATTCTAAGGGAGACGATCAAGAAACTCTTGTGCTGAGTAAATCGCGTCTTTCATTCAAATATTCTTAGAGTGATTCGCAAAACTATTGTAGTTATTACCTCTTAATGAAGGCTATTGTATAAAACTATCGCTGTATGTCTGTTGTCGATTGCCGATTTCGGTTCGTCAGTCACGTTTCAACGTCGACTTTGTTTTATTCGTACGGGTATTTTGAAGTAGTTGTGATGGAAGGCCGAGAAAAGGAGTGAAGGAGGTCGCTGACGTGGCGTCGCGGTCGGCGTCACGGCCATGTAACGCGAAGGTCGATGAAATTACATGAAGAAGTCATCCCACGGAAATTTACTCAGGTATTTACGCAATACTATTTCTGTAAGGATGATACACCAATGCAGTCACCTTTTTGACCTTGTAACTTCAACGTCCCTCGCGGGAATGGAAACGCATCGCTGCTTCTTATATGCAAATATCTACTTATCTAAATTTAACCCATAAATTGATCTCTTATTCAAAATTCATACGGCGAGGAGCAAGTAAGTCACACGTTCAGACCTATTTAGCAGACGATTAATAACCGATTCACATACAAAATTCAGCTACGTCAATAGTTACGTAAATATTAATAGCTAGCTATGTCCGCGACTTCGTTCGCGCGGAAATAGCTCTTTCTATTTCACGCTAAAACAAACTAACAGGTACAGAATTTGATACATTTGAATTCATTGAATATATAAAAAGTACGGTATCAGTTGTTTATGATCGTTTCGCGAAAAAACCTGATAACTTGCAGTTGGTTTTGACGTTTTGAAGGTAATTCCATAAAAAATTCCAGACAGACAGAATCTTCAATTATATTTATGGGATAAATTATATTTATTTTATTTGCTTTTAAAAATTTGCAGTTACTAAATATTAAAATTTACCTGACGCGACAAATAAAACCAATTTACGTATGCATCGTATCGACGATCCAAAGAAGTTTATTATTTCTCAGGGGGTTTGATCTCTGCCATCAATAAGTTAAAATCCTTCTGCTACAATAGATGGAGTGAGAATTATCGCCCTCTCTCTCTTTATATGTTGCAAAATTACGCTTATAATAACTCAGTAAGTGGGATGAATGGTATAGGAAAGCCTAATAGAACTTATAACTCGCAGTTGGTTTTCACCCGAGCGGCAATTAAATGGATTTATAAATATTTGCCTGTTTCAGGATCACCCTCATGTAACCTGTTTACCCAAAAATGCAAGTTAAAATTCCTGTTTCAATCCCTGAAATTTTCACTTAAATCCGTCACGCCGTTTCGGAGCATAAATACATCAACCCGCATTCAACTTTGGAGACTTCGATGCCTATATGCCAAGAAACTTTCCGTTAACTTAATATTTATATTATATTAATATATTCTGCAATACATCGAAATGAAATGTCTATGAATATATAAGTTAAATCTCCTGTTTTTAAACCCTCACATTTTCATAGAAATCCGTAGAGCCGTTTCGGATCCTATTCGAGACAGACAGACAGCAATATTTCTGCAAAATTATTCATCTGACAGATCACATAGTCTTCTCTATTCTTGTTCAACGTTTAAAATTGGTCGTCGTAAATTCAGACGTCATAAAAACCTGTCTTGTTGGTAAGCGGAGAGCTTTGCATTAGTACGGTAGATCAACCCTTACGTTTCCGCGTTTGAAGGTAGAAAAATTTTATTATCAAACTATGTATATTCTCTGCAAAATATATTTTTTGTTATTGAGTACAGAAATAATTAATTGGATATGCATTGCTTCTTCTTGCAATGGCTTAATAGCCTTCTTGGGGGCCTAGGCCTACCGAGGCGGCTGCGGACTGTCATCTGGCGTGACACATTCCGAATTTGGGGTGATACGTGGATAGTATATCAATTCCCCATCAGTATGCATTGCATCATATGAAAATAATTGCCTCGGTTTCGGATTTCGCCGATCGGGTTCAGACGTATTATCGACGAAAACCGAGGTTTGACTGTGCTAGCTTTCATTAAGGCCGCACGTTCCCCACCTGTTCAGTAAAGACAGAGAATATACCACAATTATTGGCTCAGACTAGGGATACAGAATAGGAAGAAAAGCATAGATACTTTAGTCAGTTCCATTATCAAATCATCGGTATCGATACTTAAAATGCATCATTTCAAATGTATCGATACTTGATAGTATCAAATATGTATCTAAACGAAAGAAGTTAATTTTTTTTATAATATCATTTGATAAAATCCTATTGCCGACCTCCTGTGGTGTAGTGGCTAGAGTTTCTGCCTCATAACCCAGAGGTCCCGGGTTAGAATCCTGGCCTTGGATGTTTGTGTTGTCATGGTCGCGAAGACCGGGATTAAGACTGTTGGAGGATCAATATGCTGACTACGTGTCACTCCAAATTCGGAATGTGTCATACAAGATAACAGTCCGCAATCGACTCGGTAGTCCCAGGCCCTCAATGAGCCAAGGAGGAAAGGAAAATCCTTTTACTAATCTGTTTATCTGCTGTTTATTTCTCAATGCTTTCAAAATTATGTTTATTGAAAAATATCACCTATTTGATAAACGTATTAAAAGTTACAATTTTGAAGGATACGTACATTTGAGGTAGACCGATAACAAATACTTATTTTATGCATTAGAATATATTTCTCCTATACACATTTTAGTTATTTTTTCCAATGTAAACCAAATTATTTCATTATGGAATTTGAGATACGTGTGAATATTTCGATTCTACTAACTTCATCTTCATTGTGAATCAAGCATCTGTAATTTTGTTCTGTTCTTAATTGATTATCAGTTTTTTTACACTCCAAAGGTCTGAAATAGTTGCTTAATTAGATAAATACCAAAAATTAGACGTCATTCTCGTAATAATTTACTACCTTTCAACATTAAGATGCCGTTGGAGGTGTTTCCTTGTTTTGATACATTTTAAACACATATCACGTCAGATGATTAGTCCACCTTCTTAAAAAAAATTGAAAAAATTTGCTTTTTGTAGGAGCCTTCCAATCGCATTCGAAAAATTATGACAGAAAATCGTTGCCCATATTTATTGTATTTAAGTGATAAGCTATTGATTAAGTATAACATAGAATGAATAATAACATTAACATACGATTTAATTGAAGCAACACGGGCTTAATAAAGGCAAAAAGAGACAACAATCAGCAAAAAAAACGAATAACTTGTAACAATAAAAACGAGCGCCCCTAAACTTTCGATAATACCAACAGTGCTGCCGTCCAAAGGAGAAAGGCAGTAAGTCTAAAAAATTATTTTTAGAAATCAAGGGATAAAGTTTTTTTGTGAGATTGGACATTTGTCTCTTTGAAAGTGGTTTCATCCGTACCAAGAAATATGAATTTGTCTTTATAAATTAATTAAAATACATTTATCCGTGAAATATTTTCAAAAGTCGAAAATTCTTACTTACTGCCTTTCTACTTTGGACGGCAGAGTAGAGTATCGATACTTTTTACGGGTCCCCTAGCTCTGACGTAAAACAGATCCTCCCAAGTCGTATAATGAGTAATAACTTTTTATCACAGTATCCAATTAAAATATTCATTTGCCTTTCTCGTTCTTATCTTAAAGATAATGCCCCGTAAAATGCTAAATGTGACTCCTAAAATAATGTTGCCCGTAGAATGTTGATTTTTACGTGGGCAATTTATGAAGTGTTTACAAATTCACTCTGAACATATTAACACGCAGGGAGGAGTAACGTGGAGGATAAATTGTGACAAATAAGATAACTCTTATCTACGTGAAATGTCAGAAATGGCAATGGACAGTATGCAGTCTGTATAGATTGCTGACGAAGAAAGATTTGTTAACTGGAACAGATGAGATAGTTAGCGACCTCGAAGATGGCCATTTGATAATTCGTTCAGGAATATTATGCAGTATACAGAGGGCACGAAGAAGCACTTCAATTTAGAGAAGGCTGAAGGAAATAAATCCCGTGAGCACAGCAAATACGAACTCTTCTTGCACTCTACCAGTGGAGCAATTTAAAGGGAATATGGACTGAGAGTGACTGAGCCATGAATAATTATTACAGCTGGTACCTAATTGGCCAATTAATTTAAGTGTCAAGAAATGTTCAAAGTCATGGATACTCAGTCCCAATTATTTGACTAATACTTGAAATTGTACCAAAAGTTAACTATATTCCACACGGGTATAACATTGATTACCTCATAATTTTCTGAATTAAATATTTACAATAAATAAAAAACCGCCAAAAAACAGCGAAACTGTAGCTGGAGATGGCGCACGACAACAAATTCTTCCCATGTAAATTCCATAATCTTTTCGACTGAGGGAGTCAAGGAGAAATATGATGTACTGCTAATTTTTAAGCCTGATGAACTCTCAAAATGGAGATGAAACGTCGCTTTTGTTAATAAATAGTTATATATTTAAAGCTGACTTTTTTGGCAGTTTTTTTATATATTTATAACATTGATTATAGGCGACTATCAGCAGGCCCGGATCCAATAATAGCGGGAGCCGATTGGATTTATTTTGCGGGGCCTTCTATATATTCAATATTTAAATAAAATGCAAATTCAATATATATAAATCATATGTCATGGATCATAAGATCGGTAAACTTCTACATACATGAATACAAAAACAATTACATTTTATTGAATATAAATTTACATAATTGAATATTAATATATGAATTTACATATTTCTAAGTTTTTGTTCTGTAAATTCTTCAACAATAGTTTGAAAATCCAATTTCCTTGTTTCTTCACTTTCAATCGACATAATTGCTAAATTATGCTGAGATATTGTCGATCTCAGATAATTTTTATTAGTTTTAGCCTACAAACTCCAGAAGCAACGCTCACTGGAATTGTTAAATATATTCGGAGAGCAATAAACAAGTATAGAAATGCCGTTGCTCTGTCATTTTGCGATAAAAATTTGAGCATTTTTAAATGGATTTTCAAAACTTTTTGATCGAACTATAGATTTTGAAGCCTCCATTTCTTCAACTAACATTTTTCCATCTATATCAGTTTCCTTCACTATTGGTGCATCATTTTCTGTGAACCTATAAATTTATAATTTAGCTGCATGTTTTTGAACTGCTTCTTTTTCCATATTTTGAAATTTTCCCAAAAACCCTAATAAATGTTCCAATTGTTCAAAACGACCTTTTAATATTCTGAACCTTTATCTAAAAGAAAATTAAAAAAGATATCTTCTATGCGTTTATCGATTCATCATCGACGTCATAATTGAAATGTTTCATTATTTTCCGAAGCCTTTTATTTCGAAATTCTATGGATGTTTCGAAATCTGCAAGAGTATTTGCTTGAAATAAAACTTGTTCTAATCTAGTATTTCTGTAGTCGCTTAACCATTTTGCTAATTTTGGTGGTGATGCGGGGCCCGATTGGGCCCAATCGCTTCAATCGCCTTAAATCCGGGCCTGACTATCAGCTCTATCGCTATTTTCTAGGCACCTAGTAGGTGACTACAGAGCTGATAGTTTCCGAAACGTCACATTTTAATGAAACCCGAGAACGTTGTCTACGACAAGAACACCGGGAAAGCCTTCGATCCTTGATAATTAAAATTGGTCTCTTTGGAACTCTGATAAATCCGTGACTTTTCCTTTTCCTGTTAATTTCAAAGCAACAAAATTTCGGTCCCTGATTTAGTTGAGCTTGTGCAGAGATATTAGGACTTTCTTCACTTATCCGTCCGCCGTCGGAGGCATGTTGCTGGACGATACGTCGCGTCGGGTATCGCTGGCCTGGCGCCTCGAAGCGTCGCGTCGTGATGAATCGACGACGTGTATGTGTCTGGTTTGATGGTCACACAATCAACGGGGCGACACTGAGTCGCTCTGTGGCCATGAAAACTGCCAGCATTGCCGTTTCGCTGCTCTTTGCGACAAAAACTCACTTCACGGCTCTTTATATCTCAAAATTCATCACATCCTCGCTTACATATTAGTCTCCATCGTCTTCATTTGTTATTTTCCAATGAGATGACGTATCTGAAATTGGTGGGCTCCCCATCTGGTCAAACTTTAAGTTATGCCTGAGCACGCGTGGGTCGGCAAAAAAAAAGGTCCAACATCTGCCACGCTTCCGGTCGTCAGATTCCTTTCCCATGCAAACTGCAGACAGCCCATTTCTTGCCGAAACCAAACGAAATTCCCTGTATATTGAATTAATTTTTTCTCCATTTCATATTATATCTCAAGCAAACAGTTTGTATCGCTTAGCATCATGAACAGTATCAGTAATTCATTTAATATCTATCATTTTCGTAAACAACCTCCAAATACTATGATTCCACGCCGTTCGTGAAAAATATTATGTGCAATATGTGTTTCGATTTGTGGAAGTTTTGCGCCATATGAGATTTGCCGATAAGTGCAGCACTGTCTTCGACATCTGATCAATAGATGTTTTAAATTGGATATACAACTAAAGTAAAATATGTATTAACATTTGACCTGACCACCCCAGGGCACACAGAAGGAGCATTCCCCCTGAAACCCCCCCCCCCTCATCTCCACCCCCAAGGAAAGCATTGTAATTCGGCCGGAAAGCTGGACATATTGATAGTTCCAATTTCGTAGACAAATGTTTCTATTCTAACCGGTTTCTAGATTCAAACTTCAATACAACGACTGTTTTTTTAAAAGTAAGTATCGTTTTAATATTTTGCCGCTGCAGCACTGAATCTGCACATGCGAAATCGCACCCTACATCATTAGGACGGCAGACGCACCTGCAAAGTATCGTTACTTTGTTTTTTCCTATTATTATAGCGTTCCGAAAGGTTCAAAACAACTCAACGACCTGCCGACTGAGAATAAGAGTTTATTTTCTTGAATGTAACGAATGATAAGTCTGAAAACATTCATATGCAATTGTGAGGTGTATGGGCAAACGATAATGAGTTATGATTATAATTTTTTCCCTTATTTTTATCAATAAACCAAAACTATATTATAATTTTGATTTCAAAACCAATCACTCGGAAGAACACGTCAAGGTTTTCTAGGTTGAATTATTGCCCAGTAATGTAACAATCGATAAAGACGCTTCCATAGACAGTACAAAAGGTACGTTGTTCAGTAAAAATATGGCGTGGAATTCTTACGCGTAGAAACATTTTGATTCATGACAACATTCGGACATACACCGTCAGACAAACCAAAGATCTGATCGCTTTATTTGGTTGGGAACTATTCGAAAATTCTCCCGAAAGTCCGGATTTGGTGCCAAGCGATTTTCATCTGTTTCTTCACCTTGGTGGAAAGCATTTCAACAACGATGATGACGATGAGGAAGTTCAAACGTGGATTCCACTATAGATGTTCTCTCTCTCTCTCACACACACACACACATACATACACACACTCTGGCTAGGGCATTCAAAAACTGGTCTCCCGTTCCGACAAGTGCCTGAATAACGGCGGTGACTGTGTGAAGAAGTACTGTGATGTATTGGTTGATAATAAAATATCTGTTATTTTTAAACAAATATCGGTACTTACTTCATGAACAGCTCTTGGAGTATCTATCGTTAAACTCATACCTTTTGCAAGAAGAAGAGATTTCTTTAGTCCTGGATTTTTTTCATATTGTGAAAGATAAGGTTAAGAAGAATGGCAGTCATAATAATGATATTATAGACGATATTCTCTCTGCCTTGCTCACCTAACGTTTTTCCTCTTTGATTTTATGGGAGCTCTAAACGTTTAATCGATTTATGTCCTTGTATTTGGCTGTAAAAATAAAATAATCCCAAATAATAAATAGCATATGAAATTCCTATTTCTATTTTTCCACTACTGTTATATGTTGTAAGGCAGTTATACTTTACATACTGTTTACGAAAAGATAACGCCGGCAAGTTTTATAACTTGAATTTGGAGCACGGTTCTTGGCGATTATTCTTATAAATTCAAAATAACATGATAAAAGTGGAGACTTGATAGCAACTAGTATAAGCGATAAAATGTGATCTACGAGCAAACTTGTTGGTGCTAGTGCATTTTAATTTCTGAAGTGAGGTATGTTTGCCTTACCTCAGCACCGTAACACTTACTCCTTCTTAAATTTGATCTAGATTTCATAATGAAAAAGACAAACCCCTCTGTTCCCCGGTTGGCAGGTACTTTCAAAAGACTTTTCTCCTATTTTACTCCTGTCGTCATCTACGAAAGGATGTCATCATGGACTTTTGCTACAAACACTGAACAGTATAGTAAATCAGACGAAATCCTGAATTTCTTTTTTCTGTCCAGAAATTAAGTTACTGATAATGTATCGTGTCCACGGTGATCCGCTGAGGCTTCTATTGTATGTAAAATTTATGAATTTGTCGTGTTGGTAGTTCTGCTGCCTAGTGAAGGTGAAGAGGCAGAAGCTGAGAGGCTGAGGAACGCTGACTTGGCGATTATCTGGAGGAGCGACACGCGACCTACATTGCTAAGGCTTGTAGTTATCGAAGCCTTCTTCCTTCCGTCCGAGCATCAGTGATCAAGTTATTCACTTCCTAAAGGTGTTGCGGATTTATTAGAAAGCTTTTGAAACTTACAGAACTAGACAAGTTCACTCCATGAATCTTGTTTAAACGATTATTTTCATGCGGCATATTATTAATCGTCTAATTGTTGACACAAAGTTATCACTAATTATCAAAATCTAATTTGTATCGGTCTATAAAATTATTATGCTGACTCCGAATAGTATTACCCCATATTTTTTTCTATTTTATTTTTGTAATCTAATATACATTTGTTTATCGTTATCTTTGAAGCGAAGTAGGTGGCATAAGTTGTTCGACAGACTAAATAATATGAAGTAACTAAAATAAAATTTCGGTGCTGATCAATAGCAATACAATAATCATACTGCTTGTTATTCAATGTCATTTAGATTATTTACACAAATTCTACAAGTCTTGAAGCTGAGGACCAGGACATTAGCAAATAAAAACTGCAGAATATATATATATATATATATATATATATATATATATATAAAACATTCTTCTTCTTCCAATGGCTTAACAGCCCTCTTGAGGGCCTAGGCCTACCGAGGCGGCTGCGGACAGTCATCTGGAGTGACACATTCCGAATTTAGGGTGTATTTATTCCCCAACAGCCTCAATCCCGGTCCTCGCGACCATGACGACACTAACATCAAAGCCCATGGCAGGATTCAAACCTGGGACCCCTGGGTTGTGAGGCAGCAACGCTAACCACTACACCACAGAAGGTGGGCAAATATAACATTATACATATTATATAAATACACGTAGACGTATCAAACTTTAATATTCTATTGCCCATTAATATTGCTACACTGGGAAGGAGGCATGCTACACACCTGAAATGCGTATGACAGATACAACATAATGCAATATGCAAATGATTTGCATTTCAATGCATTCATGCAAAGTAAGTGGTCGCAGTGACACTTATAAAGAGGACGAGAACGATAATCGTTATGCCCCGTGTAAGGTAAGAAATGCCTACCGGCGTGTCAGACTTGGTTCGAGGAAGGATTGTGGCCTACCGCAATATTGCTGAACAAGTTATCGATATCCCGTGACAGGATCTCAGCGGCGCCATCACTAAAAACTGAGAAGACGGACATCTTATCGTTGAGATACGCCACGATGCCGACGTATACACTAACAGCTCGACGACGTGTACAGCACGGCGACCATGGCTTGAAGCTGCATCAGAAATGGTGTAATCGATGACAAATCTGGACGCAGGAATGGCGTCACGTCGCTCGTCCAGACGAATCCCGGAACTGTATACAGCATCCGCATCCGTGTTTGACGGCATCGTAGGTAGAGATGGGCTAAACCGTTCGTTTTAGTGATCGGATCAGAACCCCTCGCTCAGTAGAAAGACCTACTTCTTTTTAATGATTCACCGCTCATTTTACACGCACACACACAATAATATATATATATTCGGTTTACACACCGCACCCGAAATGAATCTTCTGTTGTTTCCGTGAATTTCAAAATAATCTAGTTAATATTTGAGTTTATAATTTTGAATAAAAATTATATACACACAAGTTATTTATTAATAAATAAAGAAATAGTTATAAAATGAAATAAATAATTGTAGGAAATTTATTTTTATAATTGTGGTATTTGGATGGTCACTAATGTATTTGTGTCGTCTTTTAAAGAGGAACAAATTTCTGTTAATATTCATACTGTGGTGAACGGGTGCATTAATTATTAATGATAAAAATTTCAATGTTATAAAGAGAAAGAAACAATTTTTATTAAATTAAATTTGATCTATTTGAATTAGAAATATAAAAAATACATTAGTTAACAAATATCATTTTAAATTTTGGGCCGCCTGCTTACTAACTCACCGGAGAGCAAAAGTATATATAAATGGACTTAGGTGAGCATAAACAAAGCTCGGCATCGAAAATTCACTATTACTCAAACAAGCCAGGGGCGAGAAACATAAATCGGGTACATCACCGCTTGTAGATCAGCAGTTGGTGATAATACATGTCTTCTTCAGTCAGGCTGTGGTGTCGCTGTTTCTCGTCAGTCTCGTGCAATCAGCTATTGAAGCTGAATTTTCTCCATTAATAATAATATTGGATTCCCCTGTAATGACATTACTGATGTAATTGATGTTATACTGCTGCGTCTACTGCTCAAAATAATGTTGGAATGCGCTAAAATCTGCTTTGCATCTTCTTATATTAATTTATGCCCCGCCCTTTTCTGCCTGACGTTGTTTTTGATGGCATCGTCCGGGGATGGCCTAGTCTTTATTGTTGCAACTGGATGTTTATTGCAACGGGATGTTTGCTAGTCCCAAAGTCAGGCCTTTGTCCCAAGGACTGATCTGCCATTCCTCAAGTGGTACTGATTTTTGTTTCTCTTTCTGGCTATCGATATCATCAATTGGATATTAATTTAATAATAAGCAAACGCGATCGTTACTTGCTGGCCGTTGGCCTGGAAAGCAACCTAGGACATATCCCAATAACTATCATCTATATACATAAATACACAAAAATTAATAAAAGTTATGGGGAAATTGTTTTTTTTTTGTTTAAATATATGTGTCTAAACGCACACCGCAATACATAAGTTTATATTGAAATTGTTATGT
Organism: Eucriotettix oculatus; assembly: GCA_034510155.1. Taxonomy (NCBI): domain Eukaryota; kingdom Metazoa; phylum Arthropoda; class Insecta; order Orthoptera; family Tetrigidae; genus Eucriotettix; species Eucriotettix oculatus. The sequence goes on along the minus strand of CM067380.1, from coordinate 52,844,139 downwards.
CACCGATGAAAAGTTATTATACAACTCTACAGCAGCCAGTCAAATAAAGCAAAAGTATTTTTTCACTTAATAAGTTATAACGCATGGAGTACCGAGACCAAAAAATATCATTAAATTCTTTCATCTGAAATTTTGAGATTCCTTTGTCGGTTCACATGAAATAAAATTGGTAAGCCGAATACTTGTCTGGTATAGCAAAGGTGTGGAAATGGAGGGGAGGCAAATGACACCCAGCCTCGACGGCACTTTTTAATGTATTGAGAACCATTGTTGACACAGTGACAGTAGGTTGTGCTGTTGAAGAAGGTGTGGCAGATGCTAAAGAGTGTCCGCCGTCGTGAGCGGACGAGAAAGAAAATCTTATCTGCAGGATATCTTGGAGAAAAATTAATTATTTATAAGGAAATATTGTAAATGTGTTTAGGAGTTCGCTGCGGGGCTAGTACACAATAGTTGTGACAAAACTATCTTCGCAGAAAATGAAACTCATTACTAGAATATTATTTTATACACATAACAATAAAAATAGAAATTGTGATTCTTGTTTTGTATTACTATTAACCTTTGGTCAGTATGCTGTATATATTTTCAAATTACTATTACGTGTGTCACTCAGCATACTGGTATTTATTAGGTTTTTTTTTCTTTGGCTGTCTTGCTGCCCTTCCTGCATCCCTTCTTATGATATTAAATGTTAATTGCAACCACGTGGACTACCCTCGTGTAGCTTGTCACTCAATACAAATTTATGTAATAAGAAAGCGTTTTAAAAGGTATACAAATCAATGTCGTGGACTGCGTCATGAGTCTTAAAGTATCACAATTAAAAAATTTATATTGGGTGTATTAAGCTGAATAATTTAATTTTTGTTCTGGTCTTGTACACACATAGTTTGTATTAATATTATGATGAATTTAATGTAATTAAGGACTTGACCCAAATTATACCTCGATATTATAAGAAATGAAGTGAATTAGAAATAATGTTAATAATAGCATAGAATGGAGTGAAGCGTACTTGAGATGCTAAAGTGAAAAGTGTGGGATAACATTTAGCCATAGTTGGAAGGGATTATAAGATTATATTTGCACAATGAGATAGGAGAATTTTATATTAACGTTCGGTTACAATTTTTTGTGCATATGCCACTTAATGTAATTTTACAAAAACAATCGCCCCACAATCCGTGTCCAGAAAGAAAAAGATTCTGATTGACTCACTAACTGCTTTCGGATCGCAGTTCCCGCTATGAATGAATGATTCAAAAGTCAAACACTAGGTAGCTCTTGGACCACAGTCCCAATGAGTGAGTGAGTTAAACACTGGGAATGCAGTCCCAGTGATCTTATTCGTGAGTTAGTGATTCAAACTTTTGGATCACAGGAGCGGAATGAATCAAAAGAGCTAACGCTCTTTTTTTTCTGATTCAATCATCACTCCGCAGAAGGAGCTAGTTCTTTGAATCAGATCTCCCATCTCTAATCGTTGGGAACGCTGATCGTCATACTAGACCTTCACTTGTAGTAATGATATGAGGTGCCATTGGATATGTCTCGATTACTCCATGTACGCATTACCAGCACTATGAACAATAGCGGTCACTTTTTTAATGTATTACGGCCCGTGGCTCTGCCATATCTTCGATGCATCCGTAACGCTACGTTTCAGCTGGACAATGTACGTCCGCATGTTGCCCGTACTGTTGTGACCATGCGTGCTACAGATTATATTCGACTGTTTCCCTGATCACGTTCTCCTGATCTCTCACCAATTGGAAACGCCTGTCAATGGTGACCTAGGGACTCACACGGTACCACTCGCCAGTCACTACGGTCGATGAACTGTGGACTGCATGCCGAGGCGGATAAGTGCTGTTATTGCTACCAGACGTAGATGCTCTGGTTACTATGTATAACTTTAAATTTCTTGAAAAGTTAATTATTTATTCATCCCACAATAATTTTTATGTCCTATAAATATCGTTGTTATTTGAATTCCTTCCTGGAGTTACAATTTTAATGGACATTAGTATACTTTTTTTGTAACGGAATGCTCAAGAGATGTCATTAAAACAACGAACCTACCTGAATTTAAGACTTATCAAATACATATAAAATGTTAAATATATTGCAATTAATAAGCTGAATGAGTCATTCCGATGGATCAAACTCAACCTCTTTCCACACTCTGCCAGGACTATTAAAAAACAATGGCCCCCTCCACTTTTCTTCTTGTAGGTGTATAACTGGTGCGCTCAGTTCATGCGTGTCCAATGGCGTTCTTTAACTCGCTCACGACAGTAATTTTATTTTTTAGCGCCTTTCCATGTCCTGGCCTCGGAAGTATCGAAGAGTCGTTGACCCCCGTATCGTCAGGTGAAGTTTTGAATTGTTCGTTCAAAACAAGTCCTTTTGCCGATGCATTTGGCAGCAGCCATTCTCTCTGTGAGGTATAACACATCTTCAACGTCCGTCCTGTGCCTAAAAGGATCCTGTCCCGACACACAGTCGCAGTTATTTACTAAATAATATACAACACGAATTTACGCATTACATTTATTACTTAATAAAGTTCATTTGGTCGTAATAATTCATTACTCTACGTACTCAATGTAAAAATAAATTTTTATCAATAAATACATATGCTTTCTATTGTTAACTGTGTATTATTCTGTAGGAACTTCACGTTCTTCACGCTCTTTCATATCGATCGATCACTTGTTCTAAAATGTTTTATTCAGCTTTAAGTATGGAAATAGAAAGAAAATATTATTATTTACTACGGCTAAAATTTGTTTTCAGTCAGTGAAGTATGTTCTAGTATGTTCTTGCCTTGCCTCACTTCCTAACCAGCGTAAAGAAATTTGTTGAGATAATTAGATATCTCAATTCAAATATTTCGCTGTAATAGCCTGTGTGCAATTTTTAACTCAAAATATTAACCTACTTTTCAACTCTTTGATTAAGTCACTATCGCTCCTAAAAAACGAAATATTACACACGTCGGTCGCTTTTGCTGACAGGAATTTTGTAGATAATGTAGTTTTTAAATGTGTAGGTTAGAGGAAGTAAACAATTACTGTCATTACTTCAGTCTGGATTGTTTATACGTGCCCTGAATCACGCACAAATGTTTTCTCCGGCCTGTGAAAGCTACTAATTTGCTAATTTCACTTATCCTAACCCTGAAAAATCAATGGCTGGACGCGATTAACATTCTACATCATATTGAGAAACGATTTTGTGTTCTATTTCTTTAGTCTTTCTAATATTTTTTTCAGGGCTCTCTTGAAAGAGTAAAGTGCTCCGCCCTTTACTAGTAAATAAAATAACCCTTTTCCCCGTGTTAGATCCTAATAACTAAACGTTGCACATAAATATGTGGAGTTGATTGCTTATTACTACGATTCAGTTTCCTAATTTGGGTGTACTCTACTTTTCTGAGTCTCATGAGCACATTTTCCTTTCTCATTTTATTTACTAGTGAACCGTCATTTATTTTGTGCAGATCTGCTTGAGCATAGTCAATAATACCGTATACCAGACGTTATCTTAACAGAATCTGAAAGGTCGGATTTTACGCCAGATCTTATTAAAATTCGCGAATTCAGTTTTCGACCTGTCTTGTCTAGTTGTGATGATGTTAAATCACTCAGAGGATTGTGTTGACTTCGACAGTCATACCATGATGTCACAATAACACTCCCCCTCCCCTTAGTTTGAGTTATTATGAAATCATGAAATCCTCCACTATGATTATGTTTTAGAGCTCTTGTATGCCTCTTTAAGTGATAACATCTATTACATTGACAAAATGTACAAATATCAATGTGACTGCTCCAATTGGCTGAGTTGTGATGAGATGTAAAGTGCGTCAATGGATTGTTTTTCATTGAACTGTAATATAAACTTGTACATGCAAAGTCCTGTATTTTTATAGACTATCCAGCCACGAGTAAGATATCTCAATAAACAATACATTCTTGTTCCTTTCTGAATGTGGAAAAAGTTAAACAGGGAATACCGATGAGACCGACTGTTCAATTCAGTGAGTCATATAGTATATGAGATACCAAAATACAGCCAGAAACATAATAATGATTTTATTTTGAGCTTTCAACACTCTTGTTCAGTTATTATCTGTTTTCAACATATACCGGGTGTGTTCCACAGTTAACGGGATTTTTGTTATTTGGCGGTCTGTAGTAGTCCGATTTGCGCAGTCTTTTTCTTTTTTTGTGTTGATAACCATCTCTGAAAAGTATCTGTACATTTTTAGTCATATTGGATGTTTTGTCTATTATTAACTGTTAAAAAGGTTACATGTGTTTCCGTACAATCGACGATTGTTTCTTTGTTAAACATGTATCAGAGAATTAGCAATTTTTTTTGCTATAAGAATGGAATAATGTGTTGTAAAATGTTGAATACTGCTTTTTGTCTGTTATGAGTATGGTATAAGCGTTTCCAAGAAGGCCCTGAAGTCGTTGGAGATGAGCGCCGTGAAGGACCCAGCACATCGTGGAACGTGTAACGAGAAAAAAGTGAGAACAAAAATTATAAACGATTGCTGAATACTACTGAATCGAGTCATTACAGGTAATAAAACGGGGGTTTACGGATATGACGTCGTAACTAAGGCTCAATAGTCCCAGTGGAGAATTTATGGAAAAAGCTCGACAAGTGCGGTCAAATGTCCTTCGATATTAACGGCATAGTAAATCAAGAATCGATGCCACAATGTCAAACTGTCAATAAGGACTACTATATAGAAGCGAACGGCGTTTGCATGAAGCAATCCGGAAAAAACATCCGTATTTGTCGCGAAACAATTCAAGGCTTTTGCACCACGATAATGAACCTGCTCCCACTTAATTGCTTGATCGTAACGTATTGACCAAAAACAACACTATAATAATGTGCCAGCATCCACATTCAGTATACATGGCTACACGTGACTTATTTTGTTCACACGATAAAGAAATGGATCGTTTTACAAGCAAAAATGAGATTAAAAGAGCACGAAATGATGTGACTCAGTACTGTATCAACTTACGAAATAAGGGCAACGATAATATGATACCGACAGTGTTCGAAATCTTTCAGCAAACTCGACGATAAGGATCAAAGGATAAATTTATTGGGGAAAGTATTATAGCCTGTCAATTGTGCAACAGAATCTTGTAATCGCCATTATTACTTATGGTAATCCATGACTCCATTGTTGCTGGCAAGCTTGGAAGTTTTACCGTGGTCAACGTGTCACATAAAGCAGAAAGGGAATTAAATAAAAACACCCCGTTGTTGAGTTATAAAATTATTCAGATCTAAAAACAAAATTGTAAAATCAATTGATAATTATAATAAACTCTCACACAGAGAAAACTGAAAAGTAAATATATTTAATATTTTCTCTTGTGTTTTGAAGGTTTTGTATTCTGGAACCTTTTTTTAGCTCCAACAAATATTCCAAAGTATGTCGAAACTATTCTCACTAATGCGAAAAATAAAAAATTTTGTTCATCTTGTAGAAAAACTATGAAATAATAAGCTTTATAAACTGCATTTAAGTTTACACTTGGTGGCAACTCTAATTAAAATTGAAACGGTAAACCAAAATTACAATATACTAAAACGAGAATATTATACAATTTATTAAATATATTTTCACCCTGAAAATTAAAACTTGCAATCATTTGTTCATAATTTTTCTCAGCAGAAAATACAATCTTTTGGTGAAGGTTCCATGCGTGACTTTATTCCCTCCGTGACATTGTAGAGCATTAAGTGATCACTTCCTCGAACAAGTCGTTTGTAGAGATATCCGGAATTTCTTTTACTAGAACTCTGAGCTTACGTCTCAGATAAAAGTATAGTAGTAGCTAAGACTCGTCCATCTAGTCAATTCGAACCATTTAGAAAAATCTAATTCCCTTGTCGATCGCGCCTGAAAAGTTTTTGTTGAACCGCCACTAATTTATTCCCTTGGAAATGAAAGCTTCGCTCTATTAATCTACCCCAGTTCCTTCCAGTGTAATCTGTAATTAGTTTCTATAACTTGCAAACAATCACAGGTTCAATGGTTTCTGAACAGGAAAACGATCCTGTTGCACAATTGACAAGCTATTTTTGCTTTAATTCTTATTGTCTTCTTTGCTGTAAGATTCCGAACACTGCCGTTATCATACTATTGTTTTATTTACTATACAACTTGATACAGTACTGAGTCACTAAATGCCCCATCATATTCAATGATGAATGTGTTTGAAATACTTGCTTTGCGAGTTCCAAAAAATTGGAATCAACATCAGTCTTTCACAACCCCACCCGCACAATGAAAGGGTTGAATTTCATCTTGGAAATATTATAATGCTATTGCTAGGTACTATATATGTATAATACTTTTCAGATCCCCTCCTTTCTGAACGGATATATTTTCAAGCTGTCAAACGAGCTATAAAACTGTCCAAAAGGTTTCTGATAATCAATGCCTGGACCAAAACATTTCTTTACTTTTTTTGTCTTCGAACCGGGCTAAAAACGAATTTTCTACGAAATCCATTTGATACGAGAGAGGAGATCAACTAACCGTATTAAGTTGATAGAGAATATGATATTACCGACACTAGTATACTTTCGTTTTACCCGTGACAACATGGTAAGGCAGCCGCTTTCTTCCCATGGCCTCAATACCAAACCTGAACCTGAAAAGCAAAGCAGTGCTCTAGCTTATTACTTCTTACATTGTGCTCCTCAAACATAGAAACTTATCAGAGTTGGACTGGTATTGAATCAAGAAAGTCGTCGTGCAATCCCAGCTCCACATCCTGATGGAATTCGTTACCATCATCATCATCAACGTCGTCATATCATTAGCAGTAGTAAAAATAGGAAGGAACACCACGCCAAAATGTGTCAGAGGACAACACTTACAAAATTATAATTTTTTAAGATGTACTTGATATATATATATATATGCTTTTAAAATTTAATGTGATATTTTAATACGAAAGAAATTATCCAGTCGTTGTAAACAAAATTCATAGAAGAAACTTTCCCATTGTTCAAAAATTTATAGGCCTATAATCGGGAGAGAGAAAAATACACACGAATGTATCGCTTTTTCGAGTAGGAAAGTATGAGATGAATTAGTAATTATAATTTATATCGAAACTCAAAGTTGAGTTCAGTTTTATTTGAGCCATCCTTGAAGAAATTGGATACGACTTGATAAAAATTTGTAAAAACGAGTTATTAAATAAGGAATTCAATAATAAAATAAAAATATTCATCAACTGATAAAAGGCGGCGTAAACACCCGACGAAACATCGGGTCAAATTATCTTTAACGGTCGTGCATTTATTCGATTTAATTATTCTGAAGAGATGATAATTTATACATTATCAGTGACAAAATTGTTTAGGTTTCCCGTCGCCGATTTTGTATGATGGAGCACCAAATCAATATTGTCCAGTGGAAACTGGTTCATATCTGCTCATGTGTTCGAGGACATAAATTGAGGGAAAATTACTTTCTGTACGTTAAGAACATTGGTAACAATTGTGTTTTAACAGTGTGAATTCCTGCTTCGATTTTGAATACTTTAAATTGCCCGCTCTAATGCTGCCAGCTGGCTCAATGTTCAACACAGAATATGCCAGGAATGAGAAATGCACATGATCAGTATTTCACCTGCACTCCTTTGCTTTCTGCAGCTTAACACATACACAATTCTGCCAACATTCGTAGATTGTTCCTAAAGTTACCTTTATTTAATATATATATATATATATATATACGAAAAAAATTACTTTTCTGTTAGAAATGAATGAAAACTTGTGTTAAACGTTTTAGTTTTAAAAATTAGGCTGTTACGTATTCCGGTTGATTGATTTTCCGCATAGTATTGTTTAAAACTGTCGGTGTTTTACATAGTGTTGCTAATGGTTATGCATTATATTACGTAAAAAACTCACGAGTCGCCACTGAAACGTCACCAACGAGAGTTATAAAATTTCAGTTACAAATTAGCACCATTTTATCAAAAATCGTACCTTATTAATTTACCATTACTTCACTTACATTATTCCTGGGTCATCATAAAATGTACTCTGTAGCTCTGTCGGTGATATTTTCAGTTATTTTGACAATGCAGGTTCACAAGTCACAAAATTCCGCCGGAACTGTACTTGACAGGGAAAATTCTTCATGGGTTCGGTGAGGTCGTAGAAATACTAAAGAGGTTATGGAAACTCTCTCCCAGCCCTGCATCAGGAACAAACAGGAAAATTCCTGTGACCTTAGCAACTCTACAAATCGACCGCCCAGCAGCCTATAGAAGCCGACGGGCGGAGTGTTGACAAGCGAAACGTGGCAAACACGCCGCCAGTAAACAGGAAAACTTGTAGTTTGTATATTCGTTTACAGGAATTAGAGTAATTAAAAAACTCTCCAGTTAATACTAGTGACGAAGTCTACTGTGACATCCAAACGCCGTGTTTTATCCACAAAGTTCCCTTGAATTATAATAAATGAAGTTTGATGGTGTGGTATTGTCAATCAGGGAAAGGGAATTGAGCCGGAATTTTTTACTGACGTATACAACTGAAATTGCAATTTCTTTGTACTAGTTTTTTTGGTAACTTTTCATTTCGGCGTTATTGTCCACATTTCGCCGTGTGTGACGGTGACAGGCTTCATGAGGATCATCCATATCTCTTATAACATTATATAAAGAGTGAGAAATGTCTACAGTAGTTAACTGAAGCTCAACTCCTTAGATTACAGTTCCTTTGGCCATTTTATATGTGATTCATAAAATGAATTAAATTCTCTTCCAGATTTCTTCAACTTCCTTCTTTTCTTGTGTCGATCTTAAATTTTAAATATTATTTTTCACTTCTGGCACACCAGTCTGCTAGACCGAGTGTAAGACCCAATTTTTTTGGGTTACAGGCTACATGAGGGTGATCCTGAAACAGGCAACTCCCCTTTAATAGCATAGGAAGGAACTTGAAAATGGGGGGATGTGGAAGGTAGCCCAGGGTAGACTAGGGCCCCCCGGCTATAGTGTGAGAATCCTACCCGGTGTTTCACCTAAAGGTGATGCAGGGAAAACCCTAGAAAACCTGCATCAGGTAGGTCGGGCTAGTTGACTCCTGCGCCCTTCTGATGACGGGAGACTGGATTGCTGTGAGAACGCAACAAACCCGCCTCCATGCCTAGATCAGTGTTGGGAGGCAGTTGGCCGACTGGTCCATTGGGATCAGCGGACAACTCTTACCGTATGCCGAAGGTCTTTGACCCCCGTAAATACACCTCTCAAATTGCTCAAGGTCGTCTCAGCCTGCAGGAGTCTTAAATTAATTACCTTGGCCATTGACCAAGGGGGGAGGGAAAGAGGAAAACCAGGAAGGAGGAAGTCAGCCTCCACCTGGCTCTCACTCATTTCCCATCAGGATATCTTCCTGAATCCTATCGTAAGACCCAGTAGAGTGGCCGGGTTGAAAAGGAACCTGTTTGGGAGCAGGTAGAAACCGTCTAGGGAGTAGTGGAGGGGGTTCACTAACGAGCGGATAGAAAGCACTTTTGATGTCTGCTGCCTCGGCCGAGCACTCGGAAGGTGTAATACGGGCTTACCTGATGACTCAAACGAAGAAAAGCAGCTGATCTTGTGAAATGTGCAGTGTATAAACGCAGAACGCGGTGCGTCAGTGAGGTGTTCACAGAAACCAGAAAAATGTAATCGATAAGTGTACTGTAAGATTTGTTAGAATAAAATTAATGGTTACACTTTCGTCTAATTTTAATGATAAAGCATACTAATGGGGTTTTAAAATGTATGGCAATTAAAGATTAAATGTCATCCAATCTATTGGACACGATAACACTTGCTACCGTATCAGAGTAAATTGCTTATCAACTCGTGCAGACTGAAAATCCATGTCGAGTATGACGATTTCATTTTAAACGACTAAAACTACAAAATTTGAATAATACGAAGAAAATAATTATTTACTTTGACCAAAGAAATAAAGGTATCTTGTAATCACAATATGTTTACTCTTCCCGTTCGACAAATACTAAACGAACAAGATTCCGAATGCTCGAGGCAAATCTTTATTGGGAGAAGGAATTAACCAGCACAATGACACAACAGGACTATAAAGCTTCTTTGAACGAAAAAAATTGTTATCAGGATTAATTGCTGGTGATAAGACGAGATAACGGTTCTCGACGCCACCAGAAGATTGTATCCTGCGCCATGGCTCCATACAACAAGGTAGGATTACTTCGAAAAGTTACCAGTTCAGATTTCAACCAATCGATCAATTAATTCACAAATATTTCTCCTGATACTGTCGCTCTCACAGAAAATATAGCGTTGTTACATTGCAAGGCCTCAGCGGCGAATTGTGTACCGTTGTAAAGTTTATGTGATTAAATAATACTCATTCTGTGCACTTTTATAGAAAGTGTTATAAGAAGTCTCCAAATGATACAAAAATTCATGTGCGGCCGTAATTATTCCATTCTTATAAAACGTTGAATTTTTAACATTGTATGCTTAAGCTGGAAGAACAATTATAACCAATGCTGTTTTAACCCGAACACGTAAGCAGCAAAATAATAATAATTATAATTTTTCAGCCATTCGAAACTTATTTTAAAGTATTAAAGTATGAAATAAAATGGAAGTGCTTTTCAAACATTCTAACATGTCATAAATCTGTTCGTTGGACGGTTATTTTATATATATATATATATATATATATATATATATATATAAATGAGCGAGTAAGGACGTGATATTGATTGGCATGGAAATGAAAGATAGAAAGGTAGTAGAGTTAGCCTCCTTCTCAGGAATGATTCCTGTCCTGAATGATAGAGCCGAACTTCAACCATCACGTTTCCCTCTTTCCTTTTCAATCCAATTGTTTTAATTTATGCAGGGTGTAGAATATTTTGAGCGGTAGTAGTACCAAGAAATCAAGTGAGAAAGTCAAACGCGTTCCTAAACGCATACTTTCTGAGATCTGTACACTTGTTCATAGCAGAGGTTAAAACCTGACGTCCATTCATGACACTTATCATAGGAGATGCTTTCCGATCATGGCAACCAATCCCCATGCCATTCGGCGTAAGGAATCACGCATTATTTGAAATACACCTAGTTGTTGTAGACGCGATCTTGTAGTGTCTGGACATCGTTGACTGTGGCGAAGTCTGAGGAATGAATAAACCAATCCAGTGGTCCTCAAATGTCAGCGTCCGATGTTCCCGCACATTGCGGAGGAAATGTGCTGGTGTTCCTTGGGAATAAACATCGTCTGTAGTCTTTGCTGACATAGCACATCCTCCAACGACATAGGCAATACGTTAACAAGGAATTGATGACAATGAGCCACATTTAATCTTTGTGGTAGGATGTATGATGCTAGTACCGCTACGTTCCTGGAGAAATGATATTGATTACCTCTTTCTACATCCGCATAGGGATTTACATCAACATACTTGCTGAGTTCCTGTCTCGTTGGTAATTAAAATCTCCAAAGAATACAGTGGATCTGCAGGAGCCATTAACAGAACTGCAATCTGCTATGGTGGTCCTCTGAGGTCCCGAACGCGCTGAAGATGGTATGGATACAGCAATTGTTCATGTACCACTCAGACAAGAAGATGGCTCACGCCTTATGTTGCCTTCAATTGCCACGTACTTGATCCTGGTCTTTCGTCCAGTTAATTGTAGCATATGCTCCTTCATGTGAGGAACATGGACATTCCACTGTTCACCTTGTGAAACAATGTCCATAGGACAACCAAACGTCTTCAGCTACTATGAACTAGTTTACAGATCTCAGAAATTAGGCGTTCACGGACTCTTGTTAATAGGACTATTTTTCTCTTTTTGATTTCATGCTTCCTACCACCTCCCAAAATATTCGACACTTCTTTTAACACCCCTGTATATTGCCTAAGTGTCAGCATCTTCGTCGGAGTTTCGTCGCACAATGTTCCCTGTATTACTGAATCACTTCTGCTGTACATACAGGGGTTGAACAACATAATATGAACACATCCACTTGCACAATATTCATTGATTAATAAGAAGTTGGGCCACCATTTTCTTTGAGCACAGCTGCAATTCGTCGCGGAATAGATAGGGTGTCTGAGTAGTTTCCAACGGAATGTCCTCCCACTCTTGTAGAAAAACATCCGCCAATTGCCGCAACGATGTTGGAGGTGGAAATATGCTCCTCATTCTCTTCTTTAAAACTCCCCATAACTCTCAATGTAAAGACAAAATAACAATTATAGTCTATTTTAAATGAGAAGTGTGCTGGCGCGTCCAAGTCGAAGCAAGATTAGTTGGCTCTTAAAAAAAAAGCAATGTTATACTGCTCCCAAGGCGGTACACATTTTTGGGAATGCTACTTGGTCCGCCCATTATTTCAAGCTCTGTGATCGCTTCCTTCAAGATCACACTCCTCGCCGCAACTAACCGTCATCGGTCATTTTATTTAAAACAGATTATAGGAAAATTTAGTCCCCAAGTTAACTAAAGAAAATACTTATGAGACCACATACGGGACTAATTTATTGAAACAAATTGATAAATGCATCATCGTAATCGTTCACAAAATATAATCAGGAGATTTAAAAATTCAGGAACGAGTATTTGCCCCACTTTTTATACATGTATTTCTTTCTTAACAGTAAATATATTTATTTTAATTTTTGTGATTTGTGTTCTGAAATTTTCCTCATTTATATATATCTTCCTATTTATGTGCTAATCATAATTTGAATTTTTGCTGTTTTCGGCATTTTCTATTTACCTATTCACCTACTGAAAGCTAATTCAGTAAATATAAACTAAAACACAAGATCAAGCAACGTTTAGGAAATAAATATTAGATAATCACACGCAAGCACAGATATTTATTGATGAAGAAATAAACACCGAAAATAAAAATAAAAATTTGGAGAGGTATAAAAAAAATTGTCTTACGGACAGATTGAAGGAATGTGTAGTGCGATCTTAAAATCTTATGGGTACTAAACGTTTGATGGCTACAGCCTATTCTAATTGGCAATCTAACGCCCGATTGTAAACCAGCACTAGACAATCTCAGACTCCTCCGTGTCGTACGTGATATCACAAGACATATCGTGTACTTGGCCTCCTCTAGTCACGAAGTTGATTTCATTGCCTGTCGTCACTACAATAGAGAGTGTATTAATGAACAAGGTTCAAGATAGAATCGCGTAACGACTCATAATTTAGTAAGATGATGGATACGTCGTCAACTCTGTGCATAGAGTTATAATTTATTTCTATAGAGTTAAATTTCATCAGCGAGTCGGAAAGTCCACTCGAACTGAACAAATGTATTTGTATCCTCGTAATTTTATATCGCGCATGTTTGGATAAAATATTAAGGGAAAACATTTTTTACTCTTTTCTCAACTAGTCTTGTCTTTCTTAGATGATAGCATCTCTTCCAACTTTTTAATTATTTATTAACGCATTTATCCTGCGTTACAATTTAATACGTTTTTTAATAATTTAATAATTATTAATTTTTTTTAATAACTGCCAGCCTGGAGTGCCAGTCTCGTGTTGGGTTTGGTAGCAGGAGGAACTCTGGGCATGAGACAATTCGTCTCTATATATTATTTTTTGAATTTTGGTCTGGCTAATTGGGGTCTCCGTCGTGATGTTGAGGGCGGCTAACTTTTCTAAGTCTGATATTAATTGTTACCAAACTATTAGTTATTCATCTTTACTGTTGACAAATTTACCTCTACTTACCTTTACAAATAATATTGCCTCATCTAATATTAATTTCAATCTATTGTTCGCATGATGTTACATTTTTGCATCTTCAAATAATAATGGCTTTTAATAAAGTAGAAGTAAATCCAATTGTTAAGGTTTTTAGAAAATGAAATTAAGATAAGACTAAAACCTATTATAGTAATTGTACTGTAAAAAAGAATAGAAAAGTGATTAAAGAATGAAAACTATTTGAATTTCAAATTCATTCTTCTAATTGAAATATTATATACAATGGGTTTCATTTCTTGAAGACTCAACCGTTGTACATAAATATGGTTGTACGTATTACTGGAAATAAAATTATCAATAATTGAAAGGAAGACAGCGTACACTGTATTGTAATTGAATTCAGTATAAATAACTAACTTAAGTGTCTTCATTTATTTGAAAATAGTCTATTGCATTACTATTCTATGAATATAAATTGAATACGATTAATTTTTAATTTTAATACTTTTTTAATAGATCCCCAAGTGTTTTTAATCTGTCTCAATAATTTTAAATCTTCTTAAATAAATATTTATTTATTAATGTCGTTAAAATTTTGACAAAGGAGCTTTCTAGCGACATTCTATCCAACCGACTTTTGTGGCCTAGTGGGTAGCGTCACAGCTTCGTACAACATAGGTCCCGGGTTCGATTCCTGGCAAGTTCCCATCCTGGATAGACCGTACAAGAAAATAAGGTCCCCAAACGGAAGTATTGTCACTAATGACTTTAGTTCTTGATGCGACCCTCAATAATGAAATAAAAAATCTATGCATTGAAAATCGTAGGTTTTCCCGGTGAATTTATTGAATAAAGAGTTTTTGGGTTACAACTCGACTCATATGAGAAATCAAAACCGACACGTAAAATGATAAATATTAATGAGTTATTCATCGAAACGTCTGTTTTAAATTCTAATATCACCCTGCTTGTAACCCAAGAACACTTTATTCAAAAATCTATTCAGGATCGCGGGGTCCACGATTTATTGATTTCGGAGGTAGATGACACGATTTATTTTTAAAGGCTTATTTAATAATGAAATAAAAATACTAGATCAAATCAAAATTAATGGAGTAATACGAAGATCCCCAACAGATTCGCCAAAGTGAAGTCTCGAATCATTATTTACAGCGTAGTGGGAAACAATTTCGCATTCTTGATACGGATACATTTTCGCATTAATTGGGAAGTCTCACCTTAGAATTTAGAGAATCGGCTACATCCACGTCGAGCCAGAGAAAGTCACGCAGAAGCGCACTTTCACCATCTCCCCCGACGAACCAAACATTCAAATAATTAAAATCAAACGAACAAAGTTCGTAAATTCTATATTTCATTTGTGTTTACAGGAACAATTTACTTACGACTACGGTAAATAATTCATGGCAAGACTTCTCTTAAGGACTCGATGTTGTGTCAACCAACATCCAATCAAAGTGTAAAACTCGAGAAGAGTTTCCATTAAACAATTCCTTGTTCACACCCAGTTATTCTTGGAATAACAACTTATTCACTGATAATATTCTTCACCTTTAGCGTCATGTTGACTGGTACTAGTAGAAGATAGCAACTGAATTATAGGAAAAAGCAATCAGCCTTAAATTAATATTATATTAATTATGTTTATTTAAATACAAAGCCGAAAATATAATTATGTAACTATATCCTGGATTTATTCATGTAAACTAAAATGGCAGTAGTTAGTAGTTTGCTTATCTTTATTGCGTAATTGGAGTATTTTGCAGTATGCTTCACTTCTAAATGCTTTTCAGAGGTACGTCGTAACAAATCCTTTGGAGTGTCGCTTAATGTCTCCCACGATGATGTACAACATGTCCAATGGTTGGCATTTATCGGCGGGAGAAAGTCTGCGGAGGGAAAGCGCAACTTCAGTTATTCTTTTAGAATAAAACAGAGATTAAGGACGTTGAGGAGCAACACACTACGTGAGCAATTTAATAGCGTCTAAAATGATCGTCTTGGTGGGTGCACCGTATTTATTTTACGTTTATGGCACGGGATTAAACTGGTACGATTGAAATAATTTTATATTATATCCTATAGATTGAGAAAGTTCACCAAGGCAGTTATTATTTGTTATTCTTTGTTATTTTTATTATTCTAATATTCTTATTATTCTAATAAACATGGACCTTGCCTTTGTATAACGCAGCTAAACCTGAATATTTATAACATGGAATTATCAAAATTATGTTTAAGCACATACCGAAGACCTGGTTTCTTCACATATTTACTGTACTTGTACATATATTGCCAATTCCTACTTCTCGGCATTACTTTTATCCAGGAACCATCTGTTTAATTATTTCCATATCCCATCTTTAAATGGCCGGCGTCTCGGTTACTTTTGGTCTCGTGTGTCCAATTCAGAATAATCTTTACTCATCGACATTTACTTTCCACTCTCATTTCACACTGGCCAGTACGTGCGTCACTCAGGTCATAACTTCTCATTCCGATCGAAGCTTGCATCTTCTGTTCCTCGTCCTCACCTATGAACGCTGTGACGATTAATCGAAGTTTATTTGCCTTACTCGATTTGAATATCGTGAAATCCGCTCGCTTGGACTGTAGAGTTACTGCTCCTTTTAAATCTAACCTTTATCTACTCGAAAACAATTATTTATGTTTTCTCCGTCATTCATAAATACACCCTTTGAAGGCGCAGAAAATGGGCTATAAATAGCGGATTCATATGTTGAATTTCTGCACCAATTAATCCTGCAGTTGAGTTTCTAGAGTATATCCTCAAGTGTTGCTACGAACACTTTTAGCATATCTTTTAGCTGGCAGCCAGCTTCATACTTCATGATGTCCACAATATTTGTCATATTTTACTTCTCATACCATTTGGTTCAAGCTGAACGTCCGAATGGGCTGTACGCATCGATTCGTAGTAAACGATTCAACAAATAAATCGTTCTGCAGATCACTAATACAATTACGTCATTATGCGGTCGTTAGCAAGACGACTGCACCAAGACGACCATGGCATCGGCTACCCTTGACGCTGCAACACAGACAGGAAGCCTCCAATGGTGTGACCAATGACTAATCTGGTCGCAGGAAAGACGAATCCAGGAACTGTATACAGCATCGTGATGGCCGCATCCTTTAGCGGCATCGTAAGAGAACGCTGATTGTCATACTGGCCCCTCTCTTGGGGTTATGGTAAGGCGTAGCACTGGGTACACGTATCGATGACCTCTGGTTCTCATTGCCAGCACTATCAACTGTCTTAACGTAGGGACCCATGGCTCTGTCCTATCTTCGAGGCCTCCGTAACGTATTTCAGCTGGACAATGGACGGCCGCATGTTGTCCGTACTATCGCGACCTTCCCTGGCGCAGAGCATGTTGGACCGTTTCCTGGAAATATCATTCTGTTATTTTCAATCCTTCCTTATATATATATATATAATTCCTATACCAACCCACAGAATTCCTAACACTTAACTTTAATTTAATTTCGTTGCGTACTGATAGTTTTACTATGTTTTGGAAACTTGTTGAAAGGAATCGTTAGCAAAATGGATAGCAGTTGTGTGTAGCATATTTAAAACTTATGTCTAGTACCGAGAGTATAACTGTCCATTTATACAGTCAGCGTGTATTCTTCTGAAAGTAGTATCCCTTGCATTGTACATTTCTCTATAAATGCCTCGAAGGAATATTTTCGAACGATATACACTGCCGCCGTCCGACTAATAACGTTCCTTTCAGATGTATTTGCAACTGGTAGAGTGTCAGAAGGACAGGACACCACTGGGTTTGGACCCGTCACCGAAAGCCTGAAGGATCTTATATCTGTCACAATTCAGACAAATATACATATGATATCGATTGTCATACTGTTCCTTCGTTCCGCAAGTATTGACGTCGGTACACTCTGTCATATGGATGTCCTCCACACATTCTGCTTACGGGGCTAAAATTACGATCGTAACTTCTTTGTACAGTCCTTGTGAATTAATAATGTCGAAACTCTTCAATTATGCTTATTGTATCAAACGTACAAAGTAATGGCAGCATAAAATTTCGAATGGCCTCGTCATTTCAGAAGATGTGTCCGTAATGAATTACAGTCATAATTTCAACCTTCTCATTTCACAGTTTATGGTTTTTGCACCTAAATACTTTCCTATTACCTCACTTGCAAGGATTTTCCGTTACAGCTACAGCACACAATAAAACAATTAAATACTCCAACAACAATACAGTGGCCAACATTATTATTTGGCTAATATTTAATTTGGTCCTCCCGCCTTAATTGGTGAATAATTCAAGTATGAGAAATAATGACAGATTAATAAAAAATAAAAACAAGCTGGATGCTTCAACTATGCTTTGCGTCTTGTTTTTACAGCGTATAAACATAAAAGTTAAATGCAGAAAATTACCAAACCACTTAATTTTTTTAAGATTTCCAGTGTCAAGTTCAATATTGAGAATTTTTTATTGACTTTCAAACTTCGACATTTCAGAAATGATTAATTTACAATAATGACCTCTGTCTCAATTTTTTAAATAGATAAACCAATGTTTAGTAATATGTTTGTGTTAACTGACTGAAAGTTCAAAATCCTTTTATTCAAGGTCCTTTGGATTTTTCCGATGCAACAGAAGCCACAATAGAAGCAATTAATTTCATAAGCAAAATTAGTTGTGTCCTTTAATGAAACCTGAAAAAGAAGGTTTAGATTTATGAATAAGAGAAATATGTAGAATTTTTAAATAAACGTATTATATTATATCAAAAAGCATCACAACATGGTAAAAAATTAAATCATTATTATTTTCCTTTTAACTTTGTTATGGTTGGAAATGGAATCTAATCTTAGATAATCGAGATATAACTTCAAGAAGTTAGTGGATGGTTGGTGAATAATTTCAAAACAGAACCCGACCTGAAAAAGATGGCTTACGGTACCGATTAAACTTTAGATTATCTTGTCCTGGGAAATAGAGAACTCTGAAAACTATTAATATATTTTTTAAACTTTCAAAAGTGAATTTTAATGTTGTCTTTTAACCAGTAGCAGATCCAGAGAACGTCCGTATGATTTAATGAATTAAGAACCAAAAGGTTGTCCATGTATATGTAATATAGGACGGCCGCCATATTTTAACATTGTTCAGTACATGTTTAATCAATTTTTTTGTATATTCAACAAGAAACCGATGGGCTGTATATTAATTTTTAATACTGATGAATATTGAAAAAACGAACTCTTCACGAAAGCTGTTAGTTTCCTTTTAATAATATCAATTGTCCGGCAAATTTCAATAATTTTTGACAAATTATATTGCTTTCCTTGGGAAGGGGGGGTGGGAGTCTATTCCCCCAGGCACGGTCATATGTAATTATACAAAAATTTATCATTGATATACTGTATTTAGGCGTTTATAAACCGCACCTGAATTTTGAGGCAACGATTGTGGAGAATATATTTATTTTTCTGAATCTCAATATAGACTCAAAGTTCTGTCGCACTGTTAGCCGCGTTTATATCAGAGTTCACAAGTTTTAGGAAAATTCTAAGGCCGGGTTTCCGAAACTGTGTTCCGCGGAGCCTCAATAGGTGTTCCGCAAACATTTGGAGTGATTCTCTCTATTCTATGGATTATAATATCATGTTGTAACACCACTTAATCAGTTCTTATGACGAAAATTCCGTTTGCATTGAACGGGAGAAAATCGAATCTCAACGTTGTGAAACAAAGAAACACTGTTCCTTGTTTCCCGCTACAATAGGAAAAATGAGTAACAATGAACAAGTGTGGGCGTTTTTAGTCAACCGCAATTCTGTACGAGTGAGATAGATTGCCATTGCCCACAATTATACAGTTAATATTTTATTTAACTTGACAATGAGCAGCTTTGACCAAAAAATAAACCAATCTCATACTCCGTTTGTGAAATTTAATTTAATAATACATAATTGCAGTCAGTCAGGATCATCTAGTGCAGCGATTGTCAACCGGACGTCTACAGGAAAATTTTACTGACCACTTCAATCCAATTTATTTAAAATTTTTTGCGATAACTTCGGTAGTGAACACAAAACACTTTTATTACATACTGAAGTTATATGGCTATCCAGAGGAAAAGCACTAATATGGCTGTTGTTAGTCTTCTTGAAGGCACAAAATAATTCAGGACAACATTTTGTTGAAGTTTTACAAAATCCTTCTTGGTTGATTAAACTCGCATATCTGGCAGATATTTTTACAAATTTCAATGAACTTATCGTTACAAGGTGAAAGTATTATAAATTTTAATATAAGAGATATAATTAGATCTTTTGATAAAAAGAATAAAATATTAGATTTCATGAGTTGAATCTAACCATCTTAATTAGTTTCCTGCCATTCATGAATGTTTGAATGAATTAAATTTTGAAGTAGATGAAGTTTCCAAAATATTATTAGAACGTCTACATAACTTGAAATCTGAAAACTTGAAAACTGGTAAGGACAATTTCCTGGGATTTTGATTTTACTTTAATTAATAAATAATAAGAAAGATCAAAATTTTGTAATATATTTAACAATACAACTAATATAACTTAGTTTCCTGTTCTTTATAAAATATGCATTTTAGAAGATAAATTTACAATTAAATTTAAATAATAACAAAATAAACTGATTTTTCCCAGGGGATGATGGACTCGAACACCTGCTCTTTATATTCCGAACACTAATTATTGGTGGCAATGGCCACTGCGACATTTAGTTGACGGCTTTGAGGATTTTATAGTTCATTTGTACGTTACCATATGCGACGCTCGAACTCGTAGAAGGATCATCAACGGAACCTTTGTAGTCAAAGAAGCGGCAAAGCTACTTATCAATTCGTGAGTCTTTATTATCGACTGAATCTCATTTTATGCTTCTATTTCCGTCCGTGTAGGTATGCGAAGGTAATGCTTTCTTGAGGTACTTTTCCAGATGATGGTGTGTTACATCAGACGTTCTATTTTCCAGCCTGGATGATTAACTGCACTGTTGCTTGAAATTTGGCGGACTACCTGTTCTTCGTTTCTTTATTTATAGCTCAGTAAGCGGTTTGCTCTTCTCTTGTAGTAGTCTTCACTGAACCGGTGCGGTGTAACTGCTTATCATTATCATCCTCGTTAGTCGTAAAATGCGAATTGTACACATCGTCTACGTTGAAGTTCACGAGAGTTGCGAAAGAAATCTTCTCAACCTTCAGTCGACGGTCTTTTCATGCAGTTCATAATTCAACTGCTTTCGGCTAATCTCTTCCCTTTATATGATAGTGGTCAATATATTGAACCCCTAGCATAAGTCCGAAATAAACAAACTTTTCTGACCCTGAACAACAGATCTTACGTGGACAGAGGTAGGTTAATAGTTCACTTTTCCTATGTATAGTTGTTAGACTTTATTTATTGAAATGGCGGTTTCATAATCGACCACCATCCACTCGGTACGTGTCTTTGTCACTATTTTGTGTCCACAATATTCTTATAAATCGTGAAACCTGAGTAATGCGCGGTATTTATTTATGTAATAGTTATGTACATTATGTAGCGATTTTGTGTCATATAAATGAGAATATAAGTAATTATACTGATTAAACCGCAAGCATAGTAGCGAAACTTTCGTTTTCTGTAAAAATGCACGAGGGATTATTCTATAATTATGTCAGATAACACGCGCGTTATATATAGTATACTATCTGGGTGCTCGGCGATGCCTGGGATATTAATGCTTAAATATAACAAACATTTTACTTAAGTTATGATACTTTTTGATTTTCGCGAACGTCGTCGCCGCATACACGCAGGCTAATGTATCCTGTTCTATGTGTCATTAGGGTAGGACGGATACAAATAGCGTCGCGGGAAAAACCATAAAAGCAATTGACCGCGAAAAGTATTTATTCGAAAGAAATATCGGCCGAACTTGCATATTAAAAAATTTCCCCCTATGGGTGCTGATTTCCGAGTCGCAAAGAACATGTGTGCAAAACTTGGTTGAAATTGCTCCATGGGTGGAACATACATACAAACATACGTACGAAGTTTGAGCTCTTTTTACACATAAACAAGCACACATAAGCCCAATCGGAATAAGAATAAGGTAGTTGTTGATCTATCTATTTGGTCTGTTAAGCGCGAAATAACTTGTAAATTTAATAAATGTTTTATAGCTGTACACGTGTTGCGCGTTTTACCTGAGACGAAAATGGTCTCGGTTTGTTTAACGACGAAATACAAAACATCCCAGCCGTATGACGTGATAAAATAATATTTAAAGTTAATAGCAAATTGATTCTGAAAAGTAATTAAATGAATAAGTATATTACAAAAAGTATAATTAAATATGTACGACGGTTCTATCACTATCGGCGGTCCTCTGTGGGCATTTGTGGGATATTGTAGTGACTGATGTTGCGGACAAAATTGAATGTATACAAATCAATTCTTCTGATTAATAAATGTTGTCGTAACATGTGAATTCCACTAGGAAAATATAAGGAATCCTGGCAGCACTGTTTATATTTGTTGCCGCTGTATATTTATAGAAGACAGAGAATAATTTGTAAAACAAAAAATAAGCTAACATTTGTAGAATCCCAATTATTTTTAAACTTTGAACATAGCGGAGATTTCGATCTCTACTCAGATGATATTAATCGACTCTCTGGATTAAAAGAGTTCCGTCATACAGCAGGTATACGTTATAAATCCATTTATATAAAGTGAGCCAGTATAGCGGACGTATGACGGTACTCAGATTTTAATCCGCAGAAGCGATTACTTATCACGTGACTAGAGATTGGAAGCTCTAATTTTATAAATAAATCATTTTGACCGTACAGTGGTGAAATTAGTTTTTTTTCTAATTGTATCACATTCAACAAGACGAGGCATTATTCGAGTGCGCGTTTCTGTGCCACAGATTGATATCGATTTGATAATCGATAAAATGCAAAAACAGCCCACTATAATAAACATGCAAATTGTGGACTACAGGAACAGAGATTTATTCCTGGGAATAAATGATCGAAATTGTTTACAAAATTTCTACACAAACGAAAAGAAGTCTACGTAAGTTATTTATTTTTAGTTTTAAAGTGCCATAATTTTTATTGGAAAGAATAATATTGATAAATGAACACACTAATAGTACAATTTACACAATTATATTTTGTTACGGTACTTTAATCCCCAGTACGAAATAATAGTGTATTCCACTAGGAAAATGCGGAAATTAAATGAAGTAAACTGGATCAAAAACAACGTATGGCTCCCACTCGACCCTCTCTAAATCTCATGAAATTTTGTAAGGACGTGAACCCAGATCCCAACTGAAACTGTGCAAAATATTAAATCTTATTGTACACTGGTTCAGAAGTTAGAAGGTCATCTTCAATGGTCTGGCTGTCACCTCGTTCGTACGCGCCGTTGAAAGAGCCAACTTCGATCACTCCTCAAATCAGTTTTAGTGGCCAGATAAGTGTGTAATCGAGACAACTTCTAGTCCAAAATGTAGTGGTGTGATTAATATAGTATTACAGCTGGCCGTTCTGATATATGTTCAAGCCAAAGTCGCCACAAAAATTTGTCGTGGCAAAATTTTAACGTCATTTTGAGGCCAATTACTGAACGGCAAAAGAAACGCAACAATAATTTGTAAATAATAACGTCTATAAAAAAGAGTTAAAGAGACGACGCCGTCCACTTCATCGCGGAATGCCCCAAGTTCGAGATGCAGCGACAAGAACTTCGAGAAAGTCTCGAGTCTGATAACATCGCCGGAAACCTAATTGAATTCGCCCGAAACGAAACCTGGGCGGCAGCACTATACAGATTTGTGAAATATTGCAAAAAACTAACCGTGAAAAATAATGGTAATAATGACAATTAGTGCATAACTTATAAGTATCGAAATTTAGAATGTAAACAAATTTGTTCAGTACAAAGGTTATAAACTCTATATATTCTACTGAAATCAATCGAATTAATTTTTAATTCTTTTGTTTTGTACCAAACCGCTCAATGTTTAAACGGTAAGCGGTGTATATGTATTCTACGGAAATAAAGGAAAAATAAAGGAGATAAAAGAGATAACTTGTCACTTAAAATATCTGCCGTTTTTAACGACGAAAGGGAATCGAAAGACATCTAATTTCCATGTTTGAAATAAAGAGAAATCTTATTGATACTGGAAATCCAACAGTCTGGCTTTGTTCCGACAGTCAACAAAGGCTCGTCAATAATGGTCCAAGTGTCTACCAGCGATGCGGATCAAGTTGAAAGTGAAAAAGAGGGCGATTGAAAAGACGCTCATGCATGGCCTACTTGCTCCTGTTTCGTGGAGTACAATCTTTTGAAAGGACCTTAAAAATATATCAGTCATTATTCCCAGGATTTAGAAGCAAAAGCTGAAGTAAATTTATAATCTGGTGGGCTATATTCACTTGTTTTTTTTATAGCCTTAGCTTACAACTTATTGATACGAAATATCATTTACGTAGTTGTTAGAAATGTGTTTTTCTAAATTTGAACACGGGGAAATTGGAAACATTCTTTGGAGTGATATTATAATAGAATTTTAAATGACCACTAACCGCAGTAGTCCAAGCCCAATCCGAAACGAATAATGGTCTACATATATCGACAACCTACTTTTACCTCTTACTCCCAAAAAAATGAAACTGTAACTGTAACTCTTGCATATATAAGCTTTACAATTAAATAATTTTCCCCCAATTTTTGACAAAAAAGGTTTTTCCTATAAAGGGATAATTAAATGAGATCGATTTGATGTATTTTGGACTATAGAAACGGAAGACAAACCACAATTTATCTACTTTATTATTGTAGATGAAGCAAGGCTGCAGACGTTATGCCTCAAAGGGATCTAATATGAAATCCACAGTGTTACAGAGAAATCGCGTAACACCGACCGCACCACCCATATTGAAAAAGCGACGTTGCGAACTTTAAAACACCGGATGATTTCTTTGCTGATTTGTTCATTTAGTTGAGATTTTATCGTGTATCCTATTTTCTCTCGAATAAGGACGAAAACGAACAAAAATGGAGAATTATTCAGTGTTGTATCACGAGAGTCGAACACTGCTTCTCATAGGAAATTCTGCGCATAGAATCGCCTGATTTTAGGAAAAATTAATTTATTGGAGAGCTTATAATTGGGAATGTGTCAGCAGTCGACCAGGTAGGCTCAGGCCCACAATGGGCTGCAGAGCCAAAGAAGAGAGAGAGAGCAAATAGTAGATTGTCCGATATGTAGACCATTATTCGTTTTGGACTGGGCTTGGATTACAGCGGTTAGTGGTCATTTAATAGACCACCTTATTTATAAAATTCGATTATAAGATTACACGAAAGAATGTTTTCAATTTCCCCGTGTTCAAATTTAGAAAAACACATTTCTAACAAATACGTAAATGATATTTCGTAACGATAAGTTGTAAGCTGAAGCTAGAGAAAAGAATTGAATATAGCCACAACATACTTCAGCTTTTTCTCCTTATCCTGGAAGTATATCGAAGGATCAATATGCTCTTTCGAAAAATTGTACTCCACGAAACAGGAGCAAGTGAAGCTTCCCGAGCTGAACAGACATTGGATTACCCGATAAAACCTCAATTAATAAATGGTTTGAGGCGCGTGAAAGTCAGCGGAAGAAAGTTTCAACTTGAGTGTCCCGGCCGGATACGCACGTGAGACAGTGACGTGTCATCCCACTTTAAAGTATATTTTATCTCCGCGGGTAAACTGTAAGCGTATAGAGGCCGGCAGCCGATGAGAATCGTCCGCAATTCAATATAAATGTGAAGTGAGCGCCGTGCACATAGCGAGAATGAGGATGGTGCGTTTGTCGGAGCGAAGTTGGCAGCAGTGCGAGTCGTCAGTGTAGTTCTAGCGCCGCTCGCTCCGAGCGTCAGTGGACGGCTGGACGCCCGGAGGAGAGGAGCTGCGAGTTCTCGTCTGCTCTGTACGCTTCTCTAACCTATTCGACCTAGCCCTGGATAGCCGTGGGTCGTTTCGTGCACAATGACTGCCGTTCAGTTTTGTGTAACTGTTGCCGAGTTGTGATCACGTCCGCAGAGGAAGTAATGCGGATAACTGCGAGAT
Organism: Eucriotettix oculatus; assembly: GCA_034510155.1. Lineage (NCBI taxonomy): Eukaryota > Metazoa > Arthropoda > Insecta > Orthoptera > Tetrigidae > Eucriotettix > Eucriotettix oculatus. Next base: position 52,818,144 of record CM067380.1, on the reverse strand, counting down.
GGGTTTCGTATGGACGTGCTGGTGCTGCGACGTTTCTCTCGAATTCATCAGGTAAATTCCACGTCTTGTGTGACTGTGTGTGTGTGCGTGCGTCAGAGTGTCACTGTGACTGATAGTTTTAAGCATGTGACGTGATTACCGTCGACGAGAAGGTTGCCCGACTAGAAACTTCGACTTCCGAAAGTGAAGGTAGGAAATGAATTTCTGGTTTTACAGACATCGATCCGCTCGTCTAAAAAGTGTGCTCTGCCCGAACTATCAAAACGGTCCAAGATTTCTTTTACGTATGAATCTGTCGTTCGTTTACCGTTACACCCGTTCTCGCCGCAAAATGTCGAGGTTATTCGCGCACCCAATCGAACCGTAATCGTACTATTTCCCCCGAACGGCGTTATGAGGCTAAATCTCGTGAGGAAGTATCCGTCCACCATAATTTGAAACTATAACTTTGCGAATAATTCGGGTCCGAATTCGTGGCGAGAATATCGAATAGTTTGGAAAATTGTAGATCGGATTTTACGATACCTTGTTACGAGACTGAGCTGCAGAGACGAAAGTTTTTCCTTTTCCCAGTTATGTATGCACGAATAACTAATTTGTCCGCAAGCATCGTTACTCTCTTGGAGTAAATGACTTGCCCTAGTTAATAGAAGAGCTTCGACGGGAAAGTGCGGTTCCTTAGATTTCGACTCTCGTCGCTACTATTCCTCTATACACGTTTCGAATGCATGCCTGTGAGCATTTAACGTTTTCAGGCTATGGTCATCGGATTAATTACAAGCCAATGTTTCCTTGGCGGAGGGATGCCAAGTTCTCTTCGTACCGTTAGGAATTAGGGAAATTGTCGTAAAATCTCGGGAACCGCTTAGGTCGATTGAATAGTGGCTTGTGGTCCGAGAATTGGCCCGATCACGATTCTCGAAGCCTCGGACGATCAAGTTTGGGCCGAGAGTCGGGAATCTGTGGTCGACGATTTTGCGTCTCGGAACAGACTGGGAGTTTGGGGCGGGCAAGTTGGCTGCACCCGAGGATTAGTCCGTCGTTTTCTATATTTAGATGGCGTTGCCATCCGTGTCCAATTGGCCTGGTTGGGGTGTCGCGCGTCCTGAATGCTAATGTTCCGGCTACGGTAAAGGGCGTGGGAATCGGCGGAAACCACATATCAGCTTCCGGCATCGACATCAGCATCCAGCATCCGTCTCGTGCCGACTTTAAGTAATGTACCGTCTTATCGGAAGAGGATTCGACTCTTCTAAAGGTTTTTGTAGTCCGATAAAAATATTCATTTTCATCACTGGAAACAACTCGGGGACTTACATTAGCACCGTACGTCAATACCGTTAAAAACTTTTTCTATGAGCGCGTAAACAGAGTACTGCTCGAAACGTTGCAGTTTATCCTTCACGGTTTGTCTGTTTGCAAATATCTGTAGTTGCTTTTCTCATGTCTCGAATGAATTTTGGCGTTTTTATTCCGTATCGTGTGAGGATTGACGCTTTTGAGCTTTCCACACAAAAGACGTATTACGAAGAAGCGACGTCAGAAGAGCTACGGCATAAACCAAGGAATAATTGGAAGGAGTGTGTCTTTAGCTGATGTTGGCGTACGACGTGCAGGTATTCACTGCCATCTGACGAGAGAAAGGATAATTCCAATAAGAGCTCGACCTGATCTTTTTTCTTATGGGAGCGGAACCGCGGGAAAGCCCTAATTGCTGTGAAGCCGGATCCCACGGCTTCACAAATTTCCAATTGCAATCAGAACGAAAACTTTCTTGGTCATCGCAGCAATTATATTTTCCCTTAAAGTTGTGACTGTTCATGGATTTCAGTTTTATATAAGCGAATGTCGTTTCAATCTCTATGTCCCATCCGTTGAAAGTAACTCAGGTTTTGTAGATTGAATTTCTCCGACTTTCGATTTCTTTAATGTTCCATAATTTTTTCAAATGTGCAGCTCCCAACTTGTGAATCTAAACTTTTTATTCCATGTATTATTCTACATATTCGTCAAGTTTATTTAGTGTTTTCCAAGTCGACTTTGCGCCACCTGCTTTGATTACTCAATTGCTTTTCGATTCGTTAATATTATTTGGCAGGCGCAATGACTCAGTTTTGCAACAATTCTTCCCCAGTCGAGCCAGCTTTGTCTTCCGTTCGATTTATTCGGTCAAGCATCGCGCTGTGCACTAATTAAATTAAATCGATGTACTTATGTCGTGTACAGTAATGAAGTTACACGTCGCAACATTGTCGGTAATTCCCGCGACTCCAGCTTGACCACTGTGGTCCAAGACCTTTTCCTTAACGGACCTTATCGGTTTACAGTTGACGTACGAAACTGGATTCATGTTAGCACTCGCGACACGAATTGTGAATTCCGAACTCAAGGCCAGAGAATATCCATATTCCTAAGTTTCAGTAGAAGAAAATAAACGTTAATCATTATAAATTTCAATTAGAATAATTTTATTGTAGATTTCGGAATGTCAAGTGTGTGAGGAAGAAACTACAGGCTGGCTGGTCTACTCGATTTGGCCCTGTCTATCACGACTCGACGATGTATTTGAATTGTGAGTCACAGTACGACTTCAACTCGGGGACGCCACTTGAGCGCCCTAGAAATCTGCTTAAAGTGGAAGGGAAGGGAAGACTACGGAAGGAGAAAGTCGAATAGAATCTTCGGGGGGTTGCGAAGTTGACGCTTCTATTGTTCTCTCGTGTTTACTTGGAAACTAAGCAACGTTTGCCGTCATGCGTAGAAGCTACGGGAAACCTATCACATTACTAATCGTTGCACACTTAAATACTACTGTGAAGTTTTAAGTTTCGGAAACGTTTGGCGTTTCCTTAAAAGTAGCATATGCCACGGGGAAGCAAAAATTATCAGCTGTGAAGATTGTAGCACGCAACACCTACAGCATAACGAACGACGTGAACAGTCTCCCGTTTCTCAAATATCGGTAATTCCACGCTTTTAAAATATTTTCGATAGTTTTTTTTATAAATTCATTGTGACTTTTAAATTAGTCCATATGAAATTCATAGATTCATTCCGAACACAAAAAAATAAAATTAATAGATTGTAACGGAACCGCCAAGGACATGATTTTATTCATGGAGAATATTTTCGACTTCCTGTGACACATGTGTGACGAGCGGCGAGCCTAACCGGTTCCGAGAATACTCGCGTGGGTGCAAAGTGACAGGTGTTCCACACAATTTTGCTTTAGTGGAGGCATTGTTAGAAGATTGGAAGAGGGAAAAAATTTCGAGAGACGGTTTGATGCAGGTGTGAGCCTGTTGCATTCTCCGATTTGGAGAAAGAGGTACAAGTCTAGAGAAATACATAGTTTTGTAGATGAAGCGGAAGTTGAACGAGGACAAAAGTTGACCCAAAATGCTTGCATTTCGGCTCAGGGGCCCGCGGCAGATAAGAATGAGGCTTCGCTGTGCCTGACGATGTTCGTGAGGAAGACGTGGCTGCTGCGGCTGAGCGTGCTCCTCAACCTGGCCGTCGTGCTCTACGTGGGTTCGTATTACGCGTCCCGCAACGGCGTCGACTTCGTGGAGGAGGCGGCGTCGGCCCGCGGCCCTGCGTCGCCGGAGGCCTCGCAGCTGACGGGCGACGCGGACGCTGACACGGGGGCGGCGGCGACGACGGCTGCGGAGGCCCGACCGACGGAGGTGGTGCCATCCGCTGCGGCGGCGGTGACGACGACGACGGCCGCGTCGACGTCTCTGCGCGACGCCATCCCGTGCTTGGACAAGTCGACGGAACCACGCACGGCGCAGCGCAGCGACTACTGGGTGCTGTACAACTACGTGGCTGCGCGGCGTGTGTTCCACTGCTGGGAGAGCGTCACGTACACGACGCACGCGGACTACACGTTCCTGGACAACCTGAAGCCGCTGCTGGAGCGCTGGCAAGGGCCCGTGTCCCTCGCCGTGCACGCGCCGGGCACCGACTTCGCGCCCACGCTCGAAGCCATCCGCTGGGCCCGCGCCTGCCTGTCGCCCCTGGTGGCGGAGCTCGTCACCTTCCACGTGTTCTTCGGATCCCGCCACGTGCCCAAGGAGGTTCCGCGGCCGGAGGCGGCTGCGGGGAGCGGCTCCGTGGACTGCGCCTCGCCCGCGCCCTGGGTCAACGTGAGCTCCTCGTCGCTGTACAAGAGTCGCAGCCGCATCCTGTACCCCGTCAACGTCGGCCGCAACGTCGCCCGCGAAGCCGCCAACACCTTCTACGTGCTGGCCTCTGACATCGAGCTGTACCCCAGCCCCGGAGTCATCCCAGACTTCCTGGAGATGGTGCGTCGCCGCGACCCTCCGCTGCTGCACACGAACCCCAAGGTCTTCCCGCTGTCCATCTTCGAGCTCGAGAAGGGCGCAGTTCTGCCACAGAACAAGACTGAGCTCGTGAGTACACTCTAAATATTAGTCCTCATAAACACTCGCACGTTCTTCGGACGACGTATTTGACGCTTTATTACACTTTGTGCGTATATGGCTGTGGCGTGAATTCGTCTCCCAACATTTTGCCCGTAGACGGTTTTTTTAATAATGCAACTTTCTCGCTGCGTTTCCAGTTTTTCAACATTGAGCGTGTTTCAGAAAGGACTCCTCGACTTTGAAATGAGAACTGCCAATGGGTGAGACACTTTTCACCTTTGTCTCGCTGTTCTCGTTTCAAAATGGGGAGACTTTTCTGAAACACTCCAACATTTTCGCAGCGACACACATTCCAGATTCTCAGTCATCACACTAGCTTTCAGGGCTCCCTGGAACTTCTTTCACGTTTTAGAAAGTGCTTAACAAGTTACTACAATTCCCCTTCTCAAAGTATAAGCGGTAATAATAATAAAATTTTATTTTATACTAAAGTATTACATAGTGTGTTCGATTAATTTTATTTTAAACTTTATATTAAATTTAATTCCTCTCAACCTACTAAATTCTGTTAACTCTAGTAATTCAAAAATAGATTCTCAACAGAATTTGAAGAAAAAAAATAATTGGAAATATCACCTCCCCTCTCTGAGTAGGTCACTGCCATTCGGATGTAGTTGTTTCATGATTTTCATTCTGCTTCTGTATTTGTTTTTTGAGAAAATTCTCGGAGGTCCTAAAAGTGAAGATGAAATTGCTAACTTCAATCGATACAATTTCTGGCACCTTTCTGGTCGAAAATGGTGTGAAAAGTTCTAAACCCTGTCCCCCAGAGTTCTAGTTTAGCTGAAAATTATTGTATGGCATATCATTTCTCTTCCACCCTTCACTTCAAACTTTAATACATTCATATTTTCGATTAAGTCTACTAATGAAGCTCTTTTAAGCTAATATACAGGCTGTAGCTCCTGAAAACATTCTAAAACTCTATGCCTGAGCCTTCACGATATTAATGTCAAGTTTTACGATGTCATTCATTTTCGTAAAATGTAGGAGATGCTGATGAATCGCAGTGTGGAGAAATGACAACTGTGGAAAGGGGTTGTCCATCTTGCACAGTGCCCCTTTTGCGCTACCAACCGTTGCTGGAGCTCCACCTGTAACCAAACCTATATATAAGCTTGTCGAAAAAAAATTCATTCTGAGGATATGAAATATTTCAACACAACAAACATGTCTTATCCTGCTACATTTCGAGCAAAATATATTATCAGGCAATACCCGTCTGTAACAATACCAATTTAGTTACCAATGTACGTGTATTTCATTGACGCAAAGTGTTTATATAAACTCTTTTATACGAACAAAAAAGCGGTGATTACTTATTCTCTCTTTTGTCTAATACCTTTCGTGAACTATGAAACCTCTTCATGACCCCTGTCCGTACACGAACCTGAAGAGTTTATCCTTCGGTTGAGTTCCTCCTTGCGATGCGACTCTTGCCGTCGGGATCGACGTAGATGTGGATCCGATAATTGTAGCGATCTTGTAACTGTTATGCGGTATGAACTTCCAACGTTTTAGTGTACAACAAGTAAAACTCACGCCTCGAGGCAGACGTGCTTGGTTATAAAGGTCGCGGAAGATGCTGTTGCTGAAACTATACCGAAATCTTCACGTACGATCGCCATCTTGTGCTGTAATCACGCTATCTCACGACAAAGCACCCGTCTAGTGTGGGAGGAGGGGATCTGTCCTATTTGAGGTCTTTTTTTACGGATTTTAAAATAAATGTTTGGTTGGTCCTAAAAGACGAAATGAGATTCGGCAGATGTATGTACGAATGCGTATCGAGCACCAATTAATACACATTAAAATAAGCTACAAATATGATAGTAAAATACTGTTGTCACGTATGAAAGTTGTGTAGAAGATCAGACTGTCTTGTGGCTTACGTCGTCCACAGAATCTGTACCAATGTCGCACGCTTCTAGAGAAGAAAAATTGAATATTTGAGTCGTGGGTTTCTTTGGAACTGAGCTCGGGTCAAGGAGGTCCCTGTAGACGGGCTCAGAGTTCTGCCTGTTCCTAGTCTTTCTCATTTATATTAGTCTTGATTTCTTCGCCCTCCCTGCTCCTCTTAATTATACGACAGAGCTTCCCAAAAACAACATCGGCGAATCGAACCCGTTCTTAACTTCTTATATGGAATCGATGAGAAAACGCGTGCGTATATTCCTGAAGTAACTTTCCTGATTTTCTTTCAAGATACCGTAATGTTATGATTAATTTTTAATACTCTTATAACAATTTATTGAATTCTCCATGGAAGCTAATTTTACACGCGTCGATTTATATCTGTACTATATGGATCTTTTACATTTAAAATTTATTTGCCAATAATTTGACTGTTCAGACATTTAATTGGAAAATAAATAAAACTGATGTCCATTTGTACAGACCTTGGCGAGGAAAATGATTTATTCAATATTTGAATATTATAAAATTTAATATGAAGGAACAAATATTTTGTAGAATTAGAGTTTACAATGGCAAATTGCCGAAAGTTCCTACAAAATCTAAAATTTGATTAATTCGGTTACATTTATTAAATTTTTATAAATCGGTGACAGTTAACCATTGGAATGTGATCTTGTACGTGACTCGAATATCGTAAAATAGCATTAGCCTAATCGTGCAATATATTTAAAGGGTAAGTACATTTAAGTATGTGTGGTAAAAGCCGCCTCGTTGCGTTTCAGAAAAAAATTCGTTGAACGTAATAGGCTGATGTAACATTACGTCCTGCCCGATTATTCGTTAACCAAATACTTAGGAAATAATCATGTCGAAGTTGAAAATGTTATTAATAATGCCTTCCTGACATATCATATTCTGTTAGAATAACAACAATTTGACGTTGTTTGACAGATGTCGGTACACGTTTCGGGCCGGGTGTCTTGAAATAATTTTCACATGCACCACTCTTTTTCAGACTAATGTCGGTCTCAGTCGCGAATCTATCGAACAGTGGTATATTTTTCGCAGATCGTACTCTGCCACGTCGATAATAAAAGCCGGGCACGGTAGAACGGAACGAGATTCTCGTCGGAGGTTTGTTTTTGCACCTCTCGCAAACGATTACTAAATGTGACAGCGTCTGCGTTTCAAAGTTCTTTTTATTTCTGCCGGCTTTGATGGTTCCTTTTTACTAAAAATCGTCATTCTAATAATTTTATTTTGGTACTGCCGTAATTAATATTAGCTGCACTGTGATAATAAAGTGTAATTACATTTAAATTAAACTCGAAGTAGAGATAATGCCAGCGAGTTTATATATAGAATATAAAATCTATAGTACGGAAACATTATGATGTGCAACTAACAGGTGCCGGAAGGAACCACAGCTTTTCGAACTCTACATTCCTGTATACGCTTCCAAAACTATACCGACATATTCTTTTCTTCCTCTCATTTTTATTCATATTTCACATAATGCTTCCAATCCTAACCTCGAGAAGAATTACTTGTTTGTAATAATTTGCTGCTCATGTGTTCATGATTTTTGGTAATTTTACTGGGAGTGGTCCATGGATTACAAGGGAATATAACGAATTGGCCACTTCATAATCCATTTGTTAGAACTGGCTGTGACTTAATTCACACTAGTTCTGTTATGTTACAGTTGTATTTCACAAAATAAAAAGTTTCACTTCAGTTAATCATTGTTTTGATGTTCAGTTGCAGATGTTGAAGAATGGCACGGCCATCCCCTTCCATAAGAAGTTGTGTCCGGGATGTCACAATGTCCCCAAGTCGAAGGAGTGGATTTCGGCCAATGTCACTTCTGGTCTGCACGTGTTCCATATTGGCAAGCGTGTGGGCTATCACATCCACTGGGAACCCATCTTCATTGGTACTCACCAAGACCCGCTGTATGATGAACGTCTCAGCTGGGAAGGCAAAAGTGACAAGATGACACAAGTACTTACTCAAACTCATTAGTTATGATATAATTTTTTCTGCATGTTACATTCTCTGGTCTCAAATTCAGTTGAAAAATTCAGCTACCAATTTTTGAGCATGTAGGAAACATTTACTAACAATTTTTTGTCAATAATTTCCATTTCAGAAAATACCCATGCTCACTCAACTAACCATGCTGGTTACTCAGTTTCAGAAACCTTTCGATCTCGCTTATTTGCACTCTGTCCCCTAACCTGCCCCTTCTCTCTCTTCATATATATGTATGTTTATATATATACATATGAAAATGACTAATTTCTACTTAAAGTATCTTTCATTTACATGAAAGCCATTCCACTTTTTCAGTTCAAGATTATCTTGCAATATTCTTTTGAAATATCAGAGCTCTTTAGTTTTGGTAATCTCAATCATTAAATGTTATGATATACATTACTATCCCTTTCCTTTGTACAAATTGATGTGTCAAATCTCTGTAGGCAATGATTCTCATTTTATTTTCCATTCCTTTTATGGTGTACTCTGTTTTGAGTTTTGATTACATCGGAGATTTGGCAGCTGTGGGTGTGATAAAGCTTTTTGTAGAGACTGAATTAAAATTGTTGCTTGCTCATGGTGTTAAGTTTGAGTGTGTGCTCTCTATTTGACATGAGTTTGTTGACCACCTTGTGGTGACCTCGTTTATTTTTAATATTTTATGTAGAATTGTGTTTTCAGTTGACTGACATTAACTTTCTGAAATTGATTGTAATTTGATTTTATTTCTTTCAGGGATATGCCTTGTGTGTGCTGGATTATGAATTCCAAATTCTTGACAATGCCTTCTTGGTTCACAAACCTGGAATCAAAACGCTGAAGAAAGATCCACAGCGTGCCATGATTGCGGGCAAGACGAATGCCCTCATCAAGAAAGTGATTTTTCCTGAATTGAAGGTGTTGTATGGAGTGAGGAAAGGCTGTGCTGTCTGACCTTGAGACAAAGGGTTGTTCCTCCATAGGTGAGTTATAAAGTAATATATTAAAATAGGGTCTTGTGGTGTTATGTATAACTTGAAACAAAACTTCTGAAGTCATCCTTGTGAACAATCATCTTATACAATTAAATACAGCTGATAATTGAACAAATATTCTGAGGCAGGTTGGTGTATTTATAATTATGGAACTGTTATTTCCTTAAAGTTTATAGATGATTTTGAGATTTTTCCCAAATTATTAATCAGTTTTTTAAATTTGTTATGAGACTTAAATTCATACAAAATTAAAAACATTTTTTGACTCTGTAAATATACTGGCATATACATATCCTCATATATTATTTCTCTTGGACAGAAGCAATGTTACACCATTTTTACGAACCAAACTAATCCCAATAAATATGGTTTCTAGTGATACATAACTTTTCAATGTTTCTTCCTCTCTTTATAGTTCCATTTTCTTCATGATAGACAATATGCTTAGGTTAACAGAAAGAAATTGGTAATGTATTCAACAAAAATTTGCTCACTTTTGGCAAATGCCTATCAGCTTCATTTGAGAACATGTTCTATTCAGTTAAAGTAATAAATTTCACCAGAAAATAACAAATTTATATTATTTTGAGCACAATTACATTGATTTTCGTAATATCATAGTTGCTGTGGCTGTGGCTGCAACCATTCAATATCCTCTCTAATTTTTTCTATATAAATATCCTCATGTGAAAAATACTGCTGTATATGTGATACATCTTTGAGCCATATCCTAATCAGGAGTACACATAGGTAAAATATCTGTCTCTAGTCCCAATAGAACATCTGATTTGATTTTCATAGAGTGGAATTTCTCTCAAATGTTCCATATAAGTTATATGTAATCTTCTCTTTAATTTACTGTCTGTTACACCTATTGACCTTTCCTATCCTTGTGACATCCGCTGCTATTTACATACTCAGTTTCTTTTTGTTAGCACAGCAAACTTATTTGCTGGAAGAAAGACAAGAATGGTAAAATGTAGACCAGATCAGGGACTCAAACCCCGGACCTCCTGATTTCTGGACTGGCTCCTTATCCACTAAGCTAATCAGAGTTGACGTCCAAGGACTGATTCAACATCCCTCCATTCCTGTAAATCTAAGCCAGACTCTCCTACAATTTACAAATCACATTAATCACAACCTAATTTGTAGGAATTTGGTGAAGAATGGACATTGGCTTAAGTTTATGGGAATGGTGGGATGATGACTCTTATTAACTCTGGTTAGAACACCCACCCAGAAATTGGGAGGTCCAGCGTAAAAGTTCCTGGTCCAGTCGACATTTATCCATTCTTGTCATTCTAAAATATCTATACGCTCCTGCTTGAGTTTCTGGTGAAAGCATTTCTACTTGCTTAGCCTTATTTTGCTATTTCAGCTCAGTTTTTCTAATTATCTGACACTCATGGTTAATGATATAATCATCAGAGAATCATAGATAATGTTAGTATTCTCTATAATTTTCAGTTAAAGTTGGTTTTCCTAGCTGTTTTCAAAGGCAAAGTCAAATTAGTTTATTAGTGTGTGTATCCACTTTTGAATCTTGTTTGCACCCAAGAACTTTTCTGTTACTGTGTATTCATACTTCTTATACCAATGGAAGAAAGGACCTGTAACTTTTCATATCCTTTTTACTTCCTTTGTAGTGAAGTATTATTTATGTCTTCTTCAAACTCTTTGGATCTTTACTTTCCTTCACACATTTTATACATAGTTTTGCCAAGTTTCATTCACTTGGCTAACAAGAGAGATTTGTTGTTGTCCCACCCCTGAGATTTTATGTATATTACTTTTAACTTCATCTGTTAGTACTTCTGCACATCTTGTAGAGTTTGTGGTTTCCTCTCTTGTAAATTCATCTCCTGCATTTTACTTGAGAAATCGTTTATATATTTCATAACCACTGAACTTAAGTTGTGTGTTGCATTTATTTTGAAAGTCTTATTGACTTGTTTTCTTCTCATCTGTGGCTACCCTATATTTTCTTAATTTGCTTTCTTCATATAGTTTTTTTCATGTCTATGGGTTTGTATTTCTCCTTTTATCCATGGACTCCTGATGAAGAGGATGCTTGTAAAGCATCCCTCTTCTATTGCTTACATTTGTAGTGTTATCATTGCATAAATCTGAGAATACTCCACATTGTTTACTACTTGATTATTTTCTTCTGTCTACAAGTTTGTGTAAAATTCCACCTTTTTATTTATCAAAAATCTCTGAATTTCTACATTTTTAAATACCTTTTATCAGATTGGAACCTGCCAAAGTCTCACTATTTCTGTAAAAATGAAATATTTTTCACCTAGATAATAAGTCCAATCAAACAGTAGATAGAGAGTAGGTGAACATTTTTGGTGGAATTTTGATATTTCATATGAAGAGGGTTTCTTTATTGTCATTGAATATGAATTTCCAGTTCACCAACATCAATTTTAATGCATTCCATTTCAGACTTCTCATAACTCCAAAATAATTGATTTATCAGAAAAGTTTACCATGTATTAAAGAGAGGACAATATATCCTACATTTTTTGTACATCTTTCTGGTCCATCGTTGGTTCAGCTGGGAGGCAGTAAAAAGTTAGAATTTTTACATTATATTCTAAAATAGTAGTAAAACCTTTTTCTGTTTTTTAAACTAGCCTTGAAATGTCCATTTCTGTAATATAGTACCAAATATTAAATTGAAGGGGTAGTGTATATTATATTTTGTATATTTATATTATTTTGGCCATTTGAAAGTTCTGCAGCCAGCCGGCACAGAACAAAGTGGCAAACTACAGCCACAATGTTCCTATGATATTTCCATTCTTTTATAATCACTCTCCCACTTTGAATACTTTAATAGATTCTGCGTGACTAGGGTTTGTGGCTAGTACTTCAATTTTCATTCCTGCTGACATAGTATTGCAACCACTTGTTGCATATAAGAATAGAATAATATCAGGAATTTTTCCACTGCCAGCATGAATGGGAGAGTCTATAGCTGGAGAAACTTTCTTCTTCTTCATGGGTTTACAGAAGAACACATTTTAATGTATGCAGAGACCTATCAAATTATCAAGAGGTCATGTTTATAAGTCTCAGCAGGTATGAAAAATTCTTGAACTACTATCACACAGTTGTGCGCTGAAGGAAAGGAAAATGAAGTGGTCTTAATAAGGACTTCGGTATATTCACTTTCTTGCATTCATGTCATTCCTGCTGAGATTTTGAAATAAAAAATAACGTTAAACATTGTTGTTTTTCGGGCTAACATTGAACTGTTCATTCGATGCAATTGGTAACATGGTTTCATCAAACCGTAAACTGTATCAGCTGAAGATCTTTCCATTCGCTTTGTAATATATCACGACTGCCATCAAAATCAAATTACTTATCGTAGTTTATATAGAAGTAAATGACTGTTTCATAGGAAAGTTAATGTTCCTCATTATGTAGAAGGTAAACATATACTAAAGTTGATAAATTATGAAAATTTTGTGGCACTCTCTAAGCTGAACCATTGATGAGAAACTACATAAGGCAACCAAATCCTAATATTATCACTAATAACGGAAACTCAAATCTTCTCATTTGGCCTTTTGAGTACAATTTGACTTGGCAGCATTACATTCTCCAAATTCTTTAACACCCACTACATTTTGTTTATTTCATCAAACATTTATGTGAAGTCTCAAACCATATTTTAGAAATAATTTTATTAAATTGTTCATATAACACGTTATGCTTCTTTCTGGGACTGATGTTACATTGGTGCATATGTCTGTATGATGTATAGTTTATATATTTCTGACAATATTTAAAAATTGCTAGTCACACAAATGAAAAATTTAATACGGTCAATACAATTAGTTTAGAAAAAAGATAGAGAGGTGGTGGCTAACCTCAATTTGAAGTTTGGCATCACCAATCATGGTAGGAAAAAGTTCTGCAAATTTTTGGAGGCATGAACCTCCTATGTCTTCTGATGCCTCCAGATATTTTTGTCTCTTCCTCAATTGTGACATCAACCTAAGCCTCTCCCTTTCTCTCTATCCTCTCGAGATCAATTTATGTATACACACATATAATACAAACAGGAAAGAGAGAGAGAGAGAGAGAAAATTGGTGGCGTTCCTGAAGTGTACAGTTAGTAGGCACCATTTTGAGTGCGGAGGTCTTATATTTTTAGAGGTACCGCCCCCTTCATCAGAAGATTAGAAAAAGCATTTAGAGTCATAGCTAGCTGTTGACGAGGGCAGTGTCTTGAAAAATTAAAGAACCTACTCAACATGGTGCTTATCAACTGTAGGATGCTAGAAATAAACTCTTCTATCCCTCCATCCTAAATAAACGAAGTAACCTAACTACCACATCAATATTCGGTAAGTTGGCAACTTAGCCTAATGTTAAAGGCACTCTGTGGCTATAGTGGAGGTTCTTTGACAATCTAGGGTCGAGTCCTGGCAGCGCCAATTATTTTCAGTTTTTCTTTCTTTTTTCCATTTCTCCCTATGTTTAACATATGCCAGCCATTCTCTGAACATAATATGACAAGTGAATTTCATAACATTCTCCCTCATTTCCTTCCTTACTTACTATCCAAATATCTAATATGTGTGACTTAGTCACATTTCAAACATTATATATATATATATAAAATATGCACATAAATTTGTAACTGGAATAATTGGCATTATATCTAATGAGTTTTTTTTGAAGAAAAGGGCACAAGTTTCGACATACAAGGAAATTGATAGGAGAGAGGGATAATATGCCTTGCCTTAGTCTGCTATCATAGGTTATTTAGATGTAATTTTAATTAATAAGAAATGATTTACTTAATCAATTTAATTATTTTAGTCATTTTGATTCTTCCAGATGTAATTGTATTTATATTGCATTCATATTTTAGGTGACAGAAACCCTTTTGTACTTAATGAAAATCATTTTACATGGAGCTACTAAACAAGGACTGCACCGAGAAACAAATCATACTCCATGTGGATGAGGAATTCATTGTTGTGTATCTGGACACTATTCGGCACGGTCTACCAACTGTCGATTTGATAAATTGTTTCACGTGCATGGAATTCCCAAAATCAATTGAATATATTTTTATTATGTGCCATTTCCTTTTATTGTCATGTTCAGAGTCATCACTAGAACTTGTAGGATGCAAGTTACTCAACAGTGCAGCATTTTATACCACTTTGTTAGGAAAGCACTCTGGAAAAATGGAAATCCTTTTTTAGAAAACCACTGTGTGTGTTGGATCTCGAGTTGTGATGTTCCAATGAAAGTGTTTAAAAGCACTGTAAAAGTGATAAAATTATAAATCTCAACTTAAATCATATTTCAACAATGCTGGTTATTTTACCCTAGAGTGTGAATCCAAAGGATCTTATTTTAGGGTGTGCATATTTTAATTTTCTTTTAAATAGTGTTAAGTGAAATTTGATACCTGATTGGTGGTTGTTGTGTTCCTTTATCATATGTTAGTATGTGTATATTCAAGCACTTGGTCTAACTTTATTCACTTTTCAATAAACATACACACATTCCTCTGTTAGTAGTTATAAAGATTGGTCCAAAAATATCGGTAGGCATAAATAACATGTCTGCAGTTGAGTGATTTTCTTTCATTGTGATCAAAATGGTGGGTAAAGACATGAAAAAAACTGGAAGACTGTAAATGTGTTGAACTTAAGTGTTTCTTTTCTCCATTTTAATACAGGCTACAAATTGAAGTGGAAAATGAGCATCATGTGGGATTAAAAATATAAATTTAATTAAAATAATTTATTTTATCAATGTAAATTTGTGGTATTCTTTCTGTGTAGGGATCACAGCGTGTCATTAATGTGTTTAGTTCCTTACTTGATGTTCCATCATTAATGTTTCAGTTTTATCGTTTTGGCTTTTCTGTAAGAGCTTTAAGCGATATTCACCGTGCGGTCATGTAACTTGTGATATTTAAAGGTAATGGGAAGTGTGGGATACTTGAGTTCCACCACACCAATTTTATGGTGGAGAGCGTAATGTGTGCCTTATAATTTCCGATCCTAACTTTTCTACAGTGATCGTGTGGAGCCGGTGAATGGGGTTGCTTAAAATTGCTATTCTCTAGCATATATTTTTATTGCTACCAGAAAACAAATATTCCAGCTTTGTGGCCCTTCACCCATATAAATTAAAAATAAACTTGGCCATATGTGAAGTTGTAAATAAATTTCTTCCGAGTAATTTTCACTATAGTATCGACATAGTTTGGTTAAATGTAACATATGTTCACTTTGCAATAAAAAATTTTCATAATTTTGCACAGGTAAAGATTTGTTCCTAACTAGTTAGTAATAAATTAAAACGGCTAAACTCTTAATTTCTGTATTCTTTTTACATATAAATCAATAGAATCAATTTAATTCCACACAGGGTTGCCGTTCTTCTTTGACATTGTTTTAAAGACAAAATGAATTTGAGAGAATTTTGAACCGCATTGGTTTAACTATTTTGTAAAAGCCAAACATTAAAATTCGTATCAAAAAATTGTACATTTATATTTAAATTATGTAGTCACTATCAAAGTATCCTGCCAAAACACCTTGGGAAACCTGATCCTTCAGAAGTCACAACCCCACGGTGTGATATGGCAGAATGTTTTGAAATTGACAAACTGGGGGGGTGGAGGCGCGGTGACGGTGCCAGTGCGGACAAGTATTAGACGTATCGAACATTGTTTCATGTATACGTACTCGGTAGGAAACTGAATCTGTTCTGTCATGGTACAGAGTGGTAAAAGTGTCTACGTTTCCTTTCGAGTAACACCAGGGATTAAATGTTCTACGTCATACCTGTGGAAGCCATATACTTCCTTATATAGATTTGCACTATGTGCTTGAAAAGTAAATATTTTGGATATTTCTAATAAATCTAAAGTGTCATACATTAGCACAAATTTGTGTATTTGAGATATGAGTTTTTAATATTGATAAGAAAATGTTGACAAAGACATTGTAAGCAAAAATTGTTGTTTCTATGCAATTAAATATAAGTTGAAAATCATGAAGATTATTTCTATTATTATTCCCAGCATTTGCAACATATCCTGCTTCAGCAACAAAAAAATACACCCAAAAAGAGTGGCTTTTAAAAACAATTGTAGTAAAATACAATACTTCCATTTCATTATCTTCAGGATGAACCTAAACTTTCCATAAGAAATGAGATATTGTTCTTGCACGTGCTTTCCAGTATAAAACCTCAATATTCAAAAAAACTGTGAAATTGTTCAATAGTAAATTTGATGTTAACCTGTAAAAGAATTCGATTTGATTTTCCTTGATTGTACATACAGAAAATGAAACATTTAACCATAATTTTTGTTTTTATTTAATTTATTTTAGATGTGTGAAGTTTAAATTAATTTGTTGGACAGTCATTCTTATTCCAATCTTAGTTTGTTAAAACTTGATACCACTAAATTGCAGTGGTATTGTGAGAGATGGCATATGCTCTCACCTGGTACACCTAAAACAATATTTATTATCTTATGAAGGATAGAAACCCAGATAGTGAAATATTAAAGCAAATATCCCCATACTTATAATTTACAAGGCAGTGACAGCTGCTTCTCTCCATACATGAAAATTGAAAGGTTTGCCACTGACCTTTTTAGCTTAGAACTTTAGGAAGCATGGTTTAAATAAAATACTATTGTTTACGTTGGCCACAAATGTTCTCACTGGAAATTGACCAGCATTTGTCATTGTGTGCTGAAGGGAGGACCACAATGCCATGTGATTGGCAGTAGGTGGACTAGTGTAATTTATTGGTTTATCAAATTTATTCACATATGCATAGTTAAATTTTTTTTAAATACAAGTATTATATTTTATTCCCCTTCAAAGATTAAACAAAATAATATTGGTGCATTCAACACTTTAAACCAAAATTTACTTATCTTACTTCAACAATCGAACTAAATTATTGACTTGAAAAGTTGTCGCTTATTTACAAAATCTGTATAAGCAAATATTAAATGCAATATATCTTAATAATTATTGACACAATTTAACATGTTAAGAGTTACAAATATATTTGCAATAGTTAAATACTAATACATCTTAACACTAAGGAAAGTTTGCCAAGCAAAATTATCTGCACAGTTTTCCTTGTTTCTCTCTCTGGTCAAGAAGTTGAAGAGCAGGTACATCCAAATAGACTTAATGCAATGCTCTAATAACAATTATTTAATGTAAGCTATAATTTTAGCAAAATTTCCAAATTGTCAATTCCATAGTTTACACTTAATTTTTTACAGCTTGAGAAAATATGCTTCTCGTATAGTATATTAAAAAAGCTGGCAACAGTCCAATAATGATGTAGTGCTCTATCATGTTCTGTCAGGTGTGCGCTTTCTCTATCCCTTGTAGACCTGAACACAGGCTATAGAGGTGACCTTTGATTGAAAGCATTTCTTCTGTTCTAGATTTAATTCATATTAGTGTGTGTCTTAGCCCACAAGTACTGAAATTAATCTATCCATTCTCTTGGTCAATGTCCTTCATATTGTTCGCTCTTCCCCTCTTCTGTTTATAACTTCCTCATTAGTGATTCTATCCACCTATCTGAATTGCAGCATTCTCCTATAGCACCACATTTCAAAGGCTTCTATTTTTTTCCTTTCTGCAACTCCTACCGTCCACGTTTCGCACCCATATAACTCCTTACGAGCATTTTTGGTAATGATTTCCTAATATTCATACTTATATTAGCCCAAGTAAATTTCTTTTTCTGTGAAAGCCTTTATTGCCTGTGCTGTCCTACTCTTTATGCGTGCTGTACTTAGTTATCCCTAGTTTTATCCTGCCCAAGTAAGCGAATACTGTAACTTCCTTCAAAATATTACTTCCCAATCTAACACCCTCTGTTATTCTTCTAATCCATTACCTTAGTTTTCCCTGTATTAATCCCCATCTTGAACTCTTTCTCCAGGACCACGTTAATGCCATTTATTTCCAAGTCTTCTTCTGACTACAATATCACCGACAAACCCTTGCAGTTTGATTCATTTTCCATATTCCGTTTTAACTTTATTCACTTCAAGGTTTAGATCCTCCTTCCCCGTCATCCATACATCTTTTGCGAGGTCTTCCCTTCCTATTTCTTTAACACCCTTCGTGCCGCCGTTGTATATAGGTGCCCCTCTTAATTTCTGTAAAAATGGTTGGATTGTTGTAGAGGGAGTACTGTTCGTAGCCTCCATTCACCTTGCTGTTGCATGGAACCAGTAGGTGCTGTCTCGCTTCCGTACATCACCACCGGACGGAGAGGAGGTGCAACTTCCAGCCCTTGCTCTCTCTTTAAAACTCTACGCGGTTTTCGTTAGTCTGATCACCAACGTACCTAGGTACTTGACTGTGAACTTCCTCGAATTTTAGTGAGCTTACGTTCAACGTCCCTTCGTGTCCTCTAAGCCTCCAGATCTCATTTAGTTCCCGTTCTCTTACTGAGGATTGCGAAAGATATTACACCGTTGTATTTAATAACGTACCTTCCTGCTCTCTCAAGGGCATCATCTTGTCGGAATCCTCTTTTAGTTACAAATTCCTATGAGAGTTCGCCTATTATTTTCACCCTGGTTTTGGTTGAGTGAGATTCATGTCTACCAGACGCACGATCTTCGCCTGTACTTGCATCAGATGCAACGTTCTGATGAGGTATCCTACGCTTGCCTGTTGTCAATCTCTCTTGGCGAAAGCCACACTGGTAGTCCCCAAGGATCTCGGCAAAGGGTTCCAGCCTTGCCGCCATCACCTTCGACAGTACTTTGTAGGAGGCGTTAAGTAGGGAGATTCTGCGATAGTTGTGACAGAATATTTTGGATCCCCTCTTGTGGATTGCACACTTTACCGCTCTGTTCCAATCACTCGGCATTTTCTCTTGTCTCCAAACTTTAAGGAGAAGTCGTGTATTGCTCGACTCGAGTTGTCTCTTCTTGCCTTGACGAATTCTGCTGTTATTCTATCATCAACTGGGGCTTTATGGTTATTAAGAGAGTATCTCGCTTTCTCCACTTCGTATTGGCTTGGTTCGGATACTTTCTCGCAGTTTTCGATCATTTCGTCTGCTTCCTCCGCTACAACTTTATTTGTTTCACATTCAAGTTTGAGTAATTTTTCAAAGCGCTGTGCCCACCTTTCCATTGCCTTACTCGGTTCTCTCATTCTAGGTCTTCTACATTTGTTGCCCTTGGTTGGAATCCCTCCTTGTGTTCCTTTCATCGTTGGTACATCCCTCTGATTTCTTTTTCTCTAGACAGGTCTTTTAATTCTTCTACAGATTTATGCCGCATCAAGTCTGGCTGTTCTAAATTCTTTCACATACCACTGGTTTGTTTCTGTAGCATTTTCTATTTTTGCACTCCTGGTCGAACCACGTTTCCCTTTGTGTCCGTAATTGTACTTTACTGATTCATCCGCCGCTTTCTTCATCGCTTCTTTCATTATTCTCCAGCCGTTCTCTATACATTCAACCTCGCTCTCCTTTTTTTCCGCGACGTATTCGCTCATCCTTCTGATGACTTCATGTTTTATTTCCGGTTTCTTCAAATTATTAACGTCGTTCTTTCGGGCGAGCAGGTTTGCGGTTCTGGTTTTGAACCCCCCCTCCCCCCCCGCGGGGAATTCTCAGTCGGCACTTAATCTTTACCAGGTAGTGAATCCAGTAGTCATTCGTAGCGTGGTCAATTTGGTTCCTTGTGAAACGTTCAGCTGATTTCCACGTAGGCTTAAGAATGACCTCGTGTGGAAAGGTTATGTTCGCATTGCCAGACCCTTACTGACCGCAAAATCGATCAGACAGTATACATTATCAGGCTTTCCTTTCCGATTGTTGGTCGCAATATGGGATCTCTTCTTACTTTCGCATTCTTGTCTTCCAGCACAATTTTCACGACGTATTCTGGCGCGTTATCTGCGAACTTGTAGAATAAATCCTTCGTCGCTTCTTCTGCGACCTCCGTCGCCGCATGAGCATTGATGAGGGTGATTTTGAAGAATTTACTGTGAATTGTGGTCGCTGTATAAAACACACAAAAAATAGCGGAACCAGTCGACTCTTCAATATATATTTTTTTTAAACAGTGTAATGTTAATTCTTCGGAGTTCACATTTGAAACTGTAAATGATAACGGGTTTTATTTATGTTATTTAATAAAATTACTTGCGCTTTAGGATATAATATAATAATTTTATTGATAAAAAAACCCTCAAAGGGGTCCTGACCGCTATTACAAACAAATTAATTAATTAATTAAAGGGGACGATTTTTAAATGTCAGAGGGATAATTACCTACTGGGGCAACCACGTGCAGCAGTGATTTTCGTTCATTCTTGACGAACCTGTTTTTATCTTCTTTCGTCTCTCGATGCATGTACTAGGCGACCGGAACTTCCTCGTGCTGGATCACTCTTCATCTTTCGACTTCCTTCAGGTTGAATTGTAAATTTGCTCTGCCAGACCCAGTTTTTCCTCCTTCTTCCCTCTGGCCTTCTATGTTCTCACTAAAGCGCAACAATTCACACCTCTGATCACTCTCCTCCTCGCCTTATCACCGTCTTGCACAACCTATTTTCATCTTCTCGACTCCCAGCTAAACTCGTATATTTCCCTTCTCCAAGGGAAATCCTCATGAGTCCTTCGTCCAACGTGAGAAATTTTCCATGGCAAAAAGAACAGGATCTTTCGGTAATTTTGAAGGGTGAACATTCCTTCAGCAACAACACGCCTAATCTTAAAAATCCGCATACATGCATGTCTCCCGTCCGGCAACCTGGCGCCGGAAAAACCACATCTTACCTGACTGTTGGCGAGCCAGAATGTTCTTGCTGAACCTTTAGATCACTCAAAATTCTAATAAAATTAGAGATGGGTCCTACTGCTCTACAAAACTAATTCGCAAGGATTACACACATAACCATAGATTCTCAAGAAATATCTCTTAAATTATTCCGCTAGCCTTTGCAATTGGCAAATATATTGAATTATAATAATTAAAAAATCTTACCTTTCGTTTTTATCGCCCATTAATATCCATTAACATCCCGGAAGGGGGATATTAATTATTTTAATTGCAATAATAATATATTAATAATAATCTCTTTTACAACAATAAAAAAACAATTTACTTGAGCCAAAAAAATATGCATTAATATTACAATGTTAATATTTTCAAACTTTAAGCCGGTAATTCTTTTCTAATTAGCACTACATATATGTTTACATAAAAAATATACAAATAAATTCCTTAAAATTAACAATTCTCTATTTCTAAACTCAGGTTCGTATATTGTGGGCCTTCTCATAGATCAAAATCGTACCACACAAAATCTACTCGGACCTGGCAGTACAGGAAATCACGAAAAATAACAGTAGTAATTACCGTGTCGTCATAATGGACCTTCTAGCGTCTTTCTCCAAATTACAGACACCGCCGCCACTATTCTTTCTGGTTCAGGAAGAATTTCCGTTTATCCTCCTGTCCTTGGACTGCCTGTCCGATAATGCCGATCATCTGCTCGAAATCTCCCTTGCCGAAATTCCAATCATCTGTCTAGCAATCTCTCACCAAAACTCTCGCTCTTGGAAATTTGTCCCATAAATCTCTCTGCAAACCTTTTTAAAATCAAACTCCTCACTTCTTTATTTCATATCACCAATGTGGCAGGGATGGATATTGACCAATAACATGGTTACTTTTCTCTGGGAGTCATAGTTTGCCCCCTCTCCTTAAAGTCATTTGGGGAAAAAATACCTCCCGATGGCGCCAAATCTCACCATGCTTGGTGAACACCGGAGGCGCGCCGTGATGTCTGGGTTTTATTGCCCCTGGCTCAAATACTGTCTCCTTTCTTTTGACTTCGCACCGCAAAAGTCCGAGCAGACCGTTACAGTATAATTGTGCAAAAGTCGAGTTTGGAGGGACTGTGATTCACTGAAATATGTTGTCACGCACTGAAACCGCGGTTCGAATTAAAAATTACATATACGAACTTAGAAATTAAAAATAATCTTTCGTATTGTTTTTATACACCGTGATTAGCATACGACCCAAAGTTGGCTATTTGGTTCAATTATAATTTTTTTTGGTACCAATCGTCCAATAATAGTCTGTATGTATATTAAATATTTTATTCTTCCTCCAAGATTATAAAAATATAAACACACAGGAGCTTACGGCTCTTCCCCGAGCACTAATCATCTTAAATTATTTTGAGTTTGTTTTAATAATCTTGGAGGAGTAACAAAGGTAATAAAACAGTAAAGTACCTTGATATCCATATCAAGAATATTCGATATCAAATATTTTTAAATAAAATAAATAAGAGTTTGATCTACAGAAGTCCACTTGTGATTATGGCCTTTCGTAATCCGAAATGGACACCAATTTTTGACTGTTTTTACCTTTTATGTAATGTCCCTCCACCTTCACTATTATAGGTGAACTCTTCCCATGCCACATGAGGTGAAACAGTGAGGGAAACATAATCATTCTCATTAACCTAGAAAAGCTTTATTCGACGCTTTGGTTTGATTTGTTTTCTAAGTTCAGCTCCCTCCACTTTCGCCCCTGTGAGTTTTAGTTGTGTCTTATCCTTTCGCCGATTATTTCCGGATCGCAAGGATGTGTATACAATATTTGGGCGAAATTGCTCCACCCATTAGAGATTGTACGCGGAACTTTTTTAACCCCTTCCCATACCCCTCTTAGCATCTGAATTACAACTTAGCAGGCATGTTAAACGTTAGAACTAATCTTATCGACTACCACAACACCAGGTTCGACACTAATCTCGATTGTTCCCTTGATATTTTTATGTAACGCTCCTCAACCCCCACCCGTACGGACGATCCACCTGTCCAATGCCGAATGCGGTTAAACGATAAATAAACAACGTAGGGAGAAACACTACCAATCTCATTGATCACCAAACATCTTTATTCGACCAAATATCGGCCGTTTCTGCATCTTTTAAATTTTCTACCCCCTCCACCCCCGCCCTAAGGACGGTACTAGTGTCTTACCCCAACTGTGTATGCGGAACATTAATACGAATTTTCGGCCTCTTTTACATATAAACAGTGATTTATATTTATAAGAACGATGTAGTTGATTCATCTCTTCGTTTTGATTGGCGTGTATTGATTAGTAAATTTAATGAACATTTTATTTAATAAATATGCAGAAATGATTAAATATGAAGAAAATCGTAACTGCAGTGCTGCAGTATGTAACGGGCAATCAATGTATGTAGTGTAAAATGCTATCAATTTTTCTGGAAGAGAATAAGGGGAAATAATCAGTGAGCTAAAGAGGAGGGGGAGAGAGTAGCGTCCCTATATAGTATAAATTGCATAAATTCACACGAAATCATAAAATATTGCATGAAGTATATTTATAAATATTACTGAAGAATTTATTGCAGTTAAATGGCTGTGGCAATTGTATTTGAGGATGTAATCATAAATATATGTGGAGCCTAGCGGTTGCTACGGGAGACAGTTTGTAAGTTGTTGAATTACGATTTATAACGCTAAGGCAGTGTTAATTGTAAGATCTAGAATCCAGCAATAAGCATTTATATTCCTTGCTCGAGTGCCCGCGGCTTTACCTTGTATATTTCGTATATCAAAAGGGAAAATCCTTTCGTAAGGCGTCCATAAATCATGGTTAAGTGGAAAATTACAGAATTTACACAGATTTTAGAAGTTACCGGCTGTGAATTTTCGTGAGCAATTCAATAAATAAAGGAAAGATTATTTTAAGTGGCAAAATATTAAAACGGTACTTAAAGTAGAAAAACAACTCTCGTATATAAGCGATAAAAATCTATACCAATAAATCAAATTGAAGTGTCTGACTGCCTCTATGTTTGTATCGAATAGGCTCCAAAACGGAGATTTAACTTAAATATTTGTGCATATTTCATTTCGATATTCATATTAATATAATTTTAATAATAATTCTACGGAAAGGTTACTTGGCATACGTGCGTCGAAGTCTCCAAAAAGTGTATGCGGGTTGCCCGTACTCTTGATTTATTTTTACTCAAAAACGGCTTGATGGATTTCAATGAAAATTTCAGGAATTTTAACTGAAACTTCGTTTCATTGCGATATCTTGGAGAATCCGGAATATATTAATTTAAATATTTACAAATCCATTGAATTGCCGCACGAAAGGCGGAGTGAGTACCAACTGCGAGTTAAAAGTCCTATTAGGCGTTCCTATACCAGTCATCCTACTTACTGTGTTACTATAAGCGTAATTTTGGCAGTATGTGAGAGAGGGAGGGCGAGTATTCTGACTCCATCTGTTGTTGCAGCACGATTCGAGCCGCAATTAATCTATTGTTTGTATCAGATATCTAACTTCCTGAGCAGTAACAAACATCGATACGATGTATACGTAAATTCGTTTTATTTGTCGCGTCAGGTAAATTTTTTATATTCAACAACTGCTCATGTTTAAATGCAAATAAAATCAATTTATAATTGAAGTTTCTGTCTGTCTGAAAGTTTGTATCGAATTGGCTCCGAAACGTGTGAAAGCGGGGACCTGTTCAAAACCAGCTGCGAGTTATTAGGTTTTCTCTGAAGCAATCATAAATTAGTGATACAGTAGTTTTTATATATTCTATGAATTCAACTTTATCAAAATTCTGTACCTATTGTTTCGTTTTTAGGGCACGAAGTCTGCGGGTTTAGCTAGTTAGTTGTAAATTGAATATTCCACAGGCCTTCGATGTGCCAGTTTAGACTGGATTTCAGAATCATTTAACATCATTAGAGTGTTTTTGTAAGTTGTAATGTACAGTTTTCTGATCTGCTTCTGAACTCTTTAATTTCTTTATAAAATTAACGGTAACTGTTTATAAAGAAATTGATAATTTCCTACATCCGTTTGTTAACCTATGTTAGTTTTACGTCGTTTCTGACGAAGTATTAGTTTAATTGTTTTGAATTATTTCGTCATTTAAGGAACAAGCGTAGTCGGTTGCGAAGGCGGACGTTTGCGTCGGGATTCAAACGAGTGTAATAGTCGCATTCAGTGAATAACTATTATTATTTGTGTACCGTATAGTTCCATGCACTGTGATATGTAGGGGGTGATCGATCTCGTCACTTGGGGGGGTGGGGGTGGGGGTGGGGGGAGGCGTGTGTCCGCGCATGCGCACAGACGACGGCCGCAGCTCAGTCGGTCAGCAGCAACCATGTCGCACTCACGCTCTCGCCTCTGCCGATGATCAACTATTAACGTTTTGTTTGCCTCTCTTCTCGTCAGTCCGCTCTTCACAAGTCCATATTGCCAACGTTTCCAGGTTAGTTTCTCTTAATTATCTACTCTATCAAGTCTTCAATACTACTCAAATAGAAAAACATTGAATATTTTTTACTGCAGACGTATGTAAATTATTATTATTTTTAGAACGGATTCACAAATTAGTGTATGACGAATGTCCAGCTTTGAGCCACAAACCTGATAACATCGTTATCGTTTTCTTCATAAAGGGGAACAAGATGTTGCGAATCGTTGCCGGTTTCGCACAGTGGCTTATTCTACAGTAAATCACGCTTTTGTAGACTGGTCCACGTTCTGTAGCAAATACAGAAATGTTCGGCGATTTTTAATATTTTTATGGCGTTTCTTTGTGCGAAATTTGAAATGCTCGCGCCGCAAACTTCGTTAGTACTATATTTTCCCTTGCGCCTGCTTTCGGGTGACTTATACACTATGTAGAGCTGGTCTGGTGAGATTGTCGAGTGCGAGTGCACCGACGTTACAAATCCTCAACTGTCAATCTATTTCCCTTTTGTCCTGCAGACAGAGAACCAAGCCAGCATACTACGTTCCATGCACATGTTCAGCTACGTGTCTCAATGTTGCAACGGGACAACCGTTTCAATTTATTAGCAATTCCACTTCATTCTTATTAATTTACTGTGTATTTCACGAAAGCGAATTCCATTATTTACATTGTTGTAACTGACAAATGCACAGTCAATAATGGTCCAGAAGTCAGTTATG
Source organism: Eucriotettix oculatus (assembly GCA_034510155.1). Classification (NCBI taxonomy): domain Eukaryota; kingdom Metazoa; phylum Arthropoda; class Insecta; order Orthoptera; family Tetrigidae; genus Eucriotettix; species Eucriotettix oculatus. The sequence goes on along the minus strand of CM067380.1, from coordinate 52,791,688 downwards.
AATAATTTAATAAGAAAATAATACCAACAAAATTATTTACTAGAAACACAAAGTTTCTACCACAATCCGTGGAGCTCATCAGGAGTAATTATTCTTAATGTGCAACTTGATGAGGACCACTAATTGTAGAAGAAACTTTGTCTTCATAGTCAATCTTTTTGTTAGTATAATAATAAGAATAATTTTAAATGTGATGGTGTCCACGGATTGTGGAAGAAACGTAGTTTCTGGTAAGAGTTTTTGTTAACTTAGTGTACTGGTAATTTTGTCTTTTAAATTACAACAATGCTCGTTCCTTCTTTAGGTTTTCTTAAAAATTTTTGTAGTATACAAAAATTTCGAAAAAAAAACCTAAAGGAGGAACGAATATGCACAGGAACGATACATTAAGAAATTAAATTCATATTATTCAATTGGTCAGGCTGAAAATTTGGGATAACATTTTTCATATGTGAGGAATACAAAAAAAATTATTCAAAAAAATTCTGGATCACGACAAGAGCGCCACCTGCCGGATCCAACTATAGCTAAGAACCATCCCCATAAGCCGTCATGGAGGATAAGAAATACTAACACACATCGGAATTTTAGATGATGCGAAATAAGCTTAGTTCCTCTAACGATTATAAGTTTGTACGTGTATCGTTATTTACAAGGCACACGTGATTAGCTTCATTAATGTCCCATACTAAACTACGTTTTATCGTCAGCAACTTTCCTTTTCCGGCTGTCTTACAATAAATTTTATGGTTAAGAAAATTTCTATTTAAGGTTTACAGTAAAATACGTGTACTAAAATAATATAGTTTTTAAAATATTCATAAAAGACACGCAATTTAAGAAGAAATAAACATAAAATGTTTAACAAATTTACCGGAAAAGTAATTTAAATTAGTAAATAATACATAAACAAATAACATATTTTCCACTAAGGGACCTTCTGTAAGTTTATTCCTCTTATCCCTTATCTGGCGTGAAAAATGTACGAAAGAAACTCCTTGAAATATTCTGCGAGTAACTTATTCTAATGTAGGAAAACGTATTTTTCTACAGATGTCGACGATTTTTAAATTCTAGTGTACTAGTTTTCCTATTTCGCGTATTTGGGAAACGTGATCCATCAGCTGCAAAAATACATCAATCAGTTGATAACTAAGCGTCGGAAAAGCATTACTTCGTTCATTTTAAAATTAGGTCACTTAATGTTTCAAAATTCCAAATAACAGTTTTAACCGAAATAGTTTTCGATACCTTCCGTGTTTCAGTAAGGGCGGGTCGATGTTGAAATGGAATAAAAGAAGCTGTGTGTGAGGTATTAACGAAATCCTTTTTTTTAATATGCCATAATCACCGTAGTCCGAAGATAGGTTACTCGTATGTTTTATAGTGTAATTAGTTTCTTTTGGAGAATTATTAATAATAAATTCATTGCCGAAAAAATTGTTAATTGAATATTTCTATACAAAATGAACCCCAGTGGATGGGACAATATAATCCCCCCCCCCCTTTTAATTATGAGATGTTATATTCGTCGCAACATTTTGAACGTATAAACACTATTTATATCACAAATAGAATTTGACGAAACATATAAATATGAAATGAAACTAGTGTAGATAATTTATGTAACCTGTAATTATTTGGTTTGTTGGTGTGGCAACGTGGCGTTGGACGACAATGATGTCGGTTTGACAATGCGTCAGGAGGACAACAATGGGAAAAGACAAGTACAGTAGTGTTGTGTTAACTGATACGCCCGTTCAAATAAAAAATGAATTTTCTTAATACCTCACACAACTTGTTTTATTCCATTTCAACCCACCCTTACTGAAACCCCCAATATTCACGAATATTACTTGAGATTCGATGTCACGGTAAAAATCATTAATATTGATTCAAACTGATAACAGAATATTTTTTCACACTCGTAGTTTGCCATTCCAAATTATTTTCGATGCGTAATTTTTTCTATTGCAGAACCCATGAAAACCTAACCAGGATAATAACTTCCATCCTTCCTCGAACCGCGTGTCCTTTTCTTCGTGACGTTAAATATTCAAGTATAGGCCAATATTTATGGAGAACATTTTCTCCCGTACGTTGACCGGTAAAACCTTCGGACCTGAATGAATATTTATTACCGTACCTCATGTCGATCTGTAAGAGGAACGATAAAGAAATATGGGATACTCGTAAAAGACGTACGATATTCTCAGAGGGGTGAAGATCCAAGAAGAAAAAGGAAAATCTCTAGTCAATAAAAATACCTTTTTATAATACTATTTTACAATTTTGAATTTCAAAAAATATCTTTTCCTTCGAAAGTTCGACTAACTGGGCACAGTGTACTTGATGGCCAAAGGTTTTCCGGGTTGAAAGATAAAACTGTTTGTTAATCATATTTAGCTTCTTAAAATCATAGGAGTTTGGCTTTTCAAATTCATAAGTATTAGCGTTTGCATGACTTGATTTGGTGAGGTTAGGGAAACCCAGTCTTTCAAGGAAGTAGATGGATTCACCTGCTCCCTCAAAACGCCGTTAGTTTCATCTACTCGTAATCTTTATTACTTCGAGTGATTTGACAGCCTCTGACATCTTCACAGTTCAGCCACTTTTTTCCCCTTATCAGTTAGTGGATCATCCGAAAAATATAAAGCATTACAACGTTGCAGCTAATAGTGATTTTCTTTGAAGCCTTGGTACTCGGGAGGACCTTTCGCAAAGGACTCAGCTGGGCCGGCCCTAGGCGGCAGGCGACTGCCTACGGCGGCGAAATTTACGAGCGGCTAAACTGCCTCAGTAAGAACGCAAAATAACTTACAAAAACGTCTTGACAGACATTGCTTCTTTTATTTGTTCATTCAAATTAGCTTAAAGCTAATTACACATTCTCAATTCTACAAAACTTATTCAAAATCCAAATTCATTCTTTACATTTAATCAGTGTTTTTAGACTCTTAACATTTAACTATTTTAAATGCATTTATACTTTTGGTGTCTTTAACAGCTATTGTGTAATACTAAACCTTTATTAAAAATCGAATTTTTGGACTTTTCAAATTTAAGTGGCCCATTTAAATTTTCCCCTACGCCTGGTGTTTTGACTATGTACCCCTGAATTTATTTTTATAAAAATGCTGAACTAATCTGGTAACTGCCCCTTGTCTATTTTATGAATAAAAAGTAAAACGTCATTCAGAATTTGGTCCGTAACACTTAACAATTCTAATTTATTTAGTATGTCCTTAATCCTACAATACGTGCTCTCATTTAAAATCGCCCTTAATCCTCTTTTCCATGTCAATTCTAATTTTTCAATAGTACTTCCACTTACACATAAAGCGTAGAATTACAAAAACGTACATGAGAGTCTACAATTGATATAATGTCAGTTTTCTTAGCTTTAATTTTTCTTGATCTACAAACTACTCCCATTTTTTTTTGCCAAATTCTATTCAATACACTCGCATTATTTATTACATTTCAATTCACAGTCAATAACACCTATGCACTAAAAACTTTCAACTCACTGTAACACGTCATTACGTACAATTATATTACAGTTTTCACATTTATTCCCTATAGTATTTGGTTTTATTAACATTTAGACTTAACTTATTGAAATATAGCCAGTTCACAATATTTCCGAATTTACAGTTAATTTTATTTACAAGAACTTTACAAGTATTTCTAGAAATGCACACCAGAGCATCATCAGCAAATAGATGAAACTTGGTTTCCTTAACTATTTTTGGCAGTTCATGAACGTACAAAAGGAAGTGCAGTGGGCCCACCACGACAAAGTCAACTTTTCTACACTGAGAACAATCTTATTTAATTTTAACATAACCGTAACACTTTACAACTAGGTGACGAAAACGGCCTAATTTTTTTACTTATAACTAACAAACATCCTATTGAAGTTCTCAAATTCAATGCTTGCCTTCAAATTGGTCTAATTCTGACATTTCTTTAATAATTTTGCTAAATCTGCCTATAACTGTTGTACCGGCGCAAGAACCTTTCCTATATTGAAAACAATAATTGATTATTTAGGAAACATGTCTACTCAGACTCGTCGTAATGGGTCACTGAACATGAAATGAGTAATACATTAGTACTGAAAGAAGTTATTCACCATTTTACAGGAAATAAGCTCCGAAAGGAATTGTTTTAATTAAGGTTTAGACTTTACATTTTATTTGAATTGTTTTGTTTGTAGTTTTAACTGTGTATTTTAATTTTCTTTGTCATTAGTAGGTACTATTTCTTTAGTTTCTTAGTTCACAGTGGTTATCTCATAAAATTATAAACATTTGATTTCGCAACTAAACTATTTTCCTTTAGTCTCTATTAGTATTTTTGTCTTAATTGAATTAGGTCATTTGTCTGTTTTCATTTATAATTATTTTTTTAGAGTTCTTTCGAAGCTTGAAGGCTGCATTTTTCTTTTTAGCCTATGGCAGGTCTTGATATATAAGTGAGATGTTTATGACTCATCGGGCTTTGCATTTCTTTCCCATGCTGTTCATCTAAAAGCTGACTTACAGTACGATTGGTTTAATATTTATAGAATCCGCAATACGGTGTACAGGCCGTGATAGTTCTCGAGTCGAATCCCCGAACGACAACGGCGTGAAGATGGAGACTGCAACAGAAGCACATCTCTGGAGATGATAAGCCTGCTAATCGTAGACTCTGAACCCCTACAAGTGCGTGGTGCGAAATACGACTACATATCTTTATGATATTCTTCAAAAGGAGGTCAATGTTCGAAATCATATCCTGATTGAAGATAAGATATTTCACGAAGATAGAGCCTCTCGAAGTGTAAACGTTGATAACTCCATACAAAAATAATTATCGGCATAGATTAGTTCTTATCTGTATTGTGATTCTCACTTATTCAAGCGAATGAAGGTCTATCTACACGATACAAAACACCTCTTTTCTTGTTTCCCTTATATTGTCCAAGCGCTGTAAACACTGGCTTATCTAAACCCTGACTAGTAATTAAATACTTTCAATATTTACAACTAAAATTTCCAGTGCACTATAATATGCACAATTTATACCTTTACTTCATTACTAATTAACAAATTTCAGTTCCACGATGCGGTGCCCCAAGTAGTGAAGAACATTTTTAAACACCTGTCACACAAATTAGTTATTTAAACTTATTTAATTGAATTTGAGTATGCGAGGTGTTCCGCTAAACATACGTCAATAAAGATTACACAATTAATAATTATATTAAAATTTACAATAATTTCGCAAGAGACTTTCTCAGGGTATATCGTGAGATACTGATAAAGAGAACTATAAGAATTCAAATAAGTTGCCCACGAGAACATTATAATGGTGAAATTGCACAGTTGTTACAATAATTACAAATTCATAGTCTCTACTTGACCACCCCGTTCGAGAACCATCAACCAATAAATATGCGGCATGCTACCCCGATGTGTTTAAAGAAAATTATTACTATTTGTGTGTTCCTTTCCACGTTTCGAACATTCTGTCGGGTTTTCATCCTGCTCCACGCCAACAATAGCGGCGCCGGCGTTTGTGCCTCAACAATCACTCCGCCAATACTTTGGGATCATTTTACAGTCGAACTTCTCGAAAAGAACACTTCCAATAACCGGTCGTCTCTCATACCCGGATAATTTTATTTCCCCCGGCATTATTCCATATAATAATAAAGTTCTTCTAATAACCGGACACACTATTTAACGGAGACGGACCCTATTTTTACAGAATTTTAGATAGTAATGTCTCTTATAAGCGGACAGATAGTTGAAAACAATTCAGGATTCCGGATGGCTGTACCCCTACTTGTTTACTTTATCGGTATTTCTTAATCCCGAAGCACTTTCAGGAACTCTTTTCAGTTCCGAGACAGCCGTATTTTCAGACCTCTTGCTAAAATCGAAACATCCCATAAAACATTACAATCTACAAAAGTAGTTTAATAACTGAATCAGTTGTGTAACGATAGGTAATTTTTTCCGTTAGAAAAAAGTAACTATGTAGTAGTAGTAAGGAAGTTGCTAGAAGGCTTTTGACGTTTGGACTCGTGCAAGTGAGACTTCCTCCAACCAAATATAAATAGATAGTTATGTGCTTGGAACGCGTACTTTTCCTCGAAACAGCTACTTTCCCTTTATTTCATCTTCCCAACCTGTTATATCTGCAGATGTTTCCGAGTCGTACTTTACCAAAGACAAACAGTTGAAACCATTAATAGAGATTCTGGAACTGTAAAGTTTGCAATCTGATAAAGAAAACAGTTTTTATTTCACGAAGTCAACTTTAATTTTCGGCGGTAATCTTGCAAAGTTTATTTTCTAATTTCTGCTCGTAAGATAAATTTAAACTCGGAAGTGAAATGTAGATCACTGAAACTATAGTCTTCCTAGTGATCTAACAACCTGCACCTCATAGAGATTTTTGGCTTTATGATTTCCACCTACTTGGACGAACAATGAGATACGACTTTTTAATACAGAAGGATTTATTACATAGAAAGAAACTTTTAAATGAGTGTTTACCGTGATCTCTTTTATTCTCCTCGGAAGGAGTAAGGATGCGAAAAACGGATGTCCGTCGTAGATTGTATTGAATTACACGATGCAAGGAATATTCGGACTCTCCCTCATTCCCTGATACATTCTTCAACAGGAACAGAGAATTTATGTTAGAAATTTTGCTTTCAGCTCGTAATTTACTTGCTCACAAGCATCTTTGTAGTTTTTATGCAGTAGCGAATTAGATAATGATTAATCCCCTTCCAAAACATTATTAATACAGTTGGATATTTAAAACTATAAAAACCCGATGTTCGCTACGGTGTTTCACTAACGAATTCTAACGTAAACGTTGCAATAAAATTAGCGGACACGTTTCTTAATTTTACCGTGGTTCAATGTTGAATCACAAAATAGTACTCTTAATCTGAACAAACAATATATAAAGAGCATCAACTAATGATGAAATTATTTTGGGTGTAACTAGCTAGGGAATTCATTTATATTAACCCTCTGCAGTATTTAATTTCACAGGAGCCTCGTTGTCAACACGTGATTCAGTCACATTTTTGAAACATTACCTTTTCACGCCCCCTATCGTCGAAATCGCATAACTGAACGCTAAAAATAAAATGTTTTATTCAGGATGTTAGATGGAATTCCGGAGAATGAACATGTGTATAAATCCTAATTCAAACAATGCACCTTTCGCATTAGCACTAAATATTATTTTATATGCACGCCATTTGTTCAGTGTCTAATTAATCGATAATTAATTCACTGGGAGTGCACGGAATTAAAATGCACGGAATATATCAGAAATAAGCAATCCGATCTCGAGATGTCAAAACGATGCCAAGCTACGACGCAATGAACTTGCACGTGTGACTCAGATGCCACAGATTATTAAACGGCCAGGCTGAAAATGTAAAATTATATGCTTTTCTTTGTGAGTAAAAAATATTTTAAAAATTTGGTCGGATAATTGAAAAAAATTGGTAAGCGACAACAGTGCTACATATTGGGTCCAACTATAGCTAAGAACTATCCAGATGACCCAATAAATACAAAAAAGATCGTCAAAGTCGGTCAAGCCTTTTAGGAGGAGAAGAGTTATGAACACACGCACATCGGAATTTTAAAGCGCTAAAGTATTTAATATGTGAAGTTAAATTATTATACACCAGTCGTATGTAAATGAAGGTATTAATTATAGAGCCAAAACAATTAATTTTTCCACATTCTTCAAACATTGCTTCTCATGAGGATCTATTGAAGATCTATTGAATGTGTTCACTTACATGATGTTATTTTATCACTTCCCAGTTTTGTGCTCTGTTAAACATATTTCATTAATGGGTTTATTATATTCGGGGTTTTGATTTTCGCTGAAACAATGCAAATGTTGTGGGAACTCCTCCTTTTTTGATGATACGTTATTGTGTTCAATTTGAAGTTTATTAATCATTTATAAATTGACTAAATTCTAGTCACTTATAACTAAATGCCATATATTATCTGCCCCAAAACGCGGACAAGTAAACCCACTTGATTTTGCGAAATTGTATCGTCGCAGAACAAAAAGAAGTTGGCAAATACGATGAATGGTTGAAGAATCCGGACAAAAGAAGGAACAGCGTCGGAGGAAAATATCACAACCACCGTTATTACTTTGCCGAGAGTTTCGAATGAAGTAAGTGTAGAATTATTGCAGCCGGGAAGTCGGAGACATGTGTTTCCAGAAATATTAAATCGATGGTAATCTAGATGGGTGAATGAGTTGTTCTTCTTTTGGCGTCATTATTCAAATCTTGTTTTTTACTACATCAAAAATATCTTATTGTTTAAATTTATCGTGATGACTTTCTGCTGCTGTCAATATAGTTTCTTTACTTGCCCGTGTGAACTCTGTGCTCACAGGGAATAAGTTGTTCAGTAAAAATCCGATAATACGTATAGGTCGTGAGAAAAAACAAGTTGTATTTTGTGCGCAGTAGCAGGGGAAGGCGGTAGGGAAATAGTTGCAGAGAAGCTGGCGTAACGCTACTATCATTCTTAAAAACATTTATTTTATTCTCACTAATGGTATAAACAAGGTTTTCTACCACCCCCTGCACTTATCATCTCTTAACTTTTATATCGGAACATGAAGTGTGTAAATGATTATAGAGGTTTTATTTTATGAAAGTTAATAGAATAACACATATAATATAATAATTTTATTTATAAAAAATGACTCAAAGAGTCCTACGCGCTGTTACAAACTAATAAATTAATTGAAGGGGACGATTTTAATTTTTTTTTATTTCCGTAGAATACATAAACACCGCTTACCGTTTAAACATTGAGCGGTTTGGTACAAAACAAGAATTAAAAACTAATTCGATTGATTTCAGTAGAATATATAGAGTTTATAACATTTGTACTGAACAAATTTGTTTATATTTTAAATTTCGATACTTATAAGTTATGCACTAATTGTCATTATTTTTCGTTCACTTGACGAACCTGTTTTATCTTAATTCGAGTCTTGATGCAGTCTACTTGGCGACCGAAACTGCTTTCTTCCTCCGGGTTGAATTGTAGATTTTCCCTCGTCGGAAAGTGGGATGAACCTGGTACTGCCGGTGATTGACGAAAACCCCGTTTTTCCTCTGGCATTCTCACTAAAGAGCAACAATTCACACTTCACTTTCAACTCTTGTTGAGTTTCCTCCTCCCTTTCAAAATCGGTTCCACTCTCCAGCTTTCTCCTCCCTCCCACCTCGCCGTCTCAACATCTTGAACCACTCTCCATCTCTACCGCCTCCCCCTTTCAACGTCTAGAACTATTCTGAATATTTTTCGGCTTCTCGCCATCCAGCTGAACTCGTATATCCCTTCTCCAAGTGAAAACGCTATCCCACGTGATGTTTGTTCAGCCAATTCTCTTGAGTCCTTCGTCCAGCGCGGGAAAATTCTCCATGACAAAGGGAACAGTGTCCTTTGGCAATTTTGAAGGGTGAATGTTCCTTCAGCAATTATTACAAATCTGCAGACGGGCACGTCACCCGACCGGCGGTCTGGCGCCGGGTAATTCCACTTCGACCTACCTGACGCCTTTAAAATTCAAAAATTTTGAACAAATTTGGGTAGGGGTCCTACTACGCTATAAGTGCGATGAATGCATGGCATTATGAGACGACAAGCTATCATTTTGCGAGATGCAAAGAAACTCGCTTCATTATGAGTGGGAAAGTAGGCCTATAAAGATTTGGCTCCTTGTTCACTGCACGCACAAAGTTTAAGTAATATGTCGATTTTCCGGTGAGCACAAAAATTACACAAACTTTAATCGTTATTTATTACTTGTTTATTAGTCCACAACAATATTTAATTCGACAGTAACCCCTTTGTCAACGTGTGATTAAACGATCAGCGAGAGCGTCACATTTGTTTAAATTTACATATTCGCATCCCCCTACCCTATGTGAGTTGTTGGAATGTTAATTTCATCATAACAAGCGTGATGACTCGCAGTATCTTAATCCAGTCAGGAATTATACTGGTACACAAAGAAAGGTACAGGTGAAAATAATCCCGATTTTCTAATTGAATAAATTGATAAATATTCCCGGTACATTAATAGAGCCAAGAATACTAAAACCAATCATATCTGTTTTCGCATTATTTTTATATAACAGACCTTCAACCCTTCCTGCTCATCACACCCTGGGGTTGAACTACTACAGATGTTAATTGTTTAGTGTCAGAATTGAAGTCGGCGGATTCTCCAACCCCGTATTCGACACGATGATCGATTGTTTTCCCTAAGGTTGCTCCTTTCGTATGGTGAATAGGGTCCAAATTATACACAAACAACATCCTGGAGAAACACCATCAATCTCATTAACCTCGAGAAATAGTTACTAGCCAAAAAAAATTTTATTCCGTCCCCCCTCGACTCCCTTCGGGAATGTGCTTGCTTTCGGGTCGCAAGGAACGCGTGTACAAATTGCTCCGCACGTTTAGATTTTTATGCGGCGCGTACTTATAAGTCATTTATATGGAGAAGATACTTGAACCATTTCTTCGGTCTGATTAGCATGAAAAATTGTATATATATCTTCACCTCATTGGCTCTCAGGCCATTCAGGGCCTTGGTCTACTGGGTCACCTGCGGATTGTCATCTTACATGAAACGTTTCGTATTTTTGAGTGATACGTGGTGATACTATGAAGTCACCTGACAGGCTACGTGTCAGTTATATTATCTACATAACTTTTCTTGTTGAAATTTCACGCGAGATAACTGACGGATGACGAAAAATGTTATTTTAATACTTCGTTTGAATAGCATGTCATATCTTGTAAGTGTACCCTTTTTGTCTGAAAGGCGAAAAAGAAGAAACCTAAAGCTTCGAAAGATGGACGGAAACCTTCTCTGAGGTGATCACTACAAGTCATCGCAATTGAATGTATGGTTTAGGAACGCTCGCTGGCCACACACTCATTCTTTTTATTTATATAGATCTCTATGTACAATGAAAGTTTTTATTTACTTAAAAAAGCTTTCAGTATTATAATTTATGTTTCAACTGTTAAGATTTCTTTTCGCACAATTCTTTATAGTGTACTTGCAGTTAGATACATTACTTCCTCAATGCTTACAGAATTATCAATACAGATAAAATTATCAATGATAGGAATGGAGTGGCGTATGCATTCACTTTGCCGATATCTTAAACAAATTCAATAGTAATATAAACATATGACAACCATCTTTTGTTTTATTTACAAGTCATTTGACGAACGTCTTTTTTATTGGACGGATAGTAAAGTTGCTGTAAGTTTCAATTGTCACATACATTTCTTGAATGTCAACTAGCTGCTAATAAATCGTAAATTATTTCTGTGATTTTTACAAATTGTTATGGTATCTTATATGATTACGCTTTGCTTCAGATAACGTGTCGGATGAGTATGACTCACGGAATTGAAAGTGGCCAAAGAAAAGAAACAATTTTATTGAGACTGCAGTATTGGTTTTGGGAATTATTTACTCACTTTATTACAATCTTCCAAGGTTTATAATTAGCGAAACAGCAGTTAAGATACAATTAGCGTGAAATTCGAGGAGCTGGCGGGAGTGCGAGCGATTCAACTAAATAATTAAGGTTCTGCTGTAGTTTGTGTCTGCAATGCGAACTTCTCTCCTCCATTCGTCCCAGAAGCGAATGAATGTTTGAAAGCGAGGCACTGCACACGATTACGCCAACGTCGTGGAAGGACAAACTCAATCGAATTAATTTATTTTTATTTCGTCGTTCCTGTAGTGTCACAGTTTGTTGGGCTCATTTAATAACTAGGGGTCGTATCCTTACGTGACATATTCTCAGAAATATTTTAGAATCATACTCCCAGTGTCAAAACGAAATATATTAGGATTATCAAATGTCAGACGGAACAGTTTATGACAGTAGAGAAATGTATCTACGTGTATAAGTTAAACGATATCGACATTTAAAGGCAATCAGGACGAAATTGATAAGAACTTGAGGGCAAATTCTAGTTTGAAAATTTAGATTTTATTTGAAAAGTACTGAGTTAGGTAGGGCTCACTCGCAATGTGCAACCTATGACTTGAAACAAGTCAAGAGAAATTGCACTGGTTAAGTCTGCATCGGAAGGGAAGGCACGATAATAGTGGTTCTTTCCATTTTGAGAAGTGACAAAAGACAGCAGAAAACAGGAAACGCAGATTTTAGGAGATACGTGGGCGACGGAGTGCGCGGAATCCGCATTGCAGATCGATGTGGACAGCGTCGCTCCAATACTCGTCGTACCTTGCACACTTATTACGGGACGATCATTTATAATTTATCATGTCAGCATTTTATTACCGTATTTTAGGGGATTTACGAGCACAGCCAATTTGTTTTCCAAGAAGATGCACTACAAACATTAACTGTGCCATATATAATGTACTCTGAAAAACAGAGGGTCCACGACTGTCAGCTTCAAAATGAGAAGCAGACTGCAAAATAATTCGAGATTTTGTCTTTCCGAAATTCACGAGAGTCATTTATGGCATGTAAACTAGGTATAAATTCTGTATAATACACTTTCTCCATGAACGTTGTATTTCATTTAAAGACAATTGACATTTTGATATCCAGGGACGATGTCCTACGAAATTTTCCAATCCTCCGAAAGTGCGGATCCAGCGATCGTTGAAAATTAAATACAATTGTCGAAGACACGTCGCGTGGGGTGGCGTTTTATCATGTAGAAGGGGAAAAGGAGAGATTGGCTGTGAGGTGACAACAACAAATGAAAAGTCGGTGTTGGTCGAAAGTTGGAAGGAAGAGGAAGGCAGGAAGAAGAGGAAGTCGGTATTAATTTGATAAAGGCAATTGCAATTTTTGTAGTAGTAATAAAACGCGTATTCATTGAAGTAAAACTTGTAAATTGTGAAACGTGTGTAATTAATTGGAAATAATTTTATTCAAAGACATGAACAAAACTATAAAAATATTTATTACAATTTTCATAATTTACCATTGAAACCGATACACTCTTTCTCTCGGTGAATTGTGGGGTTTTCAACAACGGCACTACCTTGAATTATATTGGATTTAATTTTATAAAAATTAATATGGTTGGCAATGCGTTCATAAATACGGTGGATTTTATTCCCTTCGCTTCGCTTGGCGGCTCGTTGTTGATCTAAATTTCTGGTTTCCATTGGCGCACTGCACATCTTATCTGTCTTTCTGTATCTCCCGACTTCTCTCTTATCTCTTAATCATTCAACTGTCTATCCTCAACGTATTCGTGGTCTATCTTCACCATTTCTATCGTCGGACCTCTGCACCTCACAACTTTTTCACTCCTTATATAAGGACAGTCTCCTCGTCCACAAAATCCACTTCCATCGCGTCAGAGATGGCAGGGTGAGGTGCCACTTCAATATTTCTATATTCATCGAAGGTTTGAGCCGGCCATTTAAGTCATCTCAGAGAAGTCAGAACTCAGCTGTTTTTTAAGTGGAAGCCACAGATCTTCATAGATACGAGGAATTTAAGGTTTCTTTTTGTATTCCTTCATATTAATTATATTATTCAGTAATGTTAACTTATAAATATATAATAATTAATGATAACACTATTGTAGGTGAGCCAGGCTTAGGTTTACAGGAATGGAGTGATGTTTAATCGGTCCTTGGACGTCGACTCGGATTAATTCAGTGGTAGAGTGCCGACCCTGTAAACGGAAGATCCGGGGTTCGAGTCCCTGGTCCGGTCGAATTTTTTTTCCATTCTTGTCATTCTTCCAAGTTAGCTATACGAACAGAAACAATAACACAACATTTTTCGGTCAGTGTTTCCTTTTTAAACAAACCCCAAAATTTATTCATAATAAAATGGAAATTATTATTATTATATATAAGAACATAAATGTACCTACTATTAGACCTAGTCTTTAAAATTTTCTTCTAACAAATCTTAAACCGAACACTAGCTGCTTGGCAAATGCTGAGAATCGGGCAGTGCCAAAGATAAATCCATTTGAAGAAAATTGCTCACATAGCTATTTCAGAATTATCTTTTTTTTTGCTAATTCATATTCTTATTTTACTTAGTCAATATAAAATAATTACCAATTTTAAGAACATTTAACCAAGATATGTTATGACAATTTACGCTTTAGTTCGCTGTTTCTCCATCCATGCCTTTTTTTATGTTGGTATTGCCCGATTTATTGGTGTCGGCGAGATGCAGTGTTTGGTTACCAGTCGAGCTCTCGGTACACTTATCGGCCAGTCTATCCTGTCTTGTCTTTTAGATTTATCTGATCCGTGTGCACTTCAGTCACTCACTGTGCTCTGCTTTTAACCACTGCACATTACACAAAGTCATCTGATTTTCTTCGCTTGAGTCTTCGGCTACGGTGTTGACTGTGCAGAAGTTGTCAGACCATTGTGGAAGTGGAGCCTCGCGTCATGTTTCCCAGAGAATGTTTTTATTTCTTCTTTAGTGGTTGGAATTCGGAGATCCCTGTGGATATTGAGATTTCAGATATACCAGGAAACATTCACTATGTTTCGTAACACTTTATTATGAAATTCTTGGATACACTTAATGTTTCTGTCACAGCCACAAGATGAATACCGTTGGTTTCTAGATTCGATTGTGAATCAATACTTGTTGTAGATTTAAAGTTTGGTGTTTCTTCAAATTAGTTATTATATATTCTCTATATTTTATGATTAATTCCCTCAACATGTTCCTTCCACCAAGTTTGGGGTCTAGCGTCATGCTTAGATACTTGTCGTTGACCTTAAAGTGTTCGGTTTCCGTTTAAGCTCCTGGTACATTTATCGGCCAGTCTATCCAGTGTTGTCTTTTAGATTTACCTTTCAATTGATTGTTTGTAAAGATGACATGGATACAGAATGAAGGTTTCCCGGTGAATCTGTTGAATATTTCAACCCGGTTCAGATCTCGTGTGTAGCATTACGTTTCAATGACAAGCTCCGTCTTCATCGGCTGTCACCTGGTGATGATGACGGAGATTTTCATTGAAACGTTGTACTAAACACACGATCTGGCTAGGATTAAAACATGAGAACACTATATTCATGATATCGATGGATTTTTGTTCGTTAAACTTTATCCACTATTGCCATCTATTTCGTTACTTTCTACTTGTACTCTTCTAGTCTAAAAAATTTGGTCCTTCTCTACCGCAAGCATCGCGTATGTAGTCACGTCAGTCCCTTACAATTTTTGTAATTATCTCTTTCATTCCGAGTATCACGTCTTAGTTTTCAATTCTGAATAGTCTGTATGAAGTTAATATTTTTACTATTTTCTTTGGAAGCATTCTTTGTAGTTCATGAGGCCATACATTGCATTTTAAAATGGTGGCTCGCACTTTCAATAAAAACAAAATTTTCGAATTAAAATACTTCTTTAATAGCATTGCAATCTTAAATTTTTACTCGTATAGTTTGTAAACAAATCAATCCACTTTTCATGTAATGTAGTACTCGTTTATACCAGTACCGCCACAATGTGGATTGAATGATTTAAATACTAGCCATTTTAGTTGGTTATAAATAAAGTTTCTCAGATCTGTAACAGAAGTGGAAAAGAAATGCCTCATAAAAGCTTTTTGCGGGAATTCAGTTTGGTAACATCAACATGAACCGAGTCTTTTCTTTTCTATAGTAATAGCTTTTGATTAAAAAACTAAACGATTATTGGTAGAATACTATTTATAATTAAAAATATTCCATAACGGCTTAGAATACCAATAAAGAAGGAATAATTATAATATTGTAGCGCAGAAAAACTCTCCCCGATTTAATTCGTTTACTTACTACTCATTATTCAGAAAAATATTCAGATACAGGCAGAGTAGATGTGGGTTTTCCAGTATTACAGAGGTGCAAGCTGCAAGAAAGGTCCGGAGGATTAAAGTTGGTCGGCCACCAGGAACGATGTCCTATGAAATTTTCCCCTTCCTTCGACATTGTGGATCCAGCGATCTTTGAAAAATAAATACGATTGGCGAAGACGCGTCACGTGGGGTGGCGTTTTATCATATAGAAGGGGAAAAGGAGAGATTGGCTGGGAGGTGACAAGGAAATGAAAAAGTCAGTGTTGTCGAAAGTTGGAAATGAGAGGAAGGCAAGGAGAAGAGGAAGCTGGAATGGAAGAAAGAGGAAGGCTGGAGGAGGAGAAGAAACATGAATACTTAATTTGAATTCAGATCTGAAGCTGGAAGAAGAGTTTAGGAAGTGAAAAGGAGACGCTTTCACTAGTCAGATCTCAGATAAAATCTTCTGCTGAGATCCGACACTGAAGACTGGTTTTCCTCAACACTAATCTGAGAGAAAAACCAATAACCTGTTACTCCTAAGCCTGCACTGGCTAGAGGATTACGCCGTTCAGGAGACGGAAGCAGATCTTCACAGTATCACCTGCACGTCTGAGCCAGCTATCAATGATACAACTCGTGCAACTCGGTGAAATTCAATTTCTGCTGACTGATGTATTCTGACATTTTAACACAGTTTCTTATTGCATTATAAAACTATAAAATGATTAAGTTCTTTTAACGTCCCGCACCCGTGGGACATCGACACCGTACCAATTATATTGCGCTGCGGCGCGTCCCGCACAAGTATGGCGAAGGCTTAAGAAATGACAATAGATGGAAATGAATAAAAATGGAATGGAATGAATGGTCTTCAGTCCTTTCAACGGAAATGAACTGTGCGGCCACACGCAGTTCAGATATCCGCTTGCATATTCAATCGTGAGACATTTCACATGCTTACAATAATCGATGGAGTGAGAATGCTCGCTCTCCCGCTCTCTCTCACACACATATGCTGCCAAAATCACGCTTATAATAACTTAGTAAGTGGGGTGAATATTAAAGGAACACCTAATAGGACTTTTAACTCGCAGTTGATTTTCACGCCGCCTTTCGTGCGGCAATTCAATGGATTTGTAAATATTTACATTTATATCTTCTGAACTCTGCAAGATAACGAAATGGAACACACGAAAATTGAAGTTAAAATTCCCGTTTCAATCCCTAAAGTTTTCATTGAAATCCGTTAAGCCGTTTCGGAGCATAGATCAAGAGTATAGGCAACCCGAAACCACTTTTTGGAGATTCGTACGCACTTTTGCCAAGTAACCTTTCCGTAGAGTTAATATTAAAATTATATTATATTAATATAATTAATCGAAATTAAATATGCACGAATATTGAAGTTAAATTTCCTGATTTAAACCCTCAAATCCATTGAGACGTTTTGGAGCCTATTCGAGACAAACATACGGAGAGTCAGACAGACAGACAGACACTTCAATTTTATTTACTGGTATAGATTTCCATTATAATTTGAGTAGTAATTATTGGAGTTCGCTAACCACTTCGCCTGTGATTCTGGCTGGCAACCGAAATACATGGCGAGATGTTCTATGGTCGACGAAGATTGGAAGAGGCCATTTCATTTCAAAAAACCTATCAACAGCATGTTTTTAATTATTATTAAATATGTCTAATGCTTACCATCACATTTTACATGTTCAAATAACTTTGTGAAGGTGGAATTGTAAACTAATAAAAAAACTACTGCATTGAATAAACTTTTTGATATACTTAGTTAAGAAAACTACGGCACTGCCAACTCTAAACAATAAGGACTTAAAAAGAAATGGAACGAGCGACCCTTGAGACCTTTTAGAGAAAATGAATTGTTCGGCCACTTTACGTACAATACAGATATCCATCCGTTGGCATATTTAAACCCGAGACACTTTAATAATGCAACACGGCGACACACACAAGGCTAATTTCCATGCTAATTTGACTTCCAGTATTAATCATTGACGTTTCTCTAACCAGCTCGTCAATGATTCTGATGAATTTAGGAAAATATCTACGGAGCAGTTCCTGTTCATGACATTTTCAACATAGAACATCTTATTAGAATAGAGTGCACCTACTTAAGATATTGATTTTTGGAAATTAGCATTTAACATTTTTTCTGTTATATAATTTAAACTTTAAAAAGTATTTCGAAAATAGTTGCGTAAAAAGACTCGCTCAGAGTAAAATATATTATATGTAATATAATAATTAATACAAACACATATTTTTATTTGACAACGCTGAAATTTTCATGTTTGCACCATCTCTATTTCTAATAATAAAAATTTTCTGACAATATGTTTTCTATACTCGAATTAAAAATAGCACATTTAGAATACAACTCTGACGCAATGTAAAAAATAATCCTTCTCAGTATTTTATTTATCTCACACTTTACAGGTAATTAAGAATATATTTATTATTTGGCATATTGTGTAAACTTTAGTTTTGAGTTATGAAACTGTAAGCGTCCAAATGCAATTGATTGTTGGTTAACATAACTATATGTAATTTCATATAAAGACGTATACTGTTTCATCAACAGAGGATTAATGATATAAATCAAGGAACGGATGTTAGAATGCTCCTAACGTCTACGATTTCAATCTGCCAGCAGTTTAATCAGGCAATGAGACCCAGGAATTAAAGCATTGTAAATGTGATGTTCCAACAGGCTTAGCAGGGAATTCCTGCTAGCTAAGTGATGTCGTCTATCTCTTCGAAACACCCAGGCAACTCGAAGGTCGAAGGCTTTCCCCGTGTAACTGTTGCAGAAATCTTCCTCGGGTTTCCACCCGGCTCAAACAACATTTATTGCGCGACGTTTCGACGAGCAAATACACTGTCGTCATCTTCGAGGCACTCAGCAATTATTGCGCAACGTTCGACGAATAAATGCACTGTCGTTATCTTCGAGGCTAAGTGCGTCATAATTGTTGTTTGACCCCTGTGGAGAGCCGAGGAAGATTTGTGCAACTTAGACAACTGTTCTCCGACTGTCTCTTAACTCATAAGCAAAGCTAAGACGAAATCCAAAACGACCTAACGATAAGAGGTCGTAGATTTTTATTTTGTACGTTAATTTCAGTGGTGTTAGATTTAATATAAAGCATTTCGCATATAAAACTGGAATGGAACCTGGTGTCAACATCTAAAATCTTTATATTTATCCCGTCTTATTTTTAATTTATTCCAATAATTGCAATTCTATGAACTATTATACTAATATAGAACACTAATAACCATAGACTACAAAAGTTAATGTTAAACGAAGCATAATATGTGATTCCTGCTGAGTATTGTACGTTTATTTCCAATCTTTATACAAGCCGTTTCCATCACCCACAGTTTGTATCACATTAATAACATTGGTGTTTATTATACATGTGAGTAAATGTTAAACATTAGCTACAATATATTTTACTTACCTGAAATGTATGTGAAGTAGCTTTTCGGGTATAAAGGGTGAGTCAAAAATCGCAGTATACCCTGGGAGAGTCAAAAGTCACCTGAACTGGTGCTACCAAAAGAATGGAAAACTGCTACTTAATTACAAAATTTTAATTAATGGGTTTTAAACATCTATATAAAAGGAAAGGAAAACTTGTCAATAAAAAAGGCTGTAAATTAATTACAAAGTAGGGAGGGGCTTAATCGTGACGTATTAAGTTTGGGGGATAACTTTCCTCTTTAGCCAAGTCGCCCTGTTATTTCAAAAACTGTGCAGGGATTGGGAAAGCTGAATGTCCCAGTTAGGTATGTGTGAGGTGGAAATGCTGCAAGAAGTGGCGTTTCCCTTAGTTCTGAATGAAGATGGCAGCTTTCCCTCTTACTTTCAACTGGATGGGGCTCCATCACACTACGAGCAGTTGTTCGTCAGTGGTTAGTTAATCAATTTCCTGGTCATTGGATTGACCGACGTGATTCTATGGAGTGGCCACCAGATCATCTGATCTAAAACCATCTGTGGGGTCAATTAAAGAAACTCATATGTGCAGAGAAAATAAGAAACAGACACCATCTTTATCTAAGGATAAGAGAGGGACAACATGTTTAACACATTAAATGACTGTCTTTGTGGAGAACAGTCCAGCCTGTAATTCCAAACAAAATCTTGGTCTGCCCTGTGTAAAATTTGTAACAATCATTACAATCTTTTCCATCTTGATTAAACAACCCAGAGAATTGGTAGATTTATAATTAATGCTAATGTTGTATTGACGCATTGTCACAATGTAGATATTTTAAAAAAGGAAAAATTATCTTGGTGTTTGGGATGTTCTGTTTGTGAACCTTGATTGATGGATATGATAGTTTCTTGAGTCTATTGTGAATGTTGTAGTCGATGAAGTTAAAGGGGTAAAAATTACCTAACAGAATATCAGAGATGACAAATAAATTTTTAGTATGATGAGACTGCTCAGAAAGTAAAATGGCCCTGTTAACAGTTATTAATCATAGCCCTTTTTTTGACTGAGAGGATGATTGGAGAAAAAATGAAGGACGTGTCATGAATAAGTACCAATTAGTAAGAGCTTTGATATTTAAAACTGTGATGGAAACGTCAAGAAAATTAAGATTATTAATTCCAACCTCAACGGTGGAGTCTGGGGTCGTAATCATTAAAAGTTTCGACCAAAATATCTAGTTTAGAAGAAGGAATAACACAGAAAATGCCATCAACATACCGAAAGTAACATTTAGGTTTTAAGTTGAGAGCGGAAAGACAAGAGTTCTCCAAATCACGCAAATGACGGAGAGAGTGGACTGCCCATGGGAGATCCCTCAGCTTTATGGAAAATCGAACAATCAAAACAAAAGTAAGTGGAATTGAGGACAAGATTAAGGATAATTAGTAATTCATCCAAAGGGATAGTAGTGTGCTGACTGAATAAATGCCACCGTGATTTGATACTGTAGATAAAGAGATTGTTGGGGATGGATGTAAACAAGGAGACGACATCGAAAGAAATAGGGGGGTGAGTGGTTGTCTGGAATCGTCAAATCTTAGATTGACTCAAGTCAACAATCTGTTTCGATTCATGCCATTTTATTTCATACTTTAAACCATTTTGTACTTCGCTGAGCAGATGTGGAACGCCTTCACAATCACCGCCAACCAAATTATTATCATCGACAACTAACGACTCTCGTTCATGTGCAGGAGCAATTTACCAGTTAAAAACGGTATTCGTGGTACGCCGAGGAAATTGCCCTCGTCCACGTTATTCATTACCCAAAGATCCCGGGAAAAAAGGTGTAATAAAATGATTGTTGTTGTCTTTCAGAGTGGTCCATGGCACTGATCGGCGGGATGACCCTGGCGGCAGCTGCGGTGCTGCTCCTCGTGGTTCTGTATCACACCAGCAACGCGTGTCGGTACTACGCCAAATTTACCATCTTCGTCATCCTGAGCTTGGTGTCGGCTACAGTCTTCATCCCCATCATGCTGCTGCGACCAAGGGACTACAGAAACGCACTGTAAATATTCACGCCTTCGATTCTACCTTTTCTTTGATTTACACTTGGTGAGGCTCTAAGATATTTGAAATATGGGCAGATATTCTGTGTCGGGACAAATATGGCTTTCGGATACCTGAAGGGTTAAACTAAAGTATAGTTTGATGCTGAAATAATAAATCTCTAACTCGAAATCATACTTTGGAGATTCGCAGCCTCCAACGGGATGGGGGGAACTTAGGATGTGTAGTTTATAGGTAAATCCGGCTCTGTTCACCAGGTAACGTTGCTGAAACATGCCGGTTCATTCACATCTTCTAGGAGGTGTATGAAAGCAACTCCACTGTGGTGGAAACCGAGAATATTACAAACATCATATCCGCCAGGAACAAACCTACGGGAATTAACTCAAAGTTGCTGTCGCGTATAATTGTCAGTCATTTTATAAACTTACACTTAAAGTTACAGGTCGTATTAAACGGAGCAATTGCCTTATTTTTACAACTTCGAGCTCCTCATTTCAAAAGTACGAGGACCGTTAGTATTCGTCTAGAATAATACAGAAACGGAGTTATTCTTCTTCTTAAAAACTCAACACAATGAACCTATCCATTGGAACTAGGGCGTTGTTTCCTTTGTAAAGTGGATACGATTACTTAGGCCCATCGCGGCTGAAGATAAGTCAGAGGAAGCAAACGTAATATTTATTAATAAACAAGTTGCTAAGGGGGAGCTCAGTAAAGAAACTAACGCCCTTAGTATCGGAGAATTGAATTGAGATGAATAACTAACTACTTCCTGTTATTTAGACCCATAAAACATTTATTGAAAAATATTAAAAATTGCGCTGCAACAAAATAATTGTCACTGATTTTGTGACCTTTTTCTTGGACTTGAGTTGCTTTTGAGCCAAATTTTTAACTGTAAGTAGTGAAATGCCGACCTCCCGTGGTGTTGTGCACTCACAACACAGAGGTCCCGGGTTCGAATCCTGGCGTGGGCATGGATGCTTGTGTTGTCATGGTCACGGAGATTGGGATTAAGACTGCTGGACAATAGATACGCTGACCACGTGCCGCGCCAAATTCGGAATGACCCGATATTCCAAGGCCCCGAATGTGTTGCAGAGCCAAGGAAGAAGGAGAACAAGTAGGACAATCTTTTTTTTTCTCCAGTAAATCCGGGATATACGATACACTTTCAATGAAATAAGCGCCTATTCAATAGGCCCAGATAGAACCTACGGTCTGGAAATAAACACTTAAGAGACATTTTTGCTGTACCAATTTTATTAGATCATTAGCGTTCGCCTCTTGTTGAATAGGGAATATTTCTAACCCCTTAATTTTTATAACTTTAAAGTAAAACTGGAAACCATCAAACCTCTTCTCAATAGTGTGATATAAAAGTAATAATTACTCATGTTATGTAGATCCTGTATAGAACTCAAGCTTCAAGGGCGAGGAATATATTTTAGTATAATATATAAATAATTTAATACAAGTGATACATTGTACTTAAACATTTCTTCGTGTTATTAATAGCTATTTACAATTATTTTATTTTTAACTAATAATATGCTATAAACCTTACATAGTTTCCTAGGTAGAGTAATTTCCTTCCCACCACGTGTAGTGCATAATGTGTTTTTTTTGGACCATATCGAAACCTTGTTGGTTCAGAGGAAAGAGGATGATCAAGATTTTTGGAAGGGAATTATGAGGTAATGACACCTTTCGTGAACGACGAATCTGTATGAGTCGTACAGTGATAATGTGAAACTCGTCGATGATACGTGGTGTTTCAGAAAGCACTCCCAGACTTTGAAATGACATAACTGCGAAACAATGAAACAAGTGCACAGACAGGTCTGGAATTTACGATCTACTTATTTGAAGAAATAGTTCCAATATTGGCCAATAGGCTATATATTACAATTTTACAACAGTTTGTTGCCACTTTTCAAGCACTAGCGGATGCACCAAAGAATTTATGGGGCTCGGCCAAACCCACTGTTTTACAGACATTGGTTATGGATTGGACTCCATTTTCCCCGGATCTGAATCCCTGTGACTACTTGAAAGAATTCTCTGATGTTGGTACAGCTTGGACAATTCATCTGTGAGGCAATTGCATCAGTTTCCAGTAGAGACAATACGACGAGTGTCTTGGAACTTAATCCTTGCTTTATGTTGCTGGCATGAACGGTGGCCATATAGAAACCATTGTAATGTGCTTTCACCTCTGTTCACGAAGCACACTTTCAGGCCTGAGACTGAAGAAAAATTGAATCTATTTCTTCAAGCCAGTGTATAATAAATTCCAGACCTGTCTGTCCAACATAACACTTGTTTCCAGTTATGTCATTTAAAATCTGTAGGATATTAAGTACTACTAAACGCTGTGGTTATATATCATTCAAAAGTCACGTTTAAATTAAGCTAACGAAGTGTACTTATAAATTAATAACATGCAGAACGAAGGTTTTCCCGTCGTATATGCTGAATAAAGTATTCTCGGGTTTCCGTCCGGGTTAGGCAAGGCTATCAGCCGTCGAAACGTCGCGCCTTATTCGCAACCAAACCCGGACGAAAACCCGAGAATACTTTATTCAACTAATAAAATGCAAGTGTGCAATTTTTAAAAAATCGGTTTATGGAGAGTTGGGTGAAAGTCGATAACAATGCGATGCATATTCAGAAAGTACAGTTCGTGAGATTCTACATGGCGTGTTTACATGCACAGTAGGGAAAGGGGAGTATTGTCGTTTGAGGAGGTACTACCCCTCCAACAGGCCTCGCGAAACCCCACTGTCATTGTTAAGAACATTAATTGTCTTCATACGAATGGGATAAGAACAAAATAGTTATTTTTAAGTAGTATAATGTTGCCTTGTGTATTGGCGATTTATGTACGAATAAAGCGAGCGAAGAACAGAAAACAGGATTTTGAAAATAATAAACCCAAATAATAATTTTATGGTGAGAAATAATAAAACAAGAAGTGAGGAATAATTTGCGTTTAGAACATTAAAAGAAAACAGTTATCATGAAGGATCGGTCAGATCATCAGAGTGCAGTCATGTGGACATTAACTTACATTTTTTATCCGCTGGATATTTTGGTTGCAAAAAATGAAATTTTCTGGGTTGAGATGAATTCCTCTACTATTTTTCAGAAAACGCCAATATTCAAAAACATTATTTCTTATTCTTCAATGTGGTCGTGTTTGTTTATGACCAGAAATTAC
The DNA here is from genome assembly GCA_034510155.1 of Eucriotettix oculatus. Lineage (NCBI taxonomy): Eukaryota > Metazoa > Arthropoda > Insecta > Orthoptera > Tetrigidae > Eucriotettix > Eucriotettix oculatus. The sequence goes on along the minus strand of CM067380.1, from coordinate 52,767,011 downwards.
ATATGTATCTAATGTGCTAAGTTTTTGTGTTATTTTGAAAAATAATTTTATCGCTGCCATGCTTTGCTCTGTTTAAGATTTCCAGCTTGGGGGGCTCGTCAAATTTCCAAAATTCTCAACATTTCTTGGGAAATGCGTGGTCTGGAAAATGCCGTGGACCACACTGGATGCGTGGTGCTCATTAATCACCAGAGTGCCATCGATTTATTAGGTAACGGCACTTATTTATGATTTTTACCACATTTGTATAAATATATTATATGTATACTATGCTGGTAAATTTCAGACATTTGAAAAAATTAAATATGCTGATTAACGCCAACCCACTTTGTTTAATAAAATGAAAAATTTATAATCATTCCAAAATGAAATAGAGGAATAGCCACAAATCAGTCACATGACTGATGACTAAATAATTATATTGACTAGAACATGATATAGGATAATTTTTTGATTATTTATTTCTTTATTGTATAATTTCATTTGTAATTAGAGAACGAAAGCTTCCATGTTGAATATGCGGAATGATCAAAAAATTAATAATAATTTATGGACGAATTTGTTTGTATAACTTTTTTATAGTTTCATGGAAATTGGGAGTCTTTTCAAAATTAAATAGCATTATAATGTGATCCATTTTGTATGATTGTCAGATTTCCCTTGTACTTGCACATTATTATTTCTCATATTAAAGTTGTGCAAATACAATTTAGTTGTGAACAGATTAATCATGAATAGGATTAATGATTGCAAGCAAGTACATAACTTACAGCAATTTTTAAAACCAATGTCTCAAATTTCTCCTAATTCTTATTATCTCCTAATTGAATCACCAACTATCTAATAATTAAATCACTGAAACTTTACGTGACTATAACATTGAAATTAGTAGCCCCTAGTTTCATTTAAATAATATTGATGTTTTTCTTTCCAATTAAATTTTATTTTCACAGATGTACCTTAAAATTGGATCTAATTTCACTTCACTTATTACACAATTGCCTATTGCTAATGTAGCATTACTGTAAGCCATGAATTAAATTTACATAATTAACTGATAAAATGTTAATTAAAAACCAATGAAGAAACTGGTTTGACCAAACTTTTTTCTTTACTATTTCACGATCATATAGAATCTAACAACCCTTTCTGAGGAATAATATTTTCAAATCCTGGCACTTCGCCACTATTCTGACATCATATCATGAGAGTATAATTTATTTCCACATATATTAATCAGTATTCTCAATTTTATTTATGATACACATATAATCCTAAATATTTTTAACGGTGGAATTCATTTTTATTGAAATTTTTTGGTCCTGTTGAAACAGAAAACCATGTCTCATTTGTTTGTAATTGCATAAAACATGTTTCCTAATCATTCAATATGCATTAGCTGATACACAATACAGTAAATGCTTACATGCAACATTGACCACTTCTTCAAAGGCCTTGTGTTTATGATTTATTATAGAAAACCTGCATCAGGTAGTAGGTCGGACTCTTGGGTACTTGTCTCATGTGCTTCCAAATGATGTTGAGAGGAGTTTGTTGTGGGGTGCAGCATTCCCCTCTCTGTGCCTGAATCAGTTTATGAGGCAAGTGGCTGACTGATCCAATAGGATCATTGGGCAGGTCTTAACATGTCCAAGGTCTGCGACCCTGGAACATACACCCCCTAGATGAGGTCAATGTGCCTTCCCATGTGAAGACGTTGAAATACCAGAGACCACGAGGCATCCCCAAAGGTAAGGTTCATCTCACTCTGAGGAGAAATACCTGTCTTACCTGGATGATTATTATTTTTATTATTTTGGGCTAATAGCTTCATGAGGGTGATCTTGAAACAGGCAACTACTCTTTAATAGCATACGAAGGGAATTGAAAAGGGGGATATGGAAGGTAGAGCAGTGTAGCCAATGGTTGATTAGGGCCCCTGGGTTATTGTTTAAGGATTCACCTAAAAGAGATACAGGGAAAACCCTAGAAAACCTGCATCAGGTTTTATACTGTCTCCTGTTACTCATGTAGGAGAAACTCAGTTTTGGAAGTTTATGTGACTCCATAGTACTTTAACTTTTCTAATAAAACTAATCATCATAATCGCACACTTATAGAAAGGTCACAGAAATTTTTCACAGTGTTAATGTTTTGAGAATCTAATATCGTATGAAAAAGAGAAAGAATTCATTTCCCTGTATAATATATCTTTTTCAATCCAAGGTGAGAGTTAGTAAATTAAGCTTGCTGTAAACAACTGTAAAAAATGTTTTGGTAATTCTGACAACAGCAAATTGGCACGATAGTTTCCTAAATGATCAATGTTGCCTTTATTCAATATTGCAGTGATTGCTACATATTTTTAACTTTGAAGGAAGATTGTGACTCATTCAGCATTTAATTTCTTTAATTATTGAAATGGTACTTATGAATTTGTCACTCTACATATTCAGCATGGCAAGCCTTCATTCTGCAACAAACATTAAAACAACTGGTTTGTGACTTGAGCCATTTGCAAATAGAGTAAATGGTCATTATTATTAACCTCTCTCTTATAAATCAAATGTTAACAATAACTTGATAAGTTATGTATTCTGTACCCTCTGACATTTAATGTTAATTATAACTTAATAGAGGAGCAGAAATCTGTTCTTAATATATCAGACATAATATAACATTTTATGTTATTACTTTGAAATATATTGATACTTTTTATTCTTGTTCACAGTCCTGGCAGAAATCTGGCCTAAACTTGACAGATGTACTGTGTTAGCAAAAAAGGAAGTATTTTATTTATGGCCATTTGGTCTTGCAACATGGTTGTGGGGGACTATTTTCATTGACAGGTTTAATGTTGAAAAAGCCCAATCAACTATCAACAGTACGGCTACCATAATTCAAAACAGAAAGGTACACATATGCAACTAAAGTATGCATCAGACATGTACCTACATTGAATGGACTGGAATTAACATGCTCTATTTCTTAATTTTATAGTTGTACTCTGGGTTTGAATTTTGTTGACAATGTAGTTGAAATATTTAGACAAGAAATTATTAGGTTTTCCATTGTCTGTACTGGAAAAAAGAGTAAGCTGTATGTGTTTGGACTCTTGCCCCTTCCACTTAGCTCTGATTCTTAAACCCTTTCCCTGAAGGTGAACAGAGTCTTTATGGCTCGAAACTTAAAATTAAATGAAATCAACAACCAAAAAGTCTCCGCTTTTTAATGTTTTAAATATAAGCTAATAAGAAACAAGAGGATAAATATGACTAGATAGTCAAAAGCTACCAAACAAATTGTTAATAAACTTGGAGACTAATTTTGGTTGTTAATTTCTTTTACGTATACTTATAGCAATCCCTTTTGATACAATGAACAAAAATTATTCTTTCTTGCACCTTCCCACATTTTCACCATGGATAATGGAACACCCAATAATTAGCACTCTAAATGTTGTGATTCTGAATTGTACTTTCAGTATAAAAATTAAGCTTAATGAAGCTGCATGCATATTTTTTCACTAAAAAGAAAATTTACTGCATGGTCTTAGTATAAAATTAATTCTAAAATAATATTGTTTACTTGATAAGGCATAATACACATATTGCTTTATAGTTAGTCTGACTGTACAGTTTCATGTGTGGAAGTCAGTACTTCATGATTTTTATTTCAACTTACACATTAATTATTCTTGTTAATGAACAGGTTTCTTCTATTTTTCTAATATTGGTCAATCCTTATCAACTATCATAATTATACATTTGTCTAATCATCTCTCACATTCATATTATTTTTATTGCTCTCTTTTATTCTACAAACAATGGTATGTAAAAAATGTCTATTCTGATAAATTAGATTTCAAATTCAATTGTAATAAAATTGGGCAGTAAATGGAAAGCTTTCATGTATTTACTAATTTATTGTAATTGAAATAGCAAAAATAAATTGTATCATTAATTTAATTACAGTTCTCATAGCAATACATTACAGTTTAATACTTTTACTGAATATAATGAATGTTATAAGTTTATTTATACCCCTCACAATATATTTCATTAAATGGCGTTCTTTATAATATTATTTGGGTTAGCAATATTTTATTATATCATTTTTCAATTTCAGGCAAAACTGTGCATGTTCCCAGAAGGCACACGACACAATGGATCCACATTATTGCCATTTAAGAAAGGGGCTTTTCATGTTGCAATTGAATCACAAACCCCTCTTCAACCAATTGTTGTATCCAAATATTATTTTTTGGATTCAAAGAACAAAATTTTCAATGGAGGTAAGCAAGTGTCACTTTAATTGGAACATAACATGTTTTCAAAGAAATTTTCTCATATTTATAACTACATCCAACCCTCAACATTTCAATGCTCTCATCCAGTTGATAATCAAGAGTTTGTCTTCCAATCACACCACCCAACTTTGCTCTTTAATAGGACACATACTATGGTCTAGTCTGTTTTCTCCAACCTCACCAAACTCTTATTATTACAGCACAAAAGAGGAGCTTTTAAAACTACAGTCTAATACTGCTTTCCTGAACTGATGTTTGGAGGTCATCCTTCACTCATGAAATTTCCACAGTTTGGATTTGACCTACATACATGTGAATACATAGTCAAGTTTCCTCTCATCTTGTGCAAACCATTTCTAGCTGATATCTTTAAACTAACAAGACCAGTCACACTGACAACCCAACCCCCAAAATATCTGAACACTTACAGACAGACGCTCTTTCCTCCAAAAGTCTAACCAAAGATGAAATCTCAGTACTTGACAAGGATCTCACTTGTTCCCCAACTCCAAACTTCATTTCATATACATGTTAACTGATTCCGCCACAACCTTTTCAGTCTTTATATTAGGTTTTCTAGTTAGGATATTTAGAGAAGGTGGATAGATTAGTTTGTTGCTCAAGTGGTGGCTACACAGCTTTGTGTAGGAGACTCATGCTTTGTCCAGTATAACATGGCAACACCATGACAATTTAATATAAGCATGTTTGACTACATGAACATCTGTATTAAACAATTTAATATTCTATTTACTAATGACTTGCATTTTAACAGGTAAAAGTATAATATCAATACTACCTCCAATCGCTACCAAAGGAATGACCAAACATGATTTGGAGTCCTTGGTAGATAAAACAAGAAGAATAATGATTGAAGCTCATGCCACCACAACTGAAGAAGTTACCCATGAAGTTAGGAAGAAGGACTGCTGATTCTAATAACTGTGCATATCATTGTCGTTGAGGAACGCTAAAATGTTGGACATTTATAAATTTTATTTACAATTGTTGGGCATTTTATTCATAGAGGTGAATTATTTATGTATTCATCTCAATATCATAATAAACTACATTTAAATGAAGTACACGCCACAAAACAGTTCTTCTAATATAAAATTTTAATATTGATTCAAAATAAGGATTGAAATTTATTTAAAATTTTAAAAACAAATATTTTGTGTGATTCCCAATTATTAGCAGTTAAGAGAATCTTCCAAAACATTTCTTATGGTTTTGAATCAGACTGTTCGTCGGATTATGAAAAAATACATTTGCAAAACAGTTTATTTTAATCAATTTCTGACTTAATGTCACTTTCATGCTACAAATGTATTCTTCACATATTTTCACAAAGAGAACAATATAACTACTGTTAAATTTATTTCTAAACCCTACATATAATTGCAATATATGTACATGTATATCTAATGAGACTGCATTATAATAGTATGTTAAAATACTTCATGCTTTTATACAACTAAGTTTAACACAAAATTATTAGAAATAATGCTACTTTGTAATGACTAAAGATTATTTCATTTCGGGAATATCTCTTAAATTCTGCACATTCATTCACCCAATGTTAGTCCTTTTCACAATAGAGATTAAATACAGTTAAAGTTTAAAAGATTTTAATGAAAACATTAGTCACTAATTCAAAAACATTTCAATATTTTAGCGCCTGTTCAAGAAAATCTGGGTCCATAGTGAAGTTGTCATGCAGGGCTTTAATTAAAAAAATACTACTTGTAACAAACTAATATTTTATTTAAAACATTTATTTATTTAGATAAAATGCACAAATTTTTTTGGACTTGAAAATTATAAGAAACATTGGGATTGTACAAGATCGTTGTGTTTTGTGATTTTGTACCCTAAATGGACTGCTCAGGATTTTATGATGATGCATATGATGTTGAAATTTGTAAACAAAAGAATATGTTGTCCATCAACCCAAATATTTAATAATATTAATATTAAAAGTAAATTACAATGGACTGGTGAAGAGTCAGAAATTTAATACCATGTCAAGTTATTGTAAAATAAAATGTTTCATCCTAAAGTTAAATTGAACAAATGAAGAGGCCACTAAACTTCGGGTTGAAATGTTTTGTTTTATAATAATTTGACTTTGTATTAAATTTCTGACTTTTGGCCAGTTTACTGTAATTCATATAGCATTAGTCAAATTAAGCTTCCTATTTTATTTATGATATTAAAAATAAATAATAAATGCTTGGCAATATAAGAATGTACATTTAAATGTTGTGATTTTTTTCGAAAAATTTAATGTTCTGCTTTACGATGTCATAACGTACTCTATAGGAAAGTATTTGAAATAAGAAAATTTTACAAATATCAAGAATTTTAGAGCCTATATTCTCTGCATAATCAGGTTAAAAATGTTAACACACAAAAAGGGAGTCTCCAACAATATTATTTGAAAATGATATAAGTAAGCTACTTGTAACATTTATTATTGTATTAAATTACTGCATACTTTCTTGTATATGTGCAATTTACAGCAGTTCAAAGGAAGCACAAAATTTAACACACTTCCATATTCTTTAAGTACATTAATTGAACCTGAGACAAGTCATAGCTGAGTGAGAACACAAAACGCATCATGATCTTGCTATGGCCCAAATATCATATAGTAAAATATATAATACTTTTCAAATAAAATATTACTTTGTTGCACTAACTTCTTCATCAAAATTTGACAACTTTGCAGTGTTCCTATGTTGTAGGCCAGGTCTTACTCGATGATATATATATATATGTATTCATCAACTTTCAAAGAATTCATTAGTTTATATTTATTGATCTAGAAAATGTTATGAGTGTCTGCAAACTGTTCTTAAAAGTGGAGATTTCAAAATCATTGTGTACAGAAATTAATCTATACTTTGCTAGACATTTTGTATTTCATGTGCAAGATTACATAAAAAAAGAAGTTGTGTTTGTTTGTAGGAAAACCGCTTAAGTTAAATGTATTTTTATGTGAGGGAGGGTGGATTGAAGAATTATGTGATTATAAAAAAGAGTTTTTTGTATCACATAAATTGGTTTGTGTGTATTTAGAGACAGTAAGTTCTGAAATCGCTATAATTGACTAAGCGTATGTGCCTATTTAGATATCACCATAGTTTAAGTCTGATGACATATCCATAACTTTTTCCTTACTTTAATTTTGAAGTTGATAAATGATAAAATGAACAAATATGCACTTCAATTTTGCAACTTTATTTTAAATTGTAAATAATATCATGGCTTTTACAAACATATCTATCAAAGTACATTTGATGACTGGGATCAAAGTAAAGGACTTTTCATATAGGAAATAAAATATTGAAAAAAGTATTCATCTGAAGTACATAAATATTGAAACATCCAAACATGACTTTCTTTTATAATAATAAATAAACAAATATATCTATAAAATTCTTGATAAATGAGTCAATTAAATAAGTATATATCTTCATACAAACATTCTTAAAAATAAGTTAGTAATCCATTAACAAGAAAATCTGCACATCAACAAATAAATTTTTCCACAGAAGTATAATGAAATACTCTTTGCACATGAACAAAATTGTCTTACATGCTACAGTAAACACTTCATTGTAAGTTTACTTACAAGTGGAACAGACTCTGAAAACCTGGAGCCAACAAATTTAATCCCGACTATATTCAACAGCGTATATAATGTCCTGTTTCAATTTAATGACAATAGCATTGTTTTCAGTTGTCCTAATGTTTTACAGAAATGAATTCATACTCTGCAGATACTCTTAACTAACTGTAGAAAGTACAAATATTGATTAGTTCCTATGTAAATATCTCAATTATTTATTTGTTAAAAAAGTTACATACTTTTGAAACAATAGGCCTACTCATTAGTGCCTTCAATTGTCTAGTTTTAGGGGCTCAAAATAAATGCTATTTTTGTAGAGATTTTTAACTTTATCATTATACTCTAGCTGCAGCTTATTTTTTAAATTTTATCAATAAAAATATAAATTACCACAAGTGTTATTTGAAGTGTAGAAAATTGCTATAAAATATAATTTTCATCAATGTTGAATTTCAATAAATTATATTACAAAAATTTATATATCTTTAATTTCAACAACACAATGATAATTTTCAAGAAAAGATCCTCTTTCTTATTTTTCTAATAATATTATTATTTATATTGCTTAAAAGATACAATTAACATTGCAAGATTTTAAACTGTCAAAAAAGTGTCATAGTGCCCAGCAGAAATTTACATTAAACGACGATTTATGTAATAGGTTCTACATAACATGGTGGTAATCACAAATTTCTACAGTACATTTTAATTTAATTAATCCAAATAATTCATAAGCTTTTGAAATTTTATATTTCATCTAGTTTTTTCACCACGGTGAAAACGTTAAAAGTCGTCTCACGGCGAATTGCATTTCATTAGGCTCTGAAGTCTCATTTATTAAACACACTACCATTTTTAGGCTGAGAAGCCAAAACTTCTTCTGATAATGCTGTATATTCTTTCAGCATTATTGACCGAGTTTCTTCCATTATCCGCTCCAAGTCGTCCATAGTGAGACCTTCAGTTGGAATGGGAGGTAAGGCTTTTATTATGACGTGACCTGAAATGTAAATTATTTGCTCAGTATGTAATCTATAATAGAACAACATAATTAACACTTTTATAGTCAAATTACCTTTGTCAAATGTTCTTTTCTTGGAGTTTATAAAGTAGTATGGTGAATAAATTACAGGATATATAGGCACCTGACATGAAATAGCCATATGGAAAGCACCTTTCTTAAATTGTAAAAGAGTAGTAAAGTCTGGATTACGAGTACCTTCAGGAAACATCCATAGTTTTGTCTGAAAATAGTTATACAATTATCACAACTTTAATCTTTTCTCTCCAGAAAAAACAAATTCAACAAACACCTTAGCTTTATTTAATAAGTCGGAAAGATGGATTTCGCTAAGCAAGTTCTATATCTTTGCAAATTGACAGTAAACTAGACGATCGACTGAAGGGTGATGTAAAGAAGAAGCTACGACACCCTCTGCCAACATGAAAGGAAGAAAGGTGTGACCACAGACAGGTTGGTGCATGAACAACCAGGGACCTGCTGCACTTGCATCATCGCAAACGTTTCACATTGTTATTAGACAAAGGGATTGAGTTGAAGAAAACACTGTAACGAAAAACATTAACCAGAATCTTGAAATGGGAAAGAGCAAATCAAAAGACCTTGGTTATAGATCTTGAGCTCGTGTGGTGCATGTTGTTGGGATCTTATAAAAGAACGCCACACGGTGGGTCTAAATAAAACTTCAGACTGGAGCAGAGAAATTTGGAATAGGGTGAGATAAGATAGAGGATGGTGACCAGAAAGAAGTAAGGATTTGCGCACTATTTAAATCATACACGGGAAACAAAGGGTAGAAAGACAAACGGAGAGGATGAACTAAAAGGGAGAGGTGACGTCGTACTTCAAATTAAAAAGAGACACAAAATTCGCTCGTAGTGAAATTTTCGTTCTTAAATAGTTCGTCACGATTTGAACAATTTGCCAGCAGCTAGCAAGTGTTGGAGAAAAATTAATCAAATTTAAAAATAATCTTAATAGTTTAGTGAAGTGAATATGGCGAAGTGTTACTTTCTTACAATATTTTTTGTTATTTTCTTTGCTTTTAGTGAAGCGTTTGTGTGTGGACACATTTCAAAATTGTGTTATTTGTTCCCAAAGTGCGGCCGTGATCCGTCCCATTCGCAGCAACATAAACAGGAAAGAAAATGTTCGGAATGAGGTTCTTGAAGCAGCAGTACCCATCTTTTTCGGATACAAAGATAAATCATTGAATTGTCGGTTGCTAAAAAATGGATACACGCAGCATCCTAGCACATTATACAACCTTTTTTTTTTAGCGAAATCCATTTAAATGACCGACAATGGTGTTACTTTACACTCCACAAACAAACACTCTTTCAAACTGAGTGAACTTAATATAGATACTGAAAGAGGGTGTTTGTGGCTGTTTTCCAGCTATCTAAAGTAGGATTTCCCACGGATAAATAGGTTAATGTAATAAATACAGTACCTTTCCTTTATTCAAGAGAATGGATGTGTCACTGAGTTGTTTGCGAGCCTGTTTAGCATTGCTGCGGTTTATGAAGATGACGCCCGCGAGCCAAGCTGCAAGTCCGAATGGCCACACCCAGAAAACTTCACGTTTCGCCACCGCCGTGCAGCGGACCATCACGTCCCAGATGTTGAACATACCTATAAATTATTCATGCAAATACTACCAATCGATGGAGTAATAGCTTCAAGCAAGCATTTGCAAGCTACGTTTACAAAATTGCAACAGCATTATAAAGTTTATTTTACCAATGGTGATATACTCTCGAATAAAACCTCCAAGAGTGTCGTGACACAGATCTGGAGCTGGCTCTCAGGGGAGATGACAGACAAGTGTCTATTTATTCAATTCGTGACCTGTCTTGATGCAACTGATGGTTTCCGTAGCCCCCCCAGAAGGTTCGTTCATCACATTTTGTGCTTATTCTGGTTTGGAGTTTGTTGACAATGGTGTTGAAATATTTGGCGAAGAAATTATCTGTTGTGTCATTGCCTATAATAGAAATGTCGTGAGAGGGTGGACGAATGACTGGTAGAGTGTGGCATCTTTTCTCGACTCAATTCCCGAACCCTTTAATCCAAGATTCGCGATATTCAGTTAAAAACTCGACAGTTCAATAGAAACCTTAATATACCGCGTGGAAAGCCTATTTACCAATGTACCTATGAAAGATACCAGTTCTTCGCTTGCTACACGCACCAAACTTTTTGGAACGCCTCACCCGCTGCGTCACGAATTTTTGCTTCCAATTTAAGAATAGGTTTTACCCATAAACTGAGAGCCTCGCAATGAGATCCCCACTTAGTAAAATTCTTTCGGACATCTTTCAACAAGTTCAAGTATCCCCCAACAAAGTCTCCAAATTTCATAGAAGCTGTTTACGACATTTCGCAATTTGGTAATTATATACTGTTTAAAAAGAAGAAGTCCTCTGGCCGTTAAGGCGCGAGAGGGGTGTGACCTTGAATCATCCAAACAAAGCAACGATGATTGACGAACTGTCACTGTATGGCTCAAGGTGACACCCCTCTCTCGCCTTAACGGCCAGACAAGACCGTTAGTCATTTCCATTACAAACTAAAATTCACCGTAGAGGCCATGACGTTTTTGTCACGAAACGTCTCAACAGTATTTCAACCACAAATGCGTTATTACCAATACCTGAACTATTTTCCGAATCATCCTTGCAACACTGAGTTAGACATGGCCCCTTTCTATTTGAATTACATACCGTACCATCTCAGGCCTCAGAGATCATGAGACATCACTCTTCCCCAACCTCGGAAAACAAGACCTTTCAATAAATCCTCATGTTCATGCCAAACCTTCCAAAATTTTCAGAGAAAATGCGCAGTACCTTAATAAATATAAAAACTATCTTCACCGGTCACAAACCAATTAGACGGCAATTAGACAAAACCTACAGGTGACTTTATAAAAGAACCGATTATGCAACACCTTGCCACAGCGCAACAGATTAAATTGAAGAAAAACAGTGACACGTCGACATTGGAATCAGCTCTTTGTCAACGCGTTGTCGTCACGACCCAACTAGACTCCGGGAAAAGCCATTCATAAATTAGAGCAATTCTTATATCGGAATTTTAGTAAATGTATCGAATAATTTGTTTAAAAAATCCACTTATGTTTGACAGCTATTCACAAATCTATGTAAGTCAACATGAAGCTTCCTCTCTTATAATTTCAGTACAATATCAATTATAAATATAGACTTGCATAATGCTTCAGTATTTAAACAATTAAGATCTACGCTATCTATAACGTATTTACATTCTTACCTAGAATATCCAAGATTGACTGATGATTAGCCACGATGACGCCACCTCTCTTTTCGCCCAAGTAATGACCATCTCTTAATTCCCATTTTACCCCGACCAACTTTGTAACATGCTTCAGTAACTTCGCTATATAGCTGAAATATAAAAAAAAACAGTATGTGCCATAATGTAATTAGTACAGATCCTCGCACGCAATCACTTAATTATTTCATAGCAAAGATTTACATATATACTGGAAATGGGCGATTGCTGCAGTCGAAAAGCTGCGCTCTATGCTTTCGGAGAATACGCCAGAATCATTCGTATGCATTTCAGCATTGATATCAGGTGCGCTAATTTTCTCAAGGAAAGGTTAGACTGTTTTGGAACATTGAGTCTCAGAAAGAAATCCAAGGCACGAAAATGCTAAGCGAGAATTCAGAAAAAACAATAGTATACTCGATTACCTGATGATGAACTGGAATAAACTTCATCCTCGAGCAGTTTTCATGTGTGACATCAAATTCACTACTTTTTTTTATGTAAATTGAGTGTTATTAATTTATATAAATAAATGAAACGGCCAACAAGAAAAAATAACAGCGTTTCGTTTCAAGTGTAACAAATTCAATATTGATGAATTCAACAAAACCACGTTGGTGCTGGTTCGAATACAGATACTAACGGTTAAATATGCAAAGAACACAAAACTGCAAGAAAGAAACGAAGGTGTGCATAAGCATTATAAAAAGACAAGAAAGAAACGACATAGATGTGTCTCCAAAAATTTGATTTATCGACAAACAGCTATAATGTGTGTAACCAAGGAAGGAGACTATTTTGAGAAGTAAAATGAGTTACCTAAAAAAAAATTGTTGCATTTTTATCACGCGTGTCAAACAAACAACCCTCGTATTTAGAAAATAAGCCACTGGTACTAATGGTCGTTATTAAGAACAGACGTTAAAATAAAATGTTATTTGATGTACAAAAGGCCACGCATGTATCATGTTTAAAATTTTTCTCAACCGAAAGTGATCAATGTAACATTAAATACTTCCTTATTTTCACAAAAAATCATAACTGGGTATAAAAATTATAAGCTATAACTGGAGCAACCCATATCAGTTCAGCATGTGATGTGCAATTCATTTATTTTTTTTAAAAAAGACAATTCTCTTTCAGCCCCAAAACCATTCAATATGAATGAACTGGCATTCTAAAAAAATTAAATAGTTAAAATTATTTTCTTATTTAGATGATCGAAAAGAAATATAATAACAATACAACAGTCCTAAAATAGCTTTTGAAACACCTGATAAAACAAAATGACGTGGACGATCAATTATCCAAGGAAACGCCACCTTATTAAAACGTTTATATGTTTTATATACCATTGATATGGACCATAGATGCAGAGAATCGCTGGCTTCGCAGGGTTCGCCATGTGGGACAGAGAGAAATATCCTGTTCACGTGAATTATTTTGACAAGGCCATATCACGCATGTCACATACTTACTAGCAGTTGATGCAGTCTAGCGGTTTGATGAGGAAGACGGGTATGCAGCCAATGGCGATGAAGGAGATGCTACCGACGTACACGACGAAGCGGTAGTAGTAGTTGAGCGCGGCGCCGCCCAAGCTCCGCGACGCCAGCAGCACGCACACGCAGACGGCAATCAGCGACGCGCAGCACCACTCCATCACTGACACAAAAGGGCAAACGAATTTCCGGTAAATTTACTCCTCAGATCAGTTATCCTCTGCTCACTATTCGGCCGTGCCACAAGCTGATCGCACACTACTACCCAAAGTTAGCTTAAAGGGAATAAATTTTCCCTGAAAGTAATATTACGAAATAAAATCATGAAGGAATATCAAAATTGCTATCTCGGTTGACAGTGACGAATTCTCGTTTTCGTCGCTACAGCATTCGTCATTTACCTTGATGGATGGACGCATTCCTTAAGACGCTTGCAATACAGGCGAACAAACCCGACAGGAGCGCAGAAATGCTGAAGAATACTGACATATCAACGGCCCTACAATCTTCCTTTAATTTACTATTTCTTAGTGTATAATTTTGACTGTAATTATAAACATATCTAAACTGTCTGTGTTTTAACTGGTAAAAACCTCAACCTTCTGATTCTTACTTGATCAGCCTCAGGCGAACCTACTCTCACACTACCGAACTTTCCTGATTTTTCTTGCATCTGTAAAACCCTTCGAGGTAACCCTCACATCTCATTTCCTTTCCACGTTACGAACCAGCATCAATTGAATAGTCAAGGCAAAATTCTGAAACTTCGAAAAGCTGTAAAGTATTCCTACCTTTCTTGTTTACGGCTTCCTGAGGGCCTACAATCTCAGGCGAACACGTGACAAAAGAATTCTCATCATAAATTAATGTTTTATTTTTACAGTACTATATTATTTATTAACGATTAATATTTTTCCGGTGTTTCTGGACAGGTTTCCATCAGGGTCAAAGTGATCTTAAGCCACAAAGTTTAGATGATGCAGTGAGATTCTGTCAACTTAATTCGGAATTTGGTGGTACGGAATCAAATGCAAGCGGCGTGAGGGAAGTCGAAGGTTACAGACAGGGGTAATATAAGCCTCAGAAGCTGGCGCGATTTGGATTTTTCTCAAACCTTTGAGAATTGGCGGCATCGTGTTGTTAGCGAAAAACGTCGGTAGAGTGGGGTAAATGGCTCCTCCCAGAGTAGACAGATAGATCGGGACCCGCCACCACCGACGGCAACGTAATAATGAAGTGGGGACAAAGTATTAAAAACCCAGGAAAAAATTATTTTTGGACATTAAGATAGGACTTTAAGAAAGATTATGACCTGGACTTTAAGATTGGAGATAAGATTGAATAATAATAATGGACTTTGGGAGATTTTAAATTTTAATTTGAAGAGGAAGCTGTAAGAATGAACATTTTGAGAGGACAATAATAAATGGGAGATTTTCCTGGCCGAGGTTCGGATGGGTCTAACGACAAGTTCCAGGCCAAGCTGAGAAGAAAGGGTAATTACACTGTTTGTAACCTTTTGTCGATTTTCTAGTACTGCCAATTCCGAGTAGGAGTTGTGTTTTATTCTATTCTATGAAAAGACCCATTTAGACTAACTTTAGTGTAGAACTCGTGTATCTAGTTAGTAAGTTAATTTAATTTGTGTTATATAACAGTATACATACATACATATATATATATATATATATATATATATATATATACTGTTAATCGTTAAAAAACCGGCTATGCAAATTAAGATTTATCAAATTAGTGTATAGTGCCATAAGGAATATAAATTTGATAATTTTCACATTTTTATAATAATTATTCAATTTTAATATAGTTATTCCCCATATTAATTTCAATATTTACCTAAAGACGTCCACAAAGTTGGACGAAACGTTGTTTTTATTCTAATTGAAATAATTTGACCGTATTTTTATTTTTTTAGTTATTTACAAGTAGGTTCACTGACTCTATTATGGTTCTGTGAGACATCGAACTGGCTGTGATGAGATCAACATCACATTGTTAGGGCAGACGGCGTAAAAAGGTAAGCGTTCATATAATGGTGCTCCAGATGTCAGTTTAATCACGAATTAACCACGAAATGAGAACTGCACCGGACGAATACAAACAAATACCCTGACAACGCCCGGTGTTAAGCTAGTAAAACAATAAAACTCAGACTCGTCTTAGATCAAACAAGCTTGAAATATATTCTTTTTATTCCTTATCAATTTTAACTATATATGCGCAGGAACAGCAAACAAACTCGTATGGGTTAAGCATCAAATGGAAAAGTAATGCATAATTTGCCCACGAGATATCTGTACCAATGAAAGCAGGGTGATCGTCTTCCCCTGGGGGGTCGTTCTGACCCCTGCTTTCCTGTGGCCCACTTTCTCTTTCACAGGACGTGGTGATCAATTAAAATTTTATATTAAACGTTGAAAAATGACATTTCACCCTGGTGGTCATTATTAAAGCTTGCAGAAATAGCTCTCGGGTTTCCACTCGGGTGCAGGTGCATGCTGAAGATGACAGAGCACTTGGTCGTCGAAACGTCGCGTTTTCCCGAGTGGAAACCCGAGAACTATTTCTGCATCAACTACACCGGGAAAGCCTCAGCTCACTTATTATTGAAGCTTGTTCCGCTAATTTTGAAATGTCAGAAACTAATATTTGTTTAAATTATGCAACCACTTTTTGTAGGCACCAAATACAGCTAATGATATATATGTCGTCTGAAATAGCAAGACGACAGGGATTATTGTCGTCAGGGAGGAATTCACCTTCGTGAATGCGGTTTGCAAGGCTTTTTTACTCAGTTACTTTGCGTATCTTTCTTTCGGATAATATCCCTGTTCCGTAATCCCCGCAAGATTTGCCTCAAGTAGAAGAGGATTCATATCAGATTAAAGGGTCATTATCCAAAGTCTGCAAAAAATATAGCAGTGTTGTGAAATTCGTTGGCAACTTGAACTTTAATAACTGGGAGTCTTCCCGGGACGTTTCGACAACTATCCGCGTCATCTTCTTCTGGGGTTGACTTTATCCAGTTTCCTCACCAGGGAAACCTTCGTTGTATAACTTGAATAAGCGTCAAATTATTACCGGAATTTAACCGCACAAAAAATTTCATTCTTTTGTGTAACAAATGTGATTCGAAATAACAGTCATGCTGTTCATCCATGATATATCTGAATATTTTGTATGGTGTTGCTTTAATGAAAAGCGTAATTTCCCTCAGTTTAGTTTAGAGCGATCATACCGATAGAGACGGTATTATTTAGCTACTTACAAGTAGGTTTATTGACTCTATTATGGTTCTGTGAGGCATCAAACTGAAATTGTGTTCAGAATTAAACGGCTTTAACTTTCTTAGGTCTATGACCAAATTTCTATTATCGTTGTTGTGTTGCAATCAGTCCGAGATTAAGAAGTAAAGGATCTGCCCCTAGGTGACCTTCTGAACGTTCCGTCTAAAAACAAAGGGCTCGAGTATATCTCCGTCCAAACATTTGCGATAAAGTGTAACGCGGGACTGAAAACGTTCGTAAACAAGCATCGGATCGGGCCACGTTTTGTCCGTTCCAATTCTACGGCAGTAATTACACTTTCGTCAGCACTTTCAAGGAATCTTTCACCCTTTTTTTAAAAAATGAATTTACCGTCATTTCCGACAGAAATGACCCACGTTGTCATCCCTCGTCAGACATGACGTTCCACTGACATCTAAGTTTTGCCTCCACAAAGAGA
The DNA here is from genome assembly GCA_034510155.1 of Eucriotettix oculatus. Lineage (NCBI taxonomy): Eukaryota > Metazoa > Arthropoda > Insecta > Orthoptera > Tetrigidae > Eucriotettix > Eucriotettix oculatus. The sequence goes on along the minus strand of CM067380.1, from coordinate 52,749,480 downwards.
GAAACTAAGGTAAGCAGAAAAACATATGTAGCAATTGCACAGTTCTGCATTACACGACTGACCAATTCCACTTATTTCAGAGCAAACTCTAAATACCCTTTCATTACTCGTGGTTTCAGCAACTCATACGTTTTCGAAAATAACTTTTAAAATGTTTATTACAGTGGACAAGACAAGTATCGTATTGTAATGATTTCGCAGCCGAGTTGATGTCTCCTTGTTGTGAAGCGCATGGGATTGATTGTGATGTGTAAATAAGAAGCGCAGGTGATCAAGTTGTTTTGGTCACATTGGACGGAGAGACAGACAGACTCACCGTGTCCTTCCTGATAGCAGCTACGTCCACAACTGAGCTTATCGAGGCCCCTATCCTCTTTACATCGACCAATTACATTACGCCAAGCCTCACGGATTTATCTAGATATGGAGCGGTTACGAAACAATCAAACACTCAGATTTTTGCGGCGGGCGAAAGCCACTTCTTATTTGCACTCGCGGAGAAAAACTTTGGGTCGGAGCTGCGAGAGGAAAATTCCCAGCACGGATAATAACAGTAAATAAAAACACGCAATATCTGCTGTGGTCGACAAACGAGTCGGACTTGTTGCAATGATATCGCGAATACGTAAATAGGCAAACTTTGACTTGTAGCAAACAGAAGGGAACACGTGCATTCAGTCACAGAGGGGGAATTATTCTTGCTCCATAAGCGACAGCCAACACTTTCTCAATAGAATGCAAATTAAAGGAAGTAGAAATGCTTCAACCGAAGCTCACGCAGGAACGTATGCAAATTGCTTTGAAAATGCAGACAGAGGCTTACAAACGACACTCGTTATATTTTAGTATCGATTTAATTAACCTTACTTGCAGAATCGCTGATTGACTTTGATACAACCTTTGCAGTTTTGCCGTGAAACATTTTTTTTCGTTTATTGCACATGAAAACAATTATTAGTTTGGTACAGTAATAGTTCCGGTATATACAAGATAAAAATAATGTACATAATTCAAATAGAACATGAAGTTGGGTTAGTCCATTGATTAGCCTACTTTAGCAGATGTGTTAGGTTGCCCCCCCCCCTGTTTGTATCTGAAAGGCATAGGATGTGGGTGGGTGAGGTTTGACAGGTAGTGTATTGATTATTGGAAAATATATGAGGATGTGGTCTGTGGGAATGATGATAAGGTCTTCAGGGGGAAGGATGAGGCCGATTGAGCCGACGGAAGAGCAGAGATAGGGGAGGATTTTCGTGGAGTTGTTGGATCATGTGGTTCGGGTGGTTGAGGGTGCTTATAATTAGGGAGGATATTGATTTGGTGATAACGGAGTTTACCTTGGGAAGTATGACGAGATGGTCCTTGACGGAAATTTTAAGGTACCAGGGCGACTTTGTAATGGTGCGCAGGATTATGTTTTGTTTTGATTTTGGCTGAGTGAATTTTGGTTTTTGTTCCCCATATGGACAAGGCATAGGACCAGGTGGGTTGTCTTATGAAGAGGTGTGGGAGGCGATGAAATAGATAACTTCCATTTTACAATGGCCTGTGTTTACTTATGTTACCCGGAGACGATCAATTGAAATTGACAGTTGCAATTGTCAGTTTCAATAGAACGTGCGAATGATAGAGCTTCAATACTCGCATCAGTTGTGCATTCCACGTTTCGCGTAAATTCCCCATCTAGTGACTAAACTAATTTCAGAATAATTTTTTTTATAAGACATTGATTTACTGTTATTATATTTACAATCAGCTTTATAGAGAAATAGCTGAGGACCGGCGTTGCCCGTGTATTTATTTATATTATCCCGGTACAACACATGATTAAAACGGCATCAAAAACGTCACAATATGAACCTCAAATATACTCCCCGCATCTCAAGACAGTCAAAAATACTCCCGGTACAACAGCAGGGATAAAAATATTTTCAGTCCTAATAAATAAAAATTTTCCCCCGTTTAAGGGATGAATTTTTATTTAAATCGCACATTAAAGGTCATAATGTAAGACAGCGACTCGCATTATACTGGTTTCGCCCCAAACAAACTAGTTTCCTTGTTATTTTCCACTCCCAAATATTTACACTATAAAGGTTATTGACCTCAATAATTTTTTTAAACTAACATGTCAGCCTTTATTACACAATAAAAATCCCGCTACTTAATCTCTGAGGTCTCTGTTTTTACGATTTGAATCTCATCTTTTATGAAAAATTGTTGTAGACTGGGCAAGTGAGACATTGTTGTGTCATGGCGACAGCCAAAAGTCTCGGATTGTGACTTGATACAGATGATCCCACGTGATGGAACCAAAACATAAATTAAGCCGAATCACGAAGCTATTTAAAATGTATTTGTTTGATAAACAAGGCGATTACTTAGTTTCCAGGAGGTCAACAATTGAGACTGACCTTCGATAAAATTGTGTAAATGTGACCCTCGTCTCGAACGACGGCTCAATTCAAAGTGTTTGGCACCTTAACTGTCGACGGATCCTGTTTTAATTAGTACGAAGAGATTATTCTAAAGAGGACACAGCTAGTTTCAAACAACGCGCGATTATGTTTAAAAGTAGCCGCAATACTCTTAACTGCGAAATAAAAGAGAGATTTTTTTGGTTAACAGGCTACACGAGGGTGATCCTGAAACAGGGAACTCCCCTTTAACAGCACAAGAAGGTAATTGAAAGCGGGGATATGGAAGGTAGAACAAGGTAACCAAGGGTTGAGTAAGGCCCCGGGCTATAGTTTCGGTGTTTCACCTAAAAGAAATGCAGGGAAAACCCTAGAAGACCTACATCAGGTAGGTCGGGCAATTGGGTACTATTCTCACGCCATTCCGAATGACGGGCGATGAGTTTGCTGTGGGGTCACAGCATTCCCTTCTCCGTGTCTCCACCAGTTTTAGGAGGCAGTCGGCTGACTGATACAATTGGGTGAGCGGACAACTCTTATCGTATTCACCTCCTAAAACAAATGCGTGTGAAAACCTTGAAGAATCAGAAATAGTACGAAGCATCCCCAAATGTAAGCCCCACAACCAATTTAGCGAGAAATCTCCCTATGGCATCATCAGACATGTATATAAAACAAATAATATCTAGTCTAACGAAGTGGAAATACTTCAATTGAAGCCCAGTAAAGCATATAGATAATTTTAGAAGAAAGACAAGAATGGAAAAATGCCAACCGGACCAGGGACTCGAACCCAGGACCTCCCGATATCGAGCTCTACCAACTGAGCTAATCCGAGTCGAGGTCCAAGGACCGATTCAACATCTCTCCATTCCCGTAAACCTGAACTGTGTGTGTGTTAGAGTGAGAGAGAGAGAGAGAGAGAGGGGGGGAGAGATAGAGACATAGAGTGATAATAGAGAGAGAGAGTAAACAATTTTGGACCGTCATTGTTTCCAATGCGCGGGCTTGATACTCGATTACGATTCAAGAAACGAACGTTGTACCATAAATGTTTTTACAGGGATATGACATTTATTGCGGACACAGTTCCACCACTGTCTCTGTTAACCACGAACATTCTGTACACAGAATAGTTGTCAATCCCAAAGCGGATCATAATATAGATAGAGCGACAATTGCAGCGCTCGGAGAGTGCCTTTTATCGCCACTCCTTTAGGAACAACGTAAAAACTGCGTTATTTGTACCTCATAAAATTAATCACTATGCAACAAAACCGAAATTAAAAATAATTATTTATTTATACATAAGCTAAGTATTTTCATACATGAAATGTACAAATATAAGTTTATACGGAATATTAAAAAAAGTGACCGTGTTTTAAAATCAATATTACGAGTTGGATTCAAAGTTATATCAACATATTTAAATCAAAGAAAAGTTAAAAATATATCAATTTTTATTCTCAAAAGTTGGAGGAAAATATGCATTATTCTTCCTTGGAACTATATTCTCAAAATAATATATATTGTCTATATCCTTGAGCCGAATGAAATTAAACATTAATTTTTTACAATAAATGATATAACAGTTTATAAACAAGAAAAAATTAATATAAACTTTTTTAACAGTAGTTCGTACCAGACGTTTTTACTTTTTATATATTTTAAATCAACAGTTTTAGGAAGAAGCCACATTTATATGTCTGACCAAAGCCACTGATGACATCAAATAATAAACTGCGTGGTTCATTTTGGTAAAAGACTGATTTTTACTTAGTATGATAATAGTAATTTTCCTGTTTATCAGTCACATTATTAACCAAAACTATAGTTTAATTTTGATTTCAAATTTATTCATTTTTCAGGAGCTTTCGGTATTGCCATAGTCACCTACAAAATTAAAATATAAATTTTTTGAAACATACATTTAAAAAAATATATATAACATTATAAAACAAATTTGGTTTTTTCATGATTACAATCTTAAAACTATTGTACACACCCTCATTTGTCATATCTTTGATTCTAATATCTTTCTTTTAATTACATTATTTTTATGGATAATTTTATCATTATCATAGTCTATATTGTGTTATAAGTTTGAAAAACGATAGTGGTAAGAATTCCAGAAAGGATAGTGAAGAAATATCTACATACAACACAAAACTAATACTTAACTAAAAAATTTTGGAGTAAATAAAAAATTTTAGAGTTATAATTAAATTTGTTGTTTTGGACTTACACATATAAAATCTCGTTGAATATTACGATTAATATCGATTTAAATTTCGACGTGTCTAAAATTGAACAATATCTGGAATCATTGGAAAGAAAATTTTCAATGTAAATTTTCGACGTTGCAAGTTGCCGACTGTGCTTGGCTTAACACATGATAAATAATGCTCTGTGTAAGCCAGAACAGTCTGGAATCATGTACAATCCATGAGGATATTTAGAAATTATATATTTACTAAATTACATGACAAATGAGGTTATGTACAATAGTTTTAAGATTGTAGTCATGAAAAAAACCAAATTTGTTTTTAGATTGTTATTGATTAAAAAAATTGAAATGTTTCCAAAAAAAATGTGTTTGTATTTTGTAGATGACTATGGCAATGCCGAAAGCTCCTGAAAAATGAATAAATTTCAAATCAAAATTAAACTATAGTTTTGGTTAATAATGTGACTAATAAACAGGGAAATTACTATTACCGAACTGCGTAGTTATATATATGTCTGATGGAACATAATTTATATTAGCTCATTGTTGTTTAATTTTATATCCCCTTGCGCTGAGAAAAAGATCTTCCTTTACAACCTTCATACTAAGAAAGAATTTCTAAATTGCTTCTACATTAGAGAACGCATCTTTTTGCTGTTAGGGCAATTTTTTGGGAGGGTCGGGGTCGTCATCAAGGATAGGGCCCAAAGTCCGGCCCCGAGTTTGTTAATTGCATTAGCTATGTTTGCCTCTACGGACGTGAACAGTAAACGCGCCAACGAGGGAATAAACTGCCGTCAAATATTACGATTTCTTTCCAATTATAAACTTAAATAAAAGAGCAATTGAAGTTAGAAATTTATACTCTTGATAGGGATAAAAACGGGCATTATCTATTTCCCGAGTGACGCAATACGGGCTGAGATGTCAGAAAGTCTCTCGAATACGACAAAAAGCAAGGCCGCGGTCAAGACAAGAAAAGGCAGACTAATGACCAAACGTGTGCTCTACACGTGAACACTGCTCGGAGCTTCAAATTGCTTTGTCAACAAAAAGCAGGAGAAATGTAGATCAAAATATATTCCAATAAATAAAATTGGTCTGTCTGTCCGTATGTTTGTATCGAATAGGCTCAGAAATGGCTCAAATGATTTCAATGAAAATTGAAGGGTTTAAAAAAAGGCAATTGAACTTAAATATTAGTGAATATTTCATTTCGATAATGATATTAATATATGTATATATTTCATTTCGACAATGATATTAATATATATTGCCCTTTTAAACCCTTCAATTGTATATATATATAAATTCTACGTGAAGGTTTCTTTTCTTAACGTGCTTTAAAATATAAAAATGATTGCGGTTTGCCTATTCTATTGATCTGTTTATGCTTCGAAACGGCTTAACGGATTTCAATGAAAATTTCAGGGATTGATACAGGAATTTTAACTTGAATTTTCGTGTATCTTTCATTTCGATATAATGAAGAGTTCAGAAGATAATTATATAAATATTAATAAATCCATTGGATTGCTCATTTTTATTTATTATTTTTTTTGGGGGTAAGAGGCTACAGGACGGTGATCCTGGAACAGGATTGCATAGGAAGGGAATTGTAAAAGGGGGGATGTTGAAGGTAGAGCAAGATAACCATAGGTTGACTAGGGCCCCCGGGCTATAATTTAAGGATCCTATGCGGTGTTTCACCTAAAGAGATTCAAGGAAAACCCTAGAATAGTACTATTCTCACGCCCTTCCGAATGACGGGAAACGAGTTTGCTGTGGGGTCGCAGCATTCTCTTCTACTTGTCTCCACCAATTTTAGGAGGCAGTTGGCCGACTGATGGAATGGGATCGGCGGACTACGCTTGCCCTATACCCAAGGTCTTCGACCGGTACATATACCTCCTAAAATAGGTGAAGGTGTCTCGGCATGTGACAACTTTGAAAATAAAAGCAGAGAGAGTACGAGGCATTCCCGACAGTCAGGTGAGCCCCGCAGTCACTCTGGGGAGAATCAACTACGAGAGAAAACTCTCACAGGCAATCGTCCCTCTAACATTACTCATTTTACTGGCTCCGAAAAGCATGATAGCGGGACCTGTTTTAAACCAACTGCGAGTTATAAGGCTTGCCCTGAAGCGATCCGTCAATGAATTGACCTTAATGGAAATTCTGTACCTGTTGTTTCGTTTTTAGGGCAAAATAAAAAGAATGAAGTCGCAGGGATTAGCAAGTTCATAAATAACAGCATAGCGAATCACTGAAGCCGTAATCGTGCCCATGCCCGCATTCGAACCTTGGATCTCAGTGACACTGACCACAGGACGTCATCAACAAAGAGAGAAACTATTCTCCAGGGCTATCATCATGGTGTTTTATAACGAAGAATGCCAAAATTGATAACAAAATATGATATTTTGCATAGAAAGGACGCGAAAAGAGAAACACACTGGCAGAGCAGCTCAAATGAATCCTATTTTCAGAATAGAAACGTTCACACGTAGTCGTTTGCAGTCCGTCAACATTTACACAGGTAATGTTGTGCGTTAAGAAATAGGACATAATTATATGTGAGAGATTGTTTATTTGAAGTGTGTCAAGTGTTAAACGCTGCTAACGCAACATTTATTGACAGAGAAGTCGTTCCTCGCAGCAGTGGGAATGTTCTGCGGACCTGTACCGTACAGAATGTAACAAAACTGGCCAGCAATGGATTCCTCATACTGAGACATGAGTCCGGAAATTAATAATTAAGAGCTATCCGACTGTTAGTGCATGACGACATGCCTTGTTATCTGGGCTAAAATGACGGACTGAGCTCAGGCAGCTTTCGTTATTCGCATTGAGTTTCTAACACAATCAAAAATACCTGGTGTAGTGCGTACTGTCTGACAGGCTGCCACAAGCTATGCACTGAGAGTTAGATAATGACTGGTAATCATTTGTGGGTGCTAAGAAATCCGCGGAATGAAGTTTATAATTCACCAAGTTCCCTCAGAGATTACAAAATTCACACGGCACATTAAAAAATTAAGTAGTTCTAGTAACTTAAGGGAATTAAATTTAAAACAACCCCGGATCAAAATACCCCGAATACTTAAAATAAAAAATTCTCTTGACACGTAAAGGAAATGAATATTCCTGATATAATAGGGTAATCACGGATATTCCCTTTGCCTTAATCGGATGGAAATTATCCTGTTTGCCTATGTTCAATTATGTATACAAAGTTATCTATTTTTCGTTAAAGCTATATGACACACAGGTTTTACATTTTTATGGGTTATACAGTAATATTTAGTTACTTTAACAGGGGTTCGTTAAATGTCTCATTTGCTTTAAAATGTTTAAAATATTTTCTCCGATGAAGCATTTCTCTGGATTTTTGTAAACCTAAAACCGCTTCCCAAATTTATAATTCAAATGAGATGATTAGTTATCAATCACAGTCAACTTAATTTGTACTTGAGTTAACCTAACCTCAAATTGTGTGTTTAAAAGAGTTAGTTACAAATTATTCAAAAGTCTGTAACTGAATCAGTTGATTAAGTTTACTCTTTCTCCGGTAATAATAAAATTTACTTCATTTATTAGTGCATCCTACTGTTACTCCAACTATTAGAAAATGAAATTACAATGCCTTTGAATTAGCTAGATTATTAATAACAGAGTATTTTTATGGGTCTTATTAAAATCTTGTAGGTATTTTACACAGAGGTTTCTGAATATTTGCAATTTTATTCTGATGTGGAAAATTACATAAATATAGAAACTTACGTATTTAAGAATCTATTATCAACATCTTTCTATGTGTACGTATTTTGAATATCAGCGTGACACAAACATTTACTCCATATTGTAAAATTCAATATGTCGCAAATCTCTGTATTATCTCAATGTATGGCGACGTCACAGGCTCTGGTGTGAATAATATTTGTAATGTATTCCTTCCGCGTTTGTGCTAGGGGTTTGTCACCACACCAGTGATTTTCCGAGGGGTTGCAATCGGTCCCCGTGGTATATAGAATGTTATAATATTGATTACAAGAAAGTAAGTTACGCGGAGTAGAAAACAAGATGCCGTTGGAACTCGAGTTAGAGCGTGAATCAGGCTGCTGACGTGAGATACGACGGTTTCAATTAACAAATAAGTTCAAGAATGTGGTAATACTGTACTCGTACTCGTCTGCTGCAGTCTCGTAACTGTCGGTACTTTCCAATTTGACGTAACTGACTGAGCATCACTCACGCGAAACCTGTGTGATCTTTGTATTCTGCCCGCGACACTACGTGACGCACTCAAGGACTCACTCACTTCCAAACTGTACACGGCTACAGCATGTCTCTAATCTTTGAGTGCGTTAGGATGATTGTTTTAGTGTCTTGTTCGTCCGAAGTGCCTGGCGGTGGTACAACCAGCCACTTTCAGCTACACTTGAGCACACATCAACGAAAAGTCCTCGTCTCCCATCCGGCCTGGGTAATCAAATCACATCAAAACTCGTAACTATCCATCCCGACCTTCCGTAAAACGAACATTTGACCCTCACGTACACTTGCCCAATATTGTCTTGGTATTTTTATAAATGAGTGATAAATCTATGTAAATAAAAAATACGCATGTTTGTATGTTCGTCCTCTATGCCTTCCTATACCATTCATCCGATTGCCATGAAATTTTAATAAGTTGCATTTCTGTATTATTTCAACTCCATTCGTCATGGGAAATGTGCCCATATAAGGGTGAGAGTGGCCGGGCGTTACTTATAAATAACGTGAGAACAACCGAGATTGGTGTCGAAACCACGGTTATGTAAATCATTGAATTTGTTTCTAATATTCAACATGCTAGGAATGGGGTAAAAAAGTTGCGGGTACAATCTTAAACGCTTGAAGGAATTTCGACCAAATTTTGTATCACGTTCCTGGCGACCCAGAAAGAAACACTATGGAGATAAGACACGACTACAGCCGCAGACACGGGTGTGGAAATATCATTTTACAAAAGCGGCCGATATTTGAGTGGAATATACAGTTTTCGAGGTCATTAAGACTGATAGTGTTCCTCCTGATGATTGGGAGGGAGGGTACTTGGGTGTGGAGAGGAGGCACGTTACATATATAAAACATAACGGAGGAAACAATAATGATATCAATTACGGGGATATGGAAGTCGCTGAGTTTAATTCTGAAATTCACAGTCTAGATAAGACGTACACGAGCCCCTAACGGGTAGGGGAGGAAAGGGTTTTAAAGGCAGTTTCATAAATATAATATGATTATAACCGAAAATGGTGTCAATTCTAGTGTTCTGGAAGTCACTGAGTTTAATTCTGATACTCAACATGCCGGTTAAGTTGCAGTGCAGCCCCTAGGATTGGGGAGGAAGAGAGTGAAGCAAAGTTTCCCGTATAAACGTAAATACGTAGAGAAATTTCTACTAAAATTTATACACATGTTACTTACAACACGAAGACAAACACTGTTTGGGTGAAACAACACCCCAAAGCATTTACTTGGGCGGGGGCGGTTGGAAGGACATTTTAAAAATTCTAAAATGGCACTTGTTACGGGGAATGAAAAGTTTTCGGAGAGTGATAGTACAATATGAACCATCACATGGTTATGTAGTTAGGTAGGGCAAGGGACGTGAAAATGTAAAGGTTCAAGATTAGTCACGTGACGGGCAATAAATTATTGTAGAATTAGGAACCTACTGGGATTATAAAAATAAATATCCCGGCCACGCCGCGCATGCAGCTAGCTGTATTTGATTTTTTATTCAATTTTAAAATTACAATATTAATTAATCGCTTATTAATAAATTTATTAAAATTTAATTTGAAAAATGATAACGCCATCACAGGGCTTTTAAAAAATTCGCGATTTCAGAGCAACTTAAGAAAAAGCAGAGGAGGTGGGTGATGAAGAGTTGGAGGACAAACTTTCGAGGTCGGAGTTTGATAGGGCGCTGATAGATCTGAGCCATTGTAATGCGCCAGGAATTGATAACATTACAGCGGAGTTGATAAGATCATCAGACGAAGAAGAAATATCATGGCTGTTCAGGATACTTTGCGAAATCTACGAAACAGGGAAATAACAGAATATTTTAGTAAAAACATAATTATACCCATACGGAAGTAGACTGAGGTTGATAGATGCGAACAGAACAGGACAATTAGTTTAGTATCTCATGCATGCAAAATATCAACGAAAATAGTATATAGGAGGATGGAACGACAAATAGAATGCGAGTTAGGGGAAGACCAATCTTGTTTTAGGAAGAATGTAGGGACAAGAGAAGCAATAATGACTATGACGAATTTTAGATGACAGGATAAGAAAAAAACAGGCCTACATTCATGGCATTTATAGATTTAGAACAAGCCTTTGTTAATGTAAACTGGAACAAACTATCAAGGATTTTGAAGATGACAGAAATAAAATATCAAGAAAGAAGAGTTATCTATAACCTCTTCAGAAGACAGTCAGCAGTAATTAGAATTGAAAGGCAAGAAAAGAAAGCAGAAATAAAGAAAGGAGTAAGACAAGGATGCAGACTGTCGCCTATGCTGTTTAACTTACGTATAGAACAGGCGATGAAGAAAGTTAAAAATGAATATGGAAAAGGAATCAAAATACCAGGAGAAGAAACAAAAACCTTAAGGTTTGCTGATGATATTGTGGTATTAGGGGAGTCAGAAGAAGACTTCGAAAACATAATAAATGGCATGAACGTGGTTCTGGAGGAAGAGTATAACATGTGGATTAATAGTGGGAAAACCAAGGCGATGGATTGTAGTATGGGAAATAGTGGAATAACAAAGGGTGTTCGATTGGGAAGGTATATTTTGGAATAAGTTGAGGAATTCTGCTACTTGGGCAAAATAATAACTAGCTATGGTAGAAGCATAGTAGAGTAGTGTAGCAAAGGCAAGGAAGGCTTTCGCAAAAAAAGAGGAATTTACTTACGGGTAATATAAATGTGAATATAAGGAAATCGTCCGTATGAAGTGTGGTGTTATATGTGTGCGAAACGTGGACGGTAGGAGTTGCAGAAAGGAAAAGAATAGAAGCCTTTGAAATGTGGTGCCATAGGAGAATGCTGAAAAAGAGATGGGTGGATAGGGTGACTAACCAGGAAGTTCTAATCAGGATAGGAGAAGAGAGAACAATATGGATAACGTTGACCAAGAGCAGGGATAGATTGATTGGCCACGTTTTGAGACATGAGGGTCTTGTAAAATAAGTATTTGCAGGAAGTGTGTGGAGTAAGAGCGGAAGAGGGAGGGCAAGGATTGGATACGCTAAGCTGATTGGGGGGTGTGCTAGTTATTCTGAAATGAACACGCTTGCGCAAGATAGGCTAGCATCGAGGGTTGCATCAGACCAGTCTAAGAACTGAATACCACAACAACAAGAAAACGCCAATTGAAATACATTTTATAAGTTTAAGGAAGGGGTTTACTCACATAACCTCGGAATTCTTGTGGAACCAGTGAACGAAGACTTTCTCGGTGCAGTTGCTGCAGAAACAGTTCTCTTCTCCAGAAGATGATGACAGAGCACGTGATCGCCGAAACGTCGCGTCTTAATCGCAGCTGTACCCGAGTGGAAACCCCACAACTATTTCTGCATTCTTGTGGAACATTTTCTGGTAATTTCCACCTTCAGGAAAATCGGAAGCGGCTTCCTGTGCTCCGAAGCTCGTCGTGTCTCGTAATCCTTTTTCCTTGTTGCAGCTATGCACACGAACTTTTTCACAGGTTTCTCTCGATACTCGCTGTGTATGACAAATAAATGCTAACATGTCAACTTCATCGCCTTTACTTGCATGGTCTAGACGGTAAGTTACCAGTTGTTTTGACGAGGTTACCGAGAAAGACCCAGCTCTGGCATGCATCTGCTCTTGTGTATTATTTTTGGATAAATTTTAAAGTCGGTGATCGATCGTACCAAACTACTTTTGGGAACGCGTTCCTCATCCAAAAGTAGGATAAAGGGGTAATTATAAACATACAGCGAACGATCCTCTGTTGTTCATATCACGTTATCTGAACCTACGCGAGTCACTCATATTGCCAGCAGACACATTAACTTTGTTCACCAAATTTGAGGTTAAAATTTGGGAAGGTACTTCCTGTTTCCACGTAAAGGAAGAAGCTGATCCCGCGCTACACATGGTCATAACTGGACTTCGTATACAGTTCTACTGGAAACAGTAGAGTGCCCTGCGATTGTGCTAACTAATTGTAATAGGACTATTGTCTGTTTTGTGTAGTAGCTCCACGTGTTCATCGTGAGCTGCACTTGGTGACGGGATATGCCTTGGAATTTGTCAAAATATTGGCTTATGCAGCAGACTTTCCTTATGACATATACGAAACCACTCGACATGGTCAGGGACTTTTTGAAAGAATGATACTGTCCACTATTCCAAACGGAGGACATAACTGTTTGTTAAATATCTTATGGCATTTAGAACACGATAATAACGAATCAGTATATTTTACCACTAACAACTTAAAGACGAAGGACTGCCGAATATTTTCAATATTAATAAATTTCGAATCATTCCATGAATAATATCGTTGGGAGGAGTAATTATGAGCGTCTGCGGTAATCATTCAGAAGTATCACATTTCAGTGTCGTCATCTTATTCGATTAAAAGGTTCTTATCATAGTTTAACAGTCTGAAGTATGCCTCGTGTCTGCGATTAAGGGCACAACCTCGTGTAAAACTAATCTAATGCACAGATAATAACAAGAAAAACATTCGCTAATGTATTAATACTAATATGAAGACACAACAACAGCCTTCCTTACTGATTTGTCCTAACACTTTAGGAGTCCTGAGGTTACGCGCATAAATACAAAACTAATTAAAAGAAAAACCTTGGACGAGTACTCCGACCACGGAAATTGCAAACGTCATCTTATTGACTCGGCATTTTGCACACAGCATCTAGCGTGGATCTTTACTGCAATATTTCATTCCGAACAAGACGATTTCCTCATCAGGTTCACACATAAATAACACTTTCTTCACAAACCGTAACTACGTAATAAAGTACTCAGAATGTAGTACACAAAAGTGAAATACATGCAAGCTTTGTTTAGCCTTTTTTCTCCTGTTAGTTGTTAGGTCTGATCCCGAGCACAATCCCTTTCACTTAAAAATTAAATTAAAAATGTAGAAGAACAATTGAACGGTTTTGAAAGTAGGTACATTTTTATAATTACATTAATCTCACTACTTCGAAAATAAAGAAGTCAAAAAGCCTGTTAGGCATAAATAAATTTAATAGGAAAATTTTTGTAACACGACACTTTGGCCACATAGATTGTGCTTTGTACACATCCAAAATTTTAGCTCCTGACTTCATTTATTACATACACCTGATGATATTCCAATGGAGGGATCGCAAAGTCGTGTTACTATTGTGTACCACATTTTTCCTATTCAATTTATATCTGACTAATAGTCTGTTTGACCTATTCGGGTACTTCGCCCCTCCAACACCTTTTCATCATTTTCCAGACGATGGCTCGGTTTAACTTTCTTTTTTGCTTATTTTGAACAATACCGGCGATGCTGTTACGCTAAATTTAACGCAAATCGGCCTCATAAAGGATTAGTCAGGAACTTCACGTTTCCAAATTGTAAACGCATCTATAAGGAACTGCTCTTAGCACTATTAAATCTTTTAAGATTCATCCCTGCGATTTTCCAATAAAATACGGTAAAACGTGGTCGTTGATAGCGCTGACGATCAAGGCATGAGAAATCATAAAACAGGTTGAAATATTCGAATCCAGCCATTATTTCCCCTGATGCAATTTTTTTTGGGTTAACAGGCTACATGAGGGTGATCCTGAAACAGGCAACTCCCCTTTAATAGCATAGGAAGGGAATTGAAAAGTGGGGATGCGTAAGGTAGAGCAAGTTAGCCAAGGGTTAACTAGGGCCATCGGGCTATGATTTAAGGATCCTACCCGGTATTTCACCTAAAGAGATGCAGGGAAAACCCTAGAAAACCTGCATCAGGTAGGTCGGGCATTGGGTACTATTCTCACGCCCTTCCGAATGACGGGAGACGAGTTTGCTTTGGGGTCGCAGCATTCCCTTCTCCATGTCTCCACCAGTTTCAGGAGGAAGTTGGCCGACTGATACAATAGGATCAGCGGACAACTCTTGCCATATGCCCAAGGCCTTCGACCCCAGTACATATACCTCCTAAAATAGGTGAAGGTGTCTTAGCATGTGCGAACTTTGATAAAAAAAAACCAGAGAGAGTGCGAGGCATTCCCGGCATAATGAGGTGAGCCCCGCAGTCACTCTGGAGTGAAGCGCCTGCGAGAAAACTCCCGCAGCGCCTGTCTCCCTAATGCAATTTTCTACGGATCCAAATATATTTTGGTACTTCCACAATTTAGAGTGAGAAAATTAATAAGACTGCACGTGGAACTCACCTCCATAATGAAATTAGGTCTACCTTGAAACTTCGATTTGATAAATATTTTCCCTTATATTAAAAATGGTAATTTACACAAGCCGTGTAAAATGTAGTGAATTTTAAGAACATGGAAATCATCCACATCACGGCTTCCTTGAAAGAAATCAACAAATGCGACTGCAAAACTATATATTTATAAAGTTTCACAAAATCCTTCTTCTTCCGAAGCCCCGGAGAAGTTAACTTTTTTTTTCAAAAAGCAGCAAAAATTAATTCTCTCATACCCTCGCTTAACCTAAATCGAAATTTGTCACATTGCAGCACTTCTCTATCTTTCGTGGATATTATTGTCGTTGGGAAATCGTCCTTCTGTACCCAGAGATTAAGCAGGAAGAGTTTGTTTGCTGGAGGTTTGCCACGAAGCTTTTGGAATATCGCCCGCCGCGGCGAAAGTACGACAACCTCGGACGTCCAAATCTGCTCAATTTCTCTAAAAAAAAGTTAAAACATTGTTCGATTCTATTTAGGCTAAGATTTCTTTAAAAAATGGTCTAGTTGTCACTTAAGGTATAGTTTCCTTCGTAGATAGATATTTTCCGACGGTGAGAACTATACTATGAATGTCGTTATAGGCCAGTGTTTCCCAATCGTTTTATTTCTACTGCGCCCCACGTAAGTCTTGTCCCTCCGCCCCCTATGTAACATATACATATTATTGTATTAAAAACTTGAAGATACGCTAAATGAAGCCTAATTAAATCTTGTCCAGGACAAAACTTACAGCAGTCACTCGGAGATTACTAAGAAAATAACAGTAAGAAAATTATCATAGATGGAAAAAATTCAAGTACAAAATATGGAAAAAATTTTACAATATGTGTGGTAATTATTATTTAATTGTTAAATAATTTCAACAGTAAATGTGTCATTTCTCGATTAGTGTAGCAAATTCAGTAAGTCACTTGATGCTTGCTGCTGAGAGATTTTATATTGGGTTCAAATTCAGTCAACTTCAATCTCGAGTCTTTTCGTAAAAGTTCGATGCCTATGCATCGCCGAATACAGTACATACTATTCCCACCATTAGGGACAGTAAGCAATACTCTACCAGTAATCTCCAAACTTTGAGGTGCAACCCATAACGAAGGCTTATTTAAAATTGCGAGACCAACGAGTTTTCCTTCTGTACAAGTATAATCATAGCAGGCGGTTGATTTTTAAATTATAGACAAGCCCAGTTTCAATTTGCCCCCTGAACTATCAAATTGCCACCAAGTGAGGCGTGGGATCCACGTTGGGAAAGACCGTTCTACACTATTATTCAAAATCTTAAAGTACGCCGTAGGCCTTTAGTAGTATCCTCAGGTGTACTACAAATATTACAACGTAATAAAAATAATCAATTTGTCTAAAACAAATGCGAATAACGTGAGTGAGTCACTACAAATTTGATCTAATTTGCGACGCCGACGCCGACACTGATACTCCGTGGTAAAAATATTACCTCTAAAATGCTATGTACAACTTTATACCTTTTAGACGTCTCCTTCGGGAAAACTGTTTGGCATTGGTAAAGAATTATTATTAGACCCCATTTTCGAGCTCCGTATATTTAGTCCAAAATACTTTTGTACCAATCTATGGGGCTTCTACGGCCAGATTCAGCCACAAAGTTTGGATTGTTTGCCATATCAGACTCGTCACAAATTTAACATCCATATTTTTTCTCGCTTAATTTACAGCAGCAATGATATGTTTACATAGTAATAATTTTTTCAAGACAAGCCCATATTTATTATATTTTATACGAAAGAATACGGACGTAAACATGGTAAAGTGAAGGTGGCGGGTTTATTTATAGACACCGTGAGCCGTCATTGGTCGGTTAATACGGAGGTCGAAGATGTCGAGGACTCCATTAGCGACCCCACTTCTCTGATTGTTCACGAGCCCAGAACAATTTCGCCGTGGATATCGAAGACTCGATTCGCTTATATTGCGGGAAGAGGGAGGGGGGAATTGAATCAGAAAAAAATAACCCAGCTGCCTCATGAAAAAGAGAAAACACCAGCGGCCGTTTAAAAGAACCGTTTTCATCGTTTTAATATTAGTTTCTCCATTAAGTGCGAATTTCACGATAAAAATCGTGTTTTGGAGATATACAGTGGCGTCTTCTTCGGACTGGGCTGTGGCACTTTTATTTACAACGGGTAAGAAATTTGCAATTACTTGTGTTATAGCGGCTATGGAAATGAACGTACGAGTAAGGCTTTCCATGGTGTGTAAAATACTTACATGCGCATGAACCTGAACCATCGATTCCATAATAACAATTAAATGGTTATAAATACTTCGCTTTTCCTCATTCCCGTAAACATTCTTATTCTCGATGCAGATTAAAACTACGTCTCTAATATAGCGATTTCGTTAATACTTGGCTAAGACGGAATTCAAAAGTATTAATTACACAGCGATTAAGTGACCGTCAAGCAACGTATTGCAGGTAATGAATAAACCTTTCTCTACAACACGTAATTTCCCTATGCAATTGAACTTATCGACAGCTGGATACTTTGAACAGCTTCTTACCGATAACGGCTCCGTCTATCTGAAACATCATAAATGCGCTCAGCTCAGATAAAATTTGAACGAGGTTTCACGCGGACGGCAAACTCTCAGACAAACTAGTGTGTTCCAGTTCATTTCACGATTTTTAAAAAATCATGACAATTGCTTTCATTTTAAACAATACGACCGTTAAATTGAGGAAAATGTGTTACTCGAAACTGCAATAGTTTCGACCTTATAAAAGTGAAACACGTCCTAAAGCACAAAAGCGACGATTGTCAGTACATATTTACCTTTTTCCTGTCTTAAGTACGAACCGAGGAGGATAAGAATTGGGAATGGTCGCACTCGTGAGTAGGCAGGAGAGACTAAGATCTCTCCTGAAATCCCCACTACGCGTCTTGTCCTTCCATCGAATTACGTTATGTATTTTCCTGCGATTGGGTGCTGCAAGAAGCTACGTAGACGTGCCCCCAGCTCTCAAAATGAATACCACAGTAGAACTGTTTCATCACATGCAGACCGTAAACGTAGACGATAAATTGCATTATAGTACATCTACGTGCAAAGGGCACAACCGAATCATAACTTGCCGAAGTCTGAAATGGCGTTGGGAAAACTTTGGGTTAACAGACTACATGAGGGTGATCCTGAAACAGGCAACTGCCCTTTAATAGCATAGGAAGGGAATTGAAAACGGGGGATGCGGAAGGTAGAGCAAGGTAGTCCCCGGGCTATGGAGTAAGGATCCTATCCGGTGTTTCACCTAAAGAGATGCAGGGAAAACCCTAGAAAATCTGCATCAGGTAGGTCGGGCAATTGGGTACTATTCTCACGCCCTTCCGAATGACGGGAGAAGAGTTTGCTGTAGGGTCGCAGCATTCCCTTCTCCATGTCTCCACCAGTTTTAATAGGCAAATTGGCCGACTGATCCAATGGGATCAGCGGACAACTCTTGCCATATGTCCAAGGTCTTCGACGCCAGTACATATACCTCAGAAAATAGTCGAAGGTGTCTCGGTATGTGAGAACTTTGTTAGAAATCCCAGAGAGAGTGCGAGGCATTCCCGACATAATCATGTGAGCCCTGTAGTCTCTATGGGGACGAGCGCCTGTGAGAGAAACTCTCACATCTGGAAAAACCATTACGCAGAGATGGCCGATGGACAAGGAAAATCAGAAAAGACTGCGAGGGTCATTTCTTAAGCCAGCTGGAGCAGTTGTCCATTTAAAAGAGATCAACCGCTTTGGATATAATAATGGCAATAATGTAAAAATTAACGTCTGTGGAACTAATAGACACAAACCTGATAAAATAAAGAGAACTAATTAACAAATTTAGATATGTTGACATTTCGAAGTTGAGTTTGCGTCTTACTCAAATGTCTTTTATAAAGTAAACAGACAAAATTTGAAACAATCGAAAAAAAGGTATAATGTCGTATCTATTATTATAATAATGGCAATTGTCACTAAAAGAACCGCGAAGCGTTGACGTTGCGTGAAAGAATCGTTAAAACTCGCGAAAAGTATACGTATTTATTTACCGTGTAAATTTCAACGACAAATGCATTATTTCATAACAAGCAGGGATTAAAGAAATTTCTCGAAATGGCTGAAGTGTATCTGTGCAAAAAAAGTATGGTAGAATAAAATAATGGGTCTATATTGGTGTAATATGATCCTGCATTTATTTGGAGAGATCAGTTAATGGGGTGAAAGTTGATTAGTGTAATAAATAGGTTGATAGAAGTTCTAAATTGTTGCTTCGCTTTATTTTGGATATAAATCCCAGGGAAATACTTAATCGTAATGGCAGGCATAAGCGATTAGCAGGTAATTATTAACATTTGTTACGAGTATTTTATACGTTCAATATGAAATATGAATAAGTTCCTACTCCTTAGCAGAACTTATACATAAAATTAATGCCGCTAATAATTTTAATTAAACGCCTTTCAAAAATACTCTGGTCATGAGAATTTCTTCGTTTTATTGTAACTGGCATTCGTTTTGCCTATGGAATATTGTTTCCTTTAGGTCATGTAATCTGACTCTTGCACCGCTTATCCTACATTTAGTTTTAAACTTCAAGCACTGCAGCAATATTAATTCAAATAATTACGGTTCAACCACACGTGCCTTTTCCGTGAATGCAGAGTAAATAGACGACAATGAATGTGTAGCACGTGTCGGATATTTTTCTGTTTCTGAATAATTTGTCCGAATCTCTTTATTTGTGGGATCCGCTATGCGAGAAGACTGAAAAAGAATTGTATAAAATTTTGCAGCTATTGAGACGGCTTCTTCTTCTTCTGGGCCGCTATAGGATCATTAACCCCTCAGCATCGGCAAACAGATGTAGCAGGTAGAAATTCTTTGTCCTGGCCCCACTACTTTGGAGGCGGGGTTTGGGCGGCCTTAACACCCCCAAAATTGACGCTAAGACATCAAAATATTTATATATCCGTGATTCACGGGTCAGTTCACCATTCACACTCAATAATACTGCCAGTTTCTGCTAATACTGACCGTCAGATTGGCCGTGTAAGGGCCCCTTTACGGTAGGCGACTGAAGACTGTCAGTCTGGTTCACCGTGTAGG
Organism: Eucriotettix oculatus; assembly: GCA_034510155.1. Lineage (NCBI taxonomy): Eukaryota > Metazoa > Arthropoda > Insecta > Orthoptera > Tetrigidae > Eucriotettix > Eucriotettix oculatus. The sequence goes on along the minus strand of CM067380.1, from coordinate 52,729,197 downwards.
GTACTACCTGATTGACCCCTGGACTTTCACTCTGATTCATCATTCAGACTCACAGTCTGGATTGACTGTGTAGGGACCTCTTTAGACAAGACGAAATAGAGACACAATAGACCTTTCCGATGTGGGTCGCACGCCTCACAGGGGGGCAATTTAATTGTTCGGGGAGGCATTTCAAAAATGAGATCGTCGTGACCATCCACCTGATATGATTTAAAAGAAATTGATAATGCAGATAATGTCAGTGGCTTTGTGTGAAGTGTCAATACAGAACCAAGAAGAACTGTCTCAAACGCTGAATGATGAATCACTACAAGAACCGGCGGAATGGTTTTGTGATAAAACAAAAATAAAATGCCCAATGTCAACCAACTTGGCAAGAGAAATATTATTACCGTTTCCTTCTTCATGCTTAGCTAAATGTGGACTTGGTGCCGGAAATGATTTGCTACTAAAGAAAACAAGTCGATTGGATATCTTTAAAAGAGCAGACTTGAGATTGAAGCTGACTAAATTTGAACCCAATATAAAATCTCTCTGCAGCAAGACTCAAGCACAAACTTTTTAAGTATATCAGACTCATTCAGAAGTGACGTCACGTTGAATCTTGAAATTGTTAAATAACTAGCTGGGGACCGAGCGTTGCCAAGGTATTCATTTATATTGCATTTATTTTATCCTGTGGAAATCCACACAACTTGGAACCTATTATTATTTATTTTGTTTCTTTATCGTCTCCTATACTTAAGATAAGTTGTTATAAATTATTGCAATAATTTGATGTTTATGTCTGATCACTTTGCTGGTTTTTAGGTTTGTAAGGAAATTCAAAATTATGAACTTATATTCTTTTTTACATTACTTCTTAATTTATCTACATATTCCACTTGTCCTTAATTGACTGAAATTCTTTTTTTTTCCAGGGATTATATCAGTACAGGAATATCTTTGTTTTCTTTGCATATGTTGTGACTTTTAAGGGACGACACCAGGTTTATCGCCAAGGGGGACCTTGTCATATTGCTTCGACAAAACAATACAGTCCACATTAAAAGTCAATACGTACACTTACATGAAAGAAAATACAGACAGTCTAATACAAACAACGAGAAAGTGAGATCGAAATGATTCACAGCCTATTCATAATTAATTCTTCGGGGTTAGTAACTCGTGTCTTTGAGGAACGAGAATATTTACCTTTTTATTGGCTTAAGTTTATTGTTACTTCTGTGTTATTCTTGGAAGTTCAATTCCTTGGAACGGCTCCACTGAATTCGTATTAGAGAAACTCATGACGAATGAATTTTTATACAGCCCGTTTTGTAATATTCTAATATGAAATGGAGGAGTTGTAAATTTACAATTTGTTTACTGTGAATTTCAAGAATGATGAAAGAAGGATCCAAAACATTACGTTGTACATAAAGAATTTGAAAAATAAATTGTATTATTTTTGTATTCGGTAAATGTGAACTTAAATTTTAGTATAGAAATGAAGTATTTTGGAAGGTTAACGTGAAATAATTTATAAAATGATTACTTATAGAAAAATTCAAATTTTCGTCACTTGAAGTTTTCATAGTGAATACTTTTTATTACAGAGATGTTTTTATGGAAAAACATTGGAAGAGTGTAATTTCCCGTTCAGTATGTGATTATTTTTTTGATCAACAAAGAAAAGTTATGTCGCCTGAAGATATGCCACCTGTAATACCTACACCTCATCATTATCTTATTAGCATAAATAGATGTTACATGTTCTTCGTCGCCGTATGTATGACAGAAGGTATTAGATATAGTCTTGCACTATTAATATCAATATATGTGTACTATTCTTACTATTCTGTGCTCCAGCATTAAACGATATGAAGTCCTACTCTCCGTATTCTGTTTTGATTTCCACAGCAATGACGCCATACATTATAATTTTCTATGTCCGTAATTATCAGCTGTCTGAGAAAATTTATTTTAAATATACTCCTTAAAAGTGATAATAGATTACTTTAACCATGTTTCATTTTTATCCCAGCCGTTGCCAGGCGCTAAATATTAGCCATATTTTACTCGCTTGTTAATGTAATTCATCAGTGATGGGCAAACTACAGCCTGCGGGCCAGATGCGGCCCCCTGAAATGTTCTATCCGGTCCAAGCGACATTATTCCTAACCTAAGGAATAAAAAAAATACAAGTTTTAAGAAAAATAAACATTTTCCTCTTAATTTTTCTCTCTTTTGTTTTGGAAAAGCAGTGACATCACATTTTCCTTCATAATGTTTCAGTCATTAATAGGGTGTAGTATAATAAAAATTCAAGAATTTTGTAAAATGTATCAATTATAATTTTAAAAAATTATACGGGCCCACCCAAAGTTTTTTTCCTTTCCTTTGGCCCCCTTTTTAAAAAGTTTTCCCAGCACTGTAATACTCTATTACTGATTTTTCTCAACTGTACTGATATAATGCCATCTTCCCTTTTAATTCGCATTTATTTAATAATAGAAATAATTGTTAAAAAATGACTTTGTTTAAATTTTCAGATTGACAGTCAGTAGAGAAATTATGCTGATATTAGTTTTGTAGTTATGGAACCCTTAATTTAAGGAAAGCCTAATTTTTTCAGTATTACTTAAAAATGCATAACCATGAAATCTTGACCTCAGGAGCCAAGAAGGTTGTAGTCAAGTAGGGAAGATGATAGGTCATATATACATGCTTATTTAAAAACCATCCCAGAAAATAAAAAAGTTACCACAACAGAGCTTATTCAGCCTTTCTAACAGTTACCACAAACCTTCCACTATTCTGTCATTATGAGCCACACACACAAAATTAACAGATATGACACACAATTATCAACTCCATCCAGAATAAAATTCCACGGGTATATTCATAATCCAGTTCCACCAGAAGTCAAATATGATTTAAATTATGACTAAAAATGTTAAATTATGGTATTATTGCATGTTATAAAATCCTTTATAAGCGAATCTACTTTTTATTTCCCTCCCATAGTGATATAAAGGAGTACTATATACTATTTGGATATTGGAACTGGTATTTAAATACAAATAATAATTATCACAGAGTTACTCTGAAATAATGGCATTTATATTGTGCTGTGTGCACAACTTGGACAAAATGTAGCAGTCGCTCGCAACTTAGTTCTCATAAAAATTTTAAATATGCATGTCTAGACGGAATAATATTCGGTCTGTTTCAATAAAACCTTTCTGAAATTGGTAAATAAATTCATTTTTAGTTTTTCCATAACAAAATATGGTATTATTTATATATCCAAGTATAAAAGTGTATATTTTTTTAATACAAATATTTTGTACAATAGCTCTTTTTGGATTATACTTTTATGGTAATGACTGTAAAAGCTTCATTTGACAGCAGTGCCAAAACTGTTCAAATTAAGCTGTCGGTCTCAGAAAATATTCTGCTCCAACTGGCTTTGGCATGGCATTTTGGTCACAATACTTGCTAGGTGGCAATAATAAGCTATTTACAAATATTTATATTCATATCTTCTGTACACTGTTGTGTATCAAAATGGAACAGTTGAAATTCCTATCTTAATCCCTAAAATTTTCATCAAATCCATTGAGCCTTTCGGAGCCTATTTGAGGCAAACTTTCAGATGGACAAAATTTATGTTTAGGCATTCACACATGACAGGGATAGCTTAATGGATAGAACCTTGTTAAGGTTTTTATATCCTATATATATGAGTTAGGAAATGACATTGTCATGTTTATTAAAACAATTAATGGGGAAAGGACAGAGAGATAGAAAGAAGATGACTTACCTGAGGTTCATAGATGGTAGACACCTTGTGAGGTTTAGAGAACTTGAATTTTCGGAGGCACCGCCCCCTTCCTAACTTTCTGATGAAGGGGACGGTGCCTCCGAAAATTCAAGTTCTCTAAACCTCACAAGGTGTCTACCATCTATGAACCTCAGGTAAGTCATCTTCTTTCTATCTCTCTGTCCTTTCCCCATTAATTATATATATATATATATATATATATATATATATATATAGACACATTTACATATACACACCGCTGTAAATTCAAGAAATTTGAGAAATCCTTTCAATCAAGCTCAGCCTTAAAGGCCTTTATGGCTGGCTTGATTGTAGGCATTTTCTCTGTTCTTGAATGTTTCAGTCTTTCAGATATAACCTTTTATTTTCCAGTATAGCATTGTTAACTTACACAATTTTATGTACTTGTTATTACTTTAATTTGTTTCAGTACCACCTCTCTTTGTAATCGAATTCCTTCACAGAGTTGTCGACACTTTTGAAGATTATTTCAGTGAATGCACAGAAACAATAATAAAGGAACATTATGTTGTAGTTTATGAAGTAAGATTACTTTCTTGGTTGCAATATTGATTTGTAGATATGTAAATTAGATTACTAAAATAAAATTTGTTTCAGTTATTGGATGAAATGTTGGACAATGGATTTCCTCTTGCTACTGAGTCTAACATTCTTAAAGAGCTGATCAAACCACCAAATATTCTTAGGACAATAGCAAACACCGTCACAGGAAAATCAAAGTAAGTTTATTGAGTAGTATTAGACTATTTATGATCTTAAGCAGTATTTTAAAAACAGTTTACACAGTGTCCAATTTTATTTATCAGTCCATTTAGATAGCTTTTGACTTACATCATAATTATTCTTTAAAATTCTGGGTTTGTCAAAATTTAAAATTGGAATGTAGTGTGTTTATTTTATTGTATCTGACAAATGATCAGTTTCAATTTTTGATAAATTTTGAATGTAAAAGAATGATTATAACATAAGTCAAGTGCTATCTAATGGAAATTATAAATAAATTTGGAGACTATGTAAAAATTCTTTTCATTACTACTTGGTAAGATTATTACTTAATAGTTTTGTAGAAATACAATTATTGATGAGTTCTTCAACAATGCTTGTCTGAACTCGAAAAGTATATTATCATTAAAACCATTTAAGGAATGTTCTCTTAAAAATACTTTTCTAATTATAAAACATCATTATATGTGCTCTATGAACTTCAGGTAAGTCACCAACTTTCTTTCACTCTCTCCTTATCTTTCCTTATTAATTGTTTTAACTAACATGATAATGTCATTACCTGACTCATATATATGATATTATATTGTGACAAAGTCACACACATTGGGTAATTGGATAGTGAGTAAAGATAAAAGTAGGTGAGAAAGGTGCTGAGACATTATTAATTTGTAATTATTAACACAGACTTCTTTGTGCATAGCGTTAGTGCCACATTACCCAGTGGCCAGCTGTCAAATGTTCCTTGGAGAAGAACAGGAGTGAAATATACCAACAATGAAGCATATTTTGATGTTATTGAAGAAGTAGATGCCATTATTGATAAAGCAGGATCAACTGTTTTTGCAGAAATTCAAGGATATGTAAGTATTTTTAGTAAATTCTGGAACCTAGAAAGCTAAAAAAAATTTCACTTCATGGTATATAATGTTCTTATTAAATATGTTATAAGTTTATATCCTTTTTTATTAATTTTTCATGGGTCACAGTAGTTTTCAACATGCTCAGCTCTATTCTTCTGTTGTGTTATATTCTTAAATCTTAAAATCTTGCTATATCATAAAGTCTCTTTAAAAACATTATGAAATATACTTAAAAGAGTTTGCTTGTATTTTTATATATCATTTTTGTGTCGAAAGAGGGAATAATTTGCTTATAATTTAGACAATGGTTGTAATGTAAGAGAAACTATCTTTTCACTTAATGTAACCTACTGCACTCTTGATTGGTACTAATCTTTGTTTGCTCTAGTTCATTACTGATGATACAGTTTTGCTAAAATAGTAATTACATTAATTATAAATAGTTTTCATCAAATAATTAATATCAGCTATACAATATTTTAACAGATTGATTGCTGTATCAAGCTCAGTGGTATGCCAGATTTGACACTATCATTCATGAATCCTAGGTTGTTTGATGATGTCAGTTTCCACCCTTGTGTCCGTTTTAAGAGATGGGAGGTATGAATATAATATTCTATATAGAAAATATTGCTTTATGTTCATAATATTCTCAAGTATTTGCTCAGGCATATACTATTAAAAACAATATACTATACATTATTATTTTTATTGTGCAACTTCCCATGCTTGTATATGAGAGTAAACACATTGTTTAAACAAGAGTGAATTGGCAAACAATGTGTACAAAGTGGAATCTTAGCGACAAGTGGGACTCCAACCCGAATCTGCAATTCAAGCAGGCATGCATATTAGCACAGAGCCATGCCTGCAAACTGTAAGATTGGCAATATTGTACATAATTTTATTTTTGTAATTTATGTGAGCCAACACTTGTGTGTATATAATCAAAAGTTCTTTAAATTTCTTTTGTTAACTGGTTAAAGAAACGTTTCTTTGTAACTTTGAACTTTTCTTTCATTTACAGTCTGAGAGAATTTTATCTTTCATTCCTCCTGATGGAAATTTTCGCCTTATGTCGTACCACATTGGTGCTCAAAATATTGTAGCAATTCCAATTTATGTGAGACACACTATCTCTTTTAAAGATGTGGGTGGTGGTCGTTTGGACCTGACGGTTGGGCCGAAACAAACCATAGGAAGAACTGTAAGTATACAAGTGATCACTTTTTACATGAATCAAATATGTGAATCTGCACTTGTTTTTAAATCAGAAATTAAATAGGTAATAAATTTGACTGTTACAACTCTAAAGGTCTTTATTTTTGCAAACATTTATTATAATAGTATAGTTTGCTTTGAGATTGTCGATATGTCTATTGATGGATGTAATGGTTTAAGTATATATAATTCGATAATATGTTCAGAAGTTTTTTTTTCTCTTTTAGAAATATAGCTATATATTTTAATGCCTACAGTTGGCAATCAATGTAAAAGTTAAAGTTACGACTTGAGACTTAAGTGCCGGGGAAATTATGTTCATTGTTAGCCCTCACAGTTATACTTATTGTGAACACCGAGTGCTGCCTCCGCTGAGCAGCGGCATCGCTGGTAGATCTGCTTCGTTGAGGATTGGCCTTTTGCAATTCAGGATAAGATTAAGGGATTCTTTTTTTTATTATTATTTAAATGTTTCCCAATTTTGTTGGGATTATTATGTGGTAGGGCGATAATGTTACACCACTTCTGTTTTCCTTCCTGTAAATCTTCTGACATGTTTTGTCTGTCACTTTATACTTTCTCTCTCTGTCTTTTGTGTCCACCCTCTCCAAATAATTTGTTTCTCTTTCACTGCATCTCTTGCCATGTTACATTTTTCCTTTTCCTCAGTTCTGCCACATGCAAATACTGTACATTTCACAATTCCTTGCTTGAATTCTTTAAATTCCTGCTCTACGCTAGCTACTTCACATTTAGGAATTAATTATTTTAGTTCTCTTTTAACTTTACTATTATACCAAGCCTTAATTTACCTGCCATAATTTTATGGACTCCTTCATGATCTTCACTTGGAATGGTGATGACATCTTCTGTTGTCTTTCTCTCTCTAAACCAATATCAAATCAGAACTGCCACCTTATTGTGTGCTAGTAGTCCTAGTAGAACCACTCAGGTTAAAGTATGGATACAAACAAAGAGCAGTCGGCCAAAATCTGTCCTGGATTGTCAGATTCCCCTTGTTAGTATTTGCCTGAAGAAAAATACCGGACAGTAGGTATAAAATGCCTCTGTGTATGGTGAACCTTTCCTAATAATAGCACTAAAATTGTTTTGGGTGATAGTCATAGACCCTACAAGCAAGATGCTTATGTAATAATTTGAGCAGTAAAAATTTCTAATAAGTATCTTTTGCATATTAGTTTGTATTTTTGCAATTAATTGTTTCTTTGATGTTACAGGTAGAATCTGTTGTAATAGAGATTCCTATGCCTAAGTCTGTGTTAAATTGTTGCCTAACTCCTAATCAAGGAAAATACTCTTTTGACCCAGTCAGCAAAGTGTTGACATGGGATATTGGGCGGATAGACACTGCTAAACTGCCAAATATACGAGGAACTGTGAGTTATCTTGTATTTAAATTTTGTTACCTTATTTTACATGATGAAAAAATATACTGATGAATAGACTTATCTATTCTAACACTCGTCCCCTGGTAAATAGACATTGAAAATTATCTGAGAACTGCAATGTGCATATGTAATATAATTATGAGTAGAAAAACTCAGATGTTGCATTTAAATAGTTTGAGACACAGCAGAACCATTATTATGCGTGAGTTTTGCGATGTAAGTGCCATTTTAAATTAAAAACTCACAAGTATATATCTATATTATCATTTCTAGTTTTATGTGAAAGTGTTTACTTTCACCTACTTTTAAAGATAATTTCCTCCAATATTAAGGCACTTTTTATATTGTAATGAGAAAAAAAATTTATGATAGCTGAAAATATGTATTCCCAAGACTAAAAATACACTAGGGCCCTTAGAATTTTGTGTTTAAGACCCATACTGGATGAGGTAAATATCAATGTTTATGTAAAGTTGTCTGTTTTAAATGTAAATTTGAAAGTCTTGTACATTATTTCTCCTGTAAAATATATACTGTAGCTATTAAGTTTTCTCAAAAATAAAATAAAGTAGTCTCCGCCATTTACATTACTGTATTTTAGGTTGGAAGCTATTTATTCCTTAATTGTTATTTAATACAAGTGACTTTTCTGTGTGTTTTTTGTAATTGAAAGTAGGAATGTTACAGTATACTGTTAAATCAGGTAGGGATATGTCACTTATTTAAGAAATAAATTGTTGTTTGCAGATAAACCTTCAGTCCGGTGCTCCGGCAGTGGAATCTAATCCATCAATCAATGCAAGTATTTTTCATGCTGAACTATTGGTACTGTATGTAATAGGGTAAATGAGTTTCCATTATATTTTCACTAATCATTACGAGGTTGAGTTGGGAAGAAAAATAAACACGATCACGGTAGCGGGATGGAAGTTCAGGGATATTTTTGATTTAAGCTTCATACAAATTTGTCTGTTCTTGAATATATTTAGTCAACAGATTTAGCTAGAAAGTCTTCATTCAGTTACAATTGGTTTGTATAATCGAAATGTAATGAAAATATTTATTCTTGTAGGTACAATTTACGATCAATCAGCTGGCTGTGTCAGGTTTGCGAGTAAATCGTCTGGATATGTACGGAGAAAAATACAAGCCATTTAAAGGAGTAAAGTATATTACAAAAGCTGGACGCTTCCAAATTAGAATGTGAATTATGTAAGTAACTATTATCTATGTATGTAATGATAAAACTACTTTCATGTACAAGAATAAAATTGAAAAGATTACAATTGTAAAACTAACATGTTTTATGAATTTAGTTTGTTAAAGATGTTTAATAAATTTTTATTTTTATACACATGAAGTGGATAAATTATTTATTTTTCAAATAATGATTGTTGCAGCAAGCTGTTCCACATGTATCCAAAAATATTGTTATACTCTATAGCAGTTGCATTAAAAAAATTCCATAAATTTATTTGAATAAATGTCATTATCTAAGCCAGTGTTTCCAAGACTATTTTGGTGGTGAAGTACTTCAATTTTCCCAGATACAATATATATATATATACACATTTTAGTGAAAGTAGATGTTAAAAGATGAAAACAACTGAATGTATTTATTTAATTAAAATTGTTTTCATGACCAAGAGTGCCCATTAAGAAAGTAATATAAAATTAATTTCAAGTCATTCCAATTAATTTGAATATAGATATTCAAGATGATTTTCATAAAATTGGGTATTATGCGTGACAGTTTAATCCCATTTAATTTATTTCAGCACTTCGTTTTGATTAAAGCATGATAGAAGTATCCCGTTTTATATACATATTTTGTCACTTGCAGAAGAAGAAGTTCATTACTTAGGAATGTTATTTTCCCACAATACAGTAAAAGTCATTCAGGTGGGTTTAACCATTTCAAATTAGTCACCATTAAAGTGAATGTTTCAAAGTCAATTTAATAGCCACTGGCAGATTTGAATGAAGTTAAAAATGGATTCCATGCTCAAGAATTTACCAATCAATTTTTATCAACTTACATGTGAATGCCACTTAAACCTTTGTCTGTTATTGTAATTAATTCAGGATGTGTTCATTTAAATCACTTGATGTTTTAATGACAGTAGTGAATACTGCTTCTCTTCTTTCTACATTCTTCCTAAAACAAAACTGATCTTCCCCTAACTCTAAATTCTATTTGTCGTTCCTTCTATATACTATTTTTGTTGATATTTTGCATGCACGAGATACCAAACTAAATGTCCTATGCTTATTTGTATCTATCAGCCCCAGTCTCCTTTGGTATGGGTATAATTATGTTCCCTGTTTCGTAGATTTCACAAACTATCCTGAACAGCCATGATATTGCTTCTTCGTTTGACGATCTTGTCAACTCCGCTGGAATGGTGGAGTATTCTTATTTCTCTACAGGTTTTACACTGACTGTTGTAACCAGACAAAAAATATATTGTCATTAATTTTAATGGGGATGTTTTTATAGGCTATTAATGGAAGTGAGCCTATCATACTGGGCAATTGTGGTATACAAACAACAATGTTGTAACAAAGGCATCTACAAACAGTTCTGGTTTAGAGGTCAAATGACTCTGTAAACTGAATACTGACAGGTCACCATGTCATAACCGAGGTATGAAACTAAATGGTAAGGAAAAAGGGTGAGGGTGGCCATTTAGGGTCACCAATGACTTGGTAGGATGTGGATAGAACAGTGCTACATCTGAAAAATTGTTTTCCTCCTGCATCTGAATCATTCTCCTGAAACTACTTGGGATCAATTCAGAAGACAAGCTACTACAAAATTGTCACCTTAGTGTTGTTAGTTTGAGCTCCTTTGGCAATTTCATTTAGTATACAACAATATTATGTAATACCAAAACCACAAAGTATAAGTTGGAAAATGCTAGGTTATTTATTTAAACAAAACGTGTAATATACTTTCAAGGTAAAATAACTAACAGCTTTTATCTTTAATATTGTAATGAATTGATGACTTGTCATATTTTGTTATGAATCAAATTACATAGTCACATTTATCATACAAAATTTTACTAAGAAAATTTATAAGATATTAAGACTCTTTTGTATATTATATTGTGATTAATTTGCAACCCGAAGAACAAACGTGTGGTACTAAATTATAAGATGTTTACATGAGAGTTCTTTCTTGTGCTATCAAGGTAGATGCTACCTAGTTTATTTAACACATTGACCACTGGTGACAACAACATGGCATCATGCGTGATCCCTTACCCTGGGTGGGTAACGACACGTCCCTCTGTTTCAAATGCTCCCATCTAACTCCAGCATTAAGAAACGAAAGTTGTTGAAGACTCCAGCAGTAATTTTTTAACTGGGTATTACATTGACATCTTGAAGATGTCCTCAATCAATCAACAACTCCCGTTATGCTTCGCTATACGATACAAAATTTTTACTGTGTAAGATTCAGGAAATAGATATCATTTTGCCAACTTAAACAATTTTTTAGAAGAACTTATGCAACCATCATGTCTGCAAGTTATACGTAGCTAGAAATTTTAGTTTAGTAGTTACTCAGAGGTGTAGCCAGGGTTTCGCGAATTATTTAAAAAATTATTAGTTTTTTAAATTAAAAAAAGAATTATTTTCTTAAATACTTAATTTGTTCAAGTTCTTATTGTAGACAGTAAATTTTCCCAGCATAGATGAATGATGAAATTCTCTCGGGATTACGGTCAGGTAAGTTCTTTGAAAATGTGCAACATTTCAGTAACTGACCATGTCATTATCTTCCAAGAAGAATTGCACATTTTGACTGAAATGTGTACAAGAAGCACAATTAAAAAAATTTTCTTTCTACATTTTTAAATTCATAAGGAAAGTATATGCACCTGAAGAGATTCTCAAGTAGGAACGATATGTTGTGCTATTTTAAATGTTCAAAGTTTTTCATTAAAGTTTTGTCTGGCAATTTGGCTGTTATTAATTTATTTCACTTATATCATTTGGCAACCAGGGACAAAAAGATGTCACCCCGATAGCTACGCCACTGGTGTAAACATGACTCTGCAATGCCCTTACTCTAAAGTTGAACAGCAATGTGTCTACATGCACACCAACATGACCCTATCTACACAAATCACTTTTCACACAGCAATCTTTTCGAAATATTTTTACACATCTGCTGAAACAATCTTCAAATGTATTTTAAAAAAAAGTATAAATCAAATTGAATTGATAAAACTTAACGATTTTTCAACAATCTTTGTCCAAGTAAAACTTTTTATTAGAAACAAAAACCCTAACATGAAGCTCCTGAAAAGGCGTCAATTGGGCCTCTGCAAAAAAAACTATTATCATCTTAAATGAGGAACACCTTTTCCTTTATTACTTTAACATTATAGGCTTGTATATGGTACAGCTGTCTTAAGCAGCATCATATGCACAGGCTATCATGAAATTTATAACATGATGCTGTGAACCACACATTACATTAAATATATTTACAAAGAAAGGATCATTATTTTACAGTATAGGATGTCACGTCGGTATCACATTAAAAATCATTGAAAAAGATACTAAACTGTCTTTGTAGTTCTATATTCAGTAGACCTCCTGTGGTGTCACTGTCTAGTACCACAAAGGTACTGGTTTGAATCCTGGCACGGATGCTTGTGTGTTTTTACAAACTGTGAAACCCAAGTACAGCGAGTAAAAATGAGTTACCCCATAGTAGTTGCTAATTACCACAGCTGTTGATGAGAATTTAAATAAAGATATAAAAATAATAATAAATTTACATCTAATATTCCTTCAGGTATTCAGAGATTTAACATGTTCAATTCCAATTATAAAGACACAGCGCCACGATTGTACTAACAGGAAGAACATATTTTAAATAAATAATGCAAAACTTTTAGTCTGGGAGGGGTAAGGGAAATTATTTCATAAATTCCTATATTATATATTAAATTCTTTAAATAAAAAATTGATATAAATAATATATATTATTTCTTAATTGTTTTTGCTTTAAAAGTCTTGGACCTCTCAGCTGGTTTGGACATAAGTAGAGATACTTCATCATTATTGACCATAGTCTTCGACCGGAATTCTGACGGGAGACGCATGCGTCCTGAAATTAAAACAAAGCATTATAATTATTATTTAAAACACTAAGAACAGCCATAGGCATCTATTCTAAATGGGCATACGTTAAATTATCAAGATATACTTTTAATGAATATTTTTACATTTGTATAGTTGATAAATAAATTGAGAATTTAGTCATATACGGACAGAATATAATGGAAATTTTAAAAGCTTAGAATTGTGTTTCCTCCGGCTTTACAGAACTTTTCAGGTGAATTAAAGTCTTATAAACTACCGCCAATAAATCTTTTGAAGAAGTTTTACCATCCTTGGAGATCTCAGAAATATACAAGTTTGCATCTCTTGGAATATTATTCAATTTTGTATGTATCATTTCATAAATTAGCACAACCTGTCCAGAATTCTTGTATACAACCAATCAAACCTGAGATCCATAGAAAAAAATGTTTTGTAATGACAGTGTGTTTATCAACAGAAACTATGATGCTAGAACAATGTCCTTTTAGATGAGTTGTTGAAGCCTGTTTTGTTTGGCATTACAGTTTCATCATGAAATTTTATAAACCATCAAATAGATACCACCTGATTCCAAATTTTTTACAATTCTTAAGGATTTACGAGTAATACTGACTAAAATATTTGACAAAAGGATATGAATTTGAATCAACTTTTTCTGAAATGGTAAAGCAATAGAAATTATTTGCTTACATTTAACAAATTATACTTCCAAATTCTCGAGATATTCAAAACAAATCAATAGAGAGGTATCTATTAAAAGAATTGTGTTTTCAGTGTCAGAGGAGGAAGCAATTTATTAACATATCTACCATAGTAGAGAAGCAGTAAGGGATGAAAGGCCTTTTTCAAGATCAGTCACGACTATTTCAGCGAAGAGAAGATGTTACGACAACAATTAACTGTCCACATGAGATCCTTGTATTAGGTGGTGATATTGATTATAAAAAATGAAAAAGTTAGAATTCAGGTAAAATTGAGGGCAATCAATAATTCATATAATTGAACAGTGATATACTGACTGAGAATGTGCTACCTTGATCGAAGACAATCGATAACTAAGTCGTTGGGTGAATAAGGAAACGTCAAAAGAAAATAATTTATGGTCCGGGGGTACAACTGTATCTTTCAAAGATTCAAGAAACTGTAGAATGGCATGTTTAATCATTAAGGCCATGTGACATTAATGAGTGTAGAAATTTTTAGAGAGAGAGGGCTAAGAGTTGTAGCTGGGGTACACCAGTCTGAGGACTCCTTAATGAAATAAACCAACCAAGTCCAGCCTACTTCAAAGAAAATGATATAGACACTTGGCAACCTACTCTTCTCTAGCACGAAAAAGATACTAAACTGTTGTTGTAGTTCTATTTTCAGTAGACCTCTTGTGGTGTCACTGTCTAGTACCACAAAGGTACTGGGTTTGAATCCTGGCACGGATGCTTGTGTGTTTTTCCAAACTGAGAAACCCAAGTACAGCGAGTAAAATGAGTTGCCCCATAGTAGTTGCTAATTACCACAGCTGTTGATGAGACTTTAAATAAAGATATAATAATAATAAATTTACACCTAATATTCCTTCAGGTATTCAGAGATTTAACATGTTTAATTCCAATTATAAAGGCACAGCTCCACAATTCTACTAACAGGAAGAACATATTTTAAACAAATAATGCAAAACTTTTAGTCTGGGACCTACACAATGTTCGACACTTATTTATTTACTTAAAATATTGTGTAAAATTTCTCCCAAATTAAGATTTAAAATTTACCTAAATGTTTCGTGACTATTGGAGACGGTCTAGTTTTTGGAGTGCCTGTGACTTTTTTCTGAAACAAAAAACTATCAGTTGGCATACAAAAAATTGTGAAATATCATAATGAGATATCTTTATGGTATAATTGAAATCATTAAGTATAGTAAATAGAAACAGACTCTCAACAAGAGTGAAAAATTAAATTAGAATATGATCACTACTTCATAAGCTGGTCTGCTTACTTAGGCTGCGGGAGGCAGACGTGAATAACAAATACTATGCCATTTTGTATTACTTAGTTTTAAAAAATTATGTCTGGTAAATGACGTCCCCTATTGTTAACAACTTGACCTAGCCTTCCCCAGTTCCTGTCCATAGTTATTTGTGTAATTTCCAGTTGAATGACAGCCACTGCCTGAATGATTGACTCCTGACGTGCTTGCAGGGTTTTGGGACAATGTCTGTACATTTGTGCCTGTAAGTTTCCCCAAAGCAACAGAGAAGACGTCCAGGAGAAAAATTGCTAGGGAACTCTGTGAAGTGTGTGCCACACTATTGTGGCTACTGCTATCCATCATATCCCCACCACAACTCACACAGCACCACCTAAAATTATTTTAGAAAGGAAATATTTCTGGGAGGAAGTTTATCCTCTCAATGTTGGGTTGGAGTTGTGTGTGTTCTGTGTGAAAAATAATTGTACTCACCAACATCAAGCCAACTGCACTAGTGTAATCCACAGCTGGCAAGGGGCTATTAATATTCAATTTTACAGAGGCAGCTACCTGCAAAATTGTTCATCAAAACAAATTAATGTTAAATATTTAAAAGTTTAAGAATACATTACAGTTAACCTTAGAGGAAATTATTTCTTCTATGTAAAATTTGACACTAAAGAAGAGCAATCACTATTCTGATCAACCATCTAAAATATTTAATTGAATTTCTGGGTTTTAATTAAAAATATTATTGGATGTCCCAGTGTCCAATTTGGAGAATTGAATTTTAAGTAGATATGACGTTACACTTTGATACATCTGAAAAGCAACTTGCAAAGGAATTACCTCTATTATTCTTGAAAACAACTTTCAGATTCTATGGAAGGATATAATTATCTAAATCCTAACCCACCCATATCATTTAATAAAAATTCACATATTCCTCTAAGTTGATGAAATGTCTGCAAATATTATCTTAGAAAATAAAATTGAATGCAGATTAATTTTACACAAACATTCTCAAATCAATAGATCAGTTATACTTCACTCACGGGTTTTTGTGTCTGATAAGGTTGACTACCATCACTGTTGTCAACACTCCGTTTCACAGCGACTATTTTCTCGGCCTGTAAAGTAAACGGAATCTGAGAATAAACACTATTCTGGCACATGTGTTGGTAACAGTTGTCAGGTTTTGTCTTGGAATGACCTGATGAAAACAATAATTCAAAGACGATACGCATTTCAAACTAATGACTGGGTTGAAATGTTTATTTTAACAGAATATATCTAATATATGTATCTCAGTATGTCTTGATAAGTTAGGAAATTATAAGATTAAAAAGGTAGCAAATAATGTGGTAAACTTGAAAGTAAAGAAACAAAGATCATGATTTTATTTCAAACCATTGTCAAATATTTTGTAACATATATAAAGAATTACTGTAACAAAATTTCAAGCAAGAATTACATTTACTATGTTCCCTACCTTTGAGAGATGTCTTTTTGGTTTCACATTTGAGATGAATTGAGGAGGGTTCACATCAATATACTCCCGTACAACACTCCCACATTTATTTTGTGGTTGCAGTACAGGTCTCTCTGATTTTGTGTTGCCAGGTATAATCAATTTATCATTCCCATTCACAGAATCTAGAATTAATATAAAATATGTTCTAGTTAAAAATCACAAATAAAATGCCTACATAATAATAATATTTAATAGCTTCTAAACCAATTTTCAGATAGAGGTAATTCTTTCTTTCTTTTTTTTGTATCAGGAGGTAAATGAAATGTCAGTTAACATAAATGTTCAGATTATTTTACAAATTTACTTTTTATTAGACCAACATTGTCTTTTAGGACATTCAATATTGTTCCTAAAAGTGCACTGATCCTGCAAAGATATGGAAAGTTCTCTAGAATGATAGAACCTCAGTATAACATTGACTATTAGAATGAAATGTAAAAGCTGGCTAGGTAGGAGGTGTGCAAGTCGCCAACAAAGTTTTGTGAAACTAAGCAATGTTGTTTAGGAGTAGTGTTATTAGGGCTAATAAGGATAAAAGGAATGTAACAAATTAAGTATCTGTTAAGCCTAAAATAACTAACATTTTATTTAAGTAATGATACTTTTTACTTAGTTAATACATAGGCAAAATGTTTTATAAGTCACACTGAAGATGATTGAGACACATTATATGCAAACACACATTTTATTTTTCTGGGAATCTATACACATTACTTCAAGCTAATCAGACCAAAGAGATGGTTCAAGTATCTTCTTCTTATAAATATAATTGATTGTTTCTGTGCATCTTTCTGTATGTGTATGCTGCATAAAAATCTAAATGTGTGGAGCAATTTCAACCAAATTTTGTGTTCCTTGTGACCCAGAATCAAGCAGGTAGTGTCAGGGCGAGACACCACTACCACCCTTGGGGACGAAGGTGTATGGGACAGAAATTTAAAAGGTGCATAAACGGCTGATATTATCATGTGATTAAATGTTTTTAGGGGCTAGTGAGATTTATAATGTTTCTACTTATGCAGTTTGTGTGAAATTTGAACCCCATTTGCCATGGGAGGGGAGGGATGAAGAAGTATTACATAAAAATAATGCAAAAATAATTGAGAAATGTTCATCCAGGGTTGTGGTAGTAGCACAGTCCAATTCTGACATTCAACATCTGTAGTAGTTCAGTCCCAGGGTATGGGTGGGTGGAAGGTTTGACTTTCTATTATATAAAAATGATGTGAAAATGACTGTGATTTGTATGAGTAGTCTATATTTCTCTATTATTGTACTGGGAATGTTTTTAAATTTTCTTAAAGTATTAGGAGTATATTTGACTCCGGGTATAAGGAGTTTTTTCACTTGTCTCAACATACCAGAGAATTTATTTACATTTTATCAGATTTATTATAAGGTTCTGTGCTTCTTAACTGTGGTGTTCAAAATGGGGAAATCTTTCCCTACGCTCAATTCCATCCATATGATTCGTATCTTGCCTTCTCAATGATTTATGATTCACTCACAGTCAGTTTTATTAAATAAAAACTTAAGCTGTCTTGCTCAATCTTCTTGTACCTTTCTGCCACTTTTGCTTGTGGATTTTCTCTCTGCTATGTCTACAATTTTCCTAGTTAAACTTAATTCTTATCTTGATTGTCCTTTTTTTTACTTGGGCATTGGAATACCCAATAAATACTTATCATAATGATACTGACGATTATTAAATATATACAATATGCTCACCATTTCTGCACATAAGGAAATTAGAGGTTCTTTTAGACAACAGATATGAATTGGATAATATAGCTAATATTTAAAAGCATTAGTTTGAGATTAACTATGATCAAGTTTGTTATTAATGACATCAGGCAGTAAGCAATTAAACAATTTTATAAATATACCTACTTGACAATTTATAGTCTTCATCATGTGAAGCTTCTTTATCAGTGCCATAAATATCACATCCGTCAGGAAGAAGATGGCTAACATCGACACCATTATCATCAGTCAACATATACTTCATGCCATGAGATAAGAGGTTTTCCACATTTTCTAATGTATCATTCAAATTGGTTTCAGAATGCTCAGAATCTGATTTTACTTCAGGAGAGTCAAACATGTCAGTATTCAGCAAATCAACTTTTTGTTTCTCATATACAATGCTGGAGTTTAAACAAGGAACACCTGAAACAAATATAGTCAATTACTACTTTGGAATAAGAGACATACTTATTATTTTGAGATTTAAACATATATATTTGGCTTGCAGAAATAGTTCACAGGTTTCCACTTGGGTACAGCTGTGATTAAAATGAGACATTTCGATGACCATGTGGTGGTCAAAATGTCGCGTTTTAATCGCAGCTGTACTCGAGTGGAAACCAGTACCATTTTGCATAAACTACACTGGGAAAGCCTTTGTTCTCTAAATACATTTGACTTAACTGTAGAGATTCTCTCTTTTCAAAGAAGGAAGTGTATATATCAACGAAATGAAAGGGTAGTAAAATTCAAAACTAACTAAATAATGAATATTTTAATTTTATTTTCAATAACTTGTTTGCAAAGTTTCTGTGTATTATTCATTATTTTTGTTATAAAGTCCTTTAGGCTTACAGTATGTAACTGCCAGATAGTGTAAGTTAAAAGGAACAATAAATTATTTTATTAAATACATCAAATGCCTGCTCCTACAGGAAAATTGTATTTTAGGTTGAGAGGTTTCACTTAAGATACCACAGACTATATTTAAAAAATTCAATCATCAATATTTATGAACAGTGGTTTAGCATTTAAGATAAATAATGATTATGCATACTTGTCATGTTAGAGTCCTCATTATGTGGGTTCTCTTTATTGGAATAAAAAATATCACAACCGTCAGGTAAGTAGTGGCTAATATCTACACCATTATCATCAGTCAACATGTATTTCATGCCTTGTGCTAAGAGATTTTCTACATTTTCCAATGTGCTATTCAAATTTGTGTCGGAACCTTCTGAATCTGGATCATTCCCTCTGCTCACTCCATCCTCAAAACTATTTTCAAATCTCCAGTTGTGATCCTGAAGACACTTTTCAACATCAATCTCGTCTACAAAAGATATGTTCTCTAAGTTCCCGTTTAAAGTCTTATTTTTGGTGTTAGTGGGACAATGACTTGCAAAACCTGAAATCATTCCATAAAACAAATTAAGAAACGTGATATGATTCTAATATAAAGAAGTATATTTTTTGGCATTTAATGATGACTTAAATAAGAGTGGAACAACTACCACAAATGACCAACACTACTTCAGGAAAGATTAGCTCTTAGTTTAAGAAACGTGAGTGTTGTAACTTTTATTAGTAACGAGGAGACGACACTGTTGTTTAATTAATGATTTATTTAAAGAACAAAGAGGTACAAAGATAATATAATATAAAGACAAAATAGTACTGCCATCTGTGGCTTTTATCAACCACCCTTACAACAGTGATAATGGTAGGTAATTAAAGTAGTAGTTTATAAACATAATTAAACAATTTAGTAGGTATGTATTAAAATATTATAAAGACTCGTACAACTCATTCAGTTCTGTAAGCATACTTTTGAACAATATTATGTATTTCATTTCGGAATTGCAATTTATTTGTATGAGGTATTGTTTTCACAATTGGAATAAGCGATTCAAAAAATTTTAAGTCATCACATTTTTCATTATTTAACTTGTTTTGCTTTAACAACAATGTATTCAAAGTTTTCCAAAATTGATCCCCTGAAATTTGAACAAGAGTTTTTACTTTGCGGACATATTCAAGATCAGGAGTGTTTGTGCATGTAGGTTTAGGTGGAGCTAGTTTGGGAGTTGCTCCAAAATCTGTATCAGTGACCTCAGTCCCAGTGTCCATGGCCTTGTACAATTTACTTGTCATCTTAGAGTCCCCATTATGTGGGTTCTCTTTATTGGAATCAAAAATATCGCGACCATCAGGTAAGTAGTGGCTAATATCTACACCATTATCATCAGTCAACATGTATTTCATGCCTTGTGCTACGAGATTTTCTACATTTTCCAATGTGCTATTCAAATTTGTTTTGGAACCTTCTGAATCTGGATCATTCCCTCTGCTCACTCCATCCTCAAAACTATTTTCAAATTTCCAGTTGTGATCCTGAAGACCCTTGTTAACATCAATCTCGTCTACAACAGATGTGTTCTCTAAGTTCCCGTTTAAAGTTTTATTTTTGGCGTTAGTGGGACAATGACTTGCAAAACCTGAAATCATTCCATAAAAGAAATTAAGAAACATGATATGATTCTAATACAAATAAGTATATTTTTGTGACATTTGAATATATGACCTGGGGGAGGAAAATTTGAATAGTATGAACGTAAAGCTCAATTTTAAACTCATGACCATAAATTATGTCTACTAAGGCCATTATTAAAATAACTAACATACATTTCACCATATCACAACAAAAATACTCCTATTTATAACTTTATGTACAATGATATTTCACACAACCATTCAAGACTTCTGTAATGTTTTACCAAAGCAAAATTACACCCACAGTGTGTAGCTACAACACTATAAGATCATCCTAATTGCAGAATTTTAATGAGTTTGTGTTAAAGCTATCTAATATAATACTAGAAGAAAATGTTTGTTGCTTCAAAAGACTGAAAATTTATAATTGTGGAATATACAGATTATATGCTCATTATAATCCTGATCAAATGATGGTTTGATAAAACAAACAATAGCAATTATAGAAAGAAATATGAATAAACTTCTTAAATATAGGTTCGATGATGTCCATCATTAGAGAGGGTAGAATTTACAATGAGACTAGATTCTTTCTTTCAGAAATAAATGGTTTTCCTCAGCATCTGCAAGGAAAATTGAATTTATTCATTTGTTTTGTCTCCTTACATCCATTACATAGAATGTTGTATCAATATGACTCATAAATAATGCTTAATTAAATTTTTTTTACAGTGGTGTGATAACTCCAGGTATTGTGTTGCCAGTACGTTCAGAACCATCCGAGATGTAGAGAATAGTGAGCAGTAATTAAACAATAAGATAATAAGAGGTGATTGCAAAAGGGAGAATATGAAACTTAGTTCACTTTCAAGTAAATGAAAATGAGGAGTTATAAAACAAGAGTCTAAACAATCATAGTTTCACATTTAATTAATACTGCCTATTCCCAGAGAGCCAACTTGGCTTTCTGTCCATGAGCTTATGATAAACTGCAGAAATTCACAGTACCATGATCTAAAGTGTATTGCGCCTTTGACTGGTACATTTTAGGAATTCTCATTTGGTAAATTCTTGTGCTGCTATTTCCTTCATATCTTATCCTTGTGAGTCACACACAATGGAATGACAAAGGCATGATTACAAGTGTCAAATCATGGCCAACCATATCAAGCCACAGTCAACTACCAGACCATCATGTTAATATAAGAAACCAGAAAGGAAAATACAGTATATTCATAATTAGGTGCATAAAATATTTAAGAAGACCACAATTATATCAACAATTCTTCACTACAGCCAAATTGTGTTGACAACTGGAACTCAAATGATTTTCAGTTCATGTGTGGTAGCCAGAAGACATACTATTAATAATAAATACAATTTCAATAAGTTTAAATGCTACTGTTTATTTCCTTCAGATTTCACATAGTCAATATAAATAGTTTTGGACTTACATACTCAAAATGAGCATCACTACTTGGAAGTGTGACTTGTTTTATTGTTGAAGATTTTGTATTTCTTTTGTAATTCATTAAACTGTTCAGTAACACACAAAATTTGTCTTAATTTCCTAAATTACGAATTATATTTAATTACTGAATTAGGATTTCTGATTTATTTCCTTTTCTTATTATTCTTCATATATTATTATTATTATACATATATTTACTTTTCCAATTTTTTGTACTTAAACTTCATCATTAAAACATTTACATATTAATTTTTAACGTTTATCATATTTATATGTGTTTCTCAGATATATTATCAGTGTATTGGACTGATGGATTACTTTTATATCTACTAATGAAATGGGGAAAACTAATAAATTCTATATTATATCACATGCCCCTAATTAACTTAAACAAGAATTGATCCAGAATTAACATAAGGAAAACAATTTGGACTGGTTATTTACCCATACAGATATTGTTCAATCAAAACAAATTACTGTATATTAATATTACCTTCATCCAGTTCTTCTCCTAAAGTACTCGAATCCCTGTCAATTACCTCTGAAGATAAATCTGCAATTAGATTAAATTTGGTGCAAGATTACTGAAAAACATTGAAAGAAAAAGGTTTCTATGCTTTAATAAAAATTCCTGAGAAGCATACATAGACTGAGTCAACTGTTACATCAGTCTTTATGAAATTCAGGTTTACATATAGTAACTCTACCAGTATGTGCATGCAGAAAGAATTGGAGGGAGGGAGGGGGAGAGGGAGGGAGGGAGGGGGAGAGGGGGAGAGAGAGAGAGAGAGACAGGAAATAATATTTAGCAGATTTAAAACAATAAATCACCTGTTCCAACAAATTCACCTTTCAACCCAATGAAAATTGGTACCAACACACAGGCTGTTTCTCCTGAAGAAAGAAGAATTTACTTTGTCCTCAAATGGTGACAACAAATTCTGACAAGCAGAAGTCACACATTTAGGGTGATTGGATAGTGAGTAAAGATAGAAATTCCAACCTTTCTCAAATATTTCTATCTTAACTAACTTATCCAATTATGACTAGACGCCACATGGAATGCTCTTTATTATCTGCTGATGAAGGGGATAGTTACCTCCAAAAATTTAAAGAAAAGCACTCATTCATCATGGTGTCTGCATTCTTTTACCATACCACCTTTTTCTCTCTCTCTCTCTCCCCCTCCCCCCCCTCTCTCTCCCCCCCTCCAGTCCTTATTGTGTTAATCATTTTGACAATGTAATTTCCTTACTTGTATATGTATCCTGTGTGTGTGTCTATGTATGGCCCAATGGCTGTGAAAGTAAATTTAAAAGATAAGAATGTGAAAATGTAGACCAGACACGGGAATCGAACCTGGTACCTCCCACTTACTATATGGTCGCTCTAATCTCTTTTGAGTGGATGAATGTGACATCAGATCATGCAGTCGACCTGGACTAGCTCACATGGTTAGAACAACCGCACAGTAAGCGGGAGGTCCCAGGTTTGATTGACATTTTTCCATTCTTATCTTCCAAATATACATACATGTGTGTGTGTATGCATCAGTCGACGGCTAGCCATCACAAATGTTTTCCTAACCTTCTGATGAAAGTGCCAGTGCCTTCAAAAATTCAAGAATCTCAAACCCTACATGGAGCCTGCAATTTGTGAACTGTCTCTCTTTCCTGTCCTTATTAATTGTTTTAATTAACCTGACAATGTCATTCTGACGTACATTTACATATACGAAAAAAAACAATTGTTTAAAATCAATGGAATAATGGATACATTTCTTCATTACCTCCAATTTCATTTTCTGCAGTTACACTATTATTTCTAATAATTATCCCATCATCCTTGGGGAAATCTGCAAGCTGAACTTCAGAATCAAATGATACATCTGTAAGAAATAATTGTATTATGTAAGTAATTTGGTGAAAACTTCAAAATTTCATATTTGTTAATTCTACTTACTCTGTCAATAAATACCAACTGTTCATATAAATTGATTATCAAGAAAAGTAATAACTTTTTCATTACCTTTTACTTCAACTTTTATAACTTTATTATTGTTCTCAATGAAGATACCAACATCCTTGGGCAAATCCACAACCTGAACACTGGCATCACATGTTACATCTGCAAAAAATTAACCACATATAATGCACACACGTAGAGCATTTTGAAACAAAACTACATGTCTGAAATCACTTTATTCATGATAATAAGTTGTTGGAATATGTGGACTTTTTGCTACTTGTGTTGAGATACATGAAGTTCATAAAGCTCTCATATAAACACAAATAAATCAACAGTTTTCAGAAACATTGTGTGGTTTATATACTTTCAACGTCTAATTTTGACTTTTTTTCATTACTTCAGTGTCCAATTACTTAGTAAACAACATTATTAGATCATTCAAGGGGATTGATTATTCTTATTTAAAATTATAAATGGTACAGTTTTTGCCTTCAGATTTCATATGACCTATACAAAGTTTTGAGCTTTCACAGTCATGATCAGGATCACTACTTGGAAGTGTTACTCGATTATTGTAAAAGAAAGATTCTGTATTCCTTTGTGTATGGTGCATTATATTTTACTTAATAATGTTTGTAGTAAGACATAGGCCAGCACAAAGCCAAGAGATGGAACCATTGGGACAAAGGATGAAGCTGGAAAATCCTGAAAGGGTAAAGAAAAACAACTATTTCTGGCACGGGCTCAGAACGGGGTAAGGAGGGGATGATGGGTCCAGCCATGTTAACGTAGGCTGACCAATGAAAGGTTTTAAAAAAGTAGAGAGGAAGGGATGAAATAACCAATAGAAGTTTTTGAGAAAATATCGTTGTTTCGGAGATTTTCTGGCAGAGATGACGAATGAGATGGTTGTACCAATGCCCCAGAACGAGAAACCTCCAGAATTTCTGATCATTTCAGCTTTTTGGAGACTGTTGGACTTGCATTATTGCGTGCGCATGTTTTGTAACCAAAACCACCATGGTTTATCCAGGGACAAAGATGTCTAATTTGTTTAGAGAGTGCAATTGGTAAATTTGGGTTCATTCAGACCAATAGAATCAGTATTTCAATTGTTAGCATCAATGCGGTGACAGCCCATTGAAGATGGGCTTGTAACTTGTGAACCAGTGTACAATGAGCTCTAATATTTTGCAGATTTTCAATTGAGATCTGGGTTTACTTCCTTACAAAATTTCACGAGATTTGGAGAAGGTTGATTGGGAAGCCCTTGGTTATTTGACATGGAATGACCCCTGTGTTTTTCACATATATTACCAATGTAGAGGGCTAATGGAATACCCTTATTCCTGTCACCAAAATTACAATTAACTATGATAGTTATATGACCTCCTACATGGCACTTTTTCCAACTTGATGGGGAAAATATATTGCATTCATGCATACAAAATTGAAGATTGCAAGCCCCCAAATTAACCAAAACATGTATTGATTCATAATTACTTAAATATTTAGAATGTATAAACTACCCGTATAGCTATTTTTCTTAGTTAAAACAAAAAATATACAAGTTTTACCTTCATCCAGGTATTCTCCTGAAGTACTCAAATCAATGACAATTACTTCTGAATATGAATCTGTAAGTTAGATTTAAGTTGTTACAATATTACTGAAAAACATTGAACAAGTAAGTTTTTCTATGCTTTAATAAACATTCCTGAGAAAAATGCATATACTAAAATCGACAATTCTACCAGTCTTTACGAGATTCAGATTTATATATATATATCAACAGTGTAAGTATGTGCATACGTGTAAATACATTTTACACAGAAAGAACAATTGATCATACAGAGAGACAAGAACTAATATTTAGCAGAATTAAAGCAATTAATCTCATGTTGTAACAAATTCTCCTTTCAATATTTCTTCAACCTAATGCATATTGATAGCCAGCACACAATCTTAATATTGTATATTTATACAGTATATATGTTTAATTTTTTAGGGCCAGAGCCCCTTCAGGAGAAAAGCAAACATATTCCTAGTGCAGTGGACTCAGAATGACAATTTTGCTACTCTTTTAGAGGTTGTGCAGGGCTTTTTGTCATGTGTTTGGGTGAAAGAATAACAATGTGGAGAGGTTAGCAGGAAGTTGACAAGGGAAGAGGCTCACCTCATAGACATAATGCTTGAGCTGTAGTGATTTAACAGGATTACTACAAATATATCATGACTTTGAAATAAAAGAAATTTTGCACAATTCAGCTAGTATGATGTGGTTAATTGTAATTAAATCCCACATACTTTGTCTGAGAAGTGATTGGGGAGAAAACACTTGGGTGAATATCAGAACTTATTTTTCACCTACAAAAATTAAGATGAAAAATGTTTTTGTAATTATATCAGAATGCTGTTATGTACATTCAAGTAAATTTTGGATCTTCTTAATGATGACTTAAATAAGAGGTAACAATTACCACAAATGACCAACACTACTTCAGGAAAGATTAGCTGTTACGCAAGTGTTGTAACTTTTATTAGTAACGTGGAGATGACACTGTTGTTTAATTAATGATTTATTTGAAGAACAAAATGGTACAAAGATAATATAATATAAAGACAAAATAGTGCTGCCATCTGTGGCTTTTATCAACCACCCTTACAACAGTGATAATGGTAGGTAATTAAAGTAGTAGTTTATAAACATAACTAAACAATTTAGTAGGTATGCATTAAAATATTATAAAGACTCGTACAACTCATTCAGTTCTGTAAGCATACTTTTGAACAATGTTATTGCAATTTATTTCTATGAGGTATTGTTTTCACTAGTGGAATAAGCGATTCAAAAAATTTTAAGTCATCACATTTTTCATTATTTATTTCGTTCTGCTTTAACAACAATTTATTCAAAACTTTCAAATATTGATCCCCTGAAATTTGAACAAGAGTTTTTACTTTGCAGACATATTCAAGATCAGGAGTGTTTGTGCATGTAGGTTTAGGTGGAGCTAGTTTGGGAGTTGCTTCATTATCTCCAAAATCTGTATCAGTGACCTCAGTCCCAGTGTCCATGGCCTTGTACAATTTACTTGCCATGTTAGAGTCCCCATTATGTGGGTTCTCTTTATTGGAATCAATAATATCGCAACCATCAGGTAAGTAGTGGCTAATATCTACAGCATTATCATCAGTCAACATGTATTTCAAGCCTCGTACTAAGAGATATTCTACATTTTCCAATATGCTATTCAATCTACAACAGATGTGTTCTCTAAATTCCCGTTTAAAGTCTTATTTTTGGCGTTAGTGGGACAATGACTTGCAAAACCTGAAATCATTCCATAAAAGAAATTAAGAAACATGATATGATTCTAATACAAAGAAGTATATTCTTGTGGCATTTGAATATATGACCTGGGGGAGGAAAATTTGAATAGTATGAATGTAAAGCTCAATTTTAAATTCATCGCCATAAATTATGTCTACTAAGGCCATTATTAAAATAACTAACATACATTTCACAATATCTCAACAAAAATACTCCTATTTATAACTTTATGTACAATGATATTTCACACAACCATTCGAAATTTCTGTCAAGTTTTGTCAAAGCAAATTTGGCAAAATTACTTCCAGCATGTGTAACTTGAATACTAAAAGATCATCCATATAAAATCCTAATTGCAGAATTATAATGAGATTATGTTAAAGCTATCTAATATAATGCTAGAAAAAACGTGTGTTGCTCAAAAGACTGAAAATTTGTAATTGTGAAATATACAGATTATATGCTCATGATAATCCTGATCAAATGATGGATTGATAGAACGTACAATAGCAATTATAGAAAGAAATCTAAAATTATAGATGGTGGCATTTATGGAAAGTAGAGTGATGGAGGGTCATTTCAGCATTCAATATGATTTGTCACAGGAAAACTGAATATTGCAAAGCCAGAACCATTATATAATTCACTTATAGTTGTTCTGTATGTTTTCACTGCAGATGGAAATTACCCTTTGATAAAAAAACTTAATGAAACATTTCCTCAAAATAAGCTTAGCCTTCATAATCACAATTCACTAATCGCCAAGTCTAGCTAGAAAGTGTTGAAAGACCATTTGGAAAACTTAATCTTTTACAGTATTATTATTGTTTTGTATTATTGTTCTTAATAAAGATTCCATCATTCTAGGGAAAAACCACAAACTAAAGTATGGCATCACATGTTACATCAACAAAAAATAACCTCATAAAATGCGGACACACACAACTTTTTAAAATAAAAAACTAGTTGTATTAAAGAAAAAAGATGTTATAATATATGGGCTGTTTGCCAACTGTGTTGTGTGCTACTGAGCATAAAAGAGCAGTGAAGTGATGTACAGTTAACAATGCAATTTTTAAAATTCCTGCATTTCCTAAAATTATTTAGACCAGGCAAAAAAGTGATTATTTTTAAATTGTGTACCAAAGTTGCATATAATTGTTTAGATTCCAGAATGGCAATTAATTAAATATGACTCTTTTTGTCAGTTTTATAATTTACTTCTGACCCCAACATAAACTGAGTAAAGTTGAGCGTCAACAGTTGATACGTTTATCAATCTCAGCTGTTAACAAATTACTTTATCAAAGATCGAAGGTTTTCCTGGTGTTTATTCAAATTACTTTATAACACCCTTTTCCTTCTATAGAGATGTTTTACAAAGATAGCATTTGTTTCTAAATCATGAATAATGTGTATTAAGCTTGGTCAAAATTGCTATATACATTCAACTAAAGTAAGTGGTGATTATGAATGTGAAAGGAGATACTGAAATAGAGGATAATGTTAAGTTTCTCTTGGCAACAACAACCTCAAATAGACAGAAGTTTATAATTTTCATTTGCACAATAAGATACATTGACAAGGGGCCATGTGTGTGTGTACAAATCACCTGCATGCAAACCTAATTGCAGAATCACAATGAGGCTATGTTAAAAATATTTAATATAATGCTAGAAGTATTGTTACTTCTCAATACTCTCTGACTAAATATTTGTCAATGTGTTACAATTCACATATGTTCATGATAATCCTGATCAAATTATGGCTAGACAGAACATACAATAACACTTAAAGAAAGAAATCTGTCTAAGTCCTACATTATGGAGGGTTGAATAAACAATGAGTTTAGATTCTTCTTTTTAGAATGTTTGAGCAATCATATTTTGAGCCCATCAGAAATATATTGTTCTCCTTAGCATATGCAACAATTGAATTAGTTTTACAGTTTTGTCTGCTTACTTCCAGTACATTCAGAATTAAACAGAAGGATGAGTCAATCTGACTTAATCAAGTTTAACATTGTTAACAGTGGTAACTCCAAGTAGTCTGTTGCCTATGGCATTAAGAAGCCTAAGAGAATAGAGAACAGAAGCAAGAGTGTGAGGATGGCCTACTGTGCAATAGACTAGTACATTTATGGATCCTCATTTTTGGTTAATTTCTGTGTCACTATTTCCTTAAAATCTTATGCTTCTTAAGTTACAGGCAATGTATTGCCTGAGGCATGTTTACAAGTGTCACACCAAGACTAACAAACTACAAAACAATACCCAACTGTCAAGAACTAGACTTTCAGGCTAATACAAGAAACCAGAAAGGAAAATACAGTATATTCATAATTAGATGCATAAAATATTTAAGAAGACTACTATTATATCAACAATTCTTCACTACAGCCAAATTGTGTTGACAACTGGAACTCAAATGATTTTCAGTTCATGTGTGGGAGAAGACATACTATTAATAATAAATACAATTTCAATAAGTTTAAATGGTACTGTTTTTTTCCTTCAGATTTCTCAAGGCCAATATAACCAGAGTTTTGCACTTTCACGGTTACAATGAGGATCACTAATTGGAAATGTGACTTGTTTATTGTAAAAGAAAGATTCTATATTCCTTTTGTCACTTATTTAAATCACTTAGTAATATACTGTATTAAGTTTAACTCAATACACTTTTCAGAAGTCTCATTTTCCTAATTTAATTACTTTTTTATTAAAGTACTCTCATTTGTATATTTAGTTCTCCAATTCTTTCCACGTGCATTTCATAGACAAAATTCATCATTTATATGTTTAGTTAGTTTCAATATATTTTTCATATTAATGAAGTGTATAACTCTGCTTTTTTGTGTATTATAGATGTAGTGAACTAATGGAATACATTTAATTACAATAAACTGTAATAGTTAATATACCTCTTACAAGGTCTTGCCAAATAAACATTGAAAATATTTTAATAAAATATTGTATACAAACATAAAAGTTTATAGATTACTTGCCACCAATTAACACAAACAAGAATTGATGGATTTATGATAAAATACTTAGGATTGGTAATCTACCTAAAAGTTATTGTTCCGTTAGAACCAAATATAAAGTTTTACCTTTATCCAGGTCTTCTCCTGAAGTGCTCAAATCAATGGCAATTACTTCTGATGATGAATCTGTAGGATTAAAATTGGAGTAAAATTACAGAATCACATTGAAAGAAAAAGTTTTTCTATGCGTAAATAAATATTCCTGAGAAGTACGCATACACTGAAAGTAGCAATTATGTCAGTCTGCACAAGATTCATATTTATAAATGTTAACTCCACAAGAAAGTGAACACATGGAAATATATTTTACATATAAAAAAACTGAACATAGAGAGAAAATAATTTTTAGAAGAATTAAAGTTATTAATCTCACATTCAAACAAATTTGACTTTCAATATTACCACCTGAAAAAAAGAGTTAACATGTCAAAACTTCAAAGAACTTCTTCCTGTTCTCAATGGTGACATCAATTTCTTTAAGCCACCAACTTTCTCTCGTTCCTTTCTTTACAAGATTATTCAAATATAAGCAACAGAAATAAAGAAAGCAACAGTTTCCAAGAATTTTGGTGTATTTTTAAGACTAATTCAGTGACAACTTACTATATATATAATTATATTTTTTTATTCAATTACTCTTTCAGTTGTATATTTAGTTCTTCAATTCTTTTCACTTGCATATCATACACAACATTCATCACTTATATGTTTATTTTGTTTGAATATATGTTTCATACTAATGAAGTGTATAACTCTGTTTTTGTGTATATTATAGATATAGTGACCTAATGCAATAATCTTATTTCTGTCTCAAGACAGAATATTTTTGTTATTTCTGATCAGTATCACTTGAAATGTCTTCCTAACTTTTTGATGAAGGGAGCAGTGCCTCTGAAAATTTAAAGAACTCTAAGACTTACAAGGTGTCTGCCATCTGTGAACCTCAGGTAAGTCACCTATTTTCTATCCTGTCCTTATTAATTGACAATGTCAATTCCTGGTGCATTATTTATATATGATGCAGATATAAATGAATATATGTTTAAAACTTTATAAATTCCACTCATCTAAGAGAAAAACCAATTATTTAATTAAATGTAATAATGAACATATTTCTTCATTACCTCTCATTTCATTTTCTGCAATGGCACTATTACTGCTAATATTTACCCCATCATCCTCGGACAAATCTGCAAGCTGAACTTCAGAATCAGATGATACATCTGTAAGATTTAATTGTGAAAAGCACAAAATTCCTGTTTGAATAAATTAATTCTACTTACTCTGCCAATCATCTGTTCATATAAATGGAATATTGAGCAAGAACTGGAATAATATATATTTTCATTACCTTTGAGTTCATCTTTTATACTTTTATTATCATTCCCATCAACCTGAACTATGGCATCACATGCCACATCTGCAAAAAACAAAAACAAAAAAAAACATAAAATGTGTACATGTAAAACTATTTTAAATACAAAACTACATGTCCGAATGTACCATTACTAATAAAATAAATTTGTCAATTGAATATATGAACTGTTTGCCACCTGCATTATGCTGCATTAAGTTCAAAAAACTTAAATATAAACCCCTAAATAAAGCAGCAATTTACAGGAATATTGTGTGGTAGGTTTTAAATTGAATTTTGACTTTTTTCAGTGTCCAAATTAATTAATAATCAAAAATCCTAAGTCACACAAGGTAACCGATTTGACTGATTTAAAATCAACATTTTTCAAGTCTTTTCCTAGCCCAGTGCAGTTTTGTGATATGTTCGCAGAACTTAATTATTTGGGGAAAAAGATCTGGCAAAGAAATTACAATGGGAGAGGTTAAGAATGATATTGACCACATCTCTAGGGTGTCCTTCAATAAAAATTGGATATTAGTTCACTGTTTGACTGAACCTAGAACAACTCTGCTATCAAGTGGCAAATGCAGAGCTGGCTAATCACTTCATCGCGTGAGAAGTCATGTTTCTGTTCTTGGTGCAAGGTGATACAAGTACCATTTTAATGTTGCATGCACAGCACTATTTCCACAGCAAATTGTAAGAAACCTGAAAGGTTCTTCATGTTGTGAAAAATTAATTCCTGTGATTGAGTGTCAACTAGTCCTTTTTCAGTTTGAATAACCATACTTTTCATTAAATTAAATTTAAAAAATCAATTATTAGTAGAATTAAGAAATTTATTAAATAAACAAAATGAAAATGATCAAAATTTCATTTTTCATTGAAAATCTCTGAAATGTTGGAAATGAAGTCAATGAAATACAATTATTAATAGCTGAAAAGAATTTTAAAAAATATGTCGATATTTTGTGTTTTACTCAGAACCGTCTTAAAAACACAGGAATTGTATACAGAAATATCTGTTCTTGTGTCTAATTTTTACAGATATTCAAGATAAGAACCTGGAGTGTCTACTTACATTTCAAAGATTTTAAACAAAGCAGTTGATAGATTCTGCTTAGGGCAATGTTTAGAATTCTATTCAACAAGAGAAGAGCAAAAAAGTAAAAATTGCTAGTCCTTAGCATCTACATTTCAATGGATAAGTTCCTCTTATTGTTTTGCATAAATTGTTATTACTAGATGGACTTCAGAAACTCTTAATTGACAGTAGCAGAAAAGAAGAATAGATGCTCTTGTCGATACTTTTAATTAAAAACTTAAATTAATTGATTTGTTTAATAACTAATGTGTTATCTACAGATAAATTAAATTTCTTAAAAAATATTAAAGACAAAATTAACATTCTAGAAAAACAATGTATCAAAAAAATTAATTGTTGAGATTGTAATGCAATATATATAGGACAAATGAATTAAGCACTGAAAACGAGAATAAAAGAACTCATAAACAGCAGCAAATGTGATAATCGAAAGTATTGCACAGTTATGTACTAGGACATCTTAAAAATCTTAAGTTTGATTGTCAAAATGTGGTAGTTTTGGATGAGGAAAATAATTATTTCTCAAGACTGACTGCCGAAATGCTCCATATAAGGTGTAACCCCAACGTACTCAACGTGAAAAGTGACTCAAATATATGACACGTTCTTGTTATAGTAATTCAATTTTTCTATTGTTTCATTTGTCATTGTTGAAATTTAATGGCCTACATTGCTAAATATCAGTTCGGTTGTAACCGTCGCAGGACGCAGTTCGCGACGCAAAATTTTCCGATTTTACATACATGGAAGGCTTGTTTCACATTATCAGTTTTCCTCCCGGACGGAGAAAAACGGGCGGAGACAGTCTTTCAGTCGACTGAAGAAACTTGCGTCATTTTCTTGTGTGAGCTGGGTTGGGTCGAAGCATATTTTTAATCCTCCCGCGTTGGTTAAATAATGGAAGATATTTGCTGGAGAAGTTTGGAGTACCCTACTGGAAGCCAGACGTGTGATGTGGGACAAGTTTGACGACATACAAATGCTATGGAACAGTGATGGGCAAACTTTTTAAAGAGGGGGCCAAAGGAAAGAGAAAAAAAACAATATAATTTTTTTAAAATATCAATTATACATTTTACAAAATTCTTGAATTTTTGCGATACTAAACCATATTAATGACTGAAAGATTATGAAGGAGAATGTGATAAATGAAATTGTGAGAGAATAAAAAAATAAAAAGTTAATTTTTTTTAATCTGTATTGTTTTTTTATTCTTCAGATTAGGAATAATGCTGGATAGAACATTTCAGGGGGCTGTAGTTTGCCCATCACTGCTATGGAAGATACCTGGCATGAAGTTTGGGAAGAACTACTTCCATGTAAATATGTGTTTGGGGAGCCAATTATGGGTAACACTGCCATACATGCGTGCTGCATTTATTTTCTTGAAATCAATGTACAGAAAATTCCTTCTTTTATTTAGTCTCAGTTTATATTTTTGCCTTGGCATTGCACACTTCCGAAGTCAGAAGCAAAATGATTACATAATACATTAATGTTCACAGTTAGTCAGTTCTCTTATGGCGCTTTCTTGCGATAACTCTTTCTAAATCTCTCTCGAGTACAAAATTATGTAAAACGATGCAACCAATAATGGGGTTTTTCCCGGAAGAACGTTTACATGAATCCATCCAGGTAAGTTTTTTCCTTAATTGAAAACTGTACCTTTTATATTTTAACGAAATATTCCGTATTCAAAATTATATATTTGTAAATTTTTGTCAACTTACCTGATGATGTAATTATACTTAATTGCCAATATTGATTTTTGCATTTGCACACTTCTCCACTGATTATCATAACTCTTGGACAGGCATAAAGAGAAGAATATAATGAAGTTCAAAGTAATGGAAGATTAACTATAAAGTGTTCACTCTTACATTTCAATGAGAAGTCCCTAAACGTAAGTATCAAATTGATATGAAGATATTCAAATGTTTTTATTTTATTTTTAGAGACAATGGTACATTATGTTAGAATACTGTCTGAATGGAAGAAGGAAATGAAGTTTCTCAAAGAAAAATACAATTTATCAACCCAGTATTATGACCGATGTTAAACAAGTTTTCAATTTCAAATTTATGATACAGACTTGACTAAAACAGTTGTTCTCATTTTAGAAGATATTGACAGAATATTGTCACTCACATTGCTTTTCCTTATCTTCTGACAAAGGACGAGTGGAGGATGAAGTTGCCTCCAAACATCCACTATCTATTATAGTGTCTGCCAGATTTATAGCACAATGTCGTAAAGAACAGTAGAAAAGAGTATCCTGCAAGGACGCACACAGTCACAATAAAAACTGTGAATTTATTAATGAGAAAACTGAAATTCTATGGAGATGAAGAGAACACTTCAAGACTACTCTGAACGGAAATTATTTAGTGGAACGAACAGAGAATGTACCAGATGGTATAAACCAGAATCAACAAGAAGATAAAGAGCCACCATCTGTAGAAGAAGTAGAGGGAGCAAGGAATAAATTAAATGACAACAGTTCAGCAGCACCAGATGACATCAAGGCCATACTCTTGAATGTAAAGAAGTAAACTGACTAATGAAATACATACTATCTCTGTATGGACCTTGGAATAATAAATTGGATACAAAAGAGAAAGTAATGAAAAGTCATCGACTTACTTTAAATTGATAGTAGATGACAACTTGCAGGAAGTATGAAAATGTGAATTTTTGAGAAGCTTACTTTTCTTCCTCAGACAGTGATCAAACAAGACTCAGCCATTCAATGAATATCAAAGCTATATTATCACTTGTGTAAGCCATGTAATGTTTATTTCTACCCAAAGAAAAACAATTTTACATATATATGTTTTTATTAGTTTAAGGTAACTAATGTGCTTGGTAGGGTTTGTATCAATTTAGGCAGCTGCCAAAAAAATCATCTTGATGGTCTCAAAAGTAGACAAAAAAAATTCTTTTTTTACTTTGTCCTGAATTTTAATGTATCTTAGGCTTCAAAACTATTTCCATAATTTAAGTGGCATAAGCAATTAGAAAATAATTCATGGAAATTTATTGTGCTCTATAAACAGTAAAAACAAAATTTCCCAGAATGTTTCTTATCAATATAGGTGGAAACTATAAACACCTCATCCTCGCTATCATCCATTTGGAACATAGAATACACTCCAGTATGACACTAGATTAAAATTAACTACAGACTTTCAACAAATGGCTTTATTTTTTCTATTTATTATATCCTAGCAAGTATTTTAGTCAAAATTATTTACAAACAGCCACATAAATATTCTAGTTTGAGATACTATATGCCTAGAATTAAAAATTACTGATAGTAAGCTCAAGTAAAGGAATAAGAAAATTCATGTGGATGACGATTTTCCAAACAAAAATCATACCTGTATTACACTTTAAATCCACGCTCCTTCCAAATTTCCTGAAACAAGCAGATAAAAGCTTAAATTGTCATGTGTGTAAATTAAAATGTGTACAAATCAGTTAAATTGATAGAATCATAAATTGTGAATTTAAGTATCAAGAATAATAATAAATGATAACACCAATTACCTATTTTATACCGAATTAGTTGAAAAAACTGCTCCGTGATTTTATTGAAAATTAGGACTAAAATGACAATTCCCGATTTGTGACAAATCAATTTAAAACACCGGCATGTAATCACTTCGATTAGTAACAAATAAGACCATACATCTTACCTGAATTGATTAAGCAGAATCTTCTTTTCCTTTTCACCAATTCTTCCCATAAACACCTCATCTTCACTATCATCCATTTGAAGCATAATATACAATACAAAACTAGATTTAAATCTAGTACCGACTTTCAAAAGAAAATCACCAAACACAAGGCTACCAACCGTGCCATGTAAAAAAGGAGGTAAGTAAGTTAAACGATTTCATATATAGTTGATTGAGGTTCATTTTAATTTCAAACAGAAAAAAAAGTTTCAATTGAAATTCAGCGTAAAAGAAATGAAACAGAATTTAGATTTCTATTCTTCTAAACATCACATCACTAACCTCAGCGAATAACAATTCGCTATTATTACAAGAGGTTGATAAAAATACCTTAAAAGTTATCAACTTTAGAAAATATAAATGAAGATCTCCTCATTATTTAGTTTCCACTGTCGAAAAACGTATCAAGTTATTAGATCATAATACTAAACTATGAACAGTGTTTAATAAAAATATTTTCATTTTCTGGTCTGCGCGTTATTAATTTTAATCAACATCGTTTTAAAAAGGAATATATATGTATATATGAAGGTTGTTTTTTTAAAACGTATGTATTCGTTTTAAAACAATGTTGATATATTTTCTTTAAAATCCAATGTATGGAATTCATATAAATGGCAATAACTTAACATTTTCTACGGGGAAAAGACACTCAAATGTGCTATTTAATTAAAAGATTTTACCATTTTCAAGATTAAATGTTGGTTTTTCGTTAAAATAAAGGATTTAAGCTGGCTAGTTTGTACAGAAATGCAGCTTCAGACATGTAAACTAAGTAAAATTAGACACTCAAAACTTCAAAAGCAAACGATTCCGTGGTCTGGCATCACGGCCCAAGCTTGGCCAATGCAAACCATGACCATGGTTTGTATTGCCATCCAGCAAAATAACATTCTTCAATTCAAAATCAATTCATAAATTTACTTGTTATATAAATTTCGTAAATATTTAAACGTCCAACAATTTAAACGCATGTCAAGTTCATGACAATGTTTAAAACTACGGTTGTCTCAGAAGCATCGCCCCTGAGGAAAACCACTGCTTTTCTTTTAACTATGTATTTAAAATGAAAATAAAAAACGAAAAATAAATTCAATATAAATAACAAAAAGTATTTTTCAGGCTTAATTACAATACGAAAAATATAAACAATTAGTATCGAAAATTGTAATACATTAAAAGTACAAGAGAAAACGTCTGAAGGCCTGCGACGTACTTTTTGGGTGTGCGTGGTCAGCGCTAGATACTTCCTCGGATAATAAAGACTGATCTTTATTTAAAATATACGGAAGAGGTCTTTTACGAATAATAGGTGTCATCCGTCCCTAATTCAAGAAGGATTTGCTTCTGTCAAGCCGGAAGCAACGCGTAACTGATTTGAAATAGCTACTGCCGGTAACTAATTCAAAACGTGTGCGATGGCACTTGCTTACATCCTGCAGCTAAAATTTTTCCTAATGGCTTCAATTTTGTAAACACTAATCAATGGACGCTATTAGATATTACAGCCGATTTGCTATTGGAAAAGGGAGGAGGAAAATTCTGGGCCAAACGAGATGACATGGAGAGAAGTTTTGAGGCAGAGAGATTGTTAAATTGCTTGCCGCTGGCGAGAGCTGGGTGGAGCACCTGAGACCTCGGAAGATGCAGATTTTGGTAGCAGTTTCCACTATTTCAGCCCAAGGCGTCATCCAGGCAGCCAGGTCATTCGACGCAGTCAACGAAAATCGACTTCAGGCTCCTCCAAATAGTTAACCCGAAGCAAAACGTCACCAGAGAATGTAGTGCAGTCATCTACGGTATCGGTGATATTGAATTTAATAAGTTCACATAGCCAGACCTATTTGCCATAGAAAACTTTGCTTCTTTTGGGTCACCCCACATTAATGTTACCGTCTTCATTTATAAATCATGTTTCTAAGGATCAAATAAATATTATTAATTTTTTTCAAGGAAATTGAAAGTTTAAATGACTGATTGTGACTTAATTTTATAATAGAATCAGGTACCCGTATGTTTGATATCAGTCTTAATTTGTTAAATTTTACATTTTTTATTGTTATAAAATATTATTCATAGTTGCTTTCTGAAATAGACCATCTATACAAAATTATCTCGAAACATTTACAAAAATTAAAAATAATAATAGAAAACAACATATATCAATATGTTACTAATGCAATTTTACTAAAAAGAGCATATTTTTTCATTTTATGTACTGCCTTTAATATATTTTAAAGTATATATGTTTTTAAACGACTCTGACGTATGATGTACATTCCTTCGACTTAGCCTATGGAAATATTTTCTAAATAAAATGCATTTCTTTTCATGTGGAGTCATAACTCTTCAGTGCACTTGATTTTAACTGGAGATGGGTAAATTTTTTTAATAACCATCTCATAAGATTATTCCTTTGAAAATTCTATCTCACGTACTGTGTAACTGTTTCGACTATCTAAACTGATTAAAAAACTTGACAGTATATGATTTCAATCAGATATAACATATATTTTTAATTTTCATATAAAGAAGACAAAAAGGCGCGGACTCGGGACTATTAATTTATGAATTATCGTTTCATCATATTTCGAACAGGAAGTTAAGATCGAGTTGCCCTCACATATTCTTATCTTATACAGTATTAATGTCTGCTGCTCGCGTCCGTTTGAGATTATTGGCTGCGCAGGCGTGGGCGTGCGAGCGCCGCCGCGTCGTGGAGCGCGCAGTGAGACGCAGCATGCTGGCGCTGCAGGAGCGCTGCCCGCCCTTGGCCGACGCCGACGCCGACGTCGCGGCTCCCACGGAGCTGCTGGGCTTCGCGGACTTGCCCGACGCGGATGCCGACGCCACGGCCGACATTCCGGCCACGTACGGCGGGGCGCTGCTCGTGGGCGTCACCAGCCTCACCATGGTGGTCCTGTGCGTCGCGGCGGCGCTTTGGCTGCGCTACTCAAGTCGCAAAGCCGACGCTCTGGCCGAGGAGCACAGCCCCCGCACCTACAGCAGCATCCGCCACGGCTACGGCACGTTCAACAACAAACAAATTTATTATTATACTCCGTTTTAAGTAAGAAGTCTCCTAGCGTGATTGTGCGGATATACACCACTCGCGACATTCGTTTCCGGCTATATTGCTTGGCGCGCCCCTTATTTCAAGCGCTGTGATTGGTTCACTCAAGGTACCAACAAATCGTCATCAGACTTCTTATTTAAAACAGACTATGCCTTCATTCCCTTAACGCATACGGAAACATTCCTACCCTGCCGTTGTTTCATTGTGTAACTTGGAAAACATATAGTGATATTGGTGACAGAGGACA
Organism: Eucriotettix oculatus; assembly: GCA_034510155.1. Taxonomy (NCBI): domain Eukaryota; kingdom Metazoa; phylum Arthropoda; class Insecta; order Orthoptera; family Tetrigidae; genus Eucriotettix; species Eucriotettix oculatus. The sequence goes on along the minus strand of CM067380.1, from coordinate 52,688,921 downwards.
CAGGAAAACGGGTGGAAAAGGGTGACAGGCCGACTTTAGAACAATAGGAACAGCTACGGCAGATAGCTCCTGCATCGTAATTTGGTATGATGATGATGATGACGGACTATCTGTCGAAACGTTGAACGTTAGTCCAACGAATAATTTGGTTCAAAATATTTACAGGCTAAGCCTCCATTCTTTTATAGAAAATCTTGTTTGTCTTCAGGCTTGGTACGTATCAGTTCTTAACCTGTTTTCGGTAGAGGGAAGGAGGAAGAGGAAGAAACGGACTGGGGTTAAGCACAAGTCAATAACTAGGTCTAATTCCGTTTCTGATGGTCTATCATCACTAACATACATAAGCTTGTCCAAATTACAAGTCCGTCAACTCTTCTCCTTCTTCCACCAACCGTTTCTCCACCGAAAAGCAATGTATCTAAATCAAACGCACAGTTTTAATTTAATTAAGGATTACCCGTTCTCAATTCATTCCGCACTGAAATTTTGGCGCGTTGAAGAATTATTACGAACATGAGATCCCGTCTTCTTCTTCTTCTTCTTTTTCTTCTTTTTCTTCTTCTGAGGCACTACAACGTTCCTTCGAACATTTTCGCCTTTTCCACAACAGTGAGATCCCGTACAAACAAATTTAATCGTTACACAATGAGAAACTTACGAAAATGCTCTCAGAAAATCGGACTCGTCTGGTTTTGAATAAAATTAATAAATTTGATTCTTTTAAATAATTAAATCTCTAGCTAATGTGTAACTTGATTCGTGACCTCAAATTTATTTTGTTTATAAATCGTCACTCCTTACAAAGGATTGGCATCATGAATTTAGTGCGAAAGTGTTAAATATAGGCTTGCACATAGATTGCCTTGATGTGACGTCCGCGTTGCTCGTTCGCACGGAAAAGAATTAACGGCAGTATAATTAATTTCTTATCCAAACTCATGAGGTTGTCATATTTTATAAATAGCAGTTGACGCATACAACTTTCTTGTAAGTGACACGATTTATTTTTTTAACTGGAACTTAAAAAAATCTCGAACTTAGTTATTGGTACAATAGTTTCATGCATCATTTTTCTTTTTTACAAGGAATTTCCACAACACGTAAACTGTCATCTGAAATTAAAAAAAAAGTTAAACAGAAAATTATAATGATTGACACGATATTTTTACGTTCCTGGTCCTTGGCCTCCGTCGTTTATTAAACATTCGAACGCTAAAGCTGAGATGCCTACCATGATTATTGACTACGTTGTTTAAGTAAAGGATTCTGCACATGTTCTTAGTTCTGAGACGGCTGCTTATGGAATTCTCAGATCCGTTGGTCGTTTACCTGGACTAAGACGCTTGCAGACCGAGTCCCTGCATACCGTCTGATATGATGGCGAATTTTATTTATCAACTTCTGCCCCCCAAAAATGAAAGCCTTATTTAATACACAGCTCAATAAAAAGAAAATATCATGCACTCGCGGTAATCATGTTATAATTTTGTTCTGTTGGTCACGTTTATTGACCATTGAATGCTAAAGCCACTACACAATTGCGCGGCCTGGAAGACATGAAATTATCAAAGTAGGGGAAAAATTCAACGTTTTCAAAAGTCAAAGACACTTCGTTCTTTTTCAGGGAAAAGGTAGAGGTGAGATCCATTGCACATTTGCACAATCAAGACTGTTATCATATATTATTCGGGAAGAGGGGGGCGGTTAAAAACCACAATACTGTCTTCATAAAATACTAATGATTTAACTGTCGGTAGCTTTCCCACCTATGAGGTCATTTTCAACCTTTCATTAGATGTGCTAATTGTTTTCAACTTTTCTCCGACATTATGCACGGCTTAAGCCTTAAATTTCAAATCCATCTATTATATCGGAAGACCCTTTGTCATTTACCGTCAATAAAATGATTGACATTTTATGAAAAGACAAAGACACTTCGTTCTTCTTCAGGGAAAAGGGTAGCAATGAGATCTAATGCATAGCTGGCCGAACACTCCTACAGTAAGTGATGAGCGGGAAAACTTTGTGGTTTGATTGCCGCTTCCAGAGAGGTGAATTGACGTAAGGATCCCTTTCTGATCCTAACAGCAGTTGGGCAGAATTTCCATGAGTCAACAAGCAGGCCAGACCTCAATGTGTTGTAATTGGGTTGCTCGGCGACGTTGTCTGCTGGAGAAATTTTCCCATAATCATAGGGCATTCTCAAGACCTGTCTGTTATTGAAGCATTTACGCCATGGGTGGCTTTTGTGGGAGTTTGTTTGAGCAATAAAGCTAACAACCTTAGCTACTAAACACGTGGTCGCAAATTTATGAGTGTTTTAACCCTAGAGTTAGTCTCTAATGAAGGATGCCCAAGGTCTTGGAAGGGCGTATCTTGTGTCTATATTTGAATTGTTCCCTCCTTTCGCAAATTGCTATGCCTCACGTATTTGTATGGATCAAATATAACCGCACAGCTAAATTGGTCCCAGCTCGGTTAGTAATCAATCATAAACTACATAGACAGTGATAAGTTATTGTATTTAACTTTATTGAAAATAAATTCAAATATAATGCGTTTTAGAATCGTATTGGAGAAGGAATCCGCGAATCGATATCAGAACAAAAAAAACACTCTGTGTGAGTATTAATAATACGAAACGTAGAATAGTATTAATTTTGCCTGTATCAAGTACAGTATTTTCCTGAAGGTCTATTTACAGAGCTTTTTGATTGGCATTTACAAAATAAATAACTTTTTTTATATGTATTATCAGGTATGCTTCATGACATTTGAACGAACAGCTTTCCCTGTAACATGGAAAAATCGGGCACAGGATATTAAAAATGCTGTATGTCATATCTGAAAATTATTTTTAACTATCCACTGGCATTATATAATATAACTGGATAGTTTTATTTTTTAAGGGGAAACTTTAAATTTTATGAAAAGTTTAAAAAAATTATATTAAAAATTTAAATTATTGTTACATCTGAAAAGATTATCTCTTTCCCCTTTGTATTTATGTGGGGTACAAGGTTTATTAAATGATTTATTTGCAATATAAAATTTTCAGTAATAAAACGTTATTCAAACAATAAGTTACAAATGATATTTTCCTCAGGGTGTTTTTCGTGGGGAAGTAATATGCATGAAATGACATATATTTACAAATTTCTGTGAATTTTACATTGAAAAGTCTTATATGATATCCTGAGTTCCGTCTTGTCGTCTGCTGCTTGTGCATTTCTTTTAAGTTTCGTTGCCTGCTCTGTCGCAACCATACAAATAACCCAGCGGTGACCAACCTTTTTCATACAGGCGCCAATTTTTTGACAGACTAGTTCAGTTGCGCCATATGACTGGAGCACATTTTATAGCGTTTTGTCCATGGTTAGTGGTTGACAAATATGAGGATAGAATCTGCTTCGCTTAGGGGACGAAAATGAATAACGTTGACGCAGTTAAATTAATTAATTTACACCAATTTAATGAAGCACCAATCTACAAAAGACAAGAATGATGTTCCTGTATTACAGGGTGATAGCTTACAGGGAGTCTTGTTTAGTGACCACAGTTGTTGGCACTGAGAGAGAAATCAGCTTGGAACTGTCTGTTCACTTTTTTGCCAGCATAACTGTTATTACATTCTTCTATTTCTGACTTAGTTATCATACATGTCTAAGTGTACAATGCTTTTTAACAATGTAAAGAGACTTCTCACCCGAAATACAAACAGTCTCAAGGATACACTGCGCCACTTTTAATCGTCCAAGGCGCATGCACCACGGTTTGGCCATCTCTGACTAAGTCACTCAGTTTATATTTGCTTACCAAAATCGGACGACGTTTCGTAAATACACAAAGGAAGCTTGTTCGCTTCTTCCGCCATTATACGATAGTCATATATTTATTTTCAATCTCCTCACTCCATCCTCATCTTCTAACTCCATAAATAATTACCCTAACAAATTTGCTCAACCCTAATTATCCAGCACGCAACAGACGCTCTGTAAACCCTAAAATGGTCCTGACCGTATGTCCAATACACATCCCAAGCAGATTAACGATTAAATATTTTAAATATAAAATTATGACTCATTTCTCACACTCTAATTAATAATATTCACGTCCCAAACAGTTATGCTTAAATTTTCGATTTTTCATGTATCTAATCATCCGCAGCACCGAACAATTTAAATGAATTTCTCCAGCTCAAACATGTTTCTTACTTGCTTGTTTTCCAGTGTTGTCCTGGTATTTATGTATACTAATCTTATATTGCACAAGAACATAATGCATTCTATTTCTAGTGTTCAAACGTTCGTCTATAGATAAATTTTTATCGGAGGATTTCTTTATTACTTCTTAGTAATACAATATATTGTATTTAATTAATTGACAATTTTATAAATTTAGTACAAAAATACAAATTTTATCGTACAGGTTTAAAATAAAGGAAACATGGATTCTCCAGCTAAGGGTACATATTTTGACAAATCTAAGTTTATTGGCAAATATGTGAACAAATTTCTGTAATAATATTATCGTGAACTTAACTGATAACATTAGCCATCACCGGTTGGCTTTTAAGAATCTGTCTCATTTATCTGTTCCACTAGCCTCTCAACACAGACCGTCAATAAATTATGTCAATTCACCTCGCCTCTACTTCGCCTCAGCAAGCTCCGTAGTCTTAAAACTTTAAACAATTTATGCAGCGCTCAAATCTTTACCTCATCACACTCGAAACGTTTTTTAATAATAGCTTCAGCGTGCCTATTGAGATGAAAACGGGGGGGGGGGATATTATTTATTTTATAATGTAATTAAACATAGTTAGCAATGTAAATTATATTACTTTTTTACATTTATTTATTATTAATGAACATAGATTGCATAATGTTTTAATTTGAATTTGCTGCCTTTCTTTAGAATAAACACATCTATGTTTACAAAAAATTATTTTTCGAACAACTAACAATTTTCGATCTCTATACTCAGGGTCGTATGATATGGACCTTATCATAGAGCAAAATATTTCACACAAAATCTACTCGGATCTGGCAGTATAGGAAATCAGCAAAAAGGTTACAGTGTTAATTACCATGTCAGCATAATGCACTTGCCTTCGCCTTCTTCGGTGCAATTTCCTCCTGTTTGAGTCGTACTTGATCACGCCTCAGAGCTACCGCTGCTAATCTTCCTGGTTCAGGACATTTTCCAGTTTATCCTCGTCTCCTTGGATTACCTGTCCGGTAAAGTGATCATCTGCACTGAAATCTCACAATCTGCCACTAATATCCTCTCATCAACCGCTCTCTTCTCCTCAATCTATTTTGCCTATTTTTCAATCATCTGTCCGAAATCTGCCTGCAAGCGTTTTTAATATCTCTTCCCCACTTCTTTAATTCATATCGCGAAGGTGGCAGGGATGGATATTAACCAATCAAATTCTTCTCTGGGAAGAAAAGCTTGGCCCTCTCCCCCACGGTTTGTGGGGAAAATCCACACTTACTTCCCAGCCTCCGTCTCCACATTCCAGTGGTCGCGGGACAATCACCGCTGACGTCCGAATGTCTGGGTTTTATTAGCCCTGGCTCAAAAACTGTCTCCTTTCTTTTGACTCCGCACCGCCGAAATCTGAGCAGATGTGTTTGAACGTTACACTATTATTAAAAACTAACCATTAATTTTCTTCTGACAAATCTTACACTATGTACTTATCGACTAGAGTCCATCTAACGCTGTCTTCTAGTTTTTTCTTGTCTGTTGCACTCGAAACTTAGCAATAATTTTAGTTTCCTCTTCATGAATGAGAATAAATAAATTCTCGGGTGAACTCATGCTGGAGGAAACAACAAATTTGCCCTTGGGAAACTATATATTACAATCTCAAATCCTCACCACAGACATTAAAAATTGCCGTTGTGACTTGTGATTGATAATACAAGTCTCGCTCGAAATTGGAGGGTAGTAATCAGTAGCTACTGTTTCCTGTTAAAGTAGTCTCCTCATTTATATTTCCTTCATCTTTCTATATGGGCCTTCAGTGCCCTAATTGCCAAACTTGTACTTAAACGTCATTAGTACAGTCATCAACGCATCATCATCGTAAGTATTACTCCTAATCTCAACGATCCAGAAAACTATTGATTCACGACTAATGTTGCATGACCCCCCCCTTTCCCCCGGGTTATTATTCCCGTAATAATATTACTCCAAAGATTGTAAACCGTATGTGTGCCTAGTTTGGTTGTCATTGATCCATGTGTCTTGGAGTTGGATGTACATCCAAAGTGAATCAACAATAGTGTTGCTCTATACTTTTCGTAGAAGAAATGTGCGTGTATGTCTGATTAGGCTATTTTAAAAAATATTAAACTTATCAACAAACATTAAATTATATTGAGAAGTAAACGACGCTGTTCACTGTTGCATTTGCTAATATTTCCGGTTATATAGCGTTCGTATTTTTTCATGAAAGCTCTAATATTTTTACCACCCTGCAGACTTTACTTTTGTCGTGACGTTTGCGTGATACATTTATTTTTTGTATAGCCTGAACGAGCAGCTGACAGAACATTTCCGCCGCACAAACTGAATGTCAAGAAATGCAAGCTAAAATCACGGAGATGACGCTTCACTCTAGAAACTAGAGTTTTGTCCCCACAATATTGCAATGCAGTCTCAAAGTTTAGAAAATCTATCGTATAATATTGCCAGCTAACTGGAGAATCTAAAAATTCGTTTTCGAGAATCTTCTGTAGTGTGGAAGCCCAGCTGCTTGACCGTCAAAAGTTCGATCTGTAATTAAAATTTTGAAACAGATGTTAGCATAGGTTAGCCAATTGTAAAATTTGACAATCTCAAGCAAAGAATATATATATATATATATATCTAAATTATGTTAAATTTTTTCTGTTTAATTTCGTATATCATTTGCAACGAGTTTTAAGGACCTGTAGAATGCCTCCGAAACGGGTTCGTATTTCCCTCTTTTATTGCACACGTGCAATATATATATATATATATATATATATATATATATATATATATATATATATCTGAAGAAATATCGAAACTAAATATTAAGACGATTATGTAACATTGCTGTTATTATGGCCCAAAAGAAGTGATAGTCTCGATTCCAGTTAAATCACGTTTTGATTAAGAAATAAGTGTAGAATTTATTAATTTCCCGGGATGACACACATAAATAAATGCGTATCGACGGGTATCAGCTATTTTCATTAATAAAATATGTATTTGTTAAAATGGTGGCTAAATGTATCTTATTAATAAAGGAACAGAAGCAATGACCTGGCATGGTCTTGGATGTTTGTGTTGTCACGGTCGCGAGAACCGGGATTAAGACTTGTAGAATCGATACATTGACCACGTATCACTCCAAGTTCGGAATATTTCATGCAAGGTGACAGTCCGCAGTCGACCGGGTAGGCCCAGGCCGTCAATGGGCTGTAGAGCCGAAGAAGAAGGAATTATAATTGAAATATATTAAAAACTGTTATTTTGCATTTTAAAGCGCGTGCAATAAAAGAGGCAAATACGAACCCGTTTCGGTGGCACTCTACAGGCCCTTAAAACTCGTTGCAAATGACATACGAAATTAAACAGAAAAAATTGAACAATTAAAATTATAAGTCAGTTGTGCCCTGCAATCGGATTTTAGGGGTTTCTGTAGATCATATTTTGCGAATTATGAGGATTACCATTAGCATGCAATTGTTGGAAACATCAAAGGTTTTTTTTGGAGGTTGATCCTGAAACAGGCTTACTCCCCTTTAATAACATAGGAAGGGAATTGAAAAGAGGGGTGTGGAAGGTAGTGCAAGGCAGCCAAGTGTTGACTAGGGCCCCCGGGCTATAATTTAAGGATCCTACCCGGCGTTACACCTAAAGAGATGCAGGGAAAACCCTAGAGAACCTGCATCAGGCAGGTCGGGCTTTTTGGTACTATTCTCACGCCCTTCCGAATGACGGGTGATAAGAAACAGCGGACAATGAATTAAATATTCCGTGTTGGCGTACGTATTATTCGGTAAATATGAAATTTATCGGCATCGCGAGTGAAAGAAATGATTGAGAAAATTCCGCAAACATAGATAAGTTATACTTTCTGGTTTGTCATTCCTCTCATAATGAAATTACAACATAACTATCCTTGGAACAGCATATATTAGAAAAAAATTACTCTAATGCAGCTGAAAGTCGAGGGAAACATGTTAAGGCCACGAGAAAATTACATTTCTTACGTTCAGGAAAGTTAAAGCGCTATTTATTTTCGTAGTGTTGTACCAAATGTGAAATTATTATCATTTTAGTTAATACTCCATATTGGGTTCTTCATTTTGCGGCTTCATAATTTATTTCTTACGATCCTGCATTTCTGTCAGCCTATTTATTTTTACTTGAGTATTGAATTTTCTCAATTCTTTAATCTTTGTCAGTCACGGTGGCGTTCTTTGTTCCCCAAAACTATGATAATTACTATTATAATTATATGATTTTGTATGAGATTTTTTGTTAATTTTATATTTTTATGATTATTTACATGATCATGTAACCTTTATACTTTTCATCATTAGTTCTTAACTTTGACTTCTTTTTACCAAACTCAAACAACTTATTCTCCTTCCAAAATTCGACGAGACTCTTACCTCAGAAATTTAACCCCCGACATTTCACTTACCACTAGAATGTTTCTCTAATATGTTTTGGCGGTTTGGATCTATCACTCAAAAAGCCTGTTATTCCTTGGAATTCTCAAGACTGGGATTTGATCATTAATTCGTGTTAGGAAAACTGCTGATAATTAATTCCTACGAATTGAAAGCCGGTGAATTCGCTTCGCAAATATTTTGGAATACGAAAAAATATATTCCAAAATCCGAAGTTCGTAAGAGTAGTGGAGGTATTCGTCCTGTCACAGTGTTCAAGTAATACTTGGTAACTTCTTACTATAAGGAAATATTCTTGTTTTCCGAAGTAAGCGCAATCGTTCACTTAATGACCTGGGAATTGCGATATTGTTTCTCGACCTCTTGTGAAGTATCTCATCACTTCCCAAGTGCTCTTCATGGACTGATTTGAGTCTACAATGTCTTATATTCGATGATAACGGCGCGATAGTAACTCTGCAACAATGGTACGTTTCATTGATTCCACGGTCGTCGGAATGTTAAACAGTTGTGTGTCGCAGCTCCGTAAACATTCACTTTGTAGGTTGAATATATGCTTGTGTACCAATTTTACTTAAATAATACCATCCAATACGAAGTTACAAGCATCTGAAGTTTTTCACCTTTTCACTTGTTCTTGTTACTATTGCGCAGCTAAGTAGAAACTGACCATCGACTCTTAACAAGGTCTTAAATTGATTTGAGTCACAGCCACGTGAGAAAGTAAGCTGGAACAACGTTCCGCTAAAAGATTTGGAGATGGAACGCTGTTCCGGTTTAAAATCATCGGCAAGGATGTTAAATTACAATTATTTTTCGTAAAAATTGAAACAAACATTAATACATAATTTCTCAGTGAAATCTTCTTATATGTCCCCCTATAAACGAATTTGACCCAAGGCCATATCTAAAAACGCGAAGGGAATGCAACGACGCGAAAAAAAACCTACTTGAATTTGCGTAAACTATTATAATTATATGATTTTGTTAGAGATTTCCTGTTATTTTTATATTTTTGTGATTATTTACAATATAAAAGGAAATTATGATTATGAATCTTTTTTTTTGTACTCAACAAAATGTGTTCCGGTTAGACATTTTTTATACTCTCACCCTGGGTCACAGCATTCTAATTTTTCAATTCGAATATTTCGTATTTCGATCGGTAATGTAACATATAGAAAAATAATATTATTTTATTACAAATATGTGAAAAAAAATTATAATAACATTTTTCTATTAAATATCAATTTTCTTATTGGATAATATATTAATTTTCTAATTAAAAAACTTGCAGAATCTTGAATTTTTTTTTTGTAATTGCATGTTTGTGTGTGCATTTGTAGCATTGTATGCTTATCCATATATTTTGTGTTATTGATCCTTGTTAACAACGTTTCCTTACTTTTCAGGTTCTTGAAGATCCGCAGCTTGTTCACAACTCAGACTTCACGATATCTTCCGTAATGGCACAAGAAAAAAAGAAAAAAAAAGCTTACCTACATTCGTTTTAAAAGACTTGCTTATGATACGATTTTAAAGATCAGCAATTTTACCATGCTGATCGGTTCAGTGTTTGTAATTTGATACTGTAATGTGCTAGAGCAGTAACAATTTTACTATTCAAAATGTGCTTCTGTGACATTTAAACGCATAAATGAAATTTAAGGAACAATAAATGTGTTCGTACTTAACGATATATTGTTTACAAGGAAAGGAAGGAGTTTTTATTGATTCGCAGTAGTAATCTCCGCTCAAGATCACGTGAACAGCAACCGAAGTTTTCGAATGTGAAGCTATAAATGTAGAATGAGAAATGGAACTTTGTCCCCGAAGTCTGTGCCCTGAAACACGCGATTAGCTTTGACCTGACCTTGCTGTAGAGATTTTATCGCCAACTTACCTCGATAAGCGACTGGTGCACGGTTCACAAGCGGTCAGATTACACGCTCTGGGAGAATCAATCATATGGAAAAGTAAACCTTCATTAGTTTCTCGCTGCTCTTTTATTCACATTCAAGTCAGCTTCTGTTTCATGACCAATAATATGAATGCCTCATGAGGATAGATATTTCACTGTTCCAATTTTACACGTCCATGTTTGCACACTTTGGTAGGATATTAAATAAAATATTTTGTAAGTCAGAAAAATTAAGTATATATAATGAATGATGAATTTAATACAATAAACTATATATATCATAAAATAAAATAATTTGTTTGTGAGTAGGAAATAATATTAATAAAAAATAACTTACTGATTGAAAATTATTAATTATTTTATTATTTACTTATTAATTAAAATACACCATGGTCCAAGCTGGGTCAATTCAGACCATGAGAATTGGGTTGGTTTAGGAATGGAGATGGCTGAGGTTGGTTCTGGGAGCAGTTTTCTTCTCACATCAAATGAGGTGAGTAGGCACAAGCAAAGTGTGCAGTAGCAATGATGTCTCATGTACTTGGCCACTGTGTGGATGGAAGTCAGGATACCAACTGCTAGCCACCAACATGGACGACCAATGTATGACTCTGAAATTGGCCCATGGTGAAGTAGGGCTTTTAACGAAAACAGAAGTTACCACAATCCTGGTACATATTAGAATGTCACATATTAAAAGATTTTCATGATTTTTATATGTACTTGTGTTCTTTTTGACTTCAAGAAATGGCCAGCATCTGCTAAAAAACTTTTTTCACCCTTTTAGATAATTCTCATTGTTTTTAATCATTGAACTCCTTCCTGAGCACTGACTCCTCAGATTAATTTACCTTGTACCTGAAGAGTTAGACTAAAAATAGATGTTGTGGTGTTCCCTTCACTATTTTCTTGCCTTATTTTTCACATTGGAAACGTAGGCTATGAAAAATTCAACACAACAGTTAAAGTTGGCATACAAATTAAGTTAGTATACTATACAATATTTGATTAACAACAGTAGTCATTTCTTTTTCTACACTGAAAATTATATAAAAGAACATCTCACTCTGTAATGAAATATAAATATGTTTACTTCCTTTTGTTATAGAGGGTTTCTTTACATGACAGCCTCAAAGTTATCCTTATATACTTTTAGACTTCACTTTGGTTTTGTTTCATTTTACAAATAATAAAAAGAAGTGCTATATCTGAGTTATCTCACCCCTTCCTTTCACACACAGTCTGTCTGTCCATTATTGGAAACATTTTACTCAACACAAACCAATATTGTGGTTGTTAGATCACACATTTTTGTGCAATGGCTTTCAAATGTCCCATCAAACTTGCAGTCAAATGGAATAGGCACCCTAATGAGGTAAGAATTCGGGTACTACTGCAGACCCATGCTTACATACTCTGATAAGTCAGAATTACTTTACCATATTCATATCCTTGCAATTTATAATAATATTATTATGATGTATTATAAGTTTTATCAAGTTGAGCATACTTTCTGATACCACCCACAAATAAATGTATATATATATATATATATATATATATATATATATATATATATATATATATATAATATATTAAGTATAAATAATTATATTTTAATAATTAACTCTGTACTTTATATTGTATTTAGATATTATCTTGATATACATGGAATTGAATTGCCACATTCACTATAGGGACTATTTCTTGTTTCATTCTACATTATTGTAACAAGGTTAGTGATGTCCATTGTGGTGCCCATATATTAGTTTGTTTATGATGCTGGAGGATGTTAACATGAAGAATATATTTAATTATAACTTCGGTAATGGATAAAGTTGTTAATTATGATGGAGTGGAGGGTAAGTGAAGAGCAATAATTTTTTATTGATACTAATAAATATTAGAGACACAACCAACAATAGTATTAGATTGATTATAGATTGGAAGTAAAGTTTAGAATACCTGTATCTGGAGAAAGAGGATGTGAGTGTTATTTACAGACTGTGAGCCACTTCCAAACAGTCACAAGATGAGAGAAATGTATTAATAAAATGGCAGGATGTGATTATATGGCAATATAAATTACATTTTTCTAACATGTTGGGACACCAATTACATTGTTTCCAATTTAACTTAATCATAGTACATTACATATAACTATTACTTTTATGTCACTAACATTACATTATGTGGAATAAGGTATAATTTTTTTGAATATTGCTTTGAACAAAGTTCTTTATTTCAATCTCTTAATACTATATTTTTAATTATGACTTCCTTTTGATTGCAGAAGCAAAATGGAAATGAAATAATTTTGATGTGCACTAGTCTTTGTGTGCAACATAGATTTCATTCAACAGTGACCATAAAAAGTTGAAATTGTAGGAATGTTGAGTATTTATGGTTGCATCCAATTAATTAATAAGTATAATTTAATTTCTGCAATTGAACAACATTTTAAAGGAAGGAAGTTAAGAAAAAAATTAAAATGGATAAATTTATAATTTGGATTTATAATCTTCCTCTGTGTTGAACATTTTCAATTTTTAAAATAGAAACATAGCTACAAAATGGGCAGTGCAGAATCGGTAACTCAAACTTTGAGACTTGTCTTCAAGATCTTTCTGAAAAATTCTCAGCAAATTAATTTTCCAATCTTAAATGAAAAGTGTTGTGTACAGTGTATGTTATATCAAAACTAAGGTCATTTATGTATCTCCATATTACAATTATTTTAAGTGTCTTCAAATTCTGTTGGACAAGCAACTGTAAATGTTATTAATATTGGGTTCTAGTGGATAATGAAAGACAGAAAGTAGGCCTACTAAATATCCACACTTTGACCATAGAGTACATCATTTTTTGTTGGTTTATGGCATTAAATAAATACTTAAGAAATGAAAAGTACAGTATATGACAAAATACTGAATGAAACAACTGCAGTACAAATAGAATAATTTGGAATTAAAACATTTGTTAGGTTTTCAATATACATAAAGATAATTACAAGTTATTAGTTTTATTGTGATCCTTATTTAAATTCATGGAATTAATTGTGGTAGTAAAATGATTACCACAGTACAGACCCTAAGGATTCTTCACAACTATAATATTAAAATGTTTACGTAATGTATACTTGTAAATCCACAAAAGAATTACATTAAAAATGGGGTACTGAAGGCAATGTTGTTTTTGCTAAGGGAAAGAAGTGTATTTTTCTTTTATTGTAGTCAAAAGAATTTATTATATAGAAAAATGGTCTAGAGAAATTAGAAGGCTGTGGGATATCTGCTGCATAATTATATTCTGATTAATATATATATTAATGATTGAAACGTGACATCGTCACACACATTGTATATTTGGATAGGGTGTAAGGATAAAGTTGGGAAATTCACTTTATATATATATGAATAACTAAGAAAGAAATAGAAACAAGAGAACAGCAATCACTACAATATATTATGTATTGCAGAGACACTGAATGAAGGGATGGAAGACTTGGTGGTGGGATGAAGAAATGTGTAATAGATTCAATGTAATAAAATTAATAAATGTAAATAGATGTAACTTCAAATTTTTCTGTGGTGTGATTACAAAGATTACATATTTCATAATGAGGAACAGCTGAGTAGGAAATTGGACAATTCTTTTTTTGTACTACAGTGCCATGGAGCTCTAAGCTGTTTGTTAACTTAACAATATTGGAATAAACAACTTGAAATTTTTCTACCATTGTGATTGCTGATGTTGCCAAAAGAGGAAGAAATATGAATATGAGAGATTGGATCAGTGAGATATATAGTTCTTCATATAAAAGGTAATTAATTCCACACACATTGACACAGCTCTGCACAATCAATGAATACTCAAAATAATGTACAAATTAATGCTCCAACTCCCATGTAAAGCAGGTAGTACCTGGAACAAATGCTAATCCCTGAAACATTATGCATTAGAGATCAGTATTTACTAGTACAGTTGAGGCATCAAATGTGTTGCCATGGATTTTTTTAATATATAAACTATTCATTCTCGCTCAGTATAACATAAAAATGCATCTAAAATGCAACTGAAAAGGAATTGCAATATAAAATGCTTGTTCTTGCACAAAGAGGTTTATTAATTTCTAATTCATATTGTGAGGTAATAAAAAATTGAAACATGCAACTACTAGAAAGTTGATAATATAATTCCAAAAATGTTAAACAATTGATATCATGGTTTGTCTTTTGTATGGATCTTACTAAATGAAATAAGAACAGACATTTATACAATCCATTTCTTAAAATATTTTTTAAATTCTCCAAATTATTATCATAATTAGGACAATTTGTGAAGAAATACAAAAAATCTGAAAATATTATCAAGACTGGTCTAGTATAAGAATTATATTATTTACATAAATCCAATTACTCTAGACTAATGGGAAAAATACCAAAACATTAGAAAACAAATTATGTTCTTTTAAAGGAATTTGTGTTTAATAAATATCAGGATATTCATTTTTGCAATACTTTTATAAAAATATATATAATGGTCTCTAGCATAATGACTGTATATAACACAGAAACAACAAATAAACAAGTTGCAACAGTTTCCACAAAGGAGGAAAAGTTTATTTTCAGATTTCTTTTGGTGGGATTCCAAGTATACTGGCTAACACCTTCTGGACTTCTTTCTGATTGACAGAGACAGCTATGAGAGCCGCCAGAAGGCCAGTCACCACAACCAAAAGCACCAGCACTGCAATGATCAACCTCTTTTCCAGCTTAGACCTTGGGGCACACATGCAGTACTGCTCCCGTATAACACTCCTGAAAATACATAAAACTATATGTAGCTTATCATCAATGATGTTTAATGTATAACATTGGGAGCCAATGAGGTAATAAATGAAGAAAATATACAGATATAACAACATCAAGTGATTAATATTCCTATATAATATTCTTCTGTTTTTAATTATAGAAATAATTAAGGCAATAAACCATAAACTGTAATTTAATTAAAAGTAAAAATTAATGGATTTGAAATTGGTTCATTTTATTTGGAAGAATGTTGAAATTATATAATTTGCAAAGCAAGATAACTAATAGTAGTGAAACAAAAGTAGTGTTAAAATGTATGTCCACAGAAACAAAGAAACCTATTTCAATAAATGAAATTGACAAATTTTTATTTTAGAAACTGCTTTGCATAAGTAATCAAATATTTAAATGCATTTAAAGTTGATACAAGCTGCTTGTTATAATACACAAAATAGAGACACTGGTTGGTATGACTGAGCCCTTTAATTGATATCTTAGTCATAACCACATGGAATTACAATCCATTATATAGGTCGAAAATTACTTTTTGCCAGGATTTTGTGATGGCTGTTTATTAATCTTACAGATATCTATTGTTACCAAACAAGGTACACTGATAATTACCATTGGATTTTTGTTGTAAGGAATATTAATATTCTTTCATTTACCTACCACTGTAGATGAAACAAAAGTTTTAATAACTATATTGACTTGGTTATAGAACTTATCATAAATTATTATAAAGTATAGATATTCAAAGAAGATACTACATATGAATAGAAAATAAATTTGAAGAAAGTAGGAAAATAGTTACAAGCAATACAATGTAAAATAATCCAATTGAGGCACTGTAATTACCTTCCACAAACTGACTTTCAATAATTTAAAATAAATAATTTTTTACTTTACTTTACTTGTCAAAAATTAATGTAGTGGGGAAGAAAATAATTAATATTGATGTATTCTTAAAATAAGATTTTTTAAAAGAACCAAATTTATTGTATAAACCAATTATTATGTCTAAAATTATGGGCCTCTTTTTCAGTGATTTTGGGCCATGTTGTGCTCTTGTGGTTTCAACTTGAAAAAAGTTATGGGGGTCAGAATTTGTGTATTTTTTAAAAAAAAGTTTTAGTCACATCAAGAATATAGACATCAGCAACTAATACAATTTTAAGTTCAAATTTCAATATACATGGCTTATAGAAATAGATTTATTCTGAATGCAAATAAAATTATGGAGTAAACTTCCATAACATAAAAAACAAAAACCCTCATAGCCTTCAATTAAAATTGATTCAATGTTTTTAAACTATTGGGTATCTCTAGAGGAGTATTATAATTTGACTGAGGGTTCTTTCTAGCCAAGGATAGGTTGTGCATGGTCTATTTCAGATAATTTCATCCAAATAAAATATGGAAATATATTTTGGGAAACACTCCAAAATGTCTACCTCCAGACTTCAAAACAGAGCCAACAGAATATTATGTAAAGTAAACTGAAGAACTTCATGCAGGGCTCTATTAAAGAACATAAAAATTCTACATCTACCTTGTATTTTAAATTATGAAATTAAATCAAAATAATTCTGATTTAGACATTAAAATATTCTGAAGTTCACAAACACAACACAAGGCCGTCAGATGCATATTTCATAAATTTCTTAGACACTTCAAATTTTAGAAAGTGTTGCTTCTACTATGGAAAGTTGTTATATAATAAACTTCCAAAAGAAACAGAAATGATTAATGATGTGTCAAAATTCAAAGAGTTACAAAGTCATTTCTGCATGATCACTGTTTTTACTCTGGCGAAGAATATTTATCACCTCCAGCAGATATTGTTTTAGGTGAGAGATAGTGAGAAAGCATATCTAGTTATAAGTACTCTGACTTTTCCAAACATATTGTGTATGTGACTACTGGACCTAGAAAGTATTACTTCTTCATCTTCTTTGTTGGCTCTGCAGCCCATTAAGGGCCTTGGCCTACCAGGACAACTGTGGACTGTCATCTTACATGACACATTCTGAATATGGAGTGACTTGTGGTCAGTAGAAAGTATTACTACTACAGCAATTTTAAACATAACATATTTAACTTAAAATTCAATTTACAATTTTAAATCAGGGTACAGATTGTAATTTTCAAAAAATGGTCTATGTTTTCTTGGGTTTTTGTCATTTGCATAATCTCATTTATGTCATTATCTTTTAGTACTTTCTCTCTTCATCAAATTTCAGTAACAATTTGCAGTTCAACTTTAATCTGGGTATTGCCTAGTCACATATCAGTCTTTCTTTTTATGTAAAGATGTATCATTCTTGTGTCTCCAGTTCTTATTCTCACCGCATCTCTTGTGACCTTTGGGTTACGGTTTATAATGCATACTTAAGAACTGTGAAAGTTACTTCTCGATCAGATGGTGCAGCGGTGACCGATTAGGGGTGGTGGTTCCTAGTCGAAGGAGAAAGCCATCGGCTCACAGACCAAGATTGTCTCTCACAGAAATCAGGAAGGGTTCCTTTGCATTGTTGATATGAACTGCCTTTTATCATCCTCAACTACTCCACAACTGCTTCTTCCTTGACCATTATTACTTGTTTTCTGAAGCTCCTTGTTTTTTGGGCTCAATTCACGTACTAATTTGGCTGATAACTTCACACTTTATTCACTTCAAGCATGCTTTTTGCACGTTGCTACTATAGCCTGACTTGTTTTTCCCAGCATTTCTGCATACTAAAAGAATTCCAGCACAGATGGTCACCGACGACGAATTACAATTCAACTTATAATATTACGCAATATGCTAATTTATTTCAAAATTTATAGTTTATATTTATTTTTAAAAGAGATATTAAATGGTATACTCACGATACGGTGGAGACATTACCGATGCTCCCCGCCGTGTCACTCAACCTCTTCTGACGCGTTTGTTGACGGCGGGATTTACCTTCGAGATCTGCCATCCTGAGACACGCAAATACCAAAATTCAGTAATAAATTGAGCATTTTCATTTTCTTGAAGAGTTAATTTAATTTGGTACTCGGAAGAGCTTTCAGCAATACACCATATTCATTTTCATATGTACAAGTATAAGGTGAAACCCATATGCTTTTTTTATGAACCTGGGTAACATTGATCTGATTAATCCATCGGAATTTATGATAGTGGATTAAACTCAACTCATTCAGCAGTCCAGAATGAGTTAACGTAAACAAGGTCTTCAGCTGTCATATATATCATCCAAATTGAAAAATGTTTTAAGTAAACAAATATACTGTGTTTATTCATGTCCAAACATTCAACATTCTTTAATTAATCGGCACATTTAATAAACACAGACAAAGTTACAGATTTCCTAAACAGTTTAACCAATTGCCGCTTCGTCTTCAGTCTTCACGCTTCAATCCCAATTTAATCGATCCTCAAACTTTACTAATTTAATGAAATGGATACACTTCCATCTTATATTCACACATATAAATACATTAAAAACTTGAATAAACAAATAAGACAAACATGCATTTATAAACGAAAACCTTTTCTTACTACAGAAAGGAACTGAATTCAATAAACTTTACAAACCATACAATATTCATTTTTTTTTAAAAAAACTGTAATTGCTACCGTAAAAATTTGGAAGGCAGAAATTCTCTATACAATGTAGTTTATAAAATAATTTGCAGAAACGGCTCCATTTATTATATTGGACTAACTAAAATATCAGTAACTATTAAAATGAAAGAGATTTATAACAGTATTAAATATCCCCCATAAAACAAACAATTATCCGTAAATATGGTTTACAATCAAGCCATACTTTTGTTTGATTGAACCTTGGAATTATTAACAAGAAGAAACTATAAATCATATTTAAATAACGTACGCTTTCACGGTGTATTGATTTATTAGCGATACTTCACGTATCAACCAGGTCAATTGTTTACTATAACACAACGTTTCGGCGAAAGTCATTTCATATGTTGTCAGATGACGACAATTGACTCGGTTAATAAACCAAGTATCATTTATTAAAATGTGGTTGGTTTCAGGATTGCTATATTTAATAAGTAAAAAATATGCAATTAATATAGAAAAAAAGACAACAGTGCAAAAATGTCGACCGGACCAGGAACTCGAACCCCGGTCGCTCCTACTTGAGCTCCAATAGAAGAATCTCTACTTCCTTATGCAATTAATAATAAATCAGATATAGATTCATTTAGTTCTATATATAATTCTTCTATGCAGAAAATACCTTCCCGTATTTAAGTAAATCTATACATAATTTGTAAATACTCAAAAAATTACTTTATACATTAGTTTCCATTTAGAAATTTAAAATTATTATATTATAATGTTTATAAGAATGTCTTTGTAAACTTCAATTGTAAAATATCTGAAGAAATTTGAAATTAGAATCAAAACGTGTTAACTTTATGCAGTTAATCGCTAAATCCCTGTAAAATTCAGGGCCGTTTTATTTTTCAACTTAATTTTACAATTTAAGAAGGAAACTTATTTGAATTTATTAACAAAAGCCAAGAAACAGAAACCTACGCTCCAAAATTATCTTTAATATTAAAAAAACGATTTAATTATGTCCTGTATTTGGTTAACGAGTCATAATGTGAAATTGTAGAATTTAAAGAGCCTTGTTTGTCTTTTATAAAAGTTAATCTCATTTATTGCCGTTGAGTGTAATTTATGTATAAAAAAGTATAAATCTATTTGATTCAGCGGGTTGTAAAATTATTGTGTGTCTTTCTGTTTCCCAATCCTTATCTAATGCTCTATAGATTGCTTCATTCAATCGTAGGAACTGAAGTACTCGCCCAAATATCGCGAATTTCTATTCCACGAAATAATGATAAGCTCAGTCCATATCCATTTTGAAGGTGTATAGAAAATGTTTCATTGCAGTGCGTATATCACTTTTACACTGCGTATAACTGCGCCGTTGTACTGAAAACCTTAGTAAGATATTGATAAAAACTGTCACACGTTTTATAGAAACATGGCAATACGCTGTAAAAAAAATTAGCAACTGTGACTCGAGCATAAATGAAACTTACAAAATTACGGCAAAAGGAAATGGCGATGTTTATTTTGTATTAATTACTTCATCATATGTAATAATTAATCATATATTACAAACATTTACGAACGAAAACTCCTCTTCCGTATTAAATTCACGCCAAGCTTAGTCTATCTTTTATTTTAGATTGTGTTTAATTTCGTTGTAAAATAAAATTCACTACATGAATTCAGACCAGTTTGCCTCAATTTCAGCGTTAAAGTCTTTAAAACATGTAAATAATTGTAATTCTTAGAGGCAACTATATTAAAGGTCGTTCGGAGAGTAGATAAAGTATTATCAGCTCTGAGAGCAGGTGGTCTACGAAATCTTTATGATTTGTTGCTTCAAGATAATAGCACTTGCTTCCTTTCTACACACGATTCAAATAACTTATAATACATAAAACTGAATGTAAGCAGCCTTGGTCCTCCTTTATATTATTATGCGAGGACCATGTGAGTTATAAAACAATTCTAATATTTATGAACTACTGAGAATGAATTATTACCAAAAATAATTTTGAGAAATATTTCAAGCTAAACAGATCGTAGAGATGGTTCAACTATCTTCTTCTTATAAACAAAATTGACTGATTGTGTGTATGAATAGTGTGTTTGTTACGCATCCAAATTTAAACGAATGGAGGATGTTGGACTAAATTTTGTACACGTGGTCCTCACGAAACGGAAATATTAATTGTGGGGGTGAGGCATGACTACCACCCCTAGGGGAGGAGATTGGAAATTATAAAACATGAATAAAAAAGGTCGATATTTGCGTCGAAGAAATATTTTTCTGAGGCCAGTGACATTGATATTGTTTCTACCAATGTTATTTGTGTATAATTTCATTCGCATGGGAGGTGCACCCAGAGAGGTTGAGATAGAGAGGTATTCTGTGGTTAAATTCTGACATTCAATAAGCCGATTAAGTAGTAGATAAGTCCCTTGGAGTGGGGTTGGAAGGGAGCGAAACAATGTTCCCCGGGTAAAAAACGAGTGAAGAAAGTTCTACCACGCCTTGTACACATGTTACTCACGTCCCAGCACAATCTCTGGATGAGTAAAACGTTATTTGTACGTACAGTCTTTTACACTATCTTAGGATACCAAGGCTTTTTTGACTCTCTTAGGGGAGTCGGAAGGCCCTATATTACCGATGTTAAAATAGTGATATTTATAATATAAATTGCTTAATAATAAAAACTATAATAATAAATCTTTACTGTTTCCACTCACATACTATGATGTTAATAGTAAACCGTGAAAATTTCAGTGATTTATCTAAACGGTTTCCGAGAAAAAAAGAATATGCTTAAAAACATCTCTTAAAAATTGTCAAAATATGGCCTACTAACCTCCCTTAAAATATGGAAAAGTATTTTCGCCTCTCTCAACTTACTAGGAGTATTCTTGACTCTATTAGGGTACCGGGATTGTTTTTGATTTCCTTAATGTGCCGTAGCATTTTCATTCCCTGAAGCAACTAGTTTTTTGTCTCTCTCGGGTACCTTTAGTATTTTTACATTTTTTCTTAACGTACCGGGAGCATTTCTTACTGTAATTACATATTTTTGTACTCTGTCAAGGTAGTAGGAGTATATTTGCCCACCTTAAGGTATCGGAGAAATAAATTTACCGCTTAGGACATTTTTAAAAGTTACTGAGATTATTTAAGGTAGCAGTAGATTTCTAGACTCTATTGAGATATTAAATTATGAAGCCGCTTATGATGAAAGTAACATTTCGTGGTCCGGAACAGGTTAAAAAATACGACGCTCTCGGTGCCAGTTTAACCACATGCGGACCAAGAGATTATTGCCGAATACTGTACTGGGCTAATTAATATAAATAAATACGCGGGCAATCTAGTTAGTAATGTAATTAAAATGAATATGAGGTCTTTCCCGGTGAACGGCATGTATTAATTCCTCAGTCTGAAGAAGATGATAATCTCTTTGACGCGGTTGGAAACCCGAGAGGAATTTATACATAATTAAAATGTCTGGATATTTTATATAAAAATCTAATTAGTTTCATTCTCCTGATACACACCGACAGAAGCAACAGTACTAAACTTGTCTAGCACACGCAACTAACGTGCATGCGTCGTGAAGATAGAAGGTACGTAATTCGTAATTCAGTCACGGTGGTTGTTTCACGTAAGCAAAACGCGCAATTTGTGTGAAACACTATTTTAAAAAATGGTGATTCATGCACTGTTGTTAGAAGTTTATATCGCGCAGAGTTTGGTTCCACAACCTAAATAATTATCCCAATGAGCGTGCAATTAGGTAGTCGATCAGAAAATTCTAGGTCACACGTTCCTTCCAAAGCCCATTGGACGTCCAACAGTACTAAGGAAGCAGTTATGAAGATGGCTCTTCTATGCGACGGAATCCGGAGACCACTAACTCGCTAGAGATCTGGGGAGCTTCATTGTGGCTATTAAAATAAAATATGACATCAGATTCCACCCTTAAAAGAATCGATTATTACAATAACTGGAACTAAATGCAAATTATTACAAAATCATTTTACCGTGAAGCTCATTCACATTTTAATGGACACGTTAAACAAGACTGTACGTAGAAAAGATATTCCTCCCAACTTTTCTCAGAGGATATTTAAAAAGTCAGGTTCACACAGTAAACAAACACTTTTTTTGGTAACAGGCTGAATGGTCGTGGCTAGCGTCGCTGCCTCACAACACAGAAGTCCCGGGTTCGAATCCTGGCGTGGATTTGGATGTTTGTGCCGACATGGTAATGGAAAGACTGCACTGCTGGAGAGCCGATACGCTGACCATGTACCACTGCAAATTCGGAATGTGTTCACAGTCGACCCGGTAGGCTGCAGAGCCAAGGAAGAAAATGCTACATGAGGGTGATCCTATCCTCCTACCCTTCAGTAGCATAGGCAGAGAATTTAAAAGGGGGGGATATGGAAGGTAAAGCAAGGTAGCCAAGGGTTGACTGGGGTCCCCGGGCTATAGGGTACGCCCTTTGATTCACCTAAAAGAGATGCAGGGATAACCCTAGAAAACGTGCATCAGGTAGGTCGGGCTAGTGGGGACTATTCTCACGCCCTTCCGAATGGCGGGAGATGAGTTTGCTGTGGACTCGCAGCATTCCCTTCTCCGTTTCACGCAAGTGTTAGGAGGCAGCTGGGCGACTGGTTCAATGGGATCAACGGACAACTCATACCGTATTCCCAAGGTCTTCGACTCCAGTACATACACCTAAAATAGTTGAAGGTGCTTCGGCAGATACTGTTATTTTTAAGAAATGTTTTTTGCGAAATAATTCGTTCCAAGCAGAATTATTTCACGGCCCACCCTCACGAACGTAATCTGCTCATCAGGATATTATATTGGAATGTGTTAATGGTAACTGAGTGTTTGCTAAATAACACTAATGGCTGCTTTTTTCTTTCTGTCCGAGATATTGCTTGCGTGATTCATATTTGATGACTCACTAGCAGCCGGCGCGTGAGCTGATTACAGGAAGGACTGAATGACGTAAACAATTCGAACGACAGTCGATGTGTCTTCTCATATCAAACACAAATTTCAGTATAATCCTACTGTTGTCACACTATACTGCATTTCCTTTTGCACAATTTACTTATCTTGGCTTGCGTCACATTTGCTTAAGTTATTTATTTTCATCTGATAAAGTTCCTCCTGCAGAGTTCTTAACGATATCGATTTTACTCCATAAGAAAATAATTCTCAATGATTAGTAGCATAAGAATTATTTTACCTTATTTTCTGAATCTCAACTTTCATCAACTTTCATCAACCTTCTTTTTGCCTCTTTGATTCACAATCCCAATCGTGTGCGTCAAAAAAGAATATTTTGATATGTATTATCTGAAATATGAGTAATATTGATAGTATAGTTCCTTCGAACATGATCCAAACCAAGGTTTATTCAGTTAATTTTCTTCTTATTGAATAAAAGACCTTCAGGAATAGATTCATATTCAGTGATTAATTATTTTTTTTTTGCATCGGCCGGTTGCATTATCCAACATTGAGCCAACCTCTTCATGTCACAGTAATCAATTCAATACAACCGCTTATGAAGTTTTCCATGAATAATAAAATGGAGCTTGGAAGCGAGGAAGACTGAATGTGAGTGAAATGCTTCAGAAACTTCATTAAGAAATTAACTTAATAAATTTGCACTTGTTGAAACATGTGCAAAGGATTGATACTTTTCTGAACTGAGAACCACACATTTCTGTCCACCCAGAGCTTACGATCCATCTCATTACACTTTTAAAAACTATCCAATGCTAAAATGGAACAAAGAGGGGAACGCAAATGTGTATTTTGAAGAAATGAATTAAATTTACTATCTACTTTCCCTCAAAACATTAAAATTATTAATAAAAGGCTTAATGAAATTACTTTAATAAAATGAAACGTTATATAAAATTAATTTAAACGACTTATTATATTCCGACCAAATTAATTTTTTACGTATATATTTAAACATTGCTTTAGAGGTACAATTAAATAATTGCTGTAACAGTACTTTGATGCAATCCAGGGCAAAGTTTTATATATATATGGATCTCTATTTTTTGTCTAATTAGTGTTTAACTACATACTTAAAAATTTAAAATCCTGAAGAAATTTAGTTGATGAAGTCCCAGATGTTAAATTTTATTTCATATAATTATTTATAAAACAGACATTCACTGATATATTGTTTAAAATGTAATACGAAACTATATAAAGAGAATAGGATAGACAGAAATCTTTTAGCTTTATAATTAAATGCTGCCTCGGAACGAGGGGAATAGTAGCCAATTTATAAGTGACTGTCGATAAGAAGACAATGTAATATTCAATATTGCTGTATTCACTGCCGTCGCTGTGGAAGAAGCCAAATTTAATTTTTCTATTAGATTTCATGAAAACATAATTTTTCACAAAAATGTATTAAATATATGGTTTTGTTGTTCATGATCGATTCCTCCAGATGGATTAAAGGCTTTCATTTTATAATGGTTAGCTTCAGTAAAAAGATATTCCCGTATAAAGAGAAGGTAAAGAGACCGGAACTGAGTATTTATAACAATCAGCTATTTCTTTTCTTTCGGAAGCAAATATATAAATGTTTTAAAATCATCTCCGAATATCCTTTAATATATTTGTTAAACAAAACGAGAGCATATAACTCATAAATCTTTATTTATATTTGTAGCGGAAACACGAATATAAAATAATGAATAACGCATAAAATATTAAAATCTGTAGACTGCCAATAAAACGTAATTTAGCCTCAATTTTAAAACGCAACAACGTTAAAACGACACAAAGAAAAACATACTTCTTTGCTACATATCTAAAGGCAATCTTTAAAATTTTTGTTTCGATAATTTCAGGCAACACTACCAACTTGACAGTTTAGATTTCTGACACTCTTTGATGGACACGTTTTAATCGCAAATTCTACTTAAATTGAATTATTTTTCGGAAATAATTCGACGTAGTCTTTATATTGTATAAGGATTCAAAACATTAAGAATAATTACGGTCGTTGTAAATCGTTTGGTTTATGAAAAGACCAACCAATACGAAGTTGTGGCGTTGTAAACATTTAAATCTTCAAGGAATTTATTTAATTTTGTTAAAAGACTGATTTTTATTTAGTATGATAATTTTTCCCTATGTTAATCAGTCAAAATAACCAAAACTATAATTTAATTTTGATTTCAGTTTGAAATCACGTACAATCCATGAAGAAAGTTAGAAATGATATAAATTTACATATACTAAATTACATGAGGATGAATATGACATGCCTAAAGATCCTGCTCAATAAATTTGAAATCAAAATTAAATTATAGATTTGGTTATTGTGACTGATTAACATAGGGAAAATTTATCATATATTTAAATCTTTTTAAAGTTTTGCTTTTACGTCTGATTATGTAAAGATTAAATATAATTTTTGACCAATTTCAGACTTTATATTGCTACCAAGAAATTTTGTAAAATGTTATCTTGTTACCACTAGTTTTATCCATATTTCTCCACATGATAATAACCTGAAGCTAAAAATACGTACAGAAACGTTGTTTTCTTCTTTTTAAATTGTTTTAAGAATTAAGTCTGAAATTGGTCAAAAATTTTGTTTAATGATTTTAATATTTTACTTGTTTTTCATGTCACAATTGTTATAACCGCAGATCATTATCCTGAAGACAGAATCACTGAAATTAGAAGACCTGTGGCATAGCTTAATCACATTGTGTTGCGGAAGTATCTTTTGCCGGTCCGCAATCAGTTGGTTTTGTAATTAGAAGTTTTTGTATTTTCCATTATAGCAAATCAGCGGTAAGAGAGAGGAGTATTTTCTTTTTGTGAACAGGAAACAGAGAAGAAAGACATTTCTGATCAGAAATTTTATCGCTAAAGAGAGGATGCTTTGGAATTAGGTCCTAAATTTGGATGATAACGAATTCGTAGTTATAATATACTCCTAAAGCCCAACCCAGTGGCTTATCCATATAGGTTCAAAAGCTTGAAAGAAAAAATAAACTAGTTTAGTAGTAAAAATCAAAATAAATTAAATTAGTAATAACGTGGAATATTCTAAAAACAAAATACAAAAGGCTAACGGCTTTCGAAAAAATTATTTATTAATGACAAAAAAACGTCAAATATATTGGCGTTAGACATACATTAATGTTATCTGAGCATTTTAATGATTAGAGAATATTAATGGCAATCTACGTTTATGATATATTGTGCTGTTCTCAAGTTTCATGCCATATGTTATGCTACGTTCCAAAAGACGGGATAAAACGTTGCGCGGTTTATTGAATATTAAACGTAACTTTATTAAAAAATTCACTTAAAAATTTTTTACTTCTTAATTGCACATTTTAGTAATTTATAAATTGTCAGGTTATATTAAATGTGTCCACATTTCTTCTAACGTTTAGTAATACCTCTATTGCCCAAAAATTCAACATTTTTCATTGCCACACTTGTTCTAATATTTCCACATAAATAAAGATAGATCCATAGTAAAGAGACGAATTTAAGGTTTAAAGGTGGAGCTTATTAATGAAAAGACACATTATTTAGGTTAACTTTTTGTCATATATTGAAAATATTAATCAACATTTTCAACAACTAACTAAATGTTGGAATTTTTTATTGGGCTGTGCGATTGAATGAAGTTTGCGTCAGGGAGACAATGCCTAATCTATCTTTGTTATGCATCTGATTAAAGGTAAAAGTGACTTACCTCGGGCTATCGCCCAGAGCGAGCACCTGATACTGACATCCCGATAAACTACTATCGAACCGCTCTTATCACATAGGAAGGAGATTCGACATTCCTCCCACTTCACCGCCTCGAAAAATCACCAAATGAAACAGCGCGTGTTGGCCACTCTCCTTTTAGAATATGCCATCATTTGCACTAATCAGTAATCCTGCCTAATGGTGCAGGTATATTAATTTCCTAGACTATGTACTACAATAACGTTGATTAAGCTGAATATACTACACGTTTGAAATGTCTTTTTATCACCGAAAATAATTGCTCGGCTTCAAAGTAACCACAGACAGATACAGTAATGCAACGAACTGTTGCAATAATCGTATCGCCATGTGCAAAATTATGCCACTGTTCGTCTCGGCCCGTACGCGTTTTCACTTCCTATCCATAGAATTTTATGAAGAGTTTTGACATTACGCACATGATAGTGGGACGTCTTCCCCATGAGCATTGGGATTCTTTTCCGTCTTTTCTTAGTAAAATTATTTAGAGTCGCTGACTTCGGTCTTTTTTATTTTATTTTCTATTTATTTGTTGCAGGAGAAGTCAGGGCGGAACGGGACGCTTATTGTTTAACAATTTTTGTAAAATTATGGGAAAAGAAAAATCACTTCATACAAGAATAAAACAATAACATATTCTAATATTTACTTAACCTAGTATCATAGTAACTTAAAACAAAGAATTTAGATATTATTACTTTTTAAAAAGAAACAAATCGGAGCGTTCTGCCCCATCCCCGGACCAAAACGGGCCAGGATGTTTTAAAATTACAATTAATACAGCACAATTTAATGTAAGAAAAATCTTACACATTTTGTGTTTGTTTTGCGTATGGTTGATCGCTTTATCAATTTTCCCTTCACAAAAAAAGATTTTTTTTGCAACTCCGCAGCTTTTGCTAGTATTTTCCCCTTTTTCAGTTTCTTTTCTTTCTTAATGTATTATTTTTTGATACAGCATCCTTAAACTCATTCTTATAAGGTGAGTCTGCCAGTTTTTCCTTTTCTTTCTTGAGGAACACTCAACATTTTGCCTTATACGGTAGTATCCCATTCCGCCCCGCACGTAAGTTTCTGTTCAAGGGTTTTCAACGAGCCTTAATACAAGCAGATTCAAAGCTTACACTTAACTTATATGCCGCTAAAGACACCTACTTCACGAATATGTACTATTAAAGAGTTAAAAGCGTGAAGTTATGTAGCTTACCTTCTATCGAAATACTGCAAAAAATTATAAATTCACAGATCTAAGACACCAAAACAAGAGATCATTCAGTCAGAATGTGATCAAGTCGGCTGCCGGGATTTCTTACTTGACCAGTTACGATGTTACACCCCTATTTATTACACAGTAAAAAAAGGGTATTCCGTCCTACTAAAATTGGGCAACTCAAAATTAATCTTATATTACATTAAGGAAAAATACATTTGTAGATAGAGAAAAAAGAACATGTTTTTGAAGAGAAGGCTACTTATAGCCTTACTTTTCTGTACTCTTAACACTTCACTTTTTTGCCACCCTTCCTTAGTCAGTGACTGAAATGCGTGCCAGACAACAAGTAGCCCTGCCGATTTTCCACGGTCATAAATATGTCCTCGTTCCTCTTGGAACAATCCTCTACCTCCTAGCTGCCTCGATCCAATCAGCCACCCGCACAAATTTCATTGCAAAGTTAAGATCGCCAGCCAATATGATGTTTGTCACGCTGACGAATTGCCTCTTCTTTGACTCCCTTGTTTCGTCTTTCCTTCCATCATTTCTGGAGTGTGCAAATATTTTTGTAACGCAATTTTATCCAGGGAAAATTATATCAAAATTAAAAAAAATATACCTTCATTAATTTAAAATATCTGAGCCTGGACCCGAATGGTTCAAGACGACAGGTGCTGGACCGGCTCCAGATTGTCGGAAACGGTGGCGGTCCAGGACGTATTTGTCAGAATAGATTCAGGGACTATAAGTTGGTGAGAAGTCTATAAGGTAGCCAATTTCGTGAACGAAGTCCACTAACCCCGGCAGAAGCTTATAGATTATTTTTTCTATTTTGCTTTCTGTTTTACCTTTTTTTATCCCAGCTTGTACTCTACCGGCTTCGCAGGGACAATGTTCCTGTAACAAGTTTTCATTTGATTAATTTCTTTTCATAAAAAAATTATTTGCAATTCCATGGCACTCGGGCCTGACAGGATATAAACCCCATTTTTGCTGCTGGTTGGTCATAGAGCTTCCTCTTTTTTTTTTTTTAAAAAAAAGTTGTAGTATATTTCAATTTTATTTCGGCTATATGTAGATGCAGTACAATAACATGAGCCAACATGACATTTGACTCGAAGTTGCGAAGATGGAACCCCGATACTCGATCTGACTGTCTGGAAAACTCTGTACCAAATACACGGTTGATCCCACCTGGCTCAAACTTTGCTCTGACCTTTATCCGTCACTGTTCAGCTCCTAACAACGGTGCTCAACCCAATCAATCGGCGGGGAATTGGTTGACTGAGCGTCGTTGGCAGCAGTAACCTTTCCTTCTTATTTTGTAGTTGGTCACGCAAGTACAGTAGAACGTCTGCCCTCCTCGACTTCATTATCCGCTAGCACAAGGCACCCACTATCTCCAGAAAGTGTTTCAGTACGCCTTTCAGTTAGTGTGGTATGTTCACCTTACTAAAAAGAAACATTTAATTTCCTTGGCTGATTGTTGTCACTTGTTTCTCTGATTTTATTAAACTCTTCAAAACTTTTTGCCACTGCTTCTAGTCTTTTAAATTTTTCATGGTTTCAAAAAAGTCAATTAAGTTTCTGTAAGTTTTATTTCATAAAATGCTATATGACAATATGTTTGGCATCCTCTGTAATCATACACTTTCTACATTACGCAGACATGATCTTCCCAAATATATGTAAATATGAGTTAATGGACCATGGCCACTTCACATTCTGCTTAATCCTTTTCCCTCCCTTGCCGCTATAGTTGGTACTATGCTGAAGAGTAGTTTCTAGAATCTATTAAAAAACTTCCAGTCTGAATCATATTTTGCCACCATTTTGGTGTGATACTTGAAGATAAAGTGATTGGGGGTCAAAATACCCGTGCCCAGAAGAATACATTTCATAAGGCGGGTGCGAAAGTCGTAATCGGGAAGAATATTGCATTGTTGATGAAGAAATTGAGGATTGTGGTTCGAGGAGAAGTCCTTGAAGGCACGTAGGTATATGGGCGTGAAGACGTGATGAAGCCTCCGCCTCCGGTCAGCCCCTACCCTAGTATCAGCAGAACCAGAATTGTCACCAGCTTTCCAGATGATTGCAATAAATGGTGATCAATAAATGGCGATAAATGGTATTAGCGGAACTAAATAACTTATCTATACGGTCCATAAACACTGAGAAATTATCACTTTTTTGTTGAGTCACATACTGGCATCAAGTTGTTACGTGTTGTATAAAGTGTCATTAATTTAACATTTGTAAAATTATTATATAGATAATAGTGGCCAAGAAAATTAGTTTTTATTGTTTAGATGGATCTTGCACCAAGATAATATGCTATCAGTCATGCAATTTTTACCATTGGAATCATCAAAGTTAACTACATTAACTCTAGAAGAGATAACTGCTAATATAACAATCGTTACTGTATGATACTGTCCCATCTTCAAATAGAACATGTAGGTGCGTAATTATATCCTGTAATTATGACCGAAACGTTCTCAAACAGAAGGTACTTCCTGGAACTGACTATCCAGGACTCATTTCATAAGACAAATCGGTTAATTAACTATAATTGGTACCCCTTTGCCTCCGTAATTCAATGAAGTCATGAATATGGCACGTTTTAAATAATACTTTATCCAAACATAAAAAAATGGTCTATGAAGACTGTGTCAAGTAATTTGTATGATGTTCAGGTATACAAGGAATGGAAGGATATCGCAACGGATCATGAGTTGACTCGAATTCGCTCAGATTATGAACTGATAAGAGGAATCATGGCCTTCTTGGCCGAGCTTCAATTAGACGCAATTTCTTTGTCTTATAAATTGTTTTAACGGTTTTTATGATAATAAGATATATTTAACAACCTATTAACAGAGTTTATTATTAATAAACAAATACTAATCAGATTCTAGTTTTGGTCCTTAATTTACCCTCTTTAGGCTGAAGATTTTGTATTGAAGTTATAAACGTTTTCTCAATCAGGACTATGAATATTACTTGTTAGGTTTCTATAGTAACTGAACATCAAATTTATTAATAGGTTTTCTTGTACTTATTGTACGCAATATAATTTTATTTAGCTTAATAAATCACATAGCAAAATATGCAAAAATTCCAAATCATAAACTGATACAATAAATTTTAAAAACAAATTATATGAGACTTGAAAAATAATGTACATATTGTTCAACTTTATGGTAACATTACGTGAATTGAGTGTGTTTAGGTTACTGTAATCTACACTAATAAATAAAATTGAAGTGTCTGTTTGTCCATATGTTTGTCTCCAATGGGCTCTGAAACGGCTCAGTGGATTTCAATGAAACTTCGGGGGTTTAAAAACAGGAAATTTAACTTTAATATTCGTGCGATTTCATTTCTATAATGATATTAATATAATATAAATATTAACTATACGGGATGGTTTCTTGGTGTGCGTGCGTTTGAATTCTAAAACGTGAATGCGGGTTGCCTACTCTTAATCTCTTTATGCTTAACGGATTTCAATGAAAATTTCAGGGATCGAAACTGATTGTAATTTTAACACAAATTTTTATGCATGTTTCATCTCGATATCCTGCAGAGCTCAGAAGATATTCATGTAAATATTTATAAAAGCATTGACTTGCCGCGCAAAAGGCGGCGTGAAAACCAACTGCGAGTTAAAAGTCTTATTAGGTGTTCCTATACCATTCATCCCACTAACTGTGTTATTATAAGCGTAATTTGGGCAGCATGAAAAAGAGAGAGGAGGGGGGAGGGTGAGAGAGAACTACAATTATTGCTGTAAACGTGTTAAAAACGAACAGCGAGTTATAAGCTTTGCCGTGAAGCGATCATAAATAAATGATACCGTACTTTCGCTTTTAGGGCAAAATAAAAATAGTTATTTCTGCGTGAACGAAGTCGCGGGAACAGCTAGTATAAAATAATTTTGATAAATTACTTTTAAACAAATTCGTGTTCTATGTCTAAAGTTTCAATATTATTCCAATCATACTCAGGATTTTCTACAAATTTATGGATTCTGTGAACAAAATGCTAACTATATTCTATTATAAACATATTTCTGCGCTACGCTGAAATCGAAAACCTAATCTTAAAAATGTTGACTGATGATTCTTACAGGCGATGAGACGTAGATATTTAAGTAAAGTCCAATCCATACCTATGTAAAAAACAGCCAGGAATTAAGAATGCTCGAGTCGTTCAAGGCAATGGTAACCTTTTTATTCGATATCCAGGCCATCGTTATGGTGGTCTAACAGTTAACCAAAATGTTAAAAAATTATCGGAAAATTATTGAAAATGTATTAGGAACTCTCTTAATTATGGAAAAATTGGTGGATGTCACACACAGATCATTTGGTATCAGTCATTCAATTAAAATCATCAAAGTTAACACTAGAGGGGATAACTTCTAAAATTTATACAGTATCATTGTATATTTAAGCTTTAAAATTATTTTTGTGTTAAGAACAGGCTAGTGAAACAGTTCAAAGAATTCGATAAAAAAAATACTCCAGCAAAATGTTTTCATGTTTCTTACTAGTTGAAACAATCGTGCGATTGTATTTATCGGATTAAGCGGAACGGCGCTCGTCCCCCTCCTCCCGAAAACAAGAATAAATCAAGTAAATTTAGATGGGCATTCGTATTGATTGTAACGCCAAAAATGGACGTTCGCAACTGTTATGTTCATACGTATTAAAAGTGATGTGATTTTTACACTTTCTCAAATCGAATATTCACTCGTCACCCGGCTTCTTATTTTAAAGATGTACATCATATCCGGAAAAGCTAAATTTAACTTCGAAATAATATATCCCGTGACAAGACAGCAAATTGCGGGACGTATCAAGTGATTACTGTACCCACACGGAACGGGTTGTTACAATAGAAACATGATTTACGTCAATTAGGAGGCAGGTTTAATTCAAACCGAGAAAATAATTCATTTTCCAACTGAAACGTATAGGCGCAAAATCATTGCCTTCAAATATCATGTTTATTCTGACAGTAATGAACTATATATATATATATATATATAAGGAAAATCAAGAGAGAAGGAAAGGCGATAGCTTACCTGAAATTGAAGATCACCATCGTCATCTAGGAAAAGATAGATTTCAGATTTTTGGAGGCAACCGACGCCTTCTGCAGGAGAAAAGGAGGCTGGACTTGGGAAAATTTCACGTAAGTCACCACTTTCTTTTCCCCTTTTCCTTTCCATATCAATTGTATTAATTACTATGATAATGTGAAGTCCTTACTTAAATATAGATTAATAAATCAAATTTTCAATTTTTAATTTAAAATTAATTTATTTTAATTAATCAAAAGATAGCATGTTATTCATTAAAACCTTTTCTTTCCAGGGGCATATGTCAGCATTGTGGGCTGGTTACTGCGACTGACAACCAAGGTTCATAGCGCACTGCTCCCAGTTTATTTAATTATAATTTTATTTTAAATTTACATTTAACGTAAATTACTACGTTAAATATATATCTCGTAAAACCGTCGCCAGACATTGGTAAATAATTCAAGAAAGAAGCTTCCAGCTTAGAATAATCCATAATTTCCCAGAAGGGCCAGTAAGTAGGTGGGAAAACCCCTTCATCAACCAATACGGAGATTGGTAACAGATTTGGATGGTTTTGATAAGACCAGCTTCCCACCAGTTACGTGAAATGTAAGAAAAAGGGAGAAGGAAATCAGCAAAAATCGAGAGCGAGAAACACTTTCGGTCTAGAAAGGACGGAGCAAGGATCGGAGAAGAGGGAGAGAGGAGCAGACGAATGTCCACGTGGTCGAATAAACCGGACTTTGCTTTCAGCTCTGTTGCAGAAATACTGTTTTGGTATGTTTCTTTACTGGAGTTTTTGCGACGTCAAGTTTATTAACTTTTATCACAATTTTCTTTT
Source organism: Eucriotettix oculatus (assembly GCA_034510155.1). Lineage (NCBI taxonomy): Eukaryota > Metazoa > Arthropoda > Insecta > Orthoptera > Tetrigidae > Eucriotettix > Eucriotettix oculatus. The sequence goes on along the minus strand of CM067380.1, from coordinate 52,653,961 downwards.
GAGTTTCCATACCGAAACACTGCAACATGGGGTTCTCATGTTGGAGCAATATTTTTTTTAACTTATCACATAACTTTTGTATATATTTTCTTTTATTTATTTTTTGAATAATTGTAGAATTGTTAAATATTAATTTTGATTTAATTTTTGTTACCACGTGGTGCGCAACAGACCATGTAATAATATAAAAAATATTTACAGGTGTCTAGTAATAAACTTATGGTTTGTTGACCCACACTCGACTGTTTTGACTTGCGATGTTTGCATAAAGTCAACAGTTCGCCCCAATTTTTTCCCTGACGAGAGCTGCTTTGGAAGATTAAAGCTGTGCTCCGCCAAAGCACCTCACGATGATCCTCAATTGACTGACCCCTTTCACGTCCCGAAAATCGTTCTGATAGTCTCTCCGAGTTCACGTCACGACCACCTGGTCCTCACAACCGTTTAAATTATCTCCGCTGGCATAACTTAGTCTGGCCAGCAGTCAATGAGCCCTCTGACGCCTTCAATCATACTATTACTATTATAGTGGTTGAAAATGTTATATTTACGAAGTTTCTGAAGGCCGTATCTTGTCAATGTTAAAATAGGTATCCTTTTTTTAGGAACCTGTTTTAGATACAACACTGAAATTTGCACAGCTTATATTTAACCTTTTGGTATATATATGGAATGAGATTAATTTATAAACACTTATAATTATTTACGAAATGTTATTTCATGCAAGGTTATGGTCTAATATTTAAATGAATAACAATTGCCCATTAACAGAAAATTTGTTAGAATTTATACCAACGTTTTTTTTAATATGCTAAAAAATTTAAAACGATTCCAAGATTAGATGTTTTTTAAATAAATGCATTGTTTATTAAGAATAATTGTCCGGTTCCTCTGCTGTAGTACATCGCGTGGGTGATAGATGGCAGAGTAGTTCAGTTCATTACAGAACGGTTTGGTTTTCAAATTGGAAAAATGTTTGTACAAATATAATTTTTCTGACTTTAAGTTTAATAAAAGATAAATAAAAATACGGCCATTACGTGCGCAAATAAATTTAATTAGTATTTATTTAATATAAATACAAAATTTCATAAATTTATCTGGACTTCTTCAGATCACCATTACATAGATAATATTCTGATAAAACTGGTAAATTATTCCGTCAGTCTTAGCAATTGACAACAAAATCTATTAAATTATAAATAAATCGTCTTCTTTCACCCTTCGTTATTTTCTCTACTTCGAATAGCAGAGTATTGCGCGCCAAGATTAAAATTCATTTACGGTTCAGTGTATAAAACAAAGGTAAACAAATAACGAAATCCACCAACTCTTCAACAGACGAAATTAATTGTTAATTTTCCGTAATGTCGATAATTATTTAAAATTCTCGTCAGATTTTGAATATATAAATACACACACAACATACGTTTCTCGACATTTCTCGCTACAATTATTATAATCTTACGTTTTTAATTACAATTTGATATTTCCTAAAGTTATTGTTAGGGAAATGTCGAATTTGAAACCTTCTGTGGTATCTGGAAATGCGCATACGTTTTATAAACAATCGTTCCGTATTGTTAATCATCATCCTTCCATGTGTTCGTATTTTACAGAGTATAATTTAACATTACCACACACTAAACAAATTGACGATTGAGTTGGATTCTAAATGGCAGATTTCACTGGCTCAATGAATGGCGACGTCACAAACTTTCGCGTGTTGAGTCATACGTATATATTTTTAACCACATTTCCTTCCTGACAACGTAAAAAGAAACTGTATATGTATGCAATTATGTAAATTTGTTAGTCGCCAATGACCTTAGTATTGACCGAATTAAAGAAAACACCTTCATCGTTTGTGCTATTGCTTTCTGTCTCACACATACCAGCGCTTTTAAGAACAAACGTACCAGGTTTTGTTGCAAGCTGTCCACGCGTTTAAATTTGTATGCAGGCTTACAAAGAAATAAACAAAAATGCATATTTTTTTACTATATGAATTATGTTTATATTCAACCCATAATCTTAATATTAACGGTATTGTAACGAATAATGTTTAAAATTAACGCCAACGGCAACGTGAGTGCTATATATAATTGCACAAACAAATAAAATATTTAGACGTATACGATGTTAAAAAGTAGTGAGTTTAAGAAGCAGGACGATGACTAATATAGAAGCTGACATTGTGAAAAGGGGATATTCCAGCCTGAATCATCCAACAATTGCACTCGGCGGCTACTTGCGTTGCATTTACTTTGGCTTGTGACGAAAAGATGGCAGCTCTGCGACGATTACATCCCAACGCTGCAATAACACCCCGAAAATCATCATAGATGCAACAGTATATATTTTTAAAATAGTCGCAAGAAACGCAAATGAAATTTCTGGAATATATTCAAAGTGGCCGATTTATCCGAAGCCATTGAAATATCTTGACATGGTTTCTGCACGAAAATATCAGTTTTATTAAAATAATTAACGTCTGATTCTAAAATATTAAAATGAAATAATTTTCTGTAGGGTTCTTTCCAGACAGTTTATTTATTTTTAATCAAACAACGTTTCGGCGAATATTCGCTATTTCTGCATGCTTTTCTCTTCAGAATCAAATTATTGGTAAAATTAAACATACTATAAAACGCTATAAACACCAATTTTTTTTATAAAAGAGAGGTCCGAGGCAGGACTAAGAAACTTATTTAGTCACAGTTTACACACTATATAACAGAAGGAAATGATTTTAAATAACACTGGGTGAGATTGTTTACATATTAAACTAAAATAAATAACAAGGTACACTCTGATGCATTCCGCAATCCTTGAAACTTAGTTTGTATAAAGGACATAGGGAACACGACTATTATTATTATTCATTATAACTGACCAGCCTGCTACGGTGTAATGATAATTGCCATTCCATCGCATCATAGAGGCCCCGGGTTCGAATCCCAGCAAGGGTGTGGCTGTTTGTGTGAGTGTATAATTCGTTTTCAGCATAATAATAAAACCTATTTCAGAGCTCTCGATGCAACGTTTTACGGTAGAGTACTGCATTGGGGCCATCGCTTCCATCATCAACCGGCGGAAGATAACGGGAATCCACCACAGGAAATAAGGTTCTCGGTAAAGAGATTTCCAGATTTCCTCACATGGACTTGCCGTTGGGCAGAAATCTGAAAAGATTATAACTGAAATGGGTATAATTAGTATGAAAATTTGTTTTCTTTCAACCTGATGCAACGAACTTAATTCGTGTAGTTAGCTTTCCATATTTTGAATGTAGGTCCTGTAATGATTTTGTTATTCACGAAGAAATTCACGAACGGTCTAACCTTTGTTTTTGAAAGAGTCTCACTGACTTACTACTTAACGGATCAATTATTCTGTGACTCCTTTCCTACTCCAATCTTCTCCTATATGAATTAAGGATTGCCACGCAGAGTATCAACAGGATAATGGATTCTCCCATTTACACTTTTTTTTTCAAATGTTAAATACTTCCGGTCGGAGAACGCCCTCATTCTATATATATATATATATATATATATATATATATGGATTTGAGTACAAACTATGGCGTTCTATTGCTCACCTTATTATTTATATGATAAGCTGTTCTTGCTAGATGATATGATAGAAGTGTAGACAAATATACCAAGCACGTTATGATGGGAGATTTTTGATACGATTTACGGTATAAGTTCATATATCCATAACGCTGAACGACTCCCGCTTATTCGTTCTCTGAAAACGCCCTTTCCGTATCCTCATAACGATTCGGCAAAACTCTCTTTTAAAAGTGAATTAGAATTTATGGCACAGCGGCTATATTTGAGAGTCCTTTTACAGAATTCTCTACTATTGGTGTATTGTTGGAATAGGAAGGGGAGCTGAAACGAACATCGAACAAGAATTTACAAGTCGTAGCGAGTTATATTTCTTAGTAACAGGAAACAATCTTTTCAATGTAAAATTGCACATCAGATCAGGTCGCAGTGTCTCCCAGTGTTACCATTGTCATGCCAAAAAAAGGGGTGCGTCGATAATATATATATATGTACTGTATTCTACACTGGCTCATCGATACACGCGGGGCTTACGATTACTTACGGAAGCAAAGGCAACGATTCTTGTGGCATAAAGGCTTTCTTGGCGAATAAAGAGTTCTTGTATTTTAACCCGAACAGAAAGCGATAACTCTCTCGTATGCGGACAAAAGCTAAGCATACAAAGGATGGCAGAACAGTGTTATCACTGAATGCGTGGAGATTTGAGCAGCAGACACCCTCTAAAATCGGGATAATGGCTTTGAGCTTAGCCAAGCTTAGCCTCTCTTTATGGCGAAATAAAGAAAAACATTTTTGGGCATACTGATAACTTGCACGCATACGATACATAAAGACTGGCCAATCACAGCACAGTACGTCAGCAACGCCAGGATAATGCCATGTTACGGAGGAAATATTTAATTTCATAACTATGTGCATGTAATAACTCCGATTGAGATAGGTTTCCGGTGACCGATCCATCAACAAAACAAATAATGTAAATAGAAAAGTTCTCCGTGTCAACGGCGTGTCATAATAGTGCCCCTCAGAAAAAAAAACTTAATGTCTCTGTCCGGAAAGTTCACCAACAAAGGCAACTGGACCCTGCTTCACGACAATCCCAGCCACACACTGCCTTTCTGCTGCAGCAGTTCCTGTTTAGCAGGAGAGTTATGTCTTTCTCTTGTTCCCCAAATTGAAATGAGCTCTGAAGAGTCAGAGGTTTTAGGACATTTCGGACATACCACGTAATGTTACGACCCCATTGAAGGCTATCCCTAAAGTCGAGTTCACCAGGTGTTCCCAGAAGTGCATTACCATCGACGGGGATTATTTAGAGGGGGAGTAAGTGCTGTTTCACGTAAGCCAACAATCCATTCGCGTTTTAGACACATTCACCAAACTTTCTGGAAAGAGTTTGTCGAACTCCAATGAACTTGGTGTCGACACTTGGTGATGATGATGGAACTAGCATCGTTGCGCGTTTATTCAACGATTTCCCGAGTTGAAGCAAGTTATTTATTCAGTTCTATTACATTTAATAGTTGTTGTAGAACGGGATCGCAGGAAGGGACATCAGTGCATCACTTTCAAATATTCCATCAGCAATACATTCTTGACAAGAATTCATTAATGCATGATCTATCTATGGTAAAATTGAAGTAGTTGCAAGACGAATCCTCTTACAGAGAGAGATAATTATGATTTCAGGAAAACTGTAGAGGTCCAGCACCTGGCTCAGTGTACACCAAGTTCGTTTTATTGGGCGTAAATCCATATATGGCGTACAGAGTCCAACGGCTCCTCACCAAAGGTGGTCATGTTCCAGAACCCGACGACAGTGTTACCACAGCTCCCGGCATACTGTCCCCAAAACCAGCCCCGCGTAAGGGCAAGAAAGTTATCTGCTCACAAGGGCAGGAAAAATTTAGTGCTTAGTGTGTATACGGCTCCTACAACCGAGTTTTTGACCGTCTAGTAGGAAATGCACTCAATCCGCAACAATGAAGTGCCCTCGGGGCCTCTGCCATATCCAAGGGCACGAGGTTTCAATACCGGATCCTACTATTAGGTTTCGCATACTCAAACGACCGGAATGCTAGGACCACATACGTGGGATTGTGAGCAAACGTAATGCCACTCCGAGTCCCACCCAATTGTGAGTCAGGCTGCCACCCAGTAGAGTTGACATTTGGTAGTTAAATTTCAGGATAAACTGGAAAGGACCAGCACCTGACCCCGCGAGGCTTTACGAGCCGAATGCGCGTAAATTGGCGTACAGAGCCCAGAAGGGTTCCACGCCGAAGGTGCTCAAGCGTCTGTCGAGCTAGACGAGCGGGGTTAAGCAAGGAAGGGCTGATGGATTCAAGAGTGACAGTTGGGCCAAAGCCCACCCCGAGTGTCAGATTTTTCGCAGAAGGTTTTAGTGAGCCTCGTGCAGATTTTTCAGGGAATAAATTCTCCCGCGGTCATCGGTAGAGCTGGAACTTCCATAGCTCAGAACCGTCTTTTCCCCTAGGGCCCATGGAGGAGTGGCATATTTTAGATGCAAGTGAGCCCTAGAGGCGAGTGCAATCCCAGGAACTTACATTGAAACTTAAACTTCTTCCAAGACCCGCCGCTCACCCGTATGTCGTAAAAGCTAGCATCTATCCCCGCTGGGCCAATTGTCTATCCACCCAGTCTAACGGGGAACTACAGTCAGGCAGTTTGATCGTTGGAAACTAAGAATGGCTGATCAGTTCCTTCCTCGACACCTTGGTCCGAAAGCTAGACGACTGCCTTGAGACGGTCTCCGTTGCTATTCCCATCGTGCGATGATCCCGACTCTTCACAGTACATCTCTCGTACTCATAAAAGATAACAAGCTCTCAACGAGCTCGCGGCAGAAGGCAGCTCGGTTCTATACAATCGAATATAGAACTTGGCATGATACCTGACTTAATATTATTATACATTTCACTTTTAATTCAGCATGGTAGGCAGGTTTAAAAAATCAACCGGAAAAGCTGTTGCCAGGTAAAATAAGACTAAAATTGTCTACAAAACCAGGAGAGGATACGAGTTTTGATTTTCAGATTTGAGTTGCTCAGCTTCAACTCTGCTTGATGGCGGTCAAGTTAATCATTTTCAACTGTATTCAGTGACGGTTCCAAAGCGATTCGCTTTTAGTATTCAAACTCTGGAGACTTGAGGATCATTCTGTTTTCCTATTCGTGGTTATTTTGATCATCTTGAATGATATGACTTCATCATGATGATCTCCTATCTGGTGAAGTTTGTTCCAGTTCGACACTCTTGCAGGTTGGCCGTCTGCTGATATTAATATCCCTTGGATTTAAATATTCGTATACCCAAGTTATACGCTGATCATCCGAAATGTTTTTAGGCAGATTTAAAAAATAGAGAAAAAGTAATATAAAGACTTTACTGGTTGGGGTGTTCCCCTTCCTCTTGAGTACAACGCACAGAACGTTCATACAACCATATGTAACTGTCAAAAAAGTCCTTATTGTGTCACAATGGATTTATGTAGTTTAGCGATGGCCTTTTTTTTGGAGAAAAAACTTATTAGGCTACAAATCGGGTGAATACTGATGTTTTGTCGCTAGGAACTGAATTACGACTTCAGCCGTGTGAGCGGACTCATTGTCGTGCAGCAAGAAATCCCTCTTCTCCAACTACTGGGGGGTAAATCCTCTGAATCCTCTTGCACGCCCGATTCATGATGCCAAGGTATTACTAAGAATTTACAGTTACCGGTGGGAACAAATTCTCTTTGGAGAAAGCTGTGATCATTAAAACAGTCGGATGAACGTGAGTTAGGACGCCTTGACTTCTCATTGTCCTCAAGCGTCACCCCGACTTGTTTAAAACGTTCCAACCATTCAGAGACTCGTGCAAGACTTAAATAAATATCGTCGCAAGCCATTTTCATTGACTTGAATGTCTCCGGAGGTGTTTTTCCGATTGAAGCGTGAAATCGGATCACTCCTCGTTGCTCCATTGCGATTTCGCGATACAACAACGTTCATAAACTACGGTCGCACATCCACTACTTAACACTGCCTGCTCAGAACTGAAAAACTGGCCGATTCCACATTTATGGTTCGAAGTTGTTATTTGAATCCGCCACAGCTGCGCTTCGCTGACTTAAGGAACAAATTCAGCCTGAGACGCACGGTGCACATTAAGTGTTTCATATTCCCTTAATAATACAATTATTGAAGCCTGTGTGCTATCGTGACTTATCTGATAAGCATGATAAGCTCAGGACATGAACCACCAAAATTTAACTTTTAAATTACTTGCTCTCTGTTGTCACTTTAAATTACATTAGCGATCAAACTAATGGCTAACTTGCGCCTATAACGCTGCCCTTTCAGGATCGAGCCACACTTCTCTCTCCACTGGTACACGAAAACATCAAAGGATCTAAATTCACTTCAGAGGCTTTTTGGTACACGCGCCATTTTAGTAAACAATTCTTTTTTTAGATTTTATCAGCGAAATTTTGTCTTGCGCTTCTGGAGAACAGGTTTTTCTCTTTAGTGAGCCCATTCTATAAAAGACGGCTTGTCAAAGGCAGTGCAGCACGGTCACGTGACTCGTGGATCTGTTGGAGCCCTTGTGTCTGGTTCGAAACGATACACGCGAGCCGATAATGCAGCTTCTATACATGACCTGCATTCATTTGTCTCTGCCACGAGTAACCTGAAAACACAGATCACAATCATGATTACGTAGCACTGACTGTTAGGGAATTTGGATACAAGAGTTTAATTTACCTTGTATTAAACACTATAATTACAAATTATATTCAATATGTATTATAAGAGCTTTCTACTTTAAGTTATATTCAATCTACTTTACAAAAACGAAAAAGATAATTAGATAATAATTTTTAAAATGACATCCAGTTTTATCGTTATATAAACATTTTCACATACCCAAAACAGTTATTTTAAAATCATGCACCCTACATATCGCTGTACCATTTCAGTTAATAATTAAAAGCTTAATACTTCAAACTTCAGATGTCGTCAGTGGCGCGTCATTTGTCATTATGACTAGAGAAGTGTAACGTCAACAATATGTCGATCTCAATATTAAGCAAAAATCGATATTTCATGTTTTACAATTTTATAATTCTAGTTAGAAATTACGACACCTCATAAACTAAATAATCAACGAATAATATTTATGAACTTATGAAAATAATTTTGACTTTCTTGTCTACTTAAAATTTACATCTATGATAAAAAATTAAGTAATATTGTACATAAAATGATAATAATAGGAACAAGTCATTAATATTTATCATCAATACTAAATATATCTAATTTTAAGCTAAATGTGGTCAAAGTTGTTCAGTCTTTTAGGTATAAACATGTTAATAAACTTTCTGTTCGTAAAAATTACAATACACAACATTGTTATTATAACAAGATGGTATGGGGTACAACCATCTTGCAGTAACATTACTCCACGTTAGCTACACCTAGATTAAAATAGATCCAAATAATACGGAAATGCACTATAACAGCAGTTATAATATATATGAATAAATAATATAAACAATTTAAGTAGTATATAAAATGAAATTTGAAGTTGAAATTCACTTCACTCACTGTTAAACACAAAGATTTGTCTGCCTTGAAAAGGAAAACCAAGATGTCGTGATGCAGCAGATTCAACCGCAAAGAAGGGAAATGACGACAGTTTACTTAAGTGCTAGAACTTCAAACTGTTACTCCGGCGCCCGTTACCCTATATTTATATTTTAGAATAAGAATAATCTTACTGAAGATAGAGCCGCAAAATTGATGAATCGTGTATCTTGTTCATGGCCCTACAACTTAAGTTGATTTTTTCGTAACAACAATTTCTGAAAGGAATAATTTAAAGTGATAACAGCAAAGTGTTGTAGAAACAAAGATAGTGATTTATTATCAGACCTATCGTTATATTGTTACTGGGTCCAGTATATAATATCATGTTTGACTTTGTTGCCAAAATAGTTTATTTCACCTTAAACTCGAACTGTGCCTTCCTCATTGGTACATGAATATATTTTTCTTTTCTAGAAACAGATAATTTTGAATTTAATACTTAATGGCAGGAAATTCAGCAGTATTAAGCAACTATTTAAATGATTTCGAAATATGGGGATGTTTACACGAAAGAAATCAGAATTTAATGGATAACTACTTAATTTATGTTGATGGTTAGCATAGGTTTGAGTGGGGTGACAAGTAATTGAGGACGAGGTTTCTAGACAAGAGCAAAGGTTAAAGTTCAGTGCTGCAGCGCGCCGATGCCGTGCGTGCTGCGTGCGTGCAAGTAATGATTGTCTATCTTCCAAAGCACGAATATCTGCTTTCAATATCATTTAAATAGCATTACCGTTTAAAGCTGATACGTGCGTATGCATTACTTCGGAACTTGCGTTTATGTTAACAGAAACTTAGATTCATGAGCACGGTTTCTATATTTATAGTTAATCTAACGTCGGATTTTATTGCGCACAAGGTACTCATTAGAGTATTTTCCAGGTTTATAGTCAAAAAGTATCACGGCTCGTGAGTTATAATTTTTGGAATCATGTACCGCATTGCTGGAATGAAAATTCAAAACTAGATCTTCCCCGTTCTGTATCTATATTTGTTGTATTTCATAAGAGGATAAAAGTAGTAAAAGAATTTAGTTTAAACGTATCTGATTTTGGGAAATAAAAAAATCATATGAAGTCAGACACAAAATCGGCGACTTTTCCAGAACCTTGGGTTTAGCACTATTTAATTATGAGCATTTCTGCAATTAATCGCTAGTAGCAGGACCAAAAATACAAGGGAATTAAAACTCCTTAAATGCACTTCACGTAGCAAAATATTGTTTAATAGGCCCACAAAACATTTTGTTATCATATTCTCTTTCTCATACATTTCTCTGGTTTCCCCACGTAAATTAAAATAAGTTATGTAGATTTAAAAGATTACCACCGGTGAAAATAAATCCAGCGAAAAATTTATGGAAAAATAAAAAAAAATGAAATTATAGATAATAGATACGCTAGATAAAAATCGATAGTGACGGTTGGGAAATTGGCAAATAAATCTGACTAGGGAAATTTCTAGAGTATGAAAAGTAATAAAACAATATAATTATTAATAGTTACGCATAAAATGCATACAGTAATAATAGAGAAAAAAAAGTTTCAGTTTCTCTAATATAATAATTATGTACCCTGTGACATTTCGTCCTGAAATGGGGATGTCTTTAGGTAATTATAGTAATTCGGTAGGAGAGTTTATAAAATAAATTATAATTTAGCTCCATAGTAATGTGATGATTTATAACAATAATCAGTAAATTGCAGAGATGAAAATACAAAGTACGTAGGAACTTGTTATAACCTGAAAAGGTGCTAATTTTTGTACGAAACGTAGTTTATCATGTAAAGTTCTTTTATGTTTACTAAACGTTTTAGTCGTAACAACGTTTTTTGGTGGTAATCTATTCAACAAACTTGTTTCGAAATATCGAATATGTCAATTGCAGCAATGTACGTCTCTCGGTTTCTCACACAAGTATGTTATTTTGGTTCCCACGGTACTGATATATTATATTAAGAGTACCAAAATAAAATTACTTTAATTACACAGGTATGTGACATAAGAAACAGACATTTTATCCGTAAAAGCTTATTTACACCTGTATTGAAGTCAGTGTATAGCATTTAATTCCAGTCCTCGTCAGGCAACTTGTGCAGGCCAGAGGCAAAAATGGCTGGTGCTGACGCCCACTGCGTCTTTCAAAAACAAATACCTTCGAAATAAACTTGTAATGCTTGCAACTGCCAGTCGGCGAGTTTCACTCAATCCATCTGACGAAGATCCTTTCTTACAGTGAATTCTGTCCTCATCCAACTGCGATTTAAGTCAACAGTAATAATCATTTCTTCGTTCATGTATGATGACGGCAAATATATTATTGGAATGAGTACTGATTGAGGCCCCAACAAATAATGATACAGTAGAAATATATCGGCTTTAATTTATTATATAAAAACAACTGACAATTTCAGAAATTATTAATGCCTTATTCTGAACTCCTTGATGTCACAAATCACCCTAAGACACTCTCAAGTTGCAGCAATTGAATAGTGATTCACATCTACTGATTGCATTATTATTACTTCAGGAAGTTGCATGTGTCACAATCAATATATATGCAATCAACGATTCACATCCTTCAATACACGTATGTAATTATTAAAAATCTTTCAGAGAGATCAAAAAGTCGCGCACTTAGAAGTAAATGTTTCTGTGGATTATAGTTCTTTTAAATTATTTTTATCGACTACCACACGATAGCACCACTGTTATTACCCACAACTATGTTCGGGTCATTGAAAAGTTTACTGGTCACATGACGTCTGTAGTATTGCGTAGTTCATGTTGTTTTTCCCCCCCAAGAGCAATGAGTGTTCCTTGTTAAACATTTTCTGGGAGTCGTTCATATGCATTTGTTGTAGACAAATTCCGGATGAAACAACGCCTAACAATTCTGAGTTTTATATTAATACTAGCTGGGAGCTCGTCGTTGCCCGGATGTTTATTTGTATTAACGTGGAAAATGAATGATATCGATACTCATCTCTTGGTCAACACGTAATTGTTATAGATAAATTCTAAAGAATTACAAAGATAGAATACAAAAAATGGGATTTTCTTTAAATAACAGATAATATAACATAATACTAAACTTTGAAATAGTTTAAGCGCCCACGTCTTGTAAGATCACGTTTCATTTTGATCCTCTTAAGTTTGTTTTCAATAGTAATAAACATATTAGTTACAGAACCTTTCTCTCATATCACGAACATCTAGTTTCCCAGCAGGCAGGGGAAATCACGATGTAAAATAAAATATTGAGCTGGATATACTACCTGTGAAAAAATTCTAATACATTATATAAAATAAGTGGGCATATGGCAAGAGTTGTCCGCTGATCCCATTGGATCAGTCGGCCAATTGCCTCCTAAAACTGGTGAAGACATGGAGAAGGGAATGCTGCGACCCCACAGCAAACTCGTCTCCCGTCATTCGGAAGGACGTGAGGATAGAACCAACTGCCCGACCTACCTGGTGGAGGTTTTTTAGGGTTTTCCCTGCATCTCTTTAGGTGATCCTTAAACCGTAGCCCGGGGCCCGTAGTTAACCTTTGGCTACCTTGCTCTACCTTCCTCATCGCCCCTTTTCAATCCCCTTCCTATGCTATTAAAGGGGAGTTGCCTGTTTCAGGATCACCCTCATGTAGCCTGTTAACTCCCCCCCCCCAAAAAAAGTATGGAGTGTGGCATTGTATGGGTGCGAAAAGTGGACGATAGGAGTTGCAGACAGAAAAAACGATAGAAGCTTTCAAAATGTGGTACTATAGGAGAATGCTGAAAATCGAATGGGTGAATAGAATCACAAACCAGGAAGTTTTAAGCAGAATAGGGGAAAAGAGAACAATTTGGAGGAGTTTTACCATGGAATGGATAGATTAATAGGCCACGTTTTGAGACATAAGGGTTTTTAAAATTAATATTAGAGGGAAGTGTGGGGGTAAGAACAGAAGATGGAATACGCTAAGTAGATTATGCAGGATGTAGGATGTAGTATCTATGTACAAAATGAAAAGACTTGCGCAGGATAAGTTAGCACGGCAGGTTGAAACAGACCAGTCATAGGATTGATTACACAACGACAACATTTAAAATATCTAATTAAATTGTTGGCATAGTAAATTTACGTTTTGATCAACGGTAACAATAGTGTCAGTCCATTTTTCTACATCCGAGTTCAACGACCAAATCGTAAATATTACTAAAAGAAAATAGAACGACTTCTCACGCAACGCCTTCATGCGACTCCGAAGTACAATTGTGAAAGTGTACGGCCATGTAATTGTTTGACGTGTCTCTGGATCTACAGAATTATGTAATTATCCGTTTTATTAAAAAGTGGTATAAGGAGTGTTACTCTTCATAATATGTTAAACGTTATGTAATAATATACAAATTTCAATCGTATTTCTCGTCTAAGATATTATTTTGAGTTTCTTCAAGGAAAGCGGGCTATTATAATTTAATTGTTAATTTTTATCTCACACTCGGGAAATAAATCGATTCGAAGTAAAAGGAATGTATATATTTAGCTGTTTGGTCTGTAATAATCGTGTTACCCTGTCACCTTATATATCATATCGATAAATTTGGATTGCAATTGTGATTGTAGTGCACGGGCCTGGCGGCGTCGCGGCGCGGCGCCTCTCCTATCGATTGCCGCGAGCGACTTGAATCTTCGCCAAAAGCAGAAACCTGCAGTACTCCGCAGTGAAACCCACGCCTCCATGTCTGACTACCACATACGCTACAGCTATAAATTCCATTATCTCATCCGCTGAAGTAGTTGAAACAGTGTTTCTCTGTGTGCTACGACACTGCTTTACTTATCGTCCAACTCACTTAATTACTGCAAATAACGTTGTGTTCAACGCAAATATTTTCTTATTTCCGACACTAACAGTAAAAGATAAATGACATTAAGGTTTAAGTAATGGCCATAGAAAAAATTAGCCAATTATGTATTTATCTCATTGCTTTCTTTATATTAATATAAATATGAATTGACAAATAAGTGAGAATGGAATATTTAATCAAAGAGACTAGACAAACACAACGTTTTGCCCTTAGCATCTCTTCAGCTATTAAGAGACCTTTAAATTATAAAATGCATATTCCATTACAGGAAACTAAATATTTTATTTGAGAAAAAAATACATTTCTAGGCGGTATGGCAACGAATATTCTGCTAAAATGAAGTGAATTATGCCAACAAAAAGCTACGAAACGTACTTTTCTATCATCTATCTCCCAAAATTTGAAACAGGAGGAAAACAAAAATGTAATGTCTGCTAATATAAGGTCGTATTTATTATTATAATAATGGTAATTGTCAATAAAGGAACAGCGAAGCGTTGGCGTTGGGTAACAGAATCGTTAAAAATCGCGAAAAGTGTGAAATTTCAGCGACAAATGCTGAAGAAACTCAACGAGCAGGTATTCAAGAAATTTCTGGTAATGGTTGAACTGAATCTGTTCAGAAAAAAGAATAGATAGAATAAAGTAAAACGTAGACGTCCATAATGAAAAGAGCCAAATTAGTGTAATACGATGCTGCATTTATTTGTAGAAATCCCTTAATTGGGTGAAAGTTGATTGGTGTAATAAATAGGTTGAATGTTGATGATAGATGTTCTAATTTGTTACTTCACCTATTGAATATCTTAGTTTGAATGTAAATCCCCGTTTGGAAAGGCTGAATATTTAATAATTAATCTTAAGGCCAGGAATAAGTATGCAGGCAATTATGAACACTTATTACGAGTATTTTAACTATTCAATATTAAATTTGCAATAGTTCCTGCTCCTTAGAAGAATTTATACATAGAATTACTGCAGGATAATGTTTTTAATAAAACGCTTTTTCAGAAATACTCTGTTCATTTGAATTTATAACCTCTCAAATCTCGTTTTACTGTAACGACTTTTCTTTTTACCTATCGTATATTTTTCGGATAGCAGATTGTTTCCTTTAAGTTTCTTGTACCGATTATCTTGCATTTCTTTCAGACTCCAAGCAGTGCAGCAATATTAATTCAAATAATTACGGCTCAACCACACGTGAAGGCTGAGAATAAATTGAGGACAATGAATATGTAGCACGTGACGTCGTGGGATGTGTCGGATATTGTTTACTTTTTGAACAATTTGTGTGAATCTCTTTTTGTGGACCCGCTTAGTGAGACGACTCAAAAAATTATATAATGTTTTGAAAGTTATGGATAGAAAGCTGTTTTTTCGGGACCTTTATAGGTCACTAACACCTCAGCAACGGCAATCGTGAAAGCAGGTAGATTTCATTGTCCTGACCTCACGTGGCACTTTAGAGGCGGTGTCTGGGGGTGCCTGCCACCCCCTAAGGCTGACGCTAAGGCATCAAAATATCTAGATATCCGTCATTCACCATTCACACTCAATAATACTGCCAGTTCTGACTTACACTAACAGTATGATTGACCGCGTAAAGACCCCTCAAGATGGAGCTTTTTTCTGAAGGCATTGCTTTGCCCCTGGGCCCTTCCAGTCCTTATTATACTTCTTAAAATTCTCTAGTCCTTCTTATTTAAATTTAAGTCCCGGCTTGGAACAAAGACACCAACACCTCACGCTACCGAATCTTTCCCAGTTCCTTTCATAAATTCTCTTCCTTTCGTTCGCTGAAGGAGATTCGCCAGTTGATTTTCCTTAGACCTATTCTGATCCAGTCTGATAATTTCCGTATCTTAGCCGAAACTTAAAAATATTAATATCCCATTTCATTTGAATTTCTTAAGTTGTAGCTACGTACATCATAACAGTACATGTTTGTTTGCTTATATGTTTGTAGCGTATGAGATCCTATACCATTCAACCGATTGTGGTGAAGTTTTGGTAAGTTGTAACACTCACCTCAGAGAAGGTTTCTGTCGAAATTTCGGAGATTGGAGTTATTTTCTTCCTCCCCTTTTCAAGCTATAGACGGGCCCTCCTTTAAAACAGTTTCTAAATGTTATGAAAAGATATCATCCGATTCGCTCGAAGTTCTAATATTTTCCGTTTGTTGGATAGCGAGTAGATTCAATGAGAGTGCATTTAATAATGTTTTGGTGTAGGAGTACAAACTCTTGACAGAATTGAAGTGAATCAAATCCTTGAAGCACCGGAATGGGGACATGAGTTTCCCTATCAAAACTTAATCTACCAAGTCCCCTTTAAGACCCCTAGACGTTTGTGATAGAAATTCTGAAACATCCTTTATATCGTTTGCATTTAAATCGAAATCCATCACTTTGTTCAAGAATTAACGCACTACTTTCATCAGAAATTTATTTCTTCAATTCTGGAACGAAATGAGGATACTGTTAACAGAAAGTAATCGTAAATTAATTTCCAATAACCTTTCTTCCCGTTAGCCGAATTCTTTAAAAACAATATTGTATGTTACAAATGTCATCTTAAACATGTTTTATTGCCAATACGAATCATTTTACGTTGCAGTTTTTACCCGTCCCTCATATGGAGATTTAATGCATATATTATTTTATTTACATGAATTTGAGATTTTCCAGAGCAATGATTAGTGTTTCATTTTGACATTGTGAGAGTACTTTCAATAGTATTAGATTACAGCACTTTTCTCTAATTTTACGGAACATCTACTTTGCCCGGCAGGAAGGGGAAATCACGATGAAAAATAAAATTTTGAGCTGGCCAAACCACAAATTTCTTACTATTGAACTCGTAGCTCGAGATTTGTACGTTGACAATGAAATATGTGGACGGTCGCCACGTGAATATCCATTGCGTCCCATCCCGGACTTTACGGTGACATGAAATATTTCTTGGCCGAAGCAAAAATAAATCCATAAAACTATATTTTTAAACTCTGTCCTTATTTCTGCCACATGCCAATATCGCCAGGCAAAAATTCACGTTGTAAATTTAATGTTCATAGAAACTAATGTGAAATGATTATTTGAAAGCCTTTCATTTATTTGGTTGACAATTGCGATTCACACGCGCCAGATTAAATTTATTCTAAGTACACAAAGTTTTAAATGTTGCGGTGTGCAGTTAAAATATCAGTTAATGGTTAGTGATTAACAGATATAAAAACAATGGGCAAATTCAGTTAAAACAACAAATCGGTAAGTATTATTACAACCTGCAGTTTGTACCTTGATTGAAAAATGGTAAGTAATATTAGTGAAAATTGAAATTATAAAGGTTCACTGAGTCTGGCAATGAAGAAATATATTATATTTTATAAAATAAATTCTGTAAAATCAAAAATGAAAACGATTAACGCCAAAATCAGGTTTCCCTTTCGTAAGGCTACGGGAAACGTAGCTGACTGCAGGTTACAGAAAAAAAAATCGTGTGTTGTATATTACCAGTGTTTTGTAATTAATTTATTTGACCCCAAGTTGGACGCCAAAATGCAATTTTATTATTTACATACGTTTTAACGTTTTTGGACATTGTTAATTGAGCGTAAATAATGAAATAAATAATTATCTATAATTCCATCCGAGCGGATTCTCAATTGAGTTTGAAAACATTTGGTGTTATAAAATTTCGCTTTTCATTCTTTGCAACCGACACGTAAAATAACGACCGACGATTGATTTCCGCGATCAATACCATTACCCACAACTTGCATGAAGACCTCTTGCACTTAGCTCTAATGACGCTCCTGACATTCATCGTCATGCAGCTGGAAATTGGTAACACTTCAGGGATTCTAAAAATTCTACAAGTATATGAAAAGACGCAGTTGTTAAATAACGCTTTTTTAAAAATAAGGCTTTAGGTGATACATTATACATGGTATCAATTTTATTAGACATTCAGACACAACTTTCCCGACAGTCAATAATTCTGCTGATGTAAAAAACAGACTTTTTTGCTAGCCCGCATAAAATAAAGTAGGAAAAAAGTATTTTACCTCTCACTCATGACAAATAAAAAAATAGACTTGAAAACAGTTACGAAAATGATCCTAATTTCAATTTTCTTTATTTTAAAGAAATAATTGACAGTCAAAAATAGTACTGGGGTAGGATTCGTATTTGTATTCCGGTTATTATAAACTAGCTATGCCCGCGGCTTAGTTCGCGCGGAAATAGCTGCTTTTATTTTGACCTAAAAACGAAGCAAATGATACAGAATTTTGAAAATTTGAAAAATTATGGTTGAATTCATTGAATATATAAAAGTGCGGTATCATTTATTTACGATAGCTTCAGGGAAATCTGTATAGCTCGCAGTTTGTTTTCAACAGGCCCCGCTTTCACACGTTTCGGAGCCAAATTGATACAAACTTCTAGACAGACAGAAACGTCAACTATATTTATTGGGTATTTTATTTGCTTTTAAAAATGAGCAATTACTAAATATTAAAATTTACCTGACGCGACAAATAATTTACGTGTATCGTATAGACGATTTAAATAAGTTTATTATTTCTCAGGGAGGTAGCTTTCTGCCAAAAATAGGTTAATTACGGCGCGAATTCTGCTACAACAATAGATGGAGTGAGAATACATAGCTCACCGTTGATTTTCGCCGCATTTCGTTCGGAAATTCGATGGGCTTATTGATGTCTTCTGAACACTGAAGATAAGGAAATGAAACATACACGAACATTTAAGTTAAAATTCTTGTTTCAATCCCTGAAATTTTAAATTTCTTAAGCAGTTTAGGACCATAAACAGATAAATAATACAGGTAACCCTCATTAACTTTTACTTCACGTAGAATTAATATTTATATTATATTGTATTAATATCATTATCGAAATGAAAGTTGTACGAATATTTAAGTTAAATTTCCCGTTTTAAAACCCTCAAATTTTCATTGAATTCCGTACTCCCTTTTTGGAGCCTATTCGAGACAAACATACAGACAGACAGACACTACAATTTTATTTATTGGTATAGATTAAATAGCAGTAAACGACTTAGTAAGAAACTACTTCATTTTGTCTGGTTATGTATGGTGATTATAAAGTTCATGAAACTCACTTTGTTTTAACCTAATGCCGCCAAGTTAATTTGCTGAACCGCTGAAAGTCTCAGGCGAAGTCGCTGAAGATTCTGTATATAAGAACACATTTATGTCTGTAGAAACCAAAACAAATAAATATTTAAAGACCCGTATGACAGACAACAACAAAAAATCAATTTTTAAAGTATATAAATTTTTTGTAGTATGCAGACGTTTCAATCAGTTTGTCTCTATCTAGTATACTTAAAAAAATCTTATGTATCGTTCGACATTGTTTTCCGTGCGGGGCATTAAATACTTCTGTTAAAAATTCTACAAATTGTAGTTCGTGGAACAGCTTGAAATCGACATTGAGGATCGATTTTTCAACTCAATGACGTTCCTTTACATTTTGAATATTACCTACTGGTTGTAAACCGGCTAGATGAATCGTAACGATCAGGCCCGATAACCGAAGTGGCCACTGGAGTAGTGCCGGGTTAGCTGCAGCGACATGGCAACGTCTAAAACGGGTTCATTTGTTTTTATTGAATAAATAACATAACATAATCTTCCTAATTTAAAATTACAATTTCAACAAATTAATCAATTGTTTGAAAGGATTTCTTAGATTATTTTATCCAAATTTCCTGACTTCCCAAAACTTTCATACTGTTGTAAATTTAAATGGCTTATAATATTTACGTCAATATATTATTTATCCAAATTGTGTCTCTAATCTAGTAGTAAGTCAGGGACAATCAAATAAGACTAAAATTTTTGTTATGAAAAAAATAATAATTGGGTGTAATATTAACATCAGGTAACTACAGTGAAATATTTTTCTCATCTTAATACTAATACATACCTTATTTTCTACTTTTGGAGAAGAAACATTCTCTCACCTTATTTCTGACACCAATGAAAATAATATTTTCTGTTATTAATATTATTTAATTTAGACTGACATCCATAAATAAAATGTGAAATTCAATGACGACCGGTGAAAATATTAAGTTTTAACTAATAATTTATTAACAGAATAATAAAGTGCAATTTTAATGGTTTTAATTTTCAAGTTGTATAAATGCTCAAAAGTTACTACTAAACGTATAAATGTTGAAACTAAAATCATTTCATTACTTCGCGTTTGGAAACTTAACTCGGAAACGTGACACAACTTTTAATAAATACAGGAAACAGATTAACTATTATGATTTATATTTAAAGTATATCAGGGCGTAGAAATTATAATAAGTATTCGAGCAATCGTGCGACCATCTTGTACCCTACTGTGAAAATTATTTATGTGTCTGTAAGGGACTTTTTGTGCCTTGTATTACAAATTACTTTTTTAGTTTGTTTTAACGTCTTAGGGACTTCCATACGTTAACCTTGAATTCAGAAATATTTATGACGAGTAGCTAACAGACCATAGCTATCGGTCCAAGAGAATATGAACAATTTATTTATTTTCTAATAGCTTCTTATGAGCCAGTAACGTGAATAGAAATTTTATGGTGCTTCACGAGTGGGCGAGTTCCCTCTCTCTGATCTGGTGAGCACCTGGAGTCGGGGTGACAGTTATACAGTATGTGCATTTTCGTTAATATTTCCCCACATCTATTACAAATAGGTTGAGCTTCCTTAATAATTAATTACGGAGGAGTAAACATGGTGTTTCCCGGACGGATTCTGGATAAGATCGCCGCCATTACTTGGGTATTTCGAACCAAGGAATCATTTCCTGACTCTGAAACTCTCATCCTTAACAATTGCCCCACTACTAATCGTTTTGATTTCCACCAAATTATGTATAGGTTGACTGTCCTTTGCTGAACTCGCTCGATCGCCTCAAGGTCAAAGTTACTTCGTCTTGAAGATAATTAAGATCAAAAATTGACATACAGCCAAATTTATCAGCAAATACTATTTCGTTAATATAATTGCAATTACGACGTTTCCTCTATTATTGTGGTTTCATCAGGTAAATTTTTAAACAGAAAAAAAATACGTTGTGGATAAATTGGGCCGCAACCGCCGCTTCACTAAATTATCCACATTATGTAAAATATTTTCTATTTAAATATTTACCAGATAAAGCCCACAAAGATGGACGAAACGTCGAAATAAAACTCTCTCGTATTTAAAATTTTGCTGACTAATTTGGCTGTACTTCAATTTTTATGCTTAATGCCAAATAATTTATTTTTTAAATGCTGTTTAAAGGACATTTTATACCATTTTAAAGCAATACTTACGTATTTTTTTAATTGTCCTCATAAATTTTGTGCACTTGTAAAATGAAAACAATCTCTTGTAAAACTCATTGAAAAGAATTTTCACGAGCTTTCGGCTTTACTGCCATCATCTGCAATCTACAAAACAATTTCATTATAAGTGCGTAGAGATTTGCCAGAACACGATAATTCATTTCTGAAAATTTATTTTAATTAATTGTATTAATTGCAATAATGTAGCAAATTTCAGAGGACTATTAAAGAATATGGTTATGTTGTTTTTCTCTTCACAGTTAAAGATAGAAAAGCAAAGATGAAGATGATAACAATTCCTGGGGTATAATTGTGAGGTGATTTTGGAATCCCCGTCGGCAGTTGTTTCGTACAAACTCAATTACATTAGTTTGTTTTCGATTTAGCCCGCCCCTTAGCGAAAGAGCCGCAGCTAATATTGGAATTAAAGCCCAAGCTTAAAGCGCTGTTTAGAGTAGTGTAATTTTGCAAAGTGTCTGGCTGGCGAGCGGATAGATTATCTGTGTATTGATTCTCGATCGGATAAACGCTGTGATCAGTGGACCTGAGCATTACCTCGCCGTTACTCTCGCACCGGACAAATACTCTACTCTCCAAAATAAAAAGGGCTTGTCCCAATCATTCAAAGTTCTAAACCCGTCATTCTGGGCCTTCAAATATTTTCAGTTCAGTAATTCGTGAGTAACACGTGGATTATTATTTTTCTTTTTGATTGGAGCTGTCAAACTGGATACCTTGATATTTGTAGTACGTTATTTATTGTTAGTATTATGGTAAAAATTTGTCTTTATATTGTCTTTAAAATTTTTATTCATTCAAATCCTTTTTTGAAATTAATAACTTAAAAAAAACTCATGTGGTCCATATTCACCCTGAATGAAAATAATTAGTACAAGCAAGTCAGTGGAGCAGGATTAAATTTATGGAAAAGTTTGTTTGGACTCGTAGTTGCTTTCCAAGCTCAAATTCGAGGAAGATCCGTAAATTTAAAAGTTTTGACGAAGTGATACGAGTATCAATACGTATTAGTTGAAGAATGTGTACATTATTTTAAGTCAGGGAATGAACTTCACCCAATAATTTGTGGTGTAAAATGTGCAAAAAAATCTTCGAGAGTCCATTTATGTTTATGAAAAACGTCTTTTAGCTATTTAATAAATTTCGACGTACCAAAATTTTACTGAATTGTATACGAATAAATAAAATTGACGTGTTTGTCTTTTTGACTGTCTGTCCGTATGTTTGTCTCGAATGGGCTTCAAAACGGCACAATTGATTTTAATGAAAATTTGAAGTTTTAAACATAGGGAATTTAACTGTAATATTCGTGCGTATGTCAGTTAGATAGTGATATTAATATGATATAAATATTAATTCTACGGAAAGGTTTCTTAACAAATGTGAGTTTTAATCTCCCAGAAAATGAATGCGGGTTGCCTATACTCTTGATCTATATGATAATTGATAATTATGCTCCGAAATGGCTACATAGATTTCAATGAAAATTTCAGGGATTGAAACTGGAATTTAAACTTAAATTTTCGTGTATATGTGCCATCTCAATATATTCCAGAGTTCAGAAGATATTAATGTAAATATATATAAAACCATTGAAAAAATTATTAACGTTGTAGTAACGTGTCTTCAACTATCAAACGCAGAAGTTAACTTTAACAAATAAGTTATAAAACAATATTCTCCTAGATCATCTGCTTTCAATAGTTTGAACACTTAGTTTGTTAGGGAGCTCGTAATTGTCAGTCTGGAAGCAAAATATTAAGCACAAAAAATTTATGAATATTTTCAAAAGTGTAAAAAAAGAATAAAAAACCAAGTAAGGAATGGACTGAGGCGGTGTGTGTGTGTTCCAGGGCACTGCAAGGGTTTGCGTGATACTTCTGGCTGCAATTTGAATTTGGAAGCAATAAGAAGGCTTGATAATATCCCTTTATAGCATAAAGTCACGAACGTCGGTCGGCCACAGGGATACACAGTAGATTTATCAGTCATTCGACATTCTTAGGTGTGTTTTACTGATAGCAGCTTGCTATATGGTGCGTGATTCTGTTTGTGTCGTATTAGTTTGATGACGATGTTCCTTTAAAATATACGTCGCTAAATATTTTAACAATGTTCCTCGCTTAAATCAATACAAAATTTAAAATCCTTAGTTTTAATATTTTATTTCAAATGATAACTTAATATTTCGTCTACTTAACTGATAATTGAGCGGATTGCTCTGGCTATTTTGTGGCTTAAGTTAACTGTGTGATGAAATTAGGAAAAATTGACCAAGGTAAATAAACAAACACCATTTTAATATATTATTAGGACAGTTAATACTATCTTACCATGTATATTGTGGTGATATTATACACCGGCAGATTCAGAAAAAACTTCGAAATGCACACGGGACGGAAAATCTGTATTTCAAACAGAAGGACACGTAGCGGTGTCTCAAATGTTGATGCAGAACATTCATTACATACGGACCATAAGATTTGGTTTTAGGACACTAGATTGATCCACAAATGTAACAACTACCGGGAGAGTGTGTTAATGGAGGCTGTTGCCATAAAAGCAAGTACCAGAGGTTATTCAACCGCGACTAATGGTTCCAGCTTAGCAAAGCATGGGATCCAATATTAACAAGGTTTAGAGAATGTGAGGTGCTCCCTACTCCAAAAATCATGCCGAAACCAACGTAGCAGGTGGCGGAGGACACGAGCTTGCAGATATCACCTGAGACGGAGGGCAAATGACGGACGGAAGATATATAAGCGACGCGATGGCATCCAAACTTCGTGGCTTAAGCTGATATTGGCCTGAGTGGAAGCCTAAGATTACTTGCGCAATAAAATTACTATACTGAAAGTATATTGTACTGCAAAAAATGACAGAATTCTTAATTACAACACAAATAACATTTTAATTACACAGTAAAATACATTTCATATTAGACTTACGTCAAGCCACCACTACGTCGTTACACTTCATCATTTTCTGCTGTCTGTAGGCCGCAGAAATAACTGTGACAACAGGAATAAAATGGATTAAAGAAAGCACATCCAGATCCTTCCGTGCTTGCACCTTCATTGTACGTGGATACCCACAAGTCCATATATTATTTAATTGACATTGTCTGTGAAAATTTACGAACACATTGTTAGTTAAAATGTCAACATGATTTTGGAGAATTATTTCACTTATTTTGTGGAGTATCACTCCCCGTTATTTCTTTTCGAATATTTTGTCTATACTTCGTAATGTAAATTTAGTTATTAATAAATATTACTGCATGATCTATATATTTACATTTTAACATTTAAAAAAATTGTTGTTTCACGATTACTTCTGCCTGGCTTACAAGAGATGACGGTAAATATAATCCACAGTTCTCAGTGTTGTGTTACGTGTTTTGACGCGTAGCAGAGTGAAGAGGTTATTGTGTTTTGATTTTACATGCCTTTGACCCTTTTCTGGTTTCCAGGTTTTCCTGAATTCCTGGAGAATACGCAAAGGCAGCTTCCGGGTTGCACCCTTGGGGAATGTAGTTCTTGTATAAATTCCTCTCGAGTTTCCAACCGGGTCAAAGATTTAAACAGTGACGTTTCGATGGCTTGCTCTGCCATCATCTTCAGACTGAAGTGTCAAATTCGGTGAGTGTAAGCATTTATATAGTCTGAGGCAAGTCTGTGCAAGCACAAACCGCCTGTGATTGGTCCCCTTGGGAGACGCCCACATCTAGCCAATCACAGGTGGTTTGTGCTCACCGAATTTGACACTTCAGTCTGAAGATGATGGCAGAGCAAGCCATCGAAACGTCACTGTTTAAATCTTTGACCCGGTTGGAAACTCGAGAGGAATTTATACATGCCATACACCGGGAAAGACCTCGTACTTTAATAATGTAGTTCTTCGTTGCCCTGTTGACCAGCTGCAACGTCTCTTGGGAAGTCAAATCAGATTCTCACTTTTTGGAGCTGAAAACTGGACTCCACGTCTCGATATTTCTCCTTCGTCTGCTTGTTTCGGTAGCTTTCTTCTGACTGTCTTTTTCCGAATTCCAATTCCATTCGTCCGAGACTCCGTCAGTCGCCTGTCAAACCCCAAGTTTTATGACTTGTTTTGTGCTGGCCTTTCCCTTGCGCATTCAAGAATTCCTATCCAAGCGCTAATGATTGTATGATATAACATATATATATATTTAAATAAAATATATAATGACTATTTATACGCATAACTTCTTTGACACTTTCTGCTTCGAGTGCGTTTCCCTTTTCGAGAATTTTCTCTTTATTACCTTCACAATTTTTTTTCTTTCACTGTTATTCGAAGAATTATGTTCATCAGTATCGGTATCTTATATTTAAATAACAATTATGAATTATATGATAAGCATGTGTATGTGCGAAATAAGTTTAGTAACAATTATAAATCTTGTTCTTGTCAACATAACTTAAATCTGTAAACACAAATCTCTATGATAATGAAAAAGTTATTTATGTAAATTGCATTTACCTCGAGTAATTTCAAAATCCGGAACATCAATCTCATCACATACTTTAGATTTATTGTTATTTCCATTATTCATACGTTACATCAAGTAATTATTAATTATAGGAACAAAATAGAATAAAATATGACTAACCAAAAAAGTCCATAAAAGCGTAACTAGAATAAAGAAGATTGATATCATTTTAGAATAAGTCATTCTTGAAAATCATGAAAACACATGGCCGCTAAAATCAAGCACATAGAGTTTAATCCTCTGCTGAAATAATTTCCTGCTTGGTTTTTCTGACTAGTCTGCATTGTGGTACACTGTGTTGGGAACAGAAGTAAGCTGGAGTTGTAACAAGACTCAACTGGCTTTTATTGACACGATAATGCGAATGACTCCATTTTAAAACGTGGAGATGTACCAGTATTAAAATAAGACCTTCATCTACTGTCAACTGGAGCTTTTCGGGAAATACATAATGTACTTCTTGAAACTATCATAAATATTAATGGGCAAATAAGTCATAATTAAATATTTATTAAAGAAACTACAAATTACTTATGGGCAATTTCAACGTTTGGTACTTACATTAGGACTACTTCATAGATTATTATACAAATTATATACAAAAAAATTGATTTATATTATATTTAATATAATTTACATAAAATAATTAAACAAAACTAATGATGCATTCTTTGACATGCAGTTTAGGGATCTTTTAATTATTATGAGGGTGGAACGAGATATTTTTCTAAGAATAATATGTAATTTCATTATTATATACTAGAAAATTTTGTATGTCAGTATTCTACTTGTATGGATAAACTTCATTTCCTGTAGTATACTAATTTCTAAAATCTCACAAAGTCGCTTAAATATGCACATGAGGAGGTTAGAAAAGAAAGGAACAAAGCTTTGCGTTATTTTGTATTAAAATGCCTCAGAAATTTAGGATTTAAAATCAATTTAATTGACCCCGAAACTAATTTGTTGGATGAAAATAGCTGCCGTTCTTGCATGTTTAACACTTTCAGTGGTGACTAAATTTTCCCTAGACAACAAGTTCACCACGGAAATCTTCCGAGGTAGAACGTTTTTGGCAGTGGGGCAAGCCCCAAAACTTTTCCGGGTGTACCACTTAACAGGTTAATAGTCTTCTCTTACCCACAGTGTTTATTCCGGTCTCATATAACTTGTTGAAAATTTGGTCTAGAATGCTCCACGCGTTTACATTTCTGACGTATTTGGCTATAACTGTTTATATGATTCTTTAAATAGTCTAACTAAGCCGCTGAAGTATTTAATTAAATGTGAAACATGTGGATGTAATTTTAAATACATAGTACAGTATTAGATAATATTCTGTGGATCCTATATAGAAGCTGGACGTAAAGAACCATGGTTGGTGCCGAATTTGGAAGTCACTAATTCTAGCATTCAAAATACTGGTTAAGTTGTAGTTCAGTCTTAGGAATAGGGGTGGAAGGGGGATAAAGCAAATTTCGGAGTACAGCCTTGAAAGTTCATTTATGTAATTTTAATAACATCGTGAAACTGCATTTATTAGCGTTGAAAGAAAGGTTTTGAGAGTCTCTGAGTTTGGCAGTACAACTGCAATCAAAGCCTAATTTCAACCCCTAACGAGAACGCGTAAGAGTGGAGGTGGAATGGTATAAAATGGTATAAAATAAGTATAATACGAATAAACCTAGATTGGTATTGAATCCGGGGGTATGGAAGTCTTCTGTTTAATTCTTACATTGATACACCCGTTTAAGCAGTAGTTCAGGCCATAGGAATGGGGTGGATCAAAGTTCCGCGTACAATATTAATCGCGTGCAGAATTTTTTCAAACTTTGCACACATGTTATTTAAAGAACCAATAGATTTATTTTCACAATTAAGCAGCTACTGCGAGGCTTCGTGCGGGTTATGATGAAATTAACATTTCGGCGGCTTTCAAACTGTGGAAGGCGTGCAAATGTAAATGTTTATATATTTTTCTCTGTCGCTGCCGGTTTAATTACGCGTTGAACAAGAGAGTTGTGTTGAATTGAACACATTTCGGGACCTATATAAATAAATACCCTGGCAACGCCGCACACCCAGACACTAAGCCTATTCTAAACCAAATGCAACTCCTTTAACTCCTTTAACATTCTGGTGAGAAGAAAGCGTAGAAATTAGTCTCTAAACAAAGAGGCGTAATTATCCAATCCTCTTCCCGGCTAAGTCCGCATTAACCTTGCTTCCGCAGAGAAATCACACTGAAGACCCAGAGCAGCATAATCCGCTGTCGTTCTCACACACGAAATTTCTTACTTCAATTTCAGCCAAAAATATTCCAAACAAGAATTACTAAAAATAAACATTTTTCACAAAATAAAGGTTATGTGTACGTCATCAAATTGATCATATTCTCGGAATTCAGATTTAAGTTAGGATGATCTCTGGTATGATTATTAATTATTTCAAACGATATATCATTTTTACTCATAAAGTGTGCCTGTGGAACAGTCATTTTGGAAAAATTATAATAATATTTTTTTAAATTTATGGATAGGCTAATGGACTTAAATAAAAATATTTTTCATTCCAATCTGTTCCAATTGTGTCTGATTTGCACTGACCTTATTTCGAGGCTAAAAAAAGTTCTCTTGAAATTAAATTTCCAATATGTGGGCCAATTTATTTTTAAAAAACTTGCTAAATTCAAAATACAAAAATGTTGAACTTGATGGCAGTGGTCTTATTACGCCTAGAGGTATAGAAATTAAAATATGGGTATATCAATCGCGTGTGTATTTATCATTATTTTAAGGAAACGTTTAAAATGAGTACTACTCATTTTTTCATTTTTTGTCACTTCGAAATCTCTCTCTGTCAAACTTTCTCACTCTCTCTGTCAATCTCTTCTCTCTCTCTCTGACCATCTCTCTCTTCCTCACATACTCTTTTTTTTGTAACCGCCGTATTTCTTTTGTCGGTTTTTCCATTTGCTTAGTGCTGGCTTGAAATTGAACTTACATTTCGTAATTTTTGTGGACATAAGAATGTGATGCTTTGTGTTTCGTTATTGCATTGAACAAGAAAACTACAATTTCGCTCAATATTTAAATTAATTTAGTCACCCTACAAGCTGAAATTAATTAGTATTATACTAAACGAAGATACTTACCTTAATTAAATAAAAAACTTATTACATTCTCTTTCTCCCATCATAGATATTAGATAAACAGTATTCCGTTTTAAATCTAATGTAACTGTCAATAATTCACGCATTTAGGTAACTTTATAAACAGTTAATACACGCTCAAATGTTTAGTGAAGTTATAATAGAATTGAAGTAAATTTTTTTAACAATCTGTTGACAAATAATTGTGTTGTAATCAATACGCAATTATAGTTTTTATTAGAATATTGTATATGAATATTCTCCGTCGTATCACCTTAAAATAAAATCACTGCTTTCAAGAATTTACGCCAATGCGGCAGTTGTTCCAGCTTTAGAATGGTTTCTTCTCTGTTCTGTTATAACTACGAATGTCATCAAATTCAGGGTCACTAAAAATAATAATCATAATTTCCTCAATGAAACTTCTGCATTTCTCCTCTGACTACTTTCTCTTCCTTTCAATTCCCGAACAACATCCTTCTTCTCCCATCTCCTGATTCCCAGTTTCTTCGAACTTCAAAATCACACTGACTCTTTCACCTCCTTTGACCTCGGATGGGTCATCGTCACCTGGTGGACAAACATATTTAATTCCTGCACCTATCTAGCAGTCACGAGGCTGGCGCCTCTCTAATTCTGGACTTTTAGTATCTTCTCTGAATATTCTCATTCGGTTTTCGTAATTTAATTCACTCTAAAATACGAATTATTTTATTTAAGGATTTTAATTCAATTGAAATTAGTCTGCTTTCCTTCAGTATTTACATAATTTCTCTCTGTTACATTTAAATCCCTATGCAGTTACGTCACAGAGGTAGCCACAACTTAAGCAAAAATTGGACATTAGTTTAATTACATTCCTTTACAACTTAACGGAAGGAGTTTCTCTCATTATCAGTGCTTGTCTGAAAAATGTGTGTACCAAGTATTGCTGTAGTTTGTCACACTTTTAAGTTTCTATGAAGAATATAATAGCAAACATTCATCCTTTTTTATTATATAGATTAAATGAATGCGTATTGGAGAATGTATCGTATTTATTTTTTGGAAATAAAATCAAGTAAATGAATTTACCTTTGAGAGACAGTATACCTAAAAGTAAACTGACAGGGTTTTGTGTTAGAATGACTATATTTTCCTGTGGAGTACGTGCTAATGATACAACATTACTATTTGTCTGCAGTACCTAAGTGATACGCTCTACATAATAGAAATATTAGAATTATTGTAGGTATATGGTTGAGTTATTAATTCATTGTCCTTTAGCTTTTAACTGTTATTAAATATTCCGAAGGAGGTACAAGTTCAGTTTTCCGTGTTTCTGGCATTATATTTGAGTATCAGGTAGAAGCAGCAAGTCTTTCTGGCCTCAAGTGGATCTTCGATCCACAGACCCCTTAATCTCCGGGTTTCTTCGCGCCGCTACAGAGTTAAAGGAGAAACGGCGCTCCTCAGCGCCGGAAGCTCCGACGCTCGATAAGATTTCCGGTGCAAGACTCTAGTATTTAGCGAAAAAGTCTTTATCTGCGGGCTCAATTCAACTAAAACAACTGTTTAAAGACGTTTTCTTCCTCAACATATTAAGACCATTAATGTGATAATATTATTATAAATGGCAGTTGCAGTAATATAGAACGCATCAATTGAAACAAAACGTTTTAAACTATCAGTACAGTGTTGAAAGTAAAACGAGTTTTTGTTGAAAACAAAAACATAACTGTTGAAATAGTTATCATAAAATGACACGTGAAGTTATACACTATTATAACTGAAGTAATTGGAGGGAAAGCATGCAGTGAAACGAGTACAGTTTATTTCATGCAACCAATTCAGCCACCTGATATTACATGCAGTATTTATTTTTCGACGTAGTCTGTATATTGGATTGCCGCTTCGACAGATCCGTTAAAATATATAAACGACTCCCTCCGTCAAAGAAAGGACATTCAGAGTAGCTACAAAACGGCAATTTAAATTATTAATATTCATTTACGATTTCCTCAGTTAAATTCAGCTTTCGTCCGTGCTGTTCAAATGACAATTAAATATATTATATTATTATGAATCCATGCGAATATTATCTCTGCCACAGAGATCTAAACCAAATAAATGTGAAATTTAACACTTCGAGCGTTTTAAATTTATACAATATAAAAGTTTAAATAATTGGAAAATTAGGAAAAAAACTTTTCACTCATTTCGACCATGTAATATGAAAGAAATTTAATGTGTTTTGAGTTGAGAACTTCTGTAATATTTACGAAATTCAAATATTCTGTTCAGAGTTATGATGAATTATTTATCAAAACAATCAATTCAAATTCACACATAACACTGTTCACCAATAAAAGAATTTTGAATTCAGTCGTTTCGTTTGATTTAAAAAGTATTCGGAAATACACCAAACGGGTTTTATTGAATCTACAACCGTCGATTCTTGACAGGATAAATTTATTTTTAAGCAAACGGCTTTTAATAAACAGATTTTAATATAATGTAATCTACGGTAATTAGAGTTTTTTAAAAGACGATTTAGTAAAATAATTTCAATTTGTTGTTGATGAGTATATATTCGAAAAGAACTTTCGGAAATGTCTAGGGCCATTCTTAGTTTGTACGCCAGCTAGAGATCACTTCTCTCTTCTGAAGAGTCTTACAAACTTGAATGATGAATCGATACGAGGACGTAGAAGTAGCTTCAGACTGCAGCGATAAAGTTAGATACGATTTACAGTGTGTCGCCATAGAGTTTGAAGTAACTAAATAACAGTTAATTATATTAATTTGCCAAAAGATATTTTGAGAACAAATTATAATTAATTTATCGATTATGTCCTATATTAGTTGTTAGGGTTAAGTGACGTAATTAAGGACTTATATCACTACTAACATCTGCGTAGCAAAAATAATGTCAAGTGTAATATATTGTCTTGAATATATTAATTACAAAAAATTGTTACATTAGATAAATAAGTTTTAATACAACTTATGTATCGTAAGTAAAACGCATCCTCTGTTCATGGGCATACCTTGCCAGTTACAACAAAGTATTAAAACAAAGTTACGCATGTAGCGTAAAGAAGCAATTAAAGAAGAAATTGTAAAGATAATACAAAGTTATTGATAAATATGACATAGAATTTGTATCACTCTGGGTATTTAAAGTGAAATTATTGGATTCTATTGTTAATATCCAGAAATTTGTCATTCTTCGAAACAAAAGAATGGTAAGTAGATATTGTAACCAAACTCTCTTGTTGTCGTCATAATTTAGTTAAGTCATATCATATGTTTTGGGAGAACATAGACGAAAACTTAGATACGTTTTATTCACGTGAACAAAAGAAATAAATGTTCATAGAAACTAGTAAAAAATCGGTACACAATTCCAGACGTTCCGACCGTTCAGGCCGACTCATGCTTGCTGTACTCTACCACTCCTCCCACGTGACGGGGAACCTCGGTTTTCCGGCCGCCAGAGCGCTACCCCCCATTTAATATCGTGCGGACGGACTAGGAGATCCGAGGTTCTCAGGAAGGAAAAAAACGACAGAGAATGAGGGCTAGGTGGACGTGTGATTCGACTGTAACGTCATTTCATATGTTTTGGGACAACATTGCGTTTGTATTCTGGTATCTTAAGGTTAGTACGATGATTCTTAATTATACTTTTCAAGGTTCGTTTACTATGGTCGATGTAACTGGAATAGGAATCATTAGATGGAACCATTTATACAACACAATGTCTAAGGTCTATTTCATCTTTGATATAATACTGGATTAGTTGTTAGTGGCTTTGAATGCAGCCGAAAGCTTGTGTTTTGGTTATAGTTGTTCTCAACCATTCCACCATTGTTTGCAGAGAAAGTAATGAGGGTCTTTAAGGTGAATTATCTCACTTCGTTAGATTTTTCCACTAACATTTTATGGTAGATATGTAGATGACTCTACATTGTTCATACTTGCCACGTATTACTCACGTTAGACAAGTTACATTAAATTTTTTGTCTAATATGAACATTTTATGTATTTAAAAAATAAATTCTAGAAATAATAGAAGAATGTTTCCAATTAAAGTGAAGCAAGGAATGCTATGAAATTGAATTAGAATATCAGGACGAAAATCTCGACAAGAAACGGTAATAAATCCCGGGGCGTCCATCCATACTTCACTGAAGTCGAATTTGGGCCGTTAAGAGAGCGGTCTGTAAATTGTAGGTGAGGTTGAGCTTTCAGATCTATATGATGGAGGAATTTCTCGCCGGATTAGCGCCCAGAAAATGGTTACCCCGTGTTCGACTTCCGTGTTAGACGTTTCTATCCTCATCATCTAATTATAATATCGCATTTACTGTTATCGCGCTATGGCGGAGTCAAACTTTGATACGTTGTTTGGTATGAAACTGGAGAAGTGTTTGGTCAAAGTAAACTTTACCGACGGCGACCATAGTCCACTGCCGTGATATCCTTCCTTTATTTTGTACGCTAGCTATCGTAATTTTTGTGTTCACTGAAAGTCCTAGTATACTATGTGCAATATAAAAATATTAAAACAAGTTAATTTATTCGAGAAGATCAGGAACGAAAAATTTCGAATGACCGATGAGCGGAAGATTACGAATTCGATCGAGATTATTTAATCCTCATGTTTCAATTCAATTACATATTCTCTTTGGCGGAGCTTTATTAAAAGTATTTCTCGTGGCCTTGAGAACAATTATATTTTAAACATTTAAAACTCGTATATAATGACTGCTGAAGTCAGACAAATATTTACTTAACATAATAAAGATTATCAACTTCACCTTTAAACGTAACAGACTTGAAGAGGTCCACGACAATTCTAGAG
Source organism: Eucriotettix oculatus (assembly GCA_034510155.1). Lineage (NCBI taxonomy): Eukaryota > Metazoa > Arthropoda > Insecta > Orthoptera > Tetrigidae > Eucriotettix > Eucriotettix oculatus. The sequence goes on along the minus strand of CM067380.1, from coordinate 52,619,960 downwards.
GAAACTTTGCGAAGTTTGTAATGTAATTATTTAAGTGAATTATTGTCTGAATGTGACTATCAATGTATCAGGGACAAATTTACCTTTGCAAAGTATTGAAATTTAATTATAAGTAAGACTGATCTGTACTAATTTCTATTGATTGAATCTGAACCCCTGGACCAAATCAATCAGAAACTAATAACTTTTAAGCTCATTTGACAAATAAATTAAATAAACTCTTAAACAAACTAAAAGTATTTAATTCGAGACTGGTTAAAATCGGGGGCTTGGACTGACTAAAGAGAAATACAATTACTGTTTAAATTCAACGACCAATTTCAAATTAACCCTACCTGCTTTCTCAAATAAAGAAGATTTTTTTATTTCTAATTCTGGTTTTGCTAATATATGTTGAATATTGATTGCGAAATGGACATTTCAAGCAATAACTCCAATCGAGGCCTGGATGAAAAAAATATATTGTTTCTTTGCAGAGACGTTCCTGACCAAGAAATATTGATTATTATGTACTACTGTATTATTAATTATCAAAATATGTAATTTATATAAATGTCAGGATATTTTATCAATAGTACATTAGGATATAATAGCGACTGTCTAGCTATACAATCAACAAGCTACTGTCAAGGAAGCCATATCATTTCTTATTTTTCGGTATGGTATGCTTACATTTTATAATCTCTACTTTCAGTTGGCTTCGAAGAAATTTATTATTATTATTTTGAACTGTGTTTTAAACTACTAAAGTTTATTCTCGTTTATATGATAGGCTTCTAAACTGAAATAATAGTTTTCCTTTTACATAGCTTAGAAATTTGATGCATTAGGCGATCCGATACCAAAATTACTGTGAAATCTGTTTGTCTGATATTGGCCGCTTTTCACAATAAAACTGTCCAACAGACTTAGATTAAACATATTTCGTGTGAGCCAAATGGAGAATATTCCGAAATTACTCGGAATGATTTTTCGTCCACTAAACACATGACCTATGAGCGGTAAATAATATTGTATCTATTTCAATTCGTGACCCAGCATTTTAAAAGGATCGCCCAAGTCAGGATATGCTATCAGTTGTTATACAAAATGTTTCTAGCGGCACATAGTTAATAACTAACAAAGAATATTTATGAAAGAAAATTGGAACCGGTAGTTATGAGGTAAAAGGATAACTCCACCCCTATTCCCCTTGTCAAAAAAAAACGTGGTAGACAAAGCTTTGTGCTAAAAGTTGAGAACCCTGCACAATGTTTTCATACCATTAAGAAGGACTGCATACAAGATAGTTTAATAGAAATCCCTGGCGTATGATTACGATCTTAAATAATTCTCTCAATCACACAGCAGATAGGATTCATGAATGTGTCAAATTTACCAAAGTAACGTATGAAACCCTTAGATTGATTATATTAGGAGGGTCAATCAAATATAAACGGGAATTTTTTATCAAGCCTAGTAGGAGAGTTAGAGGGCCTGGTCGCTTTACCACGAATTTGGTCAGGGTTTCTCCACTCCGCTACTCTCATTCAGTTGGTACTAGAGCAATGAGTGAGCAAGATGTTCCTGCTTCCGTTGCGCAACGGATTATTATAAAGTTTCTGACTAGTGGAGTGAAACCTTCCTAAATTTTAACAGAATAAAGGGCTGACACTCTCTCCAAAACCAGTGTGTACGAGTGGCACAACAGTTTTTTTGAAGGTCAGGAAATGGTGGAAAATGAGAGTCATGATCGGCGTCCTTGAGCTACCATCACAGAAAATCACATCCGTGCAATAAGGGAGTTTTGGAGGAATACCAGTGCCTCACCGTTGACGAAATTGCTTCTCCTGTTGGTCACGGGAATGCACATTCGATTATCAGAAAGGAACTTTGCTTCATAAATATCTTAGCGAGATGGGTTCCTCAGCTTCTTTCTCCTGATCAGAAAAACGCCCGTTTGGAGATTTGCCACAGGTGTTATGCTGATGGAAGAGAATGTTTAACAGTCGTATAGTCACCTGTGATAAGACATGGGTTCAGGTGAGCAAAGATTGGCGATGAAGACATGAGGCTGTACCAATAAAGGCAAGGAAAGTTCTTGACACCGTGTTTTGGGATTTCAAAGGGATTCTTTTTAGTTGAGTTCCTCCACGATCGCCAAACAGTGAACTCCGAATATTACTGTAGACTTCTGGACAAAACACAAGCTGTATATTGAAGAAAAATACTGTGTTTCCCATTCAGATGCGTCATCGTCGTTCACGACAATGCAATTCCTCACATGGCGAGCATAACTCAAAACAAATTGGCGGAAATTCACTGGGATCACCTAGAAAATCCACCATACAACCCAGATTTGTCACCGTGTGAATACCATCTGTTTGGACCGTTGAGAAAAGCTGTAGGGGTCAAAGGTTCAATAACGATGAAGAGGTTGAACTCTTTGTGCTCAATTGGTTTAAAGACTCAACCCTTCGTTTTTTATAATGATGGTATCAGGAAAAATGGGACATTTGGACACTGGGAAAAATGTGTTTCAGTACAAGGAAACTAGAATTTTTTTTGAAATCCTATCGTTCTCAGAAAAATTCTTTTAAAATATTCCCGTTTATATTTGACTGACCCTCATATTTTGTCCACAATGCCACACAGTAAAAAAATTATTGAAGTTAAATTTGCTTGAAAATATAGTGCATAATCTAAATTTTAGGTTAAATGCAATTTAAAAAAGGAATAAATTACGTGCAAATTAAAATCACAACAACGACGAAAAAAGCTTTGTAACGTAGGTTTGGTGACTAGTTTTAGATTCAAAGGAAGGCTTTCCAGGGTATTTGCCGAAGAAGACGTTGTCGTTCAAGGCTGCGTCGAAGATTACAGTGAGATGTCGTACAGTAATCGCTGTTATACCTCCGATAACGTTTCCTTCCATTTTAATAAGTGTGTATTGCTGACCTTGTTCAATAGAACTCCTATAATTCATTTAAATTGAGGCGAACGATTTTATTTTATTAATTGTTTAGAATTGTATTTTACTTCGGTCTATGAATTATTGATACCATGTAAGTTATGGTTTTTATGGTTTGTTCGTCTGTGACCAAACCTAGTATAATAAATTCATGCTAACAGAACTTTATCAAATTTTCCCTGTCAATGTATAAAAACACGTCTTGAAGATGAGTATACATTTTTCAAATACTTCGAATAAATATGATTGATACAACGTGAGAGCTGGAGTGAATCTATGGCGTGAGTCAGGTCTAGCGCAATGCGGCGCCTAGAGGCGAGCGGATCGTTACACACGCTAGCCAACATCCAAAAATAAATAACACATTCATTTTAATTTTTCTCTTTCCACAAGTAAGGCATTGACAGTAGTGTTTGTACTGGATTTTCTTTGTATAAAATGCCTTCAGGAAAAAACTGGGTTCCATTCGTGTACTATCGATTACTTTGACTGGCTTATAATTCGCTGGTGACAACAGCTAATAGGATCAATTCGTACGTTGTCTGCAGAATTTTTTTAAACCTGCGTCATAATGCGAAACGATATCGTTAAGCATCTAACGGTCACCAACCCATAAGGGAGGGTAAAAATTTATAATGTATAATAAATTAAAATATAATCACCTTTCAAACAATCAAGGACTACTTAATATCCAACTTTTCCAATGTTGGCACTCACTGTGTTGTTGTGAGTCAATAACAAAAATCCACTGTCGTATTTATTGAAAATTTTCAAGAGTTTAATGAATCTTCTATTAAATAAAATTGACTGTGCCTTGGTTATCCTTTACCTATGCAGCCTAATGTGAGTTACGCTGCTTGCGTTTATATTATGTATTACTATTTAAATAAAAAGTTCGGTTCAACAATCTTCTCCTTGTAAATAAAACTAGATGGGTGGCCGGCGTTGCCAGGGCATTTAATTATATTAGTCCGGTACAGTATTAATTCAACTGTAATCTGTTGGTAAACGCGTGATGAAACCGGAATCGAGATCGTCACTCTTCTGAACTCTAACATTTTCAGGCCCACTACCCTATCTAAGCTGTCAGAAAGTTAATTTATTCATAACGGGTGAAATAAGCACAGTAACTTAAATGAAATCTAAAAAGCGGTACATTTAATTACATATTACATTAAAAGAGACGAAAATATTTCGTGTGACTGCATTTTCATCCATTTCCTCTCCCCGCTTTGGGGCTAAAGTACAGCTTAAGTTGCGCATTTAATGTTAGAGTTGAACTCACCTGCTTCGATAACCCCGTGATAGACACCAATATAGTTTTCTCGTTATTTTATGTAACACCCCTCCACCCGGCCCCCACCCCAATGGGTGATCCTCTCCCACGCCAATTGGAGTTGAAATTATACGCAAACTAAATCACATTGAAAGACCCATATTTGACGTAAATATTAGTTATTCTTTAATGTTATAAAATTTCAGCCCCGCCACTAGGGGTAGTAATTGTGACTTATCCGCACTGTGTTTTCGTGTCGCAAGGAACTTGAGTACAAAATGTAGTCGAAATTACTCCACACTTGGAAATTTGTTTTAATACCTTACATTCTCCTCTTAGGGGCTGAAATGATTCTTAACCAGCATGTTTAATGTCATAATGAAATTCAGTGACTCCAATACCAATGGTTCCTAAACAAATTTTGATAGTTTTCGTGTTATTTTTGTGTAACTCCCCTATCCATACTCCCCTCGTATGATGAATGGGGTTGAAATGATTCACAAACAACATCGGGAAGAATACTAGCAATCTCATAGATTCCAACAACTATTTATTAGACGTAAAAGTTGGTCACTTTTGCTTACTTAAAAATTTCCGCCTCATCTACCCCCGTACGTAGAGATGATAGTTGTGTCTCGGCGTTAGTAATCGTTCTTCAAGGTTTGTCGGACGACATGGGGTGTCTGTTGTCTGGTTGGGTGCTTAAAGTAACGTCCCCAATTAAAACGTCCTATGCTCCTCTTCTTGTGCTTTTCCAAAAGCAATGACAATTTTTGTTTTCTTGTGTTATGTGCCAGAGTGTGACTGGAGCTCGTTGTCAATGATCCGTCAGCCTTGGTGAAGTGGTCCCGATTCCTTGACCCGTTCACCCTTCGTGGATGCAAGCCACCCCGTCCAAAACTAACTTTCTGGATTCACGGTTTCTCGTTCCTCGTCCAACCCCTAGGGATCGTTCCAGTCCTGTCTCCCACGCTAATTCCCTCTACAAGTCATGGGTTGTCTCGTTCTTCAACTATCAGAGCGCAATGCCCGTGCCACCTCGTAGCGATTGAAGCTCATAACGAGTAGTACGTACAATAGAACCCGGATTGGGGCGAGGCTGAACGAACACAGATGAAGAGAAGATGTCGTGATCTTGTAAACATTTCATTCTAACTAAAACTGTAATAAATTAATTTAAGTCGAACAAAAAAGTCCACAGACCTTAACCACACTTATGTCAACGAGATCTGATGTACTTAAGATTCGCCTATAGTGCAATGTTACCTACAACAATTCTGTTTTCTTTCCTCCATCCCAATAATTTTCCATGTGTGCAGACAAAAGAACGGAGATGTTTCGATAATCACTTGCATTTTTGGTCTTAGATATGGGATAATTATTAGCAAAAATTGTTCATTCACTTCATTCTGGTTTCCTTTGAAATTTGGTTATATTTTAGTTATTAACTGATCTGAGGAAAGTTATCTGAAACTCTTTTGGTGGTTTCCCGTTGTCTTCCGCCGGTTCATGCTGACAAGAGCGATGATAGTGCTATGCAAAGATGCTGACCATTGCAACATGTCAGGTTGGCTCAATTTTTCTTAGAAATCTAATAAATAAAATTAAAATTTTAGAACTATAACCGCAATGGTTAGAATCCCTTTGAGACGTAACGCAATTTATTAAAATTAATATGTAAAGTGAAATGCAACGAGTTAAAATATCACTGAAGTACCCGTTTCTGTGGCAATTGCAGAAGAAATAAAAAAGGAACGATAAGAATATAAATTCAAAGAATATAAGAAAAATTAAAACGTTTGAAAACAAGTTTTAGCTGCAAAATCGTGAAATTTTTCCCCGAAAGTGTGTTTTTTCCTTAAGAATTTACATTTATGATGTACTGAACATATACAAATTGACAAATAAACATTTATGAGTTTATTTGTATTATTTATAGTGTTGGTTGAATTTATGGAAAAATTCTGTTGGAATTATAAACGATTTCGTTTTCAATACCAGTTTTACTCTGCAGTTCTGAACGTTGCAAACAACCCCATTCATATTTTCCTCATTTTTGATGAGTATATTTTCAAATTATTTACTGAACACAAATATTTCTGTTACACTTATTTTTTCACAAAAGCATCCATTTCTTAATATTAGAGGTAACAACAAGAAAACTCAACAATGGATGGGACTTTAACTTTCACATATGTCTTTTTGAAATAGAATTAACTGTCTGAGTTTATCGTCATCGAAATGGTGTGTTGAATATAATTGTTTCTTGATGCCGAAGTAGAATGACAACAGCAGATCAATGCAGCGCCTGGCAGCGCGAGATAAACTACAGGGTCTCTCTTTTTCATTCCAAAACTCAAAGCTCTGAATAGAGTTTGCTCTGGTTAATACTATAATGCCAATCTGCTTTGCACTGCATACAACCCTGAACAAAAACAATGGCCATTCTCCATTTTGATTAAAAACACAAAATACGATTCACGATTTCTTCAAATAATAATATATGGCAAAGAAAAGAGATTTAAAAATTAACGTAATTACTATGTATTTGTTCATATAAACCCAATCACATAACAGCCTTCATTCCCTACTTTCCAGAGAACTCACGTCCTTTTTGAACTGTCAAAACTAGAAGAATCGATGAATTGTTTCCAGGAAAAGCGAATCTGTTCTCACAGTTTTTAATTAACATAACTTATTCAAGAAATATCTTCGAGCGAAATAGTTCGCGGAGATAGTTCTCTTTCTTTTGCCCTTAAAACGAAACAAAAAATACAGAAGTTGATGAAGTTGAATTAATTGAATATATAAAAAGTACGGCATCATTCATTTATGATTGCTTCAGTCAAACCTTACAACTCGCAGTTGGTTTTGAACAGGTCCGGTTATCATACGTTTCGGAGCCAATAAATATGAGCAATGCCCGACCTACCTGATGCAGGTTTGCTAGGGTTTTCCTTGCATATCTTTAGCTGAAACACCAGGTAGGATCCTTAATCTATATAGCCCGGGGGCCTCAGTCAACCCTTGGCTACCTTACTCCACCTTCCGGATCCCCCATTTTCAATTTCCTTCTTATGCTATTAAAGGGGAGATGCCTGTTTCAGGATTACCCTCATGTAGCCTGTTAACCCCCAAAAAATAAAAATTAAATTTAAAATTAATTTACGTCGTATCGAACCAAAGATGTTTATTATTTCTCAGGGAGTTAGCTCTCTGCCAACAGTAGGTTAATTACGGCGCGAATCTTACTGCAACAGTAGATGAAGTGAGAATATTCGCACTATCTCTCTTATGCTACAATAATTACGTAATAATACAGTAAGTGGGATGAATAAGACTTATAACTCGCAGTTGATTTTTACGCCGCCTTTCGCGCGGAAATTCAGTGAATTTATAAATATTTACATTGATATCTTCTGAACTCTGCAAGATGTCCAAATGAAACATACACGAAAATTTAAGTTAAAATACCTGCTTCAATCCCTAAAATTTTATTTGAAATTCGTTAAGCCGTTTCGGAGCATAATCAGATCAGGAGTATAGGCAACACGCATTCGCTTTTTGGAGACTTGGATGCACTTTTGCATATTAATATCTTCTGCAATATATTAAAATGAAATATGCACGAATATTTAAGTTAAATCTCCTGTTTAAAACCTTCAAATTTTCATTGAAATCCGTTGAGCCTATTGGAGAAAAACATGCAGACAGACAGAGCGACAGACTGACAGACGGACCCTTCAATTTTTATTTATTGGTATTGATATGGACGTTGGTCTCAGAAAATTTTAGTTGTCATTTCGGTGCTATTTATTATTTAAATGATTTACTCGTTCATTATAAACTAGGTAATTGTGATAAAATATTGTTATATAAATTAAAAGCATACCTATTTCTTTTATAAAATATACGAGAGCTGTTTTCCTTTGTTAGGTCCGATCGGGAGCAAAATTAAAACCACAGAGAAAGTAAAAAATATTTTTGTTTGAAATATGTAGGTATTCATTCCAACTACTTCTCTCTGACATAGACCCTGGTCGTAGCGCGGTTCCAACTTTCCAATAACATCCTCATAGAAGGTAACCCGCCTGTCCTTTCAGCCGATTCTCTACGCGGCTCTGGAACTTGTTTTCTGTTACAAAATGCTGTCCTCTGAGCCAAAGTTTCGTGTTAGCAAAGAGATGAAAATCAAATGGAGTCAAGTACGGGCTGTGTGGTGGGTCATCAAACACTTCTCTTCATGAAAATGCTCGGCCACACACCATAAATGCAACAAAGACGCTCTTGCAGCGTTTAGTATTTTGGATAAGCGATATTATATATATATATATATGTATGCATTTAGTTGTGAAATTTTGACTTTTTCATTACTGTTATTTTACACAGTTGTTTCTAAACTCAAAGGAAATCTAACTATATTTCTATGGAAATGCAAAAATTCAAAATCTTTTGTTTTACAGTAGGTAGAAGATTCTAATGTATGTATTCTAAAAATTTCAAATAGTTCTGTCTTATGCTCGAAGATAAACGTATTACGCCCCAAATTTGTGTTGGCAGCAGGATTATTTTTACCTATTAATGTAACGGAATTATTTTTAATTTCGTTAACAGAAATGGACTATTTCTTACTTCTTTAATGGACCGTGTGCATTTTGGACTCCCTTTCGGGTTGAGGAGAATTTGAACTGTATTAAACTGGAAAATATTTCACTCTTTCAGTGCATTGGAAATTTTAACTCTCTCTAAAGATTTCTTGATTATTTAATGTATCATGATAATTATTGACTGGTTTGAGATACCGTTAATGAAAATCCTGGTTAATTGGTATAGGTCGGTGTGTGTCCGTCAAGGATTTATGCCAATTTAATCAGGTTTTGAAAATTTTATTAATTTCGAATTAATTCATTTTCAGAGCTAATATGAATAAATACCCGCGCAACACCCATCACCCAGCAAGTAGTGAAGATATTCTAACCAAATAATTGAATTTCTTTTCAATATTCTACTTATGAAATTTGATCGCATAGTTGACATAAATATCTATAAGAGCAATTACCTAAGCTCAAAGTTATTAGAATTTTGGGAACGATGTAAAGTCATATTAGTGATATTGTTTTAGCATACGTTCAGTGAAATGCAAATTCAGAACTTATTACTTTATAGCGTAGAAGACGCGACCGAGTGCAACGATATTATATTGAAAGTATGTATCGGAAGATCGTTTTTTTCAGCTCGCTGGGCGAACACCTGATACTTCATCGTGTTTATTCGAAATAACATGTCAAAAAATAGAATAGCTGGAGAATTGTGGTTGCCATATCTGCGACGCATATCTGCAATCCACTGACTGCCAGAGCAGTGACGTCACAGACGTCAATACAGTCCAGCATTCGAGCGTTACATTCCCAAAATGTCATAGGTCCCGCAGGATGGATAAAGGCATTTGGCCCAGACTTCAGGGTAGACAACTTTACGATATGCTTTCGAGGAGTTAATTACACGTCTTAAAACTAATGACGCCTCAGAATCATCAACCCACATCAGATAAACTACATGCCATTAGCTTTCTACTTAGTGCACACAGTTTCATGGTTAAAAATATCTATAAAAAACTACGTCGTTCCAATCTTTCAAATTAACTCAGGTAAATTTTTGTGGTAATAAACGTTTGAACAGCTTCTAGTGTTATTCGTTTCTCCAATTAGAAAGCTTTCGACATAGTCATAGTCAATCATTAAAATTCCGCATTTTAAAAAATAAAACTAAGCGCTTGTCGTTTACAATGAAACACAACAATTATTATAGAAATTTGATGACAAATGATAATAAAACTGTTAAAACATTTGTAACAGTCCTGCAAAGACTCAGTGCGATGGCGTAGAGTAATCCATCGGAAACATTTTGCTGTATGAAGAAAGATGGTGGTTCAGCCATCACTTTTATTAACAAATAGCTATTTTAGGCCATTGTAATATATCCTCATCTCGTTACAGGACGTCTGACTCGTAATCTGAAATATACACAAGCATAATTCATAATTACGAGGATATCTCCGGTCTCGTTTGTTCTAGTTTTCAGTTAAAAAAATTATTAATTACAATATCGCTTTTAAAATTTATTTTCGATGAAGCAGGATGTAAATATTCGTTAATAAATCAACTGTTTATCTTAAAATCTAGTGAAATCATCAGCAATTATAATCTTGACGAAGTTAATGAACAGTCTAGTAAAATAATGAATATGAGAAATCTTGTGAACTATATACTGGAAACACTATCATGCTAAACAATCGGAGGATGTAGAACAAGTAGAGTAAATGTTAATATGTATGACTGTCCCGAATGTATTCCTACATCAATTATCTGATTGCGATGAAAATTTGAGTGCGTTGGAGACCTCAAGCAAAGGAAGGTTTCTTTCGATCTTATGGAGATTTTAGGTTCTACCTTTCGACGGATGTAACATGAGTTGCATGACGTTCTTGAATAACCTTCTTCGTCTTCCGCCAGGTGTCTCGAGGGACGATTCAACAAGAGTAAGTATATAGGCCTAACAAACAGAGTTCAGTGAAACCCTCACGTAGCCTGTCAATCATTGTGACTATATATCTTCAGCGTGAAATATATTTAAATTTAACTAAAATTTTATTTAATTAATACATAAATAGGCGCAAGTGTCTATGTGCATATGATTGAGGCTCATTATATTGAGAAGGACAACTGCCGCACACACTCCATTTTATTTTTGCTAGAAATAAGTATTTATACACATCATTCCACACTGATCATACTTCTCCTTATAAATATAATTGACGATATAAGTGTATTTTTGTGTATGTGCCGCGTAAAAATCGAAACGCGTGAAGCAATTTCGGTCAAATTTGGTACAAGTATTCCTTGCGACTCAGAAACAAGCACAGTACTATGTTCAACCTGGAGGCGGGGGTCTAAAGAACGGCTATGCAAAACGTGCTTAAACAGCCGATATTTGCAACAAATTGATATTTTACGTGGTTAATACGATTGATAATGTTCTTCCCGACGTTGTTTTCGTATAATTGGATCCCAATTGGCCACTGGAGGGGAGCGTCCATAGAGGTGGGGGTGTAGGTGAGTTAACGTGGAACTAATCGAACATCGTGTCGAATCCGGGGTTATGGAAGTCACTGAGTTCAATTATGACATTAAACATCTGTAGCCCTAGGTTGGGAGTGCGGAAGGAGGAGGAAATGTGGAAATAACCGTAATAGGTTCTGGGCTCTATTAGTGTACCGGAGATACTTTTGACTTTCTTAAGATACCTGGAGTATATTTACTTATAAATTTAGAAAAAAAGGCTGATTGGCTCTGTACGAGTTTGTGTTTTATTATTATTAAACTTATAATGAACTGTGGAGCGACTGGCAAAGGCGTAGTACACGTCAATTACACTTATTCTTCTTATGTACTTTTCTGCCAAAGCATTCACTGCGTTCGGGAAAAATATTAGAATCAAATCGCACATTATACGCGAATAGATTTAAATTTGTTCGTTTTTTCTTGTTACAGAATGTAGGGAAACATAAACGTTTAACGATTGAAAATAATTGCATTATGTCTGGATATTTCCTTCTTAAAATGAGTCCCAAACGTTTGACAACGGAAAAAACGCGTAGTACATAATTGAAACAATATTTAGCATGACGGACACTGCAGTTTGATGGATAAAAATACGTTTTAATATTATATATGACTCTTCTTGTAGTGAAACCGTTATTCCCAATGGCGATGTTGGGAAAGGATCATATGTCGCTATTACGCAGTTGCGTGCTAATATGAGCGTAAAGAAAGGAGACCTTCGTATATCCAGAAATTGATACAGGACTCAGTTGTGGAGAATTCTCACGCAGAAATGAGTATCGAGTATCACGCGAGGCGTGGCAGGACAGCCTGCGTAAACATGCGTGTACGCAGATGATTTATCAGTATTAGTTCACATTTATTACACACGGTATTGGATATATTTTAAGTGATAAATCTGACATTGGCTTACAGATTCAACTTACAGTATTTTAATAAACAAAAGTTCATAACTTATATAACGCATCGAATCCTGCCTGACAACACAGATAAAAACTATTTATTTAAAAAACTAAGTAAATGAAGAAAATGTAAAACAAGAATAATACAGTTGAACGACGTTCTTTCTACTATTGCTGAGCACACACATAAATAAAATTTTCAACGTTTTGATAAATAATTCACAATTTTAATGATGAAAGGTTTAAAATTACAAGATCTGTAATTTATATCACCTGAATTCATTATCTTTCTGATCGAGTTTACTGATGGTCTGCGATTAAGGGAAAACAGTGGTGTAATCAGAATTTTATTTTATTCAATCAACACAAGCTGAGGAAAGAATTTAAATAAGTATTCACAAAGTAGAGCATGAATCACTTCTATCGCACCGTATATACATTTTGTTGCTATAAATATCACAGAATGCACAGAAATTCTTATAGTGTAATTGTTTGTACTCCAAGTAAATAAATTTGTCCATACAAATTTGAATGTTTTCCCCCCTGTATAAAGGCGCACCAACATCTAAGGTCATTAGCGACTTAATTCCCAAGTAATCATAGCATGGTAACTCAGCACAAAGTCCAAGCCCGTGCCAGGATTCGAGCCGATGACCTCTGTGTTGCGAGGCAGTGATGCTAACCACAACACCATTTGAAAGTTTAGTGCATGGAACGAACTATGTTTCTCCCTAGGAACATACATAAGAAATGTGGGAAGATCATTGCAACTGACAACCAAGATGTGAATTTACGCGGTGAAGTTACAGGCTCACAGTTTCTCGTCCCAGATTCGGACGCACACACGTGGATTCGCTCCTGTTGGCCGTAGGTCCGGTTCCCGGTGTCTAAGGCTGCAAAACTTGTTCGTTTTCCAGCGGAAGACAAATCTGCTCTGCTGCGATAGCGTACCAGATGGCGTACCAGCCTCCTTCTTCAGTGGAAACGGTGACAGATTTCCGCAAAGGAAGAAGGAAGTACACGAGTGATTTTTTTCCGTGTTTTGCTCTCATTGGCTCTCTACTAAGGTTTGTAGATTAAGGAACCAATACGCCGATACAAGGCGGTTGGGTGGCTCTGAATTGTTGTGGGTACCGGGTTTGCAGACGCTCGGTATATATTGTAAGAGATGTCCACTAATACCATTGGACCGGTCAGTCTGGTCGAGGCATGGATTTGGATAACTTTTTAACGCAGAACAAAATTCTGTTTTCCTTTATCGGAAAGTAATGAACAAGTACCAAATATCCGATCCACCCGATATGGGTTTCTTTACACTTCTCCATGCACCAACTACAGGCTACTAGTCGGATAGGATAATTAAAATACTGCCTGGTGCCCCTAGTCATCCTAACCTTCAGCATCCCATCGTTTCAAACACTACATACGCTATTAAAGGGGAGAGGAAACGACCAACGAATCACCATCTGCTAAATCCCGGCTCACGCGAGCTTGCAGACAAAGCCACTAAGCTGGAGGCCTCCTTGTAAATAAACCGCTCGGATCTTCCTACCTGCTCAAGAAAAGACAATGTTCAGGTGCACCAACCTCCTGACTGAAAGTTGGATTATAAGTAGAAGAGGAAACAAGGTAGGAATCCTTTATAAAGAAATAGACTCCTACAATTATTCTCTTAAAATAAAATACATTCTCCATTTTATTTTTCTGATAAATTTTAAAAACAGAAAAAGTAAATATCCGAAATTGTAATACATTTTTATAAATATTTTCTCGATAAGTTTTCAATTCCAAACTTTCGTATCCGTTATGTGTCTTCATCAGTAAAACACTTCAAATTGTCAGTCGTTTAAACAAGCTGAACAGATTTCAATAAATTTTCATATTTCATATTCCCAAAATGTACCAAAATGGCCCGTTTAGTTCAAAAAATTTATTCTAGTTTTTAGAGGGTTATAAGAGAATCAAAGGACATTTGAAATATAAGCCGCGGATAACATCATTGTCTTTTAATTATTAACCTCTTTTAAGGAATATTATCTACATGTAATAAATAGTCCACCGTTAAACGTTATGCACAGCTTCTTATTTGATGTGTATTGGTCACTGGTAACATAATAAATTAATTATTATCCATTATTTTCACATATGATGGGTGAATGAAAAGAATTCGACCCCTTCAATATATTCGGATTTAGTTAACCTAAGAATTCGATGTGTAATGTATTTTCACGTACTGTATACACCATGTTCGTAGGCACCCTTTTCATTCTGACGTCGTGAAACATGTGGTCATTGTATAATAAAACGCTGCTCCAAGCAGGCAATCTGATTCTGCACAGCTTATGAAAATCTCTGTGTATTTAGCTGTGATGAAGGCAGGGTTTCTGTTTGCGTTGCATTACCACACAGACCTAATTTACCTACGAAAATGTGTAAGATGGTGAGAAATGTTGTACGAGCTGAAACATCGATCCGCACGTATTCCTATGTGTTTCAAATAATTTTCAATTTCCATAAATTGAAATATCCGCATTTCTGAAGGTTGACTAATAGTTATTGTAAGGAAACTCATTTTGTGATAAAAACTATTAGTGTTGTATTTATTGATACAGGGTTTGTATTAGTGATAATGTGGGTCGTTCGCTTTAATCACAACTTAAAAATTTATTTCTACCCCAAGAAACCATGATTTATACCGGAATGATAAATTTAAAGTAGCCTAAAACCGTTCAACAATGATTAATATTAACTTCTTTAACTTATTTACAGTCTATTTTACAATATTCAGGTTCCATTTCTGTAAATTTTATATAGCGAGGTAATTATTAAAAATTTAGGCTTACTTTTATTTAAATTTTATTTACCAAAACCAATTATGTTAAAAACCACATAATTCATTTCTTAAAATGGCTATATCTCATGTAGCAACTACTCTAAAGATAATTACCTCAATGGTCGTATTTTTAGGGCTACATAATAAGACAGAGCGAACTGATATGTGTACATTCATGAGAAGTTGCAAGGATTAAGGTTGACTAGAGTCAAATTACTTTATGACTGCAATAAATACAAAATTATAAATTCAGATTAACTTAATTTTACACTCTATACAATAATTAATTTATAATACATATAAATTAATGTAAAATGACACGCCAATTTAATGATACATAACAATTTACAATTAATCATTATAAAAATAAATAAACACTAGGCATAATAATACTAAAGACTGATGTAGAATTCCATATAGCAGCGCCATCTTCAACCTGAATTCTTGCATCGATTCACGTCTAGCCTGTAAGGAGAGAACAGAACAATAGTATAATTAAATAGAGAAATAGAGAAATATATATATATATATATATATATATATATATGGAGAGAGAGAGAGGAATTCACTCAACTATTATGAAATTACAACAAGCTAGCAGTACTTAGGCTTTTCAACGAACTCTTTAACTTTAACAAGTTTCTATAATGTTTTATAAATAAATTCTGTGTCTTTTTGTTTTTATATAGTTTGGGAGAGAATATTAAAATTCAGAGATGAAACATTGTCGTTATAGGTATACTCAATCTCTTCTTCAAGCATGGCTAAAAACTAATCTACGTATTCTTGTTTCCTCTTTATACACAGAGAGTAGAACAAGTCTAAAATTGTTTAAATTAACAGTTATTAGGTAATCGATGTAAAAATGGTTGCATCAATGAAGTCAGAGACCTTCTTTGGAAGATAAAAGGAAACGACCAACGAATCACCATCTGCTAAATCCCGGCTCACGCGGACATCTTGGGAAACAGCTTGCAGACAAAGCCACCAAGCTGGAGGTCTCCTTGTAAATTAACAGCTCGGATCTTCCTTCCTGCTCAAGGAAAGACTTAATGTTCAGGTGCACCAATCTCCTGACTGAAAGTTGGATTATTGGTAGAAGAGGAAACAACTTAGTAATTCTTTATAACGAAATGGACTCCTACAACGAAATAATCTATCCACTAGACATCCAGAGAAGACATTAGGTCATGGTTGCAAGACACAGAGCATTCCACTCCCCGCCTTACGCATTCATTTATTTTTTATAGACCTCCACAGCCTTTCTGCTACTTTATAATAGCGCCCTGACGGTGCCGCACATCCTCTTTGACTGCACCCGCTACACCACCATCAGAACGTCCACGCTTACAATCCATTGCACACAGAAAATTTGTTCTTCTCCAGTGATGGTTCACACTCTTCTGAAATTCATCGAAGAAGCCTAACAAGTCTGTATGTGTCTATGTGGTCGTTTTTTCACTGATCTAAGAGTGTCTGTATTTAATGAAGAAGTTGTACGTGTTTGCTGAGCAAGTGTTGCAACAGTCAAATAACTGACATATCTAAAGTAATTAATAAAAAATTATTAATCTAATTATATAAATAAGTATTTTGTTTATTATTATAAACATATTCCTACCATTCTCACGTACGTGCAGGTAATCATTCAAAGATCAATTTTTGATATTAGCTTCAATAATTTCATTAGAAGAAGCAGCAAAAAGCATTTAATAATGAATGATAAGTAGTAGGAAAGATTTTAGAACAAAATATATCCCCAAGGGATTGATAAATGGAAAGATTAAATATTATCGCATACCAAGAAATGTTAATGGGAGAGACCGGCCGGTTGATTTCATTATAATTCGAAAATTGTTAAATTAAGCCTCTTAACTACTTTGTTATGTGTAAATAATTTTAATCAGTATATATTTCTGACTGGCTTTAAGCTAAACAATATAAAATTTTGTTACTGAACATCACACCTTAAAAAAATCGAATAATAAACTATCCCCTTTACGTACGTATTCGTCCATCGGAAGTTACGCCAACCAAAGCAGCGAAAGTTAATTTTGAAAAATATTTTTTAATTATCTCTTTCCACATTCGTATAAGTAAACGTAATACATGTTACCTCAGTTTACACAAAAGAATCAAACCTATTATTTTTATTTATAAACTATTGTAGACAAATATAACTTTCTAAAATTTGATTAATAATTCTGTTAAAAATTCTTCGCGTTAATGGATGAATATTTACTTTCAAACGTTATGTGACTCACTTAACATGTGGCAAAAACGAGTTGTTAAATTAAAAATACAAGATAAGCTTAGAATAATTGTATTCATAACTGTCACTGTAGTTTCAATATCTAATGTTCTCGTCTCCACAGAATAGTGGCAAGATTTCATTTGACAGTCAGGAACACTAAACTGTAGAATTTGCAATTACATCGTTTCTAGTATGTTATTACAATGAAAAGACTAATTGTTTCATAAAATGTTCAATAATTTAACGAATGGAGCGCCAGTTTTTTAATGTTGATGCCTGAAATGGTACAAAATAAGTAAGCTGAAATGTTTTACATCTTCATACAGGAGAGGCTGAGAGTTATACATAGTAGTTGACGTGCTGCATTAATGTCTGCTTCTATTTCTACCCGATGACCATATCGCCCACTCTTGAGCCTTTCCCACTCACCACTTCGCTCTGAAAGTCGTTCATACGTAATGATTAAATATTTTTTGGAAAGGTATCACATTTACTCATGATATGTAAAAGAATTTCAAAAAAATTTAATTGAATTATAGCCTTGGAATGACAATTAACAATTACAGATAATTATATAGGAACGTCCCTCACACAAAAGGAATGACAATATAATTTTCCCAATGTAAGATTCATGGTTCTGCGTCCAACTCATCGGAAAAAATGTCCACAAGAATCTATTTCTTCATTTTTCTTTCCATAACTGACTAGACAACGAGTGAGCTAATAAGAGAAAGATTTTTTCTTTCCATAGCAATGAGTATAATGTGAGATTTGGATGGACTCACAAAAATTCTATAACACAAAGTTATATCGTTGGAAATGGAGGTTTAACCGCAGCCATTAGGACCATACGTAAAAAGACGTCACTCAGTAAAATACTTAAAAGAATTCAGGAACTCAATTCAAACTTGATTATGAATCCATCTGACAACTGACGTGATTCTACATTAAACCTTATAATCCGTTTTAAAAAAAAGAAATCTCCTTGGCGTGAACGCGTAGAAGGAGGCTTGGTTGCCACCTAACAAAGTAATGTTAAACTGCGTGATACACGTTTTCGGCAACGCTTTTTATCCCGCCAGTTTTTTATTGTTGATGCCTGAAATGTAGAAAATAAGTAAGCCGAAATATTTTACATCTCCATACAGGAGAGGCTGAGAGTTGTGAATAGTAGTAGTTGTCGTGCTGCATTAATGTCTGCTTCTATTTCTATCCGATGACCACAATGTCGCCCACTCTTGAGCCTTGAAACAATAGCTTATTTTATTACTTAATTTAAACTCAATATAAATAAAAAAACGAATTTAGATTTTTGACGAATTTTTAGAATGAAACTTACAAATTTCCCGCTCTGCTGCGGGAATAATGGGATCGGATATTTTGTATATATAATTAGTGTGGTTGATCGCCTTATCAATTATTTCTTTCGCAAACAGATTTTTTTGCTTACATTTTTTCCTCTATCCTTCATTTTCTTTATTAATTTATTCTTTTTGGGTTCTGCATCATGTAACTCATTCTTATAAGTTGTGTATGGCAGTGTCCCTTTATTTCTTGACGAACACACAAAACGTCGCCTTATTCAGTAGTATCCTGTTCCGCCCCGCACCATGGCGTCAGTTTAGGGTGTTTCAACGATATTTAAACCTTATATGCTGCTAAAGACACCCAGTTTATGAGTATATACCATTATAGAGTTAAAAGCTAGGAGTTTTGCAGATTACATTATGTCGAAATGCTGCAAAAAGTCACAGATGTAAGTCACAAGGCTCAGTCATAACTTGATCAAGTCGGCTGCCAGGACTTCTTCCTTGACCAGTTACAAGTCCATCCCTATTTACTATCCAGTAAAAAAAGCTTTTTGTCTCTTTCTTGTATTTATATTTGTTTTTATGTCGTAGGTTTAATTTCTATTCGTCAGGTTTCCACCGCTATAAAAAGTCACTACGTTGAACCCAGCACTTCTAAATTTCTGTATAATTGTATATCAATCTAATATTTATCTACAAAAAGGCCGTATTTCTTATTATTAATTTTAACGTGCGTTAATTCCTATTATAAAATAATTTTTGTTTCCATTTTCATACTTTTCGTACCCTTCGGTTGGATTTAGTAGCCTTTTACATTCTTACATTACAGAAATAGGACGGAGAACATTTATCATTAATGTAATAACACACCCGCCTTTTAAAGTCAACGATGGTTTAGTTTTAATATTACACGTTGAAAAAACAGTTCATAAGTTAATTATAAACCTTTGACAAAGTCGATGTCTTCTAAATATTGTTACCATCTTTTTTAAAAGTAGAATTGTTAGCACTTTATAAATAGTCCCGTTGGGGACTCCAAATTCACTGTTGTTTATAAGCGACATTATATTGAAGAATCCTATTTTTAAAATCTAACGAAATGATTATTTGATATGGAAACCGCCGCATACTTGTTAGACGTTTAGTAACGGGAGGAAATATTTTTGGTCATAGAGATTTTAATGAACTTAACACACATGACAATTTGTATCACGGGTTGCATTGATCAAGGCGCTAATGTTTTCAAAGCGTGTGCACCATTCTCCGGTCACTGATTCTGTTACATATTGGTTTGTCTTTTACATGACAATATCGTGGGAAATCCGATAAAGTAATATTTCTACAGCTCCTTGACGTATGTAAAGCCCCAAGTCAACAACCGTCGCTTACCTAAACCGTGGAAGGCAATGTCTCAGAACAATCCTCTTTTCTCTCCTTTAATTACCATATAAGTTCTCCCTTTCTTTTACAAATAATCCGTCTCAATATTATAGCTCTTACAATGAAACTGACTAATAAATTATGTGCCCATAATTTCATTCAATGTTAGCGTTTCTAAAGCTAATACATGTGTCGCGACTACTATATATAATTGCTGACTTTAGAAAAAAGTTTCAACCATTTATTTTTTTCACACTTCTTTAGCGGCTCACAAGATTTATCGTGGAATTTATGTCTTCCTCACAGTCACAACAACGGCAACAGTAGTCGGAAGACATAAATAAGGAATGGCCATCGAGCACGCGACCGATTTATTCTGACCAAAAATAACCTATTAATAAAAGAACATTAAATTGCTTATTACATTAAATGAAAGAAGAATATATAACAACGTTTGTTCTTTTTTAGTCTTCGCTCACTGTGAACTCATTTATTACTGCAACACTCCTTTTTAGTCACCAGTAATCAAACTTTTGTCGGCACAGAAATTCGTGTCTACCTTAACATTATTAGTACATGTAAAAATAATATTAAAATAAAACACGATTTTTATTAATATTTTAATTTTAAAATGGGAACTTACGCCTGTAATCATATTCAATAATTCCATAATTTAAATATTCTTATGTATTTTAATTTTCTATCGTCATTTGACAGAAGAAATGTTTCAGAAAATTTATGAAGCAGATGCAAACACTCATCTTAAAGAGTACACTTAATTTGAAATATATCTAATCGTTACCAAGAATATTTTTGCACTTTCATATTTTAGCTCGTATAAATTTCCAATTTAGTTACAATAATAACGATCACTATTAATTATTTACAGTTTCACACAAAATTTTATATATATATGATGGCCCTCCCCCCACCCAATCAACATAAATAAATAATTTATATGAAAGTGTGGGCTGATTTTATTATTTTTTCTGTTCTTTCAGATTTAAAATTGATATATCTAGCCTATTTTTGTCAATTAATTAAACATTTTAGTATCGTTACCAATAAATAAAATTGAACTGTTTCATTTCGTTATCTTGAAGGGTTTAGAAGATATTAATTTTTAAAATGTAAAAAATAAACATTCTAGGGGAAAGATGTCGTGGGCCATACGCATATCGAGATCACAAAAAAGCGGACCCTGTTTGCCTAGACTCTTGATATATAACACTATATATTTTTTAAATTACAAACATTTCACCCCGTAAGTAACCTACCGTTGGCAGAGAGCTAACTCCCTCAGAAATGGTAAACTTCTTTTGTAGAATTCTTTTGGATATTGGCGAGTGAAAATACCCTCAGCAATCACGAAATACGGCTTACAGGTCGTTACAGAAACAAAAACATTGATTCAAAATATCTATGAAGACATAATGGCATTGTGAAAGGTCTATTTTAGTGTCAAAAATGACACTGTTGATAACCTTAACGAAATAATACTAGCGGTGCGTCTACGTAGAAGTCCATACATACGGTTTGCAATCAAGACGAGGCATTCGAGTTTTTACACAGTACTCAAATTCCAGTACTGCTCACAAAATAAAATTAAAACTTGGCTAAGATATTTAAACCCCCCTTAGCTTTGTAACGGGACTAGGTTACGAGTAGTTACTAATTAATAATCCTAGCCGTATGTAATATATAATCGTTTTAGGAATATGGCATGATAAAAGCGTTGGCATAGGACAAAGCTTAACCCCGTATCAAAATTGAAACAGGTAATTAGTCCCACAGAGAACAAATACCATCTGTCAGTTCATAATGTCCTTTAAAAGGTAAAGGCTTTTTTTTCACGAACTGGGTTTAGAATGTAAATTTACTGGGATAGAAACTTGGAAAATATAATTTTTTTTCTGTGTGGAATACAGCTGCAGCAGCAACAGCGGCAGCGGCAGCGGTCTGGAGAGCTGAAGACTCTTCACCTTCCCAATTAAAATACTTGTCCACTCTTGGGCACATCTTGACCTACCAACATCAAAACTGTGGTTCACCGTCATTTTAATGGATGTATAAGATCAGCTATAGCTTTATTTCAAACACATAATTGGTGTACACGATTAAGGTGTGAAATTCAGTAACGTAATTTTATATGGTTCATCATACGGTCTGTAATTAAAACTTGTTAATTACGAATATTACATCAATTTAAAGCATCCCAACCGGAAACGATTCTCAAATCATCACAGTACACTCAAAGAAAGTAACAACACGGCCGCCCCTCCCATTCACATTTTCTTGTAGGAGATAATGTCTCATTTTTCTATTTCTATTGTTAAGGGAGACATTTTGTTCCACAATACCCAACAAATGTAATTGGCTGTTGATCAGTCAACTTTGAATTATTACCTGGACATAAGTGAGAATGATAGGAATCCATTTAAACTAATAAACAAAATATTTAGATGTACATAAATGAAATAAAATTTTAATTCAGTATCAATGTTAATAAAACCCTAAATTATATTTTACTAATTGTGATTACAATTTATTTATTACATAAATAATCTTTCGGCACAAGCCGTAGTCAACTAAAATAAAACGACCAGATTAATTGAAACATTACACCAATTTCTTTACAATTATACATTATAAAAAGGCAATTTGTGTTCTAATTGACTTAAAAAATTAATTTTAAAAATATCTCTGTAGTTTTAAATTTGTGAATGCTATACATTATCGAAAAGAGAGTGATAAAATTTATAAGCATTAAGCAACAATTTTAGAATAAATCACAATTTTAGGTTAAATGGTCGTTACTCGTCAAATTTTGTTTCCAGGAGATTCCATAAGACGATGAATAATTTTGAAGTAAATATTCGACTTTCTTATTGATTTTAGAAATCTTCTGCTGTTTGGGACCAAATTCAAAATCAATATTCAATGAAAACTTTGGACTATACGTGGGACGAATGATGCTGAATGGGGTTAGTAAGCACATGAGTTTTAAACTTTGGCAAATTCCCTGCGTGAGCTATACATTTTGTGCATTCTACATGCAAAGCTAGAAATTAATATATCTAATAATATATAAAACATAAATTTGACGAAAGTAATTACAAAAGATTAAGGATTTCTTAAAACAAATGACAATAAAAATTTCCTAATGTAAAATTCTAAACTTATTTTTGTAATGCTTCAATTAATTTGGTCTTCTTATTTTTATATGACTATGGCTTGTACAGACAGCACAGAGTTTTAGATTGAATTTTGATTTTCAATTTGGTCCCAAACCGTAGAAAATTTCCAATTTCCCTAAAAAAGTCGTCGCTTTGCTTCAAAATTAATATCGACTTACGTAATCTCCAGCAAACGAGATTTGACAAGTGACGTTCTCTAGAATTCATTAACCTAAAATTGTGATTTGTTCTAAACTTTTACTTAATGTTTCTGAATGTTACCACTTTCTTTTCTAAAATTCATAGCATTTGTAAAAACAAACAGATATTTTATTTCAAACATTATAATTTGTGTACGCTATTAAGATGTAAAATTCAGTAAAGCCGAAAAAACTGAAAAAATAATAAAATAAAATTAGTAACACTCTAATTCAGATTGGGGCAATCATATGTATCGTAAATATCAAATTTTGTGTTTATGAAACTCGAAATAATTAATAGCGATCGTTATTATTGCACCTAAATTTAATAAAATATGATAGTGCAAAAATATTCCTGATGACGAGGAGACATATATCAAATTAAGTGTAGTATTTAAGATGAGTGTTTGCAACTGCTTCATAAATTCTCAGAAAGTTTTCTTTTCTCAAATGAAGATAGAAGTTTAAGATACAAAAGACTATTTAAACTTAAGGAATCATTTAACATGATTTAAAGGCGTAAATTCAAATTTGAAATTTAAATATGAAATAGAATTATGTTGTATCCTACACATACTTTTAAGTCTACGAATAATATTAAAGGAAGACACGAATTTTTGTGTCGACAAACAGATTTTCTTAAAATAAATTATAATAAAAATTTCTTTTTTAAAATGTAAAATTCCAAATAAATTGTTGAAATGCTTCAATTAATTCGGTGTTTTTAGCTTTATATGACTAAGGCATGTGCGAAAAGCTTCTTTATATACTAAAAAAAATTGTAATCAGAATTAATAAAATATAATTTCGATTTTTTATTAAAATTGAGACTGATTAAAAACCAAGGCTTTTATTTCATTTCTGTGCACATAAACTACAATCGGTCATTTATTACAATGAATTCATTGAAGGAATATTATTTATTTATGTGAAATTTAAAAGATTTTTGATTTAGATATTTGCGCCTTCCTGACTACATAAACACTTGCCCGCCAAACACTTACAGTCCCAAAAGATCCGATTCGTTCATTACGTGACTTTGGAAGAAGACAAACTTGTGCTTTCAGAATTACAATATTCATTTGGAAGAAGAATACATTGCATTAAAACAGTTTCAAAAAAGCAAAGTTAACACCAAACAAACGCGTCGGGCCGCAGCGGATCTTAAATGTAATATTTGTAACATAATGAATTTACACCGGCTTACAATTTGGATTCATGAAACACTTTTCCAACAACATACCGGGGGATGGTTTGAGCAGTTATCGAGAAACACGGCTATATGTATTACCCTGCATAAATTTAAGAGAAAAAGCAGGTGTTTCACAGGAGAAGTTATAGTGGCAGATTGGTAGCTTACAGTTTTCGGACATCACTCGTGGTGAGTTGTTGGAACAATCCTGTAGCAGATCAGTGACTGCAGAGCACGCGGCTCCCAGGGGTCGAAGCATTCAGCATCGTTCGCCGCAATTAGAGAATGCGGGCAGACTAGCCTTCCATTTATCCTTGCCTAGGACTTAAAATAAATTTGAGTATAGCGTATTGCTATTTACAACCAAAAATTAATAAAATAATTTTAGAATTTTGTGTCACAGGAGCAAACATCTCGTTGGGTAAGGAACCTCTCTCAGTCGAGTCCTGGAATAAAGTGGATCTGATCGCCTTGAGATCCACCACCCGACTAACATCTCCATCCGTCCTTTTACTGCTGCATCTAGAAACGCAACGATTTTAGTCGTAGCTCCAATTACAAAATAATAACAACATGCTCAACGATGTAAAAAATTGTATTACCAGATGTTTTAGCGGACAGTAACCCCTGTCTTACGTACTAATAAAAATATGATAAAATAATAAATATACAAGTAGTCACTTAAATAAGAAAATAATGATATTAAATTAGTAATTATTTATACTAGCGATGCCTGATAATTACTATTGAGTTTAGCTGCAGGAACCGAGATTTGCACGTCATTCAAGTGGTTCATTTAGTAGATATATTAGAAAATACGAGAATAATAATAATGACTAAGTAAAAAGTAACAAACACGAATAATAAAGTTTCAAAGACAACTCATTAAATTTCATATATAAACAAGAGCATTAATTGATATCAATTAACTTTTTCTGATATTAGTGTATAATGGAATGAATTGAGTTGTAGTCTCATGCCCACCATTCTTTGATATGAAAATTATACATATTGGTGACGTTGAGATAATTTTAAACCGATGATCAATGTCCATAAAATAGATTTAGTGTCAGTTGCAGACGTGATAGCCGTTTTTATTTCCCTGGCACTTAACATTCGGAAGGAGTTCTCTTTTCAATAAAATTTCCTTGTTCCAATCATAAATCTCAGGGAATATCTACTCTTAGTGTTAAATTAACCCAGGATACCGGGAAAATTGAAATTACTGTACATTTAAAAGCGTGACAGCAATTAGCGCTGTCATTTTTGTATTATAAGCTGTAAATTGCACAATTACTGGTCACGGGTGTTATAAAATAAAGCCACTTACTCGTTTCTGGACATATTCGTGGATTTCCTCTTCGATTAGGGAAGTTCACCCGCCGAAGACTTGGAAAAACTGTAAAAAAGCGGTTGCAAAAAAGTGAGCATCATCGGCTGAATAAACTAATATAGTCATATTTTTCAAAAACGAAAGGTCGCGTTTTGTATTTGAATATATTGTTAAGGGCCATACTCGACCAAGGGAAAATTCTACGTGAAGAGGTACATCAAATAGAAAAGACGAAGTGATATTGCAGGAAAATTTGGAGAACGGGGGTAGAGGGGCCTGACCTTGCTTCAAGGTGAATTGATCCTGCAGTACAGGACCTGCCTCTGCCCAATCAGCGAGCAGGGGGCGTGGCATGGCTTCCTATAAAGGTCCTCTCTTATCGCCAAATCCGCATTGCAGACTCGGTACGCATACTCTGTCATTCTCTCTTCTCTCAAAAAGGCTTCATATTTATTCACATTTTCTCAAATTAAAGTGTTCCGTACCGCAAACTCATTCACTCGTTTTTCGCGATGCATGTAGAAAAGTAGCGACGTCAAACAGTGTGTTCGTATTACAGATATCAATTTCGTTTTTGTTTACAGATTCCGTGTTAAAAAGTGCGTCAGTGACAATGCAAAAATTAGATAAACTGTGATTTTCTTACGTTCTTAATGGATATGGACTCCGTCGGGAGACATGGCGCTGTAAAAAGTTGAATTTGCAGTCCTGCCAATATGAGCGATACGCTCAGCCCAAATATTGTGAGTACATGCCATTGAATATTCTACTTACTGATAAATAATAATTCTCAAGAATTGTGTCATCTTTCTGTTCTGAATTTGTATACCCTTAAGTAGAATTACATTTTAAAATAGTCAATTCTTTGAAATGATTGTGTCGGGGTCGATATTGTTTTAAGACAAAAAATAGGAGATTGTGCGAACAATTACGTGTCTTTTACTGCTGACTTCTTTGAACACATTGACAAGGTACTTCATGACATTTGCCATTTGGACCTATGTTTGTAACAGAGACCCAATTATGGAACAAACTAGGTTACGTGCCATTTCATTGAAAGCGCCTAGAGCTCATTAAAATTATTATTATTTCGTTACAGTTAACGCCCAGTGTCTGTTGATAAAAAATGTATATTTTCAATAAATATTTAATACATGACCAGTATATAATAATTGTTCGATATTATTAAATGAATTACAAAGCACTCGGTATTTATGTTTTAATTTTTCAATGAGAAGATAAATTGAATTTCTTCCATAACCGGACATGTTTTCTAAAGTACGATAGGGGGTCAACTATCCAGAACGGAAATATAGTTTCTTTTCTGACGTATCTGAAAAAAATCAACGAATTACGATACATTTAAATTGTTATTAGATAACTGCTTGAAAACGATTGAGTCTCCGGTGCTTTCGTCTCCATAAAATTCAGATGACCGGCTTTATTTAATATATAAAATATTTACATATAGTTTTGTAATAAAATCACATGATAGTAGCAATATCATTATGTTATGAAAATGTCAGTTTACTCAATCGAATCGCTTGCAAACCAACTTCGAGTTGACTTTTCAGTTTTTATTCTGAATGTTCACTTTTGAAAATTGTGCTTGGTGATTTCGCCTATGGCGGCGCCAAGTGACGGCGCTATGACGTGTATGCAGTAAACATTGGCAGATGGCAGCACGGTTCCGTTCGTGTTTGAAACGATCGATGACGGCGTCTGCTGGGGCCCAAAATAGAGCAGATTGTTTTATCTTCGCTCCGCCGGCCGGAGAGCTCAAACATGCTTTTCTATTAACCCAACTTGGAAAATGATTTTGCACTTCATCCAATTTAGATTAAGCCATAACAGATTGTCAACAAACCTTAATTGAAAGGCTGTCTCCGGCCCCCAAAGGGAAGCCCAGGAGACAAGAATACGCCGAAGGCTGACCTTCTGCGAAGATAAGGCCTGTTATAGATGTACCAGAAAATAGGCTAATTATGTCCTAAATAATTAATTTAAAAAATGTCAACAAACCTTTAAATGTTACAAGATAAAAACCCGTCCTCAGTCATTGCCTGCTTAGATTTAAAGCTCTAAGTAAGTAAAAAAAATGTCAAAGTAGCCACGTAAGTTATTGTTGAGACTACTTTCTTGAGATTACCAAAAACACATTTAAAAAATCATTTATGCCATAAGGCTGTTAAATGCATGAATCAATATTTTCTACCATAAATATCACTCTCTAATTTTGTTCATGTCAATTTTTCCCATAGCAATATATTAGATGTTCACCTGAAAAAAGTATTACGTTGTAAGAAGTCCGTGTTTTTAATGTTCTGCTCTATATACGACATGCATTTATAAATGCTAGGCATAGTTTACAGAGAAAGAAATAATTTATTTAATGTAGTACAAAGATTTGAGTTGTATGCCCCGAACATGATCTTGCATATAGATCATATTTCTGGATTGATAAGGGCATAACCGTTTTATATCCCTGTATACATAAAACGTTTTTACAAGCTACTTTATTTTTCACTTCCCCTCTGAAGCTGATGAAAATTGTTTTCCGTGAGGCTCAGTCCAACAAAGTCATCAATTCAATGGCAGTTATTGTTATCCATTCATAATACAACATATTCACTCTTTAACTAGTGTATTTCCAATTTTATCTTCACAAATTGTATAATTAAGCATAACGAAGTTTCCTAAAAAAAGGAACCCGAGATTAAGAGCTCTTATAATGAATACTGACTTTGTAGTCCTTGCGACTTTCCATGTTTGATACAGTAAACTGTCACTAGGGATAATTATGAAATTGCAGTCTTTGCGAAAGGGACTCATGCATGTATGTATGTAATTATCAGACAGCAATTATAATATGCCCTTGCCACGACAATAGTGCATACAAGTGATTTTACACTGCTTGCTAACAATGAATTCTCTGACCTCTTCACAAAAAACGTATTTCTAATACAACGAATGTAAATTTTATGCACTCGCATAACCTATGAGGCAGGATTGTTTTCACACAAAATTTTCTAAATGAATTTTAATGTAGGAAAATATTTATGCAGAGAAAATTTATTCCATATCATCTATATATTCTAATTTTTTCTTCCCTGATTTACCCCAGCTTAAGTTTTATTTATTAATTACGCTATTTCATACATATTATCAACCAAAAGTAAATGTTGAAGTAAAATATGTAATACTTGAGAACATTTTCACCTGTAGTACAGAATTATTTGATAAATAAAACAGCCACGAATTTTACAGATTTAATAATATTCAACTTAATTTGAGAAAGGATTATTGAATCATTGTAGCTATGAAGTGTCAAATTTAAAGGATGTAAAAATGTCAACCGAACTGGGATTCGAACACCAGGTCCTATCCGGGTCAATCCCCTTTACGGACGAAATCCTTCCATCCTCGACACTAGGAAACTACAATTTACAAATCTATTTTTCCTTTCCACGATCTGGAAATTTCCAAACATCCCCGCGTTATTTTAATTTGAGAAAGGATTATGGAAAGCGAGGGACGGCTTGAATTAATTTAATTATAGCTATATTTATTGTTTCTTATTTGAATCCGATACAGTTATTTTAGAATGGAAGATTACAAAGTTGTTCCTATGCAGAGACTAGTGTATATTTTCATTTTTTCTTCCCAATAAAAAAGCCTATCTTATTCCCAATGTACCCCGGCAAAAATTACTTACAATTACAATATTAAACATTGTAGAAGTGAACCATACGTTTGAAAGTATTGTCAAAGGAAGAAATTATAGATCCCAGCTATTTTAAAAACTTTTACATATAAAATATGTGGAAAAAACTGTAATTCAAGTGAAATCCGACACAGGTTCTTTGAGTAAAAGATATAAATAATGAGTGCAAAAATATGTTCCCGTGCCTAAGTAATAAAAAAGTATTTATCAGTAAATTATATAGACGAAAAAAATTATAATGCCATAAAAATTGCTATACAATTTTTAAACCTAACATTTTAATAAATTTAAAGACGTTAGGTTTCTTAATATAACAAAAAGTCGTCGTAGAAGCAGCATTTGATTTATACCTAGAATCTTTAAACTAAAATATCCATAGTCATTTGAAAATACTTTTTTTGATCCTCACGCACGAGTCTGAGCGGAATTGATGAATAAAATATTCTAACCCAGGGTATTATGTTAGTTAAAGCATGTCTCCATTACATTTTAAAGATGTCTATGGCTATTATAGCATAATTTTTCTGAGTTAAAATAATATGAAGTTGCTGAAATTAAATAATCTCCAAAAAAACTTAAGTGAGGACGTTCTATTGCATTAAAAAATCCCATGAAACTTGTCCGTGGATATATTATATGAAAGTAACTAAGTACTTTAAATTATATATATTTTCTATTTGTAAGGACAACTTTGCAACCGTTCATTGTTAAACGCCTGATCCTCTTTCAAATTAGAATAGAATACTAATAAATATTATAAAGTCATTCAAATAGAATTTCTTGACCTGATTGTAAAATTTATAAACACGGCAAGTCCAGTAATTTCTTGATATATTATGAATATTTATTATATTTCTTATTTTTTAAACTTTATTTTTATAGGATTGTAATTTACAGAGCAATATATGAATTTCAGGAAGATAAGTCACAACGTACTATTTAATGCTTGTATTCGATAAAACCTGGGCTACATAAGCAATTTAGTTCCGATTACCACTTTATGTTATTTGAAAATCATTACCTTACGTCATGAACACAAGGCGTCAAAGAGGATAGTTGAAGAATGGATTCAATAAATTGCATCAATCTTGCGCTGGTTTCAGTAGGAAAATAAATTAAGAGCGACAGTCTACAGTGATGGGATTTTGATGAATAAAGGATCAATTTTGTGTTAATTCTGAATTTATTAACAAAATTAACTTCATATACAATTTACAAAATTTTGTCAAATTAATTATTTCTCCCTTTATGAGGAATTGTGAATCAGAGTTCATTTTTAAAAAATCGTGTTTTTTTAGAACAGCTTTACAGTTCATTTCGTAAATAAAGGAGTTTTTCAGGTTTGGTTACGTTGGTCAGCGCTTTTGGAAAGATGATACTGCGGCTTATTCTTCTTCTCGTTGTTTTTTTAGCTTCCTAAACCTCGGACACATTTTCCTTTTTCTTCATGCACTCTTAAAGGACAAAAATAGAAACAATGTGTCTTTGAATTTTGAGCTCTGACTTCTGTATTTCGTACCATCCGCTCCTCTAGTGTCCTCCTTGATTTCTCAGCTGGCGCGAACTTTTCTTGCCTCGTGAAGAAAAAGGTTGGTGGTCTAGCTGGTCGTCCTACACTACATTATGCTATTCCACGTGGTGGCAGCTCCAGTTTAATACCACAAGAGGGGTTGCGGCAGGTAGAGCTAAGACCCCGGACTGTAGTTTAAGGAACAGTTGAAAGTGGTAGAGGACAAACCTTGAAAACTTGCATTCGATGACAGAGGTGTGAACGCAGCACTCCCTTGTCCTCGCCTCGATTAATTTGAGAGGCAGCTGGTCGACTGTCACATTACGAATAGTGGACAAGTATTTTCGCTCGTCCTCTCAAAACAAACATAGGCTTGTGGGAACCTTTGAAAACCAGAGAGAGAAGAAGAAGACATCGCGCCTGTCAGAGCTTAGACTGGAGAGGAGCATCAACGATTTTTCTATAATTGATCCGCGGGCGACAAGGCAGTTCCGGACGCATATGCGTAAGTCACAGTAGTGTGTTTATGACCCACTTACTAAATCGGTCCGGCTACATCTCGGTATTTATAACTTCGCGCCAGACCTAAATCCCATTCCGGACTTGATCTTCCTCACAGAGCCATATAAGAGTCAATTTACGTGTAAACGACCAGTTATGCGGAAACATTGTAAAAGCTTCCCTTTGCAAAAGACTAAGCTTAATTATCCTAATTAGCGGTTAATATAGTTTCAACGTTAAGTGTAAATCCGTCTTCTAATTGATAAAAGTTGGTAGAGCTAATGCGTTACCTGTATTAAGTATAGTAAATATCAAGACTAAAACGTAAACAAAGCAGCATAATTTATAATTAACACATACGCGTACGTGAGCAGATGCTCCATTCTCATTTCCCTCAACAGTATTATATATACTTTTCATCCAGCGTATTACTACATACAGCTTATAACGATGTAACAATTAATTTTATCCTATTGCACAAGCATGCATTTGAGTACGTAAAAAGCCATTTATTTTTAACAAACACACGAACCAGCTCAAGTTTACGCGTCTGCCAACACAAATCCACGTAGTAATAATTATTTTCATAGATTTCCTCAATTAGAAATGTTAATGATGTTAATGTAACTATTTCCTTCTTCAGTTACCTACTAATAAGCAGATAAAACTATACCAATTTTGCCGATTAGCACCGTCACGGTTCTTTGGAGCTTCAGTCATTATTCTCGTTTCAGTACAACTCAAAGAGAACATAAAGAATAAATTAGACATTTCTTAATATAAAACATTTGATTTAAACCATTAGACCTCTATTGAGGATATAGGATAAGCCATTATATAAAATTACAAAATAATTCTTAGAAGCTACAATTAGAACTTTCGAGTGTACATAACTAAAAATCAGGACACAAATATTCGTCTCCGACATATCTAAGAATACTATATAATAATATAATATTATCAGTATGAAAAAAATTAAACACAAATAGGTAAAATAATTATGTAGACAATTAAATAACACAAATCACCGAATATGTAATGACACAGCCAACGAGAATAAAACAAAACAACTAACACAAGCACACTGGCAAAAACATAAGTTTTATTATTCTAATGCGATTCCGTACAATACGTCACGAATGTTTAGTTTATATTTGAATTCAGAATTATAGGTCAAATAAAAACATAATTAATAATATTGTGACTAAGCTAATAGTAATAAATATTAAAGAAAATTTTCACTTTTTATTTTATTCAGATTATAATATTATTTTAATAACACTAATTAAGTATTTTATGTAAAACGGGTACAATTTAGAAATTTCAAGCTAAATATCGGACACGGAATCATTATATAGAAAATAACAAATTTTTCTTCGGAAGCAGTTCATTAAGCTAATATAAATAATGAGAAATTGATTCGGGAATCTTTAATAAAGCCACAATATAATTACAAATTTAACAATATTTAATTTTAATTCGACATGGGTGAACAATCAATACATTCAGCATGAGCTGTGGTAGAAACATGTAATCTGACATTTTAATTTGGTTATTTTATTTTTTGAAATCGTATAAATATGCTATTGGGTCAAATAATTATGGCCTCGATTCAGTTCTGTAATGCCTGAGGCAAGTATGTTTTTGATGTTACCGAGAACATGTTTTCAAGAAGCTGATCCTTTATTCCCTTTTTCATTGAAGCGCCTCAAGGGAGCTCCATCATTCAAATTACCGTCTCCCTTCCAAACTGATCAAGCCGAGTAAGCCATGAGGATGACTCTGGGAAATATTCTCGTCTTTCTTCCTACGATGACAATAAAGAGCAGGATGGTTGAGAGAATTATGAATGGTATTAATAAAAAAGTTCAAATCATTTTTGTTTAGTAATGGGTGACGATAATGGCAGAACAAAAGTAAACTATCACACTAATATTAATTTAAATTTAAAGGTAGTCGGATCAACACTTGTCTCAGAAAACTTTCTAGATATAGCACTGAGATTTTCCAAGTTTATTTTTAGCCTTAAGTTATTAGTGTTAAAACAGTATATGATTTCGATTATTAGTTCAAAATTCTGATTATAATAATTCATTTATTAATCAACACACATACCATAATTTTAAAAATAAGTTGTGAAAAATTCAGTGCTTTATGGTTTCCGAGAAACAGGTACCTAAAAATCACTATTTTAAGATTGTCCTTCCGAGTCCCCTTAAGGTTTCAGGACACACACAGAAAGTTTTAGAAAATGATCGAACATTCATTCGGGTCTGGTTTCAGAAAAGATGTGACCCATAATGGTTTTCAAACGGGAGTCATTCTGTCTTTCAGAAAATGAGAGTAACAGCAGAGAAATAGACGTGGACAATAATATGTGACAACGTCTCATGAATTTGATTCGACTGCAATGTCAAATTGGCTCCGAATTGAAAAAATGTGGGTCCAGATTTTTGTGAAGTAGAAAATGGCGGAAATAGTTGTGATCATCTTAAAAGTAAAAAAGGGGGACCCACGACTCCAGTGTTTTCCGAATTATAAATCTGAATGATTGTTGTAGTCTCGAAAAATATTGGATTTTTCCGGTTATACAGAGAGACGTCTTTTGCTGGAAAAACTAGAGAAGTTTAAATTTTAATCACGAAAAAGCATCTGTAAGTATGTAAATAGGATCATAAAAGTATACTATTTATTACATGAGTCCTTGAGGATCTCTCCAGGCTTTCATAAGAACAGGTAAAGCAGACCTTACATGTAATTTTTTCTTGAATTATATACAAAATCGTATAAAAAGACCAATGATGTCCTAAAGGAGGACGCAACGTTTTGTTTATTTACTTTTTTTGTATGAAATTGTTTATTTTGTCGTCCTGGTAGTCAAAGGCCCGAATGCGGGCTAAAATGCCATAGGAAGAAAAAAGAAGAAGAAATTGTTTATTTTTCTGACTCAATCCAAACTATTTATTTATAGGCAACTTTAATGCCCAATATTTTTCTGAAAGTAACTGTACACACAACAACAATTCAGAAGTTTTTCATTGTGTCACTCTCTACAAAATAAACTGGTTGTCCTCGGTTAAATCATCTTGGAGCGTCATTCTCCGTCGCATATTGGTGTATATTTTCGTAAACTCCGGAGATTAAAGGGTAATGAAAGTATTGCAAGGGTTTCAGCAAATTTGGACAATTTTTTCCAAACCTGGAACAGTTGAAAAGTAAAAATACCAGTGTCGCCTTGATAAGCTGTGATTTTAGGCTTAAGATTATATGTGTAGCTACAAGGAATAAATTCCTTCCGATGGCTGCGCCGGAGAGGAAAGGAAAGGAGAGGAGAGGAGCGGAGAGGAGAGGAGAGGGGATTGGCAGGAGCTCGGCTCTTTGAGGTATTTTCGCTGCGCTCTCCTCTGGGTATCTGCGACTCGAACGCTTCGACATGTTCAAGAAGAGGTTTCCGTCGCTCTCCAGCCTCGGGGTAAGTGTCCAAGTGATCAGACATTACTGCTACATTCACTTCAGTCCGGTAGGTTGTTTTTACCCGTTACAAGCTTTACGTAAGTACGGATGAGCCGTGTGGTGCAATGAACAAAGTGTTCCCAGCGGATGACTCGTTTGACGAGGCGAATGCAACAGGAATTGTGAAGTCGTTCCGTGTGATTTGAGACTGTAACGCCATTACCTGTTCGTACCGAAACCGTTTCGGTCTCGCGCATTAAATTCGTGACAGTTCACGTCAAGTTCCCGACACGAAGAATCATTCCCATACAAGGATACCCGTTACAAGATCCAAAACTCTAATTTTGTATGTGTTTTCCACTCGACGGGTGAAGATTTTCCTCTGCCGGCTCGGGTGCACATGCAACGCGTCGTGGTGCATCATAAAGAGAAAATAGACGGCCCAGGCGACTCACGTACATCACGCGTCTTGTCAAAGACTATACCCGAAAATAGCTGCCATTCATTGCGATAGAACGGCCGCTAACACCGACAAAATGGTCCTTGCATCAGAGGAAACATCCCCTTCGATAGTCATCTCTGCGATTCTATCAACCGCTGTCAGCGTACACTACTGACTGTTCTTCAAATATATCAAGTTTTGTATAGCACCACGAAAGAAAAATTTCAACTACAGTTTTCCCAATTAGTAACCATTATTACAACATAGTTACAATGAAAACTAAGCCATAAATAAATTCATTTTTCGATGCAAAAAGTTTGGCAATTGATCAATGAATCGTTTCATAAATATATTTAACCTGAAAGCACTCAGTCTTCGACTTTTATTTCAAAACGTTCTTGTTTTACGATACATTAAAAAATTAAGCCGAACATTGTCATAATTTTACCTGTGAGTGGCTTGCAGTATACGTAAAGCTAAAAGTGATTTTTAAGTATAAGTCCAGAGATGCATAAAGGGCATCCCTAATATACCACTATACTTTAGAGCTATCAATAGCAATCGTTACTTTTAGTTTCATGGAAGAAATAGTCGAAATGAAATTGAATTTTACAATTTTACATTCGATGTTTGGCCAATTCTGAGCACAATATTCTAATTTATTTTACGAGCGCCAGTTGAATGTAACAAAATGTCGTTCTGGATCGTCTAAATAAAACAGCACACACACACACTCACGCATTATATAGACACGTGTGTGCGCTCGTGCGTACGTGACTTATATAACTCAATTTTACAGACCGTTGGTGACCTGAAATCGGAAAAGCGAATACGAAATACGTGCCCATCTTTTTTCCCATTTAAGTGCCTATTCGCGGGAAGTTGATAATTTTTCTGCACTTCGCGGCTTGACATAGGTGGTCTATTAGTTTTTCTCACAAATCAAATCGTTTCTCAATGGTACGATAGGGAGTCCAGGGCTTTTCTGAGTGTCGAAGAAGCAAAACACACTGTGGTTTTTCTGTAACGTGCCAAAGGAAATTTCAGGGGTCAATAGATTGTTCTTTTAGCGAGGCTTGGACCACAACTCCGCCATATATTTTCTTCTCAACTAAAACCCTGAAAGTTACCATTACTGAGCTAACAGAGAGGTGAATTTCTTGAGGGATTTCTCTGTTTTTCCCTACACGCTCTGCCTAATACTGGGATGGAGGACTGACACCGAGCCAGGGTCGTAACTTCTCCAATAAAAAGAAAGTAACTATCAATAGAAGTCGCCGCGACGAATTCCACGAGACACTCTTAGGATTACATTACAGCATTAGCAGGAAATAGTCCCAATTTTGGTTTCTGTTTTCACTCAAGGGATATGAGATTCAATAAAAAATCGCGTTGAGGATCTCTGCGTATTTTTCAATCATGTTGGCATGTTTTCGATGCAATTTACTGTAAACCAATACATGAAATTCTATTGTTTCAGCGTTTCCGTGAAAACTCTTAAGTGTAATTATAATTTATATTCATTGAATCTGCTATCATATAGAATTGAAGAAAAAAAGGTTCGTAATGACAAATGCCTACTCGGAAACGTCGATATGATTGTGATAGTTTTGTTACATCATTTCAGGGGCAAATTCTGTTTGAAATTATTCGTTTATAAATGAAAATTTTGCAAACCATGCATTGAACTGAAACGTTATAATTTATCACTTCAATTATTTATTGAAACATGAATAACAGATATATCCAATTAACGGATATTTTGAAAAAAAATCCAGATTATGATATGTTCAAAAAGGGTAGTCAAACGCAAAAATTATAGCGTAATAATCGTTTATATTAATGAAGGAGTAAAAACGTATAGTGGGAATTTATTGGAAATTTCAAATAATAATTTGATCCAACATACGAATCAGATGGTTTCTATTTCATAAAATAAACTGTTTCATTTGAAATATTTCCAAAAGATTCGCAGTTTTTTGAAATGTCTTTTGATCTCTAGAGTTGTTTTTGCAGTGTTTGGTTGCAAAGCAATAGAATTTTCGCTGTCTCTCTCTCTCTCTCTCTCTCTCTCTCTCTCTCATATGTCAGACGCAGGAGATTGAAGCAGGTTTCACATAAATTTAATTTCTGAACATAAATAAATAATACATTTCGCTTTATCATTAAACGTTTCACTAAATAATTTATGTTCTTTTACAACACGACGAGTAATTTTAAATAATTTACCATTCTGTATCTAATTAGGAACCCCTATTGTGTTATAATACCAAACTAAAGTTGAAAGAATTGTTTAACGTGTATTATGAAATAATAATTTAACACAAGGGCAACAAGTCTTTACCTTCAGGAGTGTAAATTACTTTTAGTTAAGAACAGCTTGAGTTTTACAATGATTATAATAAATCAAACTTCTGTGAACTATATATTTCTATATTGTGTGTTGGTTCGCTAATAACCCTTAAGCTGATGCGAAATAAAATAAAATAAATAAATATAAAATGTGTATTCAAAATGGAGTAATTAATTGTTTTAATTACGTGTGAAATTTGTTCATCCTTAGTCACTTATAAAACTAAATTTTTTATTAATTGGGACAATTATGACGGCACACGTCATTATAATTTATCTCTTCATTATTTATTGAAAAGGTAAATAATAGACAATTCCAATTAAGGGATAGTTAGATATAATTTGAGATGATGACAAATGAGGGACACGAAAGATTGCTCAAAACATATGATGTAATAATCGTTTAGATGAAGATTGAAATAAAAATTGATAGTGTAACAATTATTGGAAACTTCACTTACGTTAGAATGAAATAGTTTCCATTTCAAATTTCAAAGAAAAAACTGTTTCAATTGCAGAATTTCCAGCAGATTCGCAGTTGTTTAAAATGTCTATAGAATCTGTATAAAATAAAAGCTGTGTTAATTGTAATGGTTAGTGTTTTCGTTCTCAGCTTTTAAACGCGGGAGGAGGTTTCACATAAATTTTATTTTCGTAATTACGTATTCAATATATTTCGCTTTTCTAATTATGTATAAACAGTTCACTAAATAATTTTTACTATTTTTGTTCTTCTTGAATACGGCGAATAATTTTCATAAATCTGTATCTAAATAGGAACACTTTTTTTGGGTTAGATACGAGACTCAGGTTATACAACACAAAACGTAAGAGGAATAATTATTTACTTTTACAATAATTTAAAACAAGGGTAACGGGTATTTTCCTTGCAAGGATACAGTTGTTACATGGTATAAACTAATTTTAACTGTTTCAATGTTATCTATTCGAGTTGCGTATGAGCTTCATCTGTGAATGCGGAATAAAATTCACGTTCAATCCCCAAAGTAATAGGAAATAATTAGACAGTTTATTAAATATTAAATAGTTCAGTTTCAAATGTACTTAGTTAGTAGTGAAATATAAAATAGTTCATTTTAACCAAATAGTAACGTTAAGTGGAGATTCTACGTATTACTCAAGTATATTTTAAACACATTATAATTTCCAGTCTGTTTGGTGCATTGTTTCTTGTCGATTGTTGCATATATTTGTTATAATTTTACCAATTGCCCTTTCCCTGTTTCTCTTTCACTCACAGGTTTTAGTTTCAGAATGTTTAGATCAAATATGTGAAAATGGGAAGGTCTAGCTCGTTAAGGAGCCAAGTACCATTTTAACCTGAGGTTTCTTTCAATTGTTGGTTGGACTTTGAACGTTAGGATTAATTGAGCTACAGATTTGTGTTTTCTGTAACACTCACGTGGTTTTTGGTCTGTAAGGGAATCCTCCGGCCACTAAATATTAGAGTCCAGGCAGTAATCCCAAGCGGGCGGCGGCCGTTCCGTCGTCACGACGCCGACGTCGACGTCGACGTCGCACAGGTTGTCCCAACCTCGGAAGCGAAGTTGTTGGTGTGTGTGCGTCCTGTTTGACCTATTAGCTAGACTGCAGTGGTGGCCCAGGAGCTGTATTGATCGGGTCCGAGCGGCGCCGCCGTCTTCTGCGCCGCAGGTCTGCCAATTGCGGACGTTGGCTTCGCTCGTCGCCTGTAGTTCGTCCTCTTCTCGCGACGTTTCCAGCCATGGTGACAGACGCTGCGGCTCAGGTACTCACTCTACGCTATTGTCTATTTTCCTCACCCACGCGCCCCGCCGTGGCTTTCTTCTGTAACAACTTGACGCTAAATACACCTGACTTTCCCGCACAAAATAACATAAAGCAAAAAAATGCCTCGACAACTGTAACGCGTTTCGCTCTACTTCTAGTTTGTTTGACCCTGTTCACATTTCTCTTGTAATTTCATTTATGACTCGACTTACTTACTGGGAAAATAAAACAAACCATAACATTTACACCAAACTTTTGCTTCTTCGACGTTGTTACAACATATCAGACGTGTGTTCTTTACAATAGAATGTTGTCATTCACAATTAGTGTGCATTAAAAACTTCTAATAATAAGTAAATATATAATTGTTTCCTGGAGCCAATGACCAGACAATATTTTGCCTGAATGTTTGCTACCCGCGTCTCTATTCGTGCAAATATATTGAAGGGTTTACATAAACCGACGTGCAGTTTTCTGATATTATTTCTCATGTACCAGTAATTCTTTTTAATGACAGCCTAGATTAGTATAATGATCGCTATGAAAATAACCAATGTCGCCTAGCAACGGTGTGTAAACACTTGCTCCAAAATTCTGCAAAATGGACGGTTTAAGGACGCTTTACTGTAGTTGCTACAAATGATTATTTTTTGACGTGCGTCCTTATCGTACTGATTTCATAGTTGCCGATTAGAATCCTTGCATCCTTAAGTTTTCAGCAGGACGTTAACCGGCAACCGATTAGTGGGAAAATTTTTGACCGTCTGTATGTCACATGTTCATGCAAATTTTGTTCAAGCACCTTTTTTTGTCAATAGCGGTTCTAATTTAAACCATTTATTAGTTATATAACCAAATTTTAATTTATTCTGCTTGAGTGCCCTTGGCGTAATAACATCGATCAAACAGTCCTTGACTACAATACTGACAGAGGAATCTAGTTTAATGGCAACAGTATTGAAGTAGTAATAACGTTATACTAGAAAAAACCTCCAACTTTCACAAGCGTAAACGTCCAACAAACTTTACTCATTAATTCAGCAATTTGTTTTCCAATAAAAGGTATATTTGTGCCACTATCTGCTCTGTATAAATATAATCATATGCTTGGGTGAATTTTTCGATGCGACAGAACTTCACGGAGTGTGTGGGTTGGTTGATCACTTCATCTGGTGATGATGGTCAACTCGTGTCTGCGTCTGCTCTCTGATCTAATAAAAATCGCAGTTAACTCGTTTGTTGGCTAAACTGTAATCTATTCTTCATCCACTCACAACTTTTCGCTCGCGGATTCCTAATATCAACATCTGAGTAACTGAACTTAAAAATGCTTCCTTATCTGTTTAATAAACGGATTCCATCTGTATGTCCACTACAAAGACGCCGAAAGGCAGTATCATTTTCCAGTAAGCTGAGGATTCTTCTCACAATTGTACATACAAGGGTGTGTCCAACTCCTTTTCTCAGAACACTCGTCAGTTGAACGCCAAATAGTTAATTCCAATGTCACAGGACAGCTGCA
This sequence comes from Eucriotettix oculatus, assembly GCA_034510155.1. Taxonomy (NCBI): domain Eukaryota; kingdom Metazoa; phylum Arthropoda; class Insecta; order Orthoptera; family Tetrigidae; genus Eucriotettix; species Eucriotettix oculatus. The sequence goes on along the minus strand of CM067380.1, from coordinate 52,578,759 downwards.
GATCTTCAAATGTCTGAAGCATCAATAAATGCAATAGTTAGCACACTTCATTATATTCATTTCTACTATAAACATATTCCGAAATTGGATTGTGCGAAGGTTACATTTTGGTACGGTATAAAGACACGCAAACTTTCTCCTGCGTAATTCTGTTCAAACACGATACTTTCCCCGCGTGTGTGTGTGTGACCGCCTCAAGCTTTATAGAAAACATTTTTATCAAGGTATCTGCAAGGAGTTATCCGAATATTAATAACTTAATACAATTGCTTAGCTTAGTATAAGAAAATAGTTCTTAAAAATGATCTTCTTTTCTTCTTGCATACTTTTGAAACGTCCAGCATTTATAAATAGCTTGTTTTCACTAATTTTGGTCCCGGACGTTGCAGCAGCAAAATGAAAATTATGTTATATTTTAATTAAAGAACTGTGGAGGCCCCGAAAGTTGGGGGACGATACGTTTCCAAATAAAATGATCCCATTTCTTACGTTTGGCCATTCTTTGACCTTTCCGTAATTGTTTAAGCTAAAATTATCAATCCCGTGCAACTTTTCCAGACGTATCCTGTAATCAGTATATACCAATTTGAATGAAATTCATTACCGTTTACATAAATAGCTCGTGGACATGTCTTTAACTTGCTTTGAAGTCACAAAAATGTGAACCTTCTTCGCAAAAATTCCTGTTCTAAATTCCTAAAAAACATCATTAAACGTAACAGGCTATAAATTTCTTACCAACCTTTTTTTTAAACTTCTTCCACACAACTCGTTATAGTTGATTTATCTAAATAATACCAATTAAAACTTCAATAAAATATATTTATTTCAAAACAGTAGCTTTCGGAGTTAACCATACACGCCTGTAAAATACAGGGTGATTTACTACCAGACCAACAAACTTCCAGGAGTTTTAGAGGGTACAGAGATAACTCGGAATCACATAGGAATGAAGGGTCGCAAATGCTGTAGTTGCCAAGCTATCGTGCAAAGAAGTAGACAAAAGAACAGACACAGCAACACTGTAATGGGACAGAAAACATTTTATTGAAAGATTGTTCTACAACAGCTGTGCGTAAGTACGACCAGAAATCGTCAGGCAGGCCTGACAGCGGCTCTGCATGGAATTCGTTTCGTTCTGGAAGATTCCTGGCATGCCATGTATCCTGCCGGAAAGTTTATCGGTTTTGTATCGAATCACCCTGTATAAAAGTATATATTTTAGAGATGAATAAAGCTAACGCCGAAGACTACTGTTTTTAAATGAAGATATTTTATTGACCAATTTAACCGGTTTTATTTATATATGTCAACCTTAATTTTTTTATCTTGTCAAATTCATGTTGTTAAGATTCGCCGCAAAGTAACCGTACTTCGGAAATTTCTGAACTTGAAATGTCAAGAAGTTTAGTTTACCAACTTAAGCGAATTAATAAATACGCAAATTTTTACAATTATGTAGGTTATATACTGATTTCTGTTTTTTTACTATTCGTAGATTATCTCCCTTGTCGCGAAAATCGTAGACCGGTCTTGCCACATATTAAACATTGATGGTCTGGAGGAAGTAGAAAGAACGTCCATATTTCTTTTGAAATTGGAGCCGCTCTAGCAATTAGCGAATTAGAGCAGAGAAACAGAATCCGCTCAACGAAACATTGCTTCAGCTCCGTGGACAATAATATGTAGTAATGTCAGAAGAATCTGATTGGACGGCACAGGCAAGAGTTCCAAGATCACATAGAAAAAAGCATTATAAGCCCGTATTTGCCATTTATACACGCAAAAACTCGGTGACTGTAAAAATGTGTAGCCACTGAACAATAAAGCTTTGAATATGCAATATCCTCCTTTTAATGGATTTAATTTCGTAAAGTTGGAGAGGAAATGGTATCAAATTAATATCCGGGAATGTTAAAATCTTTATAGAGGAAATTTCCTTCTATTATTACTCAACGAGGGTACGAGATTCAGATTCTTGTTTCGCATTTAAAACCTCTATCTTCTGAAAATAGATTTCACTGCATATTTAGCATTGTATCATATTTTTTATTTAAGTACCAGTATTTATTTGAAAACTTACAGGAAGTTATTTTCCAGATATGTTATTATCAATCACAACCTACACGTCACACTACTTCTCCTCATACTCAAAGCACCGTCAATTTGTTAGAGCGTTTCGAAATGTTCCAAATAATTTAACTACCCGCCGTCTGTGACGGCAGAACAGTGATTCCTTTGTAGGATGCGAGGATTGTTACGCCAGTGAACATTCATCGGCAATTGTGTGAGGCAATAATGACTGATGGAATTGTGATGAAGTGGATCTGTGGTCGTTGGCGGTATGTTTCTTTGACGAAGGCATACAAAAACTGGTTTCGCGTTACGACAAGTTCCTGAACATCGCCGGTGAATATGTGGGGAAATATTGTGAGGTGTAATGATCGATAATACAATATCTGGAAAATACTGTTCTGTTATTTTTTAAATAAATATCGGTACTTTATTTAACCACAGCCCTCGTATTACCTCATAAAGCCTGACTATTTTATGTACTTCGGCATTTATACTTTTCGGTATTCCATATTACTGTATATCAAATACCATTTCTAGTAATTTATAAATGTAACACATATTCTGCAACAATTCTTTTTTGGAGTTTGTCTTTCCCATATGAAGATAAACGTTAAACCTTACTCACGATTTTTTTCCCATTTCTTTCGTCGTTTTGTAATCTCATATTTGCTAATTCCATTGGTTTTCTCTTTAGAAACTTGATAAATAATATCACCTTCTGTATGCCTTTGGTCTATAATTGAGCTAAACTTGTGTGAGTTTTACAAATTACGTTTTGGCGAACGTTTTATTTCTTGCAGAGCTCAGAATGAATTTTTCAGCTGTTATTTTCTGTTCCAGCTGATCCTGTAATGTAAATAAGAAACCCAGTATCGAAAATTCTGTTAATTATTTTAATGCCTTTGTGAGCGGGATGGCGCATTGTAGTTCCCTATTTCCTCGTATATCGATTAGAGACACTCGTGTATATCTCACGCACTTGTGCGTGCGGAGGGAGCGGAACGGTTACCATGGCAACGAGACGGGCTCCCCTCTTATCCATGCACGTGGACAGGGGCACCTGCTCCTGCTCCTGCTCCTGCTCCTGCTTCCGCTTCTCTGCAAGGTGAACACTTGTTATACATCCCGACTAGACTACCTTCAATTCAGAAAACTTAGAAAACTCCACTTGTGCGCCCAAGTCAAACTAGCACAATTTTCACATCTTCTTTAAAATTAAAATAAACGAAAAATACAATTTTTTTACAAAAACACTATTATTTCTTTTATCCTTAAATTACATGTAGTTAGTGGATTTAATAATTCTCAAATGTTTAACGGAAACTGGACTCATCTGACCTTGTAATGGTCAGCTGTTTGAATTATGTACACTGATTTACATTTTTGTAAATTTATTTTGCATTTCTTTTCTAACTTTGTAAGGTCACATGAAATTAAGAGTTATTAGCGACAAAGTACACATTTTATTACATTTAGTTAGAAATCAATTTTAGCTTAACTTATGCATTTTAAAATTTTTCAAATACAATTATGCAAAAAGAAGTTTTATGGGCAGTTAAGGAGGCGTGCCTGTTGATCGTATGTTTCAGTTACTGAGGAGAAAGCCCCGTATTTCTTAATATCACTTTAGGGTATAGAAGGTCTTGATATTTGATGAAAGTTGCGCTTAGCGGGGCTTTTGTTGTACTTTTATGCTCAGAAGTTCCAGAGGCTATAATTCAAAACCGTCGCATTTTAAGGTAATAAATAAAATTAGTCACCATATTCTAAAAGAGCATCAATAAATAAATGAACTTGAGTAAGGACTAGCAGAACGGAAACAAATTGTCGCCATATTGGATGCAAATAAAGAAGGTGAAATTTCAAAGTGAACATGGCGCGCGCGGGTTGAATTTTGAAAAGCCCGTATTCAAATGTCAAAATTCTAAAAACTATTACATATTTTAATAATTTTACAATTTGTAAAAATGATCAAACCTGAATGTATTAAATTTGTTATTTGTGGTATTGTATACCCTTCAATGTAAGTATAAAACCGCTTGGGTAAATTTCAAAGTTTTATCTTCCTGGTACAGTAAAATAGTATTTGAAGCGTTATTGAGACTTTAAAGTAAATCAGTTAAATTAATTACATTTCATCGATTGTATTAAGGAGATTTGTGCCCTCAAATTAAAACTGAACGTTTTTTCCCATAACAGATAGAATACACGATCGATATAAAACGCATTCGTAGTTGTCAGTGATAGTATGGTGTATGCACACGTATTCATGTTTAAGATAAATTCTTAATAATAATTGTATTTCAAAACACAAAATAAGCCTACAATAATTTATACAAATAACCTTTTAAATATTTATTCAATTATTGTTGTAACCGCCAATGAAAGACTTAATAATAATAAACTAAAGACGTTTCATTTTAATGTTATTATAAAGAAAATCGTGTGTGATTGCTGTGCAATTCAAGTGTAGCCATTACTGACGAATGTAACGTGGAGAGACACTTTGAACAATACTCATTTGGAAGAAAATTTCCTGCTCCAAATTTCAACTTACTTTAACAGCAGAGCCTATTTATCAAACCAATTTCCCAATCAATTTATATAAAATGCGTAAGGTTTGCATCAATTAATTTAAAGGAGTAAACATTAGAAAACGAAAATTAGATCATCTCACGGGTCATAAAACGCTTTGTATTGTTTACTAAAATCGTTCGATATCTCGTTTAGTATTTCCGGATGTAATTATAATTTGACATACACTCAGTACATACATTTCGTAACGCTAAATTAAGAAGCTGTGCAGTGACGTCACGCACCTGACAGCCCAGACGATTTTAGCTTAACTAAGCAGGGGTTTCTCACCACCACATTTTTTCTCTCTTCTTTCCTAAGAATATTTGTAACTAGTTTTGTTGCAATCTGTCCACGCATTTAAATCTGTTTGGAGAATGTACAAATAACATACATACATCCCCTTCATATTATATAGAATATTTATGAAACAGATTTAAATTTATGAATTTAAAAATAATTGAACAATATACAAAAATACACACATCAACCTTTGTTATGTAGATATCATTAAATAATGGAATTTGCTTGCACGTAAAAGTCTTTAATACCAATTTTTTTTTCAAACTCCCCTCCTTAGTAAAATTTGAGATATTAATCAAGAAACGATTACCGGAAAATCCTCAAAAAGTTTACCATTTTCCGGCTGAGCGTAATTTTGCAACTTTAATCCCATGTTTAAGTTCAATGTCCAGCTGTTTTGAAATTTTAACTTCACTAATTGCAAAATAAAACACCTCATTATGTGTTTCATTTCTCATTTGAAACTGCACTTTTTTTGCATTATTCAACATACTTCATAAGGTATTAAATGGATGTATGAACAATTAGCTGCTGATTCTAAGTTTCGTTCACATTTTATCAAAGTACTAGAAAATTTCATTATCTTTATGTAAGACTATCGGTCAAAATAAGGGCGTTGTAGAACACATCTTCTTTTATCTAGTTTACAGAAAGTATAGTTAGGCCCGTATAGGGGGAGGGGGTTAAATACTACTCTTTATTCCTTTTTGCTGAAATAATAGGACAACAGGGAAAAGGAGGTTTCAGTTATTTAACATAAATTCTATTGTCAATCAATTTAGATGCACACAAGGATTAAATTTAACTTCCATAGGCAATGGTGGTTACCCAATCTAGAGTCCATTATAATTTTTTCTCCTTGAGTTCTCAGATTCCAGAGATCTATAGTTCGACGCAGCTCTCAAGGCAGTCGTCTGCTGGCACTGCCCAGGTAGAGAACAAACGATAAATACTGACGTTTCCTCACACGTCCGTTAGAAATGCTTCAATTACGAAACTTTCATATGGCAGTTGAGGAACAAACGGAAATGTTTTGCCTCTAATCATCTGCGCCGTCCTTAATTCAACACAACTCTATTCTTACTTCTTCTTTTTTCATAAAAACAAGTACATAACTTGTCGCGGTTGGAATATATAAATACCTCTTTCTGTGATCATCTTTCTGAATTTCAAAACTTTTATTTCGCTAAAAAAAAACAGAAACTTCAGTTATATATTTATACTTTTTACCAAAGTAAACTTGGTATTTTCGAAGATAAACCGAAACGTTACGCAGGAAGCTATGCTGCGTATAAAAACACTTTAGTTCAAATATGCAATCGTTTTTATTTTCTGATACAATTGAAAAGTGATATACAAAGAGACTAGTAATGCTTTTATAAGAGTTTCAAGTCTTTTGTTGGCCCTCCATGAATACATTGTCCCTTTATTCTGTGTTATTAAAATAGCCGTTTTCACACGGTACATCGGCGGCTTTATATTACGACTTCAATACCTCCGTTATTTATCTAACTTTCGGTTTTCTTAATTGCAACTTGAGCGGACTTTTTTAATTATCTGAAATCCCTTATATCACAGAAACAAGAACAGTAAACAAGACTTTCGCAAAAGAAATACGTAATAACCGCGTTATGTAAACACCCGGCAAGAATTTCATGAATTTGTGGAAATAAAAAAGTTTTATTTTAAGCTTAGTAATGAGTTAAGTTTTATTATGTAATTGTCATAACAGAGCATTTTCGGTTTTAGGTCTCTTTTTTTAAGTTTACTTTATTTGTATGCAGAAACTTGGTAGCGTGAAGGAACAGTCCGACTTTGTTCCTAGTGACGGGGATTTGTTTTTGTTTACAGAGATTGCAAAGACATTTTCATTATTATTATTATACAGAATCATAATTAGAATGCATAATTAAACTTAACAAACATTAAAGGTTCACCTATACCAATAAATAAAATTGAAGTGTCTGTCTGTATGTTTGTCTCGAATAGGCTCCGAAACGGTTCAACGGATTTCATTGAAAATTTGAGGGTTTAAAAGCAGAAGATTTAACTTAAATATTCGTGCAAGTTGATGCAGGTTGCCTATAATCTTGATCTGTATATGCTGCAAAGTACTCCTTCGCGCCGTTATTAACCTATTGTTTGCAGAGAGCTAACTCCATGAGAATTAATAAACTTCATTGGATCGTCGATACGAAGTATACATAAATTGGGTTTTATTTTTCGCGTCAGGTAAATTTTAATATTTAATAATTTTTATTGGTTCCGAAACGTATGTTCAAAACCAACTGCGAGTTATAAGGTTTGCCCTGAATTATCAAAATTCTGTGCCTGTTGTTTTGTTTTTAGGGTAAATAATGAACTATTTCGGCGAAAACGAAGTCGTGGTGGTTAACTAGTATAAAATAATTTCCTGACTAATCGTTCTTCTTGCACTTTGAGATAAGAACATCAACATAACTACGTTCTCCTTCAACCCACTCCATCATCTATATGACTCAACAGATAACTAGTAACTTTTTGACTTCCTATGTCATTTTGTAAGAACGAAATGCAGACCTGTTTATTCTTCAGCATTCAATGAAACGCTTTTGATGCCGCCTCGATTTCTCTAACGACAAACTTTTCCTCTGATCGACACTTGATTCTTCTTGGACGACATTAATTGGCGGAATTTTTGCATTCTGAAGTCTTGTAAAGGGCGGGGCGAAATGAGACTCGGTAAAAAAACAAATTTAAAATGTTTTCCGGGCGAATGTCAAACGTCCATTGTTTCAATATCGTTTTTGTTTCAGGCCCTTTAGAACTCAAAAAGTTGGTATGCAATTTACAGTAAATCATTCACGGTAGAACGGTAAGTCTTAGTGGCAGGATGTCTTCCCAATGCGAAAATTTGCAAGTAACAGCAACTGTCCTATGAACAGATAGAAAGTAATCTACCAGTGGGTTATTGATTAGTGGATTTGCGTCGATCTTCGGTTCATTGTATTTATTGTTTTATTTAAAATATTTCTTGTAGTCTATATTAATTCTACCACCAAACGAACTATAATTTACAGAAGTTGAGAGCAACATTTCTCCTATGCTTGATGCAGAGTTCGATACGCTATTTGTAAAATCTTAAAATACAAATGTATGTATGTATTTATTATTACTACAGGTGGTAATTTGCCCGGTGGCAGCATTGATAAAATTAAATTACAAAGATAAAATGTTGATAAATTAAAAGAACAAAGATATTACAGAATAAAAATTAAAAATACAATTTTAAACTATTTTACGTCCCTTTTTTTACAAAATAAGCACCTAACCTTTCAGTGTTTCTAACTTTTTTTTTTGAAAACATTTGTATTATTAGGGAAAGCCTCTAGTACCCTCGTAGGCAATGCATTCCAGTCCCAGATCACCCTGTTTACGAAGGAATATTTGCCCACATCCGTTCTTTGGTCCCTTTCCTTTATTTTGTAATTATGGTCGTTTTTAGAGAAAAAAATTAGGTATAGTTATCCGCTCCCTTACTTCTGTCCAGGCCCGTTTGTCCGTGTAAGCTTAGTAGAGTGCCCCAATTCTAGCCTTTTTCTTCCTATAACTGAGTGGTTCCCATTTTATCCAAGGCATTGATGTGCTCCTCTCTTTAAGGATCTATATTATTAACAAAAATTTTAGAGTAAATTTTTCATCAAATTATATTACGAATACAGTACGTGATTTTTCATTAGTTATCACTCCGATAATTCATTAATTATTAGATTATTATATAATATCATTCATAATTTGAGAGATTATAATTTTTCTTGTAAAGAGAAGAAGTATAGATTCACGGACAAGGCTCAGTTGAAGAAAACTGGTCGTATTTTTTTATTACTTTGTAGAGCAGTGGTTAAAATATCAATTGTGGATATATTTTACGGTATACGCCAAATAATGCCGTCGAAGGAATCATAAAATGAATTACCACTTGGAAGACTACGTCAAAAGACAGTAGAGCTAATTAACACGTTAAAATGTAAATCTCAGAAATCAAGAGAATGGAATTTAATTTAGAAGGAATGGGAAGAAAGAGAAAGTACATTCAGCTAGAATTACTGCGAGGTATGGCAAGGACTGTGATGTTAAAAAGTTTTTAAGATCATATAATTAATTTAATTAATAAATACTAAATTAATGTAATTGTATTAAATAAACGTATTGGAATAGAACTAAATAAAAGAGAAGCATTAATAACTAGGTATTGTTTTTCCACTAGTATAGAACATTTGTATTTAAAAGTTTTTTTTAGTAATATATCAAAACTCTCCATCAGTTATGTTGCTCTCGAATAAAGTAAATCATAGATTCTTAAGTTCCATTTTACCATTGTAATGATGCGCAGAAATATTGTATACTATATCGTTTAAACTAACATTCCAAATACAATAAAACAAAGTTTGATCGACAGAAGCACACTAGTCAAGAAACCCTATTGGCTCTTACTCGCTACTTACTATAGGGCGACCGCTGTTACCTGCTATTTTACCGCATTTGAAACTGCCCGCATGTGGGACACAATCAGTGGCAGGGCTTCTCTGTGAAGTTTACAAAGATCGAGAGATTAAGCGTTTCTCGTTTTAACAGTCAATTGGAATTAGAGAGGTTCGAGTTTCACGAATTGAAATTCATTCGTAATTTGAGAGCTTAGCTTCCGCTATTTCTGTGAATGTCTAAGACAGTTTTTACAATGCCAGAACGTCTCATTTTTAACAATCATTAGTTACAAATATTTTTCATTTATTTGTAAACAATCTACGTTTTACGGAAATATTTAATAACGATTATTTACATGCAGCTGCTCATTTTCGCGTCAGTAACAAGTCCTCATTGGGGAACGATCCAATAATCCACGCCGACAGGTAATTGCAATTTCCAATACGAAAATTCTATCAGAATTATAAGCCTCAAATGAGCCGTTCTGTGCAATCATTAGTTCCAGTTCCAGTTTCACGTAATATTTTATGAGTCTGACGTAAAGTGACACATTCTATTATCTGGAATATACACAATTAATTTAATCATCTTTTCCATCATTACCACTTTTCTACAAGTTTTCTATTTTTGCGTGAGCATCATTTACGTAAGTAGAATAGCTGAAAACAATACTGTACAGGTTCGTACAACTAATACTGGGGCGGTAAAAAACCATTATTACGTACTTCAATTACGATTCCTAGGTCTCCCTTATTAATTACTGAAAATATGTCATATAAGATGAAATCGATCTTTTATTAAATATTAGTACATTATAACGTAAAATTAATCACGTATAAATATTTTAATGGTGATCTATTGTTTTATTCGTGTGTATGTGGATTATTGCCACGGAATATGATGTAAATTTCATCACTTTACCTCCCCCTCGGCGACTATAATCCTTGAAGCCAACATAACGTTTTCAGCACTTGATCGCATTTCTAATTCTTATAAGCTACACTCAACCTGCAAATACCAATCAAGTAAGATTTCCGGCATATTCGAAGATCGAGGGAAGTGAGTAAACGCGTTGATTTGAATCATATGGCTTGTCTCAGCAAACGACGTATATAAAAACACGATGTGTAACGTCTCTTGGTTAAAATAGGTTTTATTTTTACTTCTGTTCTATACGAAAAATATAATGCGATTAATGAGCAGATTCATACTTTATTTAATTAGTTTAAAAAACGTTTCGATACGTGTATGTACCGTCTTCACTTTTTTCTACGGATAAATTGTAATAAAAATTGGTTATTATTTTAAGAAAAATGATTTTACAGCAACATAGAAAGGTAAACTGTATTGAAATAACATTAAATAACAGCAAAACACCTCATTCTCACAAAAAATGTTAAAACTATTTAACACAACATATTTAAGAAATTCACTAAATTGTCTCGCCACTAGCAGCATAGAATCTCCTTGGGAATAATTATTGTAATATTCCTTGTAAGGAGCAGAAAATTGTAGTAAGTGTGATTTACATTCAACAGTTTTGCAATTTAATAATGGGATCACTGTTGTCACCCAGTTTTTCAGTAATTGTAACAAAACTGAGATTACCGAAGTAACTACCATCAAAAACTCAAATTTCCATATGAACTGGAAAAATAAGGTGTCTTCACAGACGCTTTATTTATTTAATTTAGAAAATAAAAACGTTTCGGTACATATTCGTACCGTCTTCAAGTTTTCTCACTGTACAGGAGTCACTGATTCAATCTTGTTATAACCACGTTTGAGTTTAAAGTGTAATGCTTGCATCGGGCATTTTTCTAGAAACACTGAATTTATTAAATATGGTTAGGGTAATGAATATTATTTAATAATGAATGAAAAATTTCAGACATTTAAAAACTAAAGGCGTCCTATTACAATATCGCCTTTTTTAATTATGTATAAATTGTAATTTTTATTTAACATTAATAATTGTTTCCAATTGAAATTGTAAGGATTTTGCCGAGAGGAGCCACAGAAAAACTTTTAAACACAGTGAAATTTTGTCAAATTATTTTTACAATTGATGATACTTAGATGTTTCTCAGTATTAATAAAGTTATTTGGATCCTTTTTATCACAATATCATGCTTTTTGTGATAAAACATTGTTTATTATAATTTCTTTACAGAAAGGACCTGAAAAGGTCCTGTACGTAGCGAAACGTTGAATGTTTCTGAAATTGGTCATTAAGTGGATTTTACTCTTATATAATTGTTGTGAATAATATTATTAAATTTGATGCAAGAATGTGGTTCTCATTTCATTGTTTACGGAGGAAAGTGTGAGGTAGGCGCTGAAATACGAGTGGAAACACGAGCTGGGTCAGTGAAACGAAGCCTCTGTAGATACTCGACACTGGGACATGACCATTCGACCATTTAGTGAGACCAAGGGCCTTGAGCAACGTTCCCAGAGAGGTTTTTCCCAGCCCATGAATACGATACCAACGCAGATTTCCTTGAAGCTGCCATTACAACCAACACTTTCTTTTTGTTATACATTTATTTGGCAAATAAATGCAATTATAATTTCGTTTAAGCACTTGATCAATTGGATGGTCTTCTCACATTAATCGGTCAATTTTTCTTCATCCGGGTTTTGAACGAGTCGATGGCAGGAGCTGAAAACAGTTGCCTATCTATATTTAGTTAAAATTGAAAGCTATAATTAAAAAGTGTGGCCCAGCCTCTTACGTTTAAACGTACCTGGGAACGTTACTGCTGAACCTATATGTAGACGAATGCCATCTTTGTATATAACCGTACATAAATGCTCGTTTTCAAATTTTTACACGCGAAAAGGATAAACCTTATTGATATTTATAATAAATGTAAAATTATGTTTTTTATTATTTTAGCTTCATTTATTTAAAGAAGATCCTCCTTGCAACACGATACGCATGTCTCTCTTTGATGATACAAGTTTCCTTCAACTCCAGAGATTTCCCTGGCTAAAAAAAGTAATCCATAGACATAACGTTAGCTTCACTATATTCCGTAGAGACTGACAAAGAAACTTCCATAACCTAAACAAGAGGATCGTAAAATTTTACAGTGTCCTATTGAGATTTCTTGTTTTAATATTGTTTCACTTATTTCATTAACAAAAATACTAACTTAAATATTACGCGCCGTAAGTCTTTTTGAAATGCCAAATTCCGGAAATCTGAAACAATGAAAATAAATATAAATGAAACAACCAGTAATACGCCACATATTTTAGTATCCACAGAAGCATAGTAGAGGTTTCCCTGATGATGCTAACTCAGAAGTTTCGCGTTTATTAATACTTTACATCCTTTTCTCGAAGCAATTTCTGCTTGTACCGTTCGACCACAGTACAACTTAAATAAGCTACACAGGAAGTTTCGTGTAAATATAGATTTTTACCAAAATATTATTTAAATAGCTTTCATTAACTGCATATTTCTATCACAAAATTGCTATTAATTTCAAATTTTAATACCACGAAATCATGGCGTAATATAAGTTCGTCCCTTTGATTATCTTTGCACATATTTTATAATGAATAATTATAAATAAATTATAATATGATAATAAAATCAATGTTAACACCAGGGGGATACACCTCGCTGCTAATACATTCGTTAACAAGAAACACCTGATTAGGGAATGCTTCCTTTATAGATCGGCACTTAAGAGTACAAAATTTATTTAAAATTAAGCAAATGTATTAAGACACACAAAAACTTTGTGATAAACCCTTACAAGCTAACGAAATCCTTTGTTTGAATCAGTAACAAATAGTACCAACCGCAATGGTGAGAAAATAAATTCACAATGGTGGAAGAATATGTTGTTTTAATTAATGAGAAAGAAATAATCGTCAGGGTTTGGTGGGGTGGATTTTGCATCAGTGAAATCAAAAACACGATGTTTGATAACTGTGTACTTTTAAGCAATGTATGTGCTTTACATGAAAAATTTAATGGGTTTTTATACAGCTCACGACCTGAAATTTAGAAAATACAGAACCTTATTATGTCACCGATCTCTCAGACAGATTCTCGGAAAGGTCGCCTTTTCCAGTTGTCAGCCAGGGTTTTGACTTCCCCTGCCGGAACGAGGGTGCTTCTCTAACCTCCGTAATTTAGGAGGAGCGTCTCCAAAATACCACAGATTGGCTTTCGCTATGAGCACTAATAAAAATGGACTTTTTAAAAGTGTATTAGACTTAATTTGAACAAAGAATTTTTCAGCGACTCTCACACATCGATGTCTAGTGGACGTGCCCTCTCTGCTCTTAAGGTTCCATAAACTCGCTATCAGCTATCACCCTTAAGCATAGGCATAGAACCACATAAAAAATAAAATTATCCCTTTCTCGCAGCAGGACGAACTATCTCTGCCGCGCATCCCAACAATTGCGATTGACAACATAACGCCAATAATACAGTGTGGTTAGCGTATAATGAATATATATATATATATATATATATATAATTACAGTTAAAACAATAATAGAAATTTAAATAAATGTGGTTAACTTACATATCACATCTTTCTTTATATTGTAATGCTGAAGTATCGAATTATTTTTTACAATAATTTTTCCGTCTTTTTGTAAATTCGAAATATAGTTTTACATTACTATAGGTTTAATTTTTTTACGTTTTACATTACATTGTCAAAATTTACACGAGAGCCTTTGTTATACAACACATACGTATTCCCAAATTAAATGGTGAAACGTGTTTCTTTCTCAATTGATTTAGAATCCTGAATATTTTCCTTCATACATGCGTCATTCGTCATATTTTATTTCAGCGAAAATACTCAAAATTACTTTGTATCGTTATTTTTTCAAAATTACGTCACGCTGGATAAAAATTGGGACAAATTTTTCTGGATGGTACAGGCTTATTATTGTATAGGATGTGTTGTCCGAAGTGACGTGTTGAGGCACGAAAACAAAATAATGAGACATGAAAATAAAAACATTCTTTCTTCATTATCATCATCAAAAATGTTTCTTACAAGCAATGTGTACAATAAAAGTTCAAAACTGGAACCACCATCAGTAAATAATACATGTTTGTGATTGCCAAATAATTCTATCTTGCTTGAAGTCTCATTTGAATGGGCGACCGTTTAGGGTCCTCAATTGAGTTCGTAATATGTATATTATAACTGCTTTTGAATTTTATATTTATGTAAATAGATTCCCTTGTGGCTTTAAATCAGTCTCAAAATTTTGCAACCTCATTCATATACATTGTTTATTAATTTCGTTAAATTTTTTAGAGGAGCTATTGGCCAAATAGTTCTATAATCATTTATATATGGAAAGCAATATCCCATATTCTTTCTTATACATCAGTTTTATGTAAATACAATAAAAAAATTATATTTAGCCATAATTGCCTCTAATTCCAATTTTTATGCCTTCAATTTTGTCTCTAAAATGTTTTCACACAAGGAAAATATTTTAGAGAAAAAATTGAAGGGGTTTTCTAAACTGCATTGGAGTTCATTTTGGTTAAATTAAAAATTGTGATTGTATTTGTATATTAAATGTTTGACAAACGAATATGGGATTTTGCTATTTAAAATAAGTAGTCTAAGGATCCTACCCACTTTTTCACCTAAAAGAGGTGCGGAAAAGCCCTAGAAAACCTGCATCACCACTTTTGTGTATTATTCTCACGCCCTTCCGAATGACGGGAGATTAGTTTTCTGTGGGGTCGCAGAACTCCGTCCTCCGTATCTCCGCCAGTTTTAGCAGTCAGTTGGTCGACTGATCCAATGCACCCACAGGTATCACCTCTGTTTAAAAACCTTTTTTTTGGGGGGGGGGGTAACAGGCTAAATGAGGGTGATCCTGAACAGTGAGAGGGAAAGGTAAATTTTTCTTTTCCTGTAAATTGGAGACATTGTAATGGTCCTACCTTTGTTCTATTCAAAAATAATGTTGATTATTCTTAAAAGGAAATTAGCTGAATTTATCTCGTTTATATTTTGTATCCTTTGTATTTAATAATAAGGGAATGACTCATCAGTTCAGATTTTTCGCAGAAAATTTTTTTCGTCTATACATCACCAGTTTTAGCCGTCGATGTCCCTGTATTCTGACCCCTTTGTGATGTTAAGGTTGATTAATTCGAATGTGGCACCGTAAGCATGAAAATTTGAATCGCATGGTAGGTCGTGTGGTCGTCGCGGCGCTGGTATCGTCTAGACGCAATCAATACGCAGGGCCACGCCAGTCTCGCTGCGGCGTCGGCGTCGGCAGCATGGGCGCCAGGCAGGTAAACTACCGTTACCATAGTGTGCCTCTTACATCTAGCAACAGACGCAATTACTCCCACGTTATTCGCGGTTTTCCTTTCATAATGGTCCTTATGGACGTGCTCTCTCAATGTACGCTGTGTCATGACTGCCGGTAATGTAAATACCAGGAAATTTATAAGATATTGCCTTCTATCACCGATTCGATTAAACCTACGTGAAAAAAATTCTATCCTCATGATCTTCCACCTTTATAAGCTTTAATCTTGCTCGCGGCAATAGCACGTTGCAAATGAGCGGTTGGATTTTATTTATTTGCGGCTTGATTTCCTTCAAACTCCGGCTCAATATAATTAGAGATTAAAATCCTAGTGATAACAAAAGTGTTTTTCCGACCTTTGAATTTTGTATCCTTTCTTTCGACGTGCCACAAAATTATATACCTACCGTGTGTGCAGACCAGTGATCGTTCTCTAACAATACTGCTTCAAATTGCATCGCCTTGTTAAGAGTTTTAAATATAAAATTGTACTTTCAATCAATGAACAAGCAATTTTCCTTGTTGGTTCTATAATCTGTAACATTGCGTTAAATTTCATGCAATGGCCACGATAAAGTTAAAATGAAGCTAAAATAAACTCATTATTCTTGGGCTTATCAAGATTTAAGTAAATATTACTTATTTTTCTTAGATCGGATTGTGTTTATGCTAACCTAATAAGTGTAAATAAATAACATTATTGCAGCGCATCATTAAATGTTAATAAATGCGCTCAAAATTACTATTACGCATTGCTTAAATGACAACATTGATATCACTTAGGGAAACGCTGATCTCCGTGCGACGATTTTCAAAGAACGAAAATTATTTGTATTCGTCTTGGAAAATTCTATATTTCACTTTATATCCGAATCCAGTAGCGAGTAGTTATAGTGGGAATTGTGGAAACATTCAAGTCAAACGTGAAACCATTTTCACGTTAATGACTCGTGTGCTTAAAATTCTACCTCTCCACCCCCCTTCCTTTTTTTTCCATTACACAAACGAAAAGTACAAGCATTTATTTAGTCTCGTTAAGAAGCCAAATCAATCCGACAACCTAAATTAAATTGTGAGCGCATGTCCTTTGCCAGTATCGCAAGTTTCTAGCATGGTCGTTGGTTTAATAACAATAACATAAACATTATTTCAAATTATTTACCGATACTATTTGGGAATCTAACTATTTAAAGTCAAATTTACGTTATTTCTGGGACATATTTCAACACAAGGGGGTTGTTGAAAACGTTGGACCGATTACATGTGTCAGTTTACTATAATTCGTCGCATAATAGTTTTATTCGCTAGAGAACGTAGATTTTCCCGACGAAGATTTCTCGGGATTCCAGTCGGATGATGTCGTTTCTAGTCCACAACGTTTCCATGGATAACACCGCCATCATCCTCAGCCATTTCTTTATATATTTGTATAGTGGAATAAAAACCTTTTTTTCAACAACTCTCCTCTATTCTCAGTTAAAATAGAAGTTTTATACACTTTCCCCATATAACTGTTGAGCTAATTTGAGGTTTCGGTATGATAAAAAATTTGCCGATACTTTATACATTTTGTATATGCTTTATAAACTTTTGTTTTAGTAATTTCTCAGCGTACATAATTAACTAAAGTTCAGAGTTAAAAGTTTACCCTAAAAGTAACAGCAACCCAAATTATATATAAAATATTGGCATTATACTGCCTTGCTGATGTTCTAATACGCCAACATTTTGTTACTGCCTTCAGGTTACAAATTAAATTATATATATATATATACAAGCAGTGTTTCGCAGACCATATATCATCAAATGTTTCTAATAATAAAATTGACCAGAATTGGGTGTGAATTTTTACAATTTTAATTAAATCCTGGATTAAATGAATTATATTCATTAAACTTTCATATAAAATCAATTAACTACTGATAAATATTGAAATAATGATATTTAATCGAGAAATGTGAGGTAAATTTTTGATTATATTTCAATTTTTAAAAACGATCCTGGGTTCGAGTGCTGGGTCCGGTCGACGTTGTTCCATTTTTATCATTATTCTAAATTTAGCTATACGCTCGTTACTTGAGCTTCAATTGAAGCATTTCTTCTCTCATTGACGAAATAATAAAAATAATTCTTGACCTTTTTACAGACAAATTTATTTATCCAATTTAAAGATAAACGACGTTTCGGTGTATATTCACACCGTCTTCAGGTTTTTCTTTATGTCGAACACATATTTACATAGGTAGATTCACATACAATTAAATTTAAATTCAAATATTGGTGATCGAATTAAATAAAGTTGAATGAGATTTGACAAGACCAAGCTTACTAAGTTAATGAATATACACCTAAATGTCGTTTATCTTTAAATTGAAGAGATAAATTTGTCTGTAAAAAGGTCTACAATTATTTTTATAAATTTACAACAGCCTTTGATTTTAACTCCATCATACGACTTTGATCTATTTACTCAACGTGCATTCTTCAGTGAATTACTAGAAATTAGGTTGTGTAGAATGTGATTAGTAAATTGTAGGTGAGTTTGGGTTAGGTTCACAGGAGTGGAGGGATCTTGAATCGCTCCTCGGGACGTTGACTCGGACTAGCTCAGTGGTAGGGTCACCGCCCGGAAAGCGGGAGGCTTTCGGTTGGGTCAACATTTTAGCATTCTTGTCATTCTTATGACTATGTATTTACACCTAATGCCTGGCATTGTTTTGGCTGTTTTATTATTTTATTGCCTAATTTACAGAAATACAGACGTATATATACTTTTTCTTATCGACGATGTGTCTTATCGCTGCCATGAAATATCATGTAATCTGTAATCAATATTAGGAAATGCATAAATGTTAGTTACATTTCTCGCTGAATTAAAGATCAAGTTAATGCATTTTATTTCGAAGATATTGAAAATTACAACAAAAAATGTCTTGAAATACTGTCGAGTATTTGACACATTGCCAATTTCTCCTCGTCAAGATTTAATAAGAATATTTTCAAAAATGGTCATAACTTTCAATATTAGGTGAATAAAATTCTAGATTCTTTAAAATTTTCACTTCTTCATACCGCGTGAACATGAATAAATGAATCAACGTTAATCCAATGTTAATTATTCTAGAAGTAGAATTATAATTCCCTGCAATACTGTTTAAAATATAGCTCGAATTTTATCAGCCAATTGCACAAATAAATGTGAAAGTTTGCGCTCTGTAACTTCTAATGTTGTCTTATTTCTTTACTTCGACTAAAATGAAGTAATATCATGATCACTCTAGTATGCAAATAAAACTTTTATGAATATAGAAATTAAGTTCTAATTTTTGTAAACGGCTATCAATTCTAAATCACAAGGTTATAAAGGGAGAGTCAGAACTTTAAGCGGTCATGGTGTCGTCTTCTAAACATTAACGTCAAAGATAGCTTTCAAATATGTAACGAATAAGTATCGGTAATTACGTGACTTCTACGTCGTGTTGAGTTTTTAAGCTGAAAAGAAACGACGCTTTGTTTTAGCCGAATACTGAGACTGCAACAGAACAATGTTGAGAGACGTTTTCGAGTAGTATTTACCTTTTTACACACAACAGGTTTTTTAGGTTTGTTACATCCTGGGCCTCGGAAGGTTAAGAGACCAGTGTAGACTATTTCTGAAGCTATTGTTATTACCATGTTAAATTATTTTGCTAATTTCAGTCCAGTAAGAACATAAAGTTTGTTTAAGGAATGCCTTGTGAGCATATCCGGATGTTGAAAACGGGGGCTACATCTTCTATTTACATCCTCCGTTATCGTACTTAGAATTCGATCTTTCTACGAGCAAGATTGTTTTATTGTGAAAGGGGACAAATAACGAAACAAGTGCAAAATAATGTCTGTGTGACATTAAGAGGAACTGTATGAGAGACGAAGTTGAGGGTAAGAAAAGTGAGTCACTGGAGAATAATATACCTGTAGCTCTGTATGTGAATTAGTTCGGGGGGAAATGTGAGAATCATTTATTTAAATTTTTGACTATTTGTGTGGCGAAAATTTTCGAAACGTTTGTATTTCGTTGCCAGACGAAGACAGTGATGAAGTACGACCAGATCTCTGTGACGAAATTAAAGGTGGCACAAAGGAGTGTAATGAAATGAAAGGTGAAAATAGGAAAAGTCGTTGTCTTCATAGGAATAGGCAGGTAATTCGGCCTGACACTACAGAGACCTATAATATTCAGCCCTGCCCTATCCTATCAGTCTGATCCTGAACGACAACTTATTCCCGGCAGGTTTCATGCAACTAGTTGTCTGTAATTGATTAATGTTATGTGAAGGTCCACCAGGTAATACCGGGACTCGTATGTCTCACAGGTTAATCTTATACCGAGACCGATACTATAATGTTTTTCAAATGGGAGCCGTTCTGGCTTTCAGGGATGAGAACAGTGAAATAGAGAATAGTTGCCACATCGTCTCACTTTCCGCTCAACAAACTATTTCTTAATGATATTCTTTACGACAAAAGTTTTTTTATATTAATAAAAAAAAAACTTTTTCTTCAGTAGTGTAAACAACAATATCCGACAAAGCCGCAAGAATTAGATTTGATGGAACGGGTAAGAGCTTTAAGGCCCAAACGGCTCCCATTTGTAAATCACTGGCTGGGAGCCCGGCGATGCCCGCAACACTATTTAATTCGACAGGAATCTGTTTGGTATCAGCGAGAGCGTCACATTTTTGACAATTTACCTTTCCACGTCTCTACTTTATAAGACCTGAACTTCATCACAACCACCGCCATGGCTCAGTAGCTCACTCGAGTCGAGATATCAACTGATACTTTAAATAAGCATGCATGTATAGAATAATACACAGAAACAATTATACCTATAAGCAGAAGATACTTGAACCATTTCTTCGTCTGATTAGTGTGAAATAATGTATGTACTAACATATACGACTACATAAAATTAAAATTGTGTGTGTGTGTTTCCCAGTTATTTATATAACGTACCTCAATCATCTGCCCTTTGACTTATAAAACATTTTGCATATTAACTATTTGAAAGTATCAGTACTTAAATAAAATGCTAGTAAACTTTAAGTATTATATTAGTCTTGACAGACTTGTACTCCTCGCCCTGATTAACTTGAAATAATGTGTAGCCTGCCAAACGTGAAATAATATTTCAGTGTAACTTGTTTTTTAATTAAGTTATGCTACTTTAGCGAACGTCATCGCATGCTAACAGGCAGCAATTTACTTAGTTACGTAGACATCCGCCTAGAGCGCCCGCGTCGCAATTTTATAAAATATTTTTAACTATTGTTAGCTAATTAAAAAGTTTCAGTACATAAATCAAATGTCAGTTAAAATTAACCAATGATTCACGCTAAACAGCCATTTAATTCTCTAGTTTGGCAGGTTACGTCAGGATATAATCTATTCATTTGCAAGTTCGATATGTCTTTAGAGTAGGACCTTTTTGGCCTTAAAAGATGGAAGGAAGGAATCTAAATCTTCAAACGGTCGACAGAAACCTACATTGGGTTTATTAGCCCGAAACAAAAAAAAATTCACGACAGTCGGATGAATGGTGTAGGAATGCCTGTTTATAGAGATTAGAGACAAAAAATAATATAATTCCTTGCATTTCTAAGTATATTACGATAATTTAGGTATGTACATGTATTCTTTTTGTATCTTTAAAATTAACGGCCAGGTCTATTCGTATAAATGGGCTGAATGGCCATTTCCGAAGTACGGTATATTACTTGGGGTGTTCGCTTTATAAGTTTAAATTATTTTATTTGATATAAAAAATGTTTCATTTCGAATATGTTTGAGCTCTGAGACTTGAGAACACATACAAAGTAGTTATATTATGAAGTTAATATTGACTTTAATATAAGTTAAACTTGAAACAATGGAAAAAACATTATTTGGTTGAGTTTCTGCTACCATTATAAAATAAAAGTATGGAAATAAAATAATTTATTCTGTGTGAACTTAATATACCTGAAACGCCATTGTTTTATTGTGGAACACAACCACAAAATTTGTGTGGAAATTTCTCCACTTATGCATAAAATTCATACGCACAAACAGTCAATTTTACTGTAGAGATGAACTATTTTTGTATAATTTCCAAGTTGACAACTGTATATTATTAAAAATATACTTGTAATTTTTGAGCATACGTTCTTAATAATTTTGATATAATCATGTGAACCTTTTCAAGAAACGGTGTTTCAAGTATTGGTATTATTGTAAAGTCGAGATCTTCGTTTTTTCCTTGCGCTAACTCTCCAAGATGGACACAATTGCTGTGATAATTTTCTTCTTATTCCATTGATTGTACCCCTCCCCCAGGCCATCGTTCTTCCAAGGTCTTATTTCTCTGACCCTCGCCTCGTATCGCGCTACTCAGTTTATATTTTCCAATTGTTATTGTTTATAGACCTCCATTGTCTTTTTTTATTCATTTAAAAAACTTTTATCGTAAAGATAATCAGTTTGTACAACGAATGATTCTGTACATACAATACGTCCATTGTCTGTAGTGTGTCAAAAATCCAGAGTGGAGAAATTGGCTACAGTCTTAAAGTAGTGGACTTGCGTGGCTCATTAAAGAACCAGAAATACAGCTATATCAATTTTCTTAACTGTTGTTTCTTCAAATGAAGGTATATTTCACATTCTATATTTCCTTGCCCACTCTTGACCTACGCATGCTTCTTGAGCGTCTTATTTCTGATTTGTTTTAATTTAACGAGGGTAAGTAAAAATTAGACGCACTTGTGTTCTAATCACCTATTAGTTGCCCATAAACCAAACGGTTCTACCATCGCGTTCCCTATCACAAGTTACAGCGATACGACTTCAGTTCGTACTACGATGTTTCCAAGTAAACACTATCTGTTAGGAGCCCAGAAAAACGTCGTTTCGTTACCTGTTTATAATGGTTTTAAGATGTGCCGGTAACTAAAATAGATTCGGCTCAATAAAGCGTTCCATTAAGCGGATTAAGTCCATCCACTTCCACTACTCATAACGAGTTTCTCAGGTGACAGAGTCCGTGTCGAAACGTTGTGACACAGGTTTCTTTGACTCGGGTGGAATACGAAGAGCTATTTATTCCGAGAAAACGTTCAATATTTGATGACATATAATTAATAATTACAAATGACCTTAATAATGATAAACAATATTAAATTGAGTCTCTTTTATATGGCGCAGAGTGTCCGCCGCATTCGAGAGAGAAATATTTTTGTATATTTTCTAAGAACTTAAAATATATTGTTACTTAAATAAAACGCTCATTAAATTTACAAGACATTTCGCGCTAAAAAGACCAAATAGTTAAATCAACTACCTTATTCTTATAAATGAAATTCATTGTTTAAGTGTAAAATGAGCTCAAATTTCGTTCGTGTGTCTGTTTGTGTTTATGTATTTATGTTCCGCAAAGAAATGTAAACGCGTGTAGTAATTTCAACTAGATTTTGTACACTCGAAAATAGGCACTGTCGTGGTAAGAACCATAAGGGCGGCGGTGGAGTGTGCGGACATTTTTAAATATGTGAAACCGGCCGATATTTCCATCGAATAAATACTTTTAGGGACCAATTACTTTTACGGCGTTTCCCGCAACTCTATTTGTATCTGTCCTACCCTAATAACTTATAGAACAGGATACATTATGCCATTACGTAGCCTGCGTGTATTCGTGAGGCGACGACGACGTTCGCCGGAAACAAAAAGTTTTGTAACACAAGTAGACTGTCTGTTATAGGTAAGAATTAATATCCCGGGCATCGCCTGGTACCCGCCTAGTAGATTATAAAAATAGGAAAGTTCACAACGAGACTTCCGTGAATATGCGACGAAATCTAATTTCTTAAACATATATTCTACGAATACGAAAAAAACAATACAAATACATGCCATAGTTTACTGTATACTTTCCAATAAATATGCGTCCATTTACATAATTTAATTGTGTATTCTCGCAGTAAATAATGAATGTTTTCTGCATAGAAATCGTTGAATATAACCTTTCAGTTCCCTTCCTATGCTATTCAAGGGGAGTTGCCTGTTTCAGGATCACCCTCATGTAGCCTGTTAACCAAATAAAAAAAATTGTTGTTCTGTGTAAGAGATGATTGAGAAGACTCCGACAATTTGGATGGGATACTTAATAACATCACTTAATAATGTGAGACAACACAAAAAAAGTTTAATGTAAGAGCCCTTCATTGACATTTACATTATAGAGCAGTTATTCTGTTATATTGCCAGGAAATACACCCTGATGAATAAGAAATTAGCATCTTGTAGAGGAAGAGTTTTGCAAGCTTGAGTACTCGGGTTAAAATTGATATAATTGATCTACAACCTTAACGATAAAATATAATTACTGAAAGAATGAAGTTGCGAAATTACCATAAAAACGACGGAGAATTAAGCCCGACGCACACTGCGTTCAAAATTTACAGGGAACAAATTCACGGAATGGAATTGCCTTCATTATCAAAAATTAAGTTATATGGGGACCATATTTTTTTAAATAAAGTGGAGGCAGGAAAAATAAATTTTCTGTAAATTTAGGAGAAAAAGCAAGAAGCTAAAAATGAAGGAAGGTTTCCCGGTGTATTTACTGCATTATTAATTCTCGGGCTTCCAGCGGGAAACCTGAATGAGAATTATTAATCACGTTAGAAGTTAAATGACAGTGATTGCAAAAGAGAAGCAATTGTGAAATTAAATTCTCACTAAATCAAGAGAATTACTTATTAAAACGATTTTTTTTTCATATAAAATCTTCAGGACCTATACATTACAATTTAAACATTTTTAGCAGTAAAAAATTCGCATTTAATTCCGCAGTTTTTTTATTACAGCAACGTCATTATATATAAAAACCAGAAGTTTTAGGCCGTATTACCCTTAGTAATTTAAAAATGTTTTAAGGAGGCACACTTTAATAACATACTCATTACATTACATCACACCTTTACACTTGTAACTCGTACCTGCCCATACTTTCGACCCGCAGCCGCACTTAAGGTCCCCATACACGTGGATGAAATCCTCAAGGATTACCTCAACTGAACCCTCGCATACACACCGTGCGGGAAATACTCAAGGATACCATTGAATATTTCTTTCAAGATATCCTTAACTAAAACCTTGCACATACACGTAAGGGAAATACTCCTTGAGGATTTCCAGATAAATACCACAACTTTGGCTCGTAAAAAGCGTTAGCAGATCCTCCTGACTTCATCAACTCCTTCATTTTTTTAAAATTTCTCTTCGGAATGCACTTCTCAAATCATCATCTTTTGAGGCGTTCGTGTTTTGGTCTTTTATTTTATCTAAGAGCTTTGCGTAGCCATCTTTTCTTTTCGCTCAGTCATGGTAATATTTTGAGCCGACTTGCCATAGGCATGGCTCGTCTTCATAAAGTTTAGTAAACTCAGCTAAATATTCCCTGGTACAGTTCAGGAGAATTACCTAGTCGTGTGTCAAGTGGACAACTCCACCCATATTGTAGTGGGGGGGTAGACATCAGCTCACTTTTACTACGGTTATTGTTGAGACAAGTTGATAGTGTAAAAGCAATTCTGAAAATATTGGCGGTAGGAAATATATTGCTCTCAGTTTAGGACGTGTTGTACATCAAGAAACGCATCCGTAAAATGTTATAGATAATAAGTATCGCGTGTGTTAAGAAGATGTCGTCGTAGTCTCCATATCCCGTTAGTGTGACTACAATTTACGTCCTTAACAATGATAGTAACGTTTCTGCAGGTCACTTGGTGGGGTAGTACCTCCTCAAACGACAATACTCCCCTTCTCCTTTCCGAAATCTGTACAGTCCACAACCGGCCTCAAGGCTTCCCCACACACTTACGGGAAATCCTCAAGAATTTCCTCCTGTTATACAGGATGAGTCAAAAGTCTCAGTACACCCCGTTATTGTGTGAAATTGGGGATCTTTCTGGGTGCCAGTTGTTAAAATCTGCAGCTATGACACGGAAACTTCGTTTTCCAGGCATCAAAATGGCCTCAATTGGTCAAAACCATCTTCAGTTGCCTACAACCAAAATGTGTAGAACGTTTGAGCTGCTACTTCGAATCTATTTACAGGAATGAACTTATCAGAAAATGTTGATGTTATTTGATATATCACACGACCCCCTTCCCATTAAAAAAAATTGCATTAGATTCAAGATGGCCGATTTTTAAAATGTTCGGTTACATACCGTAAACGATAGACCACCTCACCCACATATAATTCAGGTTTCCCAATTCATACAGAGCTTTTGAAATAGAAGGGTCTGCTGCGACTTTTGTCTCACTCTGTATAATTATATGGTCATATAATTTCATTGTATAATATTTATTTCAGCTCTTCATCTTTTTAATTTCTTGGTTGTAGAGTATGGAATTAAGACATTTAAGCATGAAATGATAACATGACGTTTCCTTTGTTCGCAGTCGGATGGCAACACGGCCTTCCTGAGGGCGGCGCGCGCCGGTCACCTGGACAAGGTGCTGGAGCATCTGCGAGCCAACATCGACATCAACACGTCCAATTCGGTGAGTGGCTCTTCTCATTCACATCGAAGAACTGTCTTGGTCGATGTGTGTGTTGCCCGCCAAAGGCGTAGAAGCACTCGTAGCACGTCGAGCGGGCAGAATCTGCAAACTGATTAAATATTAAGCCGATGGCGACAATCATATGACTTATTTTTATTATACAGTCAGGTTTCTTAAAGACGTAAAAGTCTAAGAATTCGTAAATTACTTGTAATAAAGAATTACATCACATAAATTTTTACTTTTAATATATTACAATAAATAATGGCCTAGTACATAGTTTATATATTTATATTAATAGATAACAATGACTGTAGAATAGATAATTTTAATATTTGTTTTGTTTGCAAAAATAAGTACGTGAAAATTGTCAAGCAGCGTCCAAGGGTAAAGAATTCGTAATACTGCAGATGAATATATCTCACTTCATTGTGACGTGATAACAAGGCAGTTATATACAGGAAACAGCTGGAAATTGAAACTTTATAGTACAAATTTAATTAAAAATTTTACAGATTTATAAAGCACACAGGAACTTTATTAAAAAAAACATTACATCGTAAATAAATCCTTTTGTTTGTGCCAAAAACAAACTATGCCAAACCAAATAAATCACAAGAAAGAAAAATCAAAATAATGAAAGGATTTATCGCTTAAAAATAGCTTAATTTTTTTCAATTTATGTATTTCAAGTGGTCATTAGCGACCGGGAAAACTCTTCCACATACTATGGTGATCGGTTTCAAAATATAAGCGAATCACAGTCAAAATAAAATGTGTTTAAGGAAATAAATGTTATTCGATCGTCAATTATATACATTTGTATTATCTACGTATTTCATTATTTCGTATATTCTCATGCCTGTGCAACGAATAGCGACGTTAAATAGGTCGGTCACATTTAATATTGGTGAATATGACGGACAGTTCAATGCGTTGGTATCGCTGGAATTTTTGATAATCGTTGTTCTTCCGTTCTTTTTATTAATTAACATCCCACAGTCTAGAACACAGGAATCAATTAAACATGTGTCATATCAAAAAGGCCTTTCAATTCAATTATTGGCTTTACAACCCTGGATGGGTTTTGGCCCTCTCAACAATATTATTCCATTCTCTCCTATCATTCGCCAGACGTCTCCAACCTCGTATTCCCGTCGTCCTCGTGGCCTCCTCAACTTCGTCTATCCGTCGTAACCGAGATCTTCCTCTTATTCTTCGTCCCTCCGGTTTCCACATCATAATTTTATTAGGTGTTCTGCTCTCTCCCATCCTCATCACATGTCCAAACCACACGATTCTTTTACACTTCACATACCTTGTGATATTTGCTTGATTAACTGTCCAGATCATGGTTCATTGGAATCCTGTAACTATCAACATTATTCTTTTTAGGGCCGTATATCCTTCACTCAAAAGTACCTAATATCTTTTCATCCATACTTGTCATAGTCCATGTCTCGCATCCGTACATCACAACCGGTCGTATAATGGTTTTATATATTTTGAGCTTCGCGTTATTATTTAAAATTTTTGACTTTATTAAATTTTTATATGGATAATAACATCTATTTCCATTTATTATTCGGGTTTTAATTTCGTTTTAGATTATATTTAAATTGTTTATTTGTGAGCCTAGATAAGTGAATACGTTTACTTGCTCAAAGGAAAACTCCTTTACTGTAAAACTTTCGAATTTCTTATTTTGCGTTCTATTAATTTCCATATATTTTGTCTTGTTACCGTCTATTTCCAATCCTCTTATTTTTTCATCATTGTTTAGTTCGGCTGTGGCTTCCTTTAGTGGGATTGCTCTTCTACTTATTATGTCTACATCATCTGCGCAGGAAGAGTCTTAATGCCTACATGCCCGGATGCTTCCTTGTCTTACGCCGCTATTAATAGCAAAGGGGGTCCGTGTGTTCATTATTTACTCTTACTATTGCTTTGGATCCATGCAATGTGGCTTTGACATGGGATGCCCATGTTGAGGGTTCGGCGTGGCGCTGACGACCCTACCTCGAAAAAAAAACTGTTGCGAAGGTCTCAATCAAAAAGGCCTTAAATGAATTAAATGCAGAATGGTAGATTGTATGTAAAAAATACGTGAAATAATTTTTAATTAAATTTTTGTTCAGTTAATAATATTGTTGAAAGAGAAGAAAAGCGGTAGAGAAACTGGATAAGGGCTTCTCTGGATTCCATCCGAGTAAATTAGTCGATAGCATGCAACTTTCTATTATCATTTACAGCCGCAGAAAGGCAGATTTAACATTTTCAATGTAATACTATCGAGTCTGAATTTGGAAGCAGCGTCTTCGTTTTAGATGGACCTATATGTATAATTATATTTACTATACGGTACTAATATATTAACGTTTGGAAATATTTTTTGCGTAACTTTTACATAAAAATTTTTTTTGCTCGTGAAATGCTCATGTTTCGTCCTCAGTCTTCAGTAATTTTTGAAGTTAAAACTTATATTCCAA
Source organism: Eucriotettix oculatus (assembly GCA_034510155.1). NCBI lineage: Eukaryota > Metazoa > Arthropoda > Insecta > Orthoptera > Tetrigidae > Eucriotettix > Eucriotettix oculatus. Next base: position 52,549,927 of record CM067380.1, on the reverse strand, counting down.
AATTTTTAAAAATTTGAAATTAACTTTCACGGAAATAGGTCTTCATTCTATTGATATTTAAGAATACCTGACTCCTAAAATTGTTGTCAGGTAGGCCTACGTGTAGTTGATGTTACATTTCACTGCGCTGAATCTCCATGAGAAACCAGCGACTCACAAATTTTTCTAGCCAAGTCTTTACACACTCGATTAGAATTTCATTTACTTATTTGAGGATTCACGTTAATAACCTTACCAGCAAGGTGTCTTGAGTTAGCCTTGAAAATGGATTAGTTCCACATTTATGAGTTGGTCAGAGACTGAATTAATTGACTTAAGTCCTTGATGGGCACACTTCAACCTGTGTCGATTTGGGGTTAGCTTCAAATTAGCCGGAATGATGACTGAAGGTCAATAATTCTCCCGGTATATTAAATAAGCAAGAGAGTCGAAGCAATCCTAGTGCATTAGAATAATGGAAAATATTGCCTGTATTTTGAAGGGGTTGGGGACTTCAGCGTTGCTCCACTGTTGAGACGAACGACCTCGATCAGTGCGCATTCTAACGGTTTCCCATGGCTCGTCTGATTCTGAATACCGTGATGTCCTTTCCTTCAATGCGTGAGGTGTTAATCGAACTATCGCTTGTCGCACAATTGATTTTACATGTAGCACTTTTTATTTGGTTCAATTCAATTATGTCGAGCGTGCGCACTCATACCCCGAAAAAAATATACGCTCACTTTTACAAGGTGCCCTTGTTGAATCTAATCGTTGCCCACATAACGGAAGATGACTAATTTTTCTTGATTCTTGCGATCCTCATGAAACCTGTTTCAAGAGCTGAGGCTTTCTTTTGTCATGAAAGGGAGGAAGGAATGAAAAATGAACAGAGAGACATAGGATGGTACAATGTGAAGGCAGTAAAAGTTCGATTCTTACGTTTTCAATATAGTTCGTCCGACGGGAAGGCGTTTGGCCAAATTCATAATTTAAGATTTTTCCGAGTACTAGAAACATACTTTTATAGTAATTGATTCTCGATATACCACTATAACATCAAATTTAAGAATACCATAAATTACAGCACAGATGGCAGTGATAAATAATACACGTTGACTCGTTGTAAATGAATCATGCATTCTTTGTTATTATAATCCAGGAAATTGTGCATCATTTGCTGCCTCTGTAAAGAGAGAGACGTTGTTTCCTCTAAGAGACGATTAGATAGTGGGAAAGCTAGACTTGATAATCAAATAACAACATTTGATAAGTCAATGTCTGAACCTAAATAATAAAAGCACGGTTGAGTAAAAAATGCCCGTATTACTGCATTTTTAGTAGGAAATAAATAAAGTTTAAAGATAAAAAATCATTCTGTTCATACAGCTACAAATATCGACAAAAGATGATAAATTTATAACTTTAGCAGCGCCTGTATCTATGCAACCCTTCACTCGCAAGTGTTAAACCGAATCTCAAGTTATCATGAGTTTCATAAAAATTGACAGAGTAATGTTCACTGTAACAATTTCATCTAAAATTCGTTTTCCGTAACGGTAATTTTTTTGCCACCTAGTGACACCTAGTTTTAACGTAAATAATAAATACACATGATGAGAGAAAATGCCCTTGTGGCGAAATTTGGAACTATTTGAACATTTGAACATTTAAAAATAATTTATTGCTTTTCTTATTACAATGCAGCAAATGTCGCATTTCTTTTATTATTTACGTTCAAAATCCGTCAGTCATTAAGTCGACACCCTGAGTTTTCCCGACGCCAATAAAGAGCCCCGCTGTTGTTAAGTGAACTCATTGGCCTATAGAATCTTGTAATCTGATTGTCAATTAATAGTAAATAAAACAAAAAGTATCCAATGTGACTCGAGGAATTAAAAAAGAGGGTCGTAAATATACAGTGAATAATTACTTACCGATAAGTCTGTCTTATGTCGGTTGCTTGTAAACAGTTGGAGCATCTTATCGTAGAGCACATTCGTAATGAACTTGAAAGTAACGGCTTGTTTTTTTTAGTAACACGGATTTAGAGAAGGTTTCTCATGTAAGAGTTTGGCAAAGTAGATGCCTCCGATCTTGCACCTCATGACGCATATTATGTCCAGAACTGGCGTTGATAACTAAGTGGTTTTATGTATTAGTAAGTTTTAAGTACAGCTAAAGTTGTGAATAAATATTTGCAATTGCGAATGTAAAATCGGGAGTCTCACAATATTCCGTATTTGGTCCCTTATTGTTCCTAATCTACGTAAATGGCTTACTTTTTGCTAACGAGTGAGTAAAATAAAAAGTGAGATTGATGAAAAATTTCTTCAACGAGATTGGGATAAAATAAGAGGTTACGCAGTTGATAATTGAAAGAAAATTAATTATGACAAGAGAAAGGTAATACCCGACAAGATGAAATAATACTTTTTTGGAGGCTACATGAGGGTGATCCTGAAACAGACAACTCCCCTTTAATAGCATAGGAAGGAAATTAAAAAAGGGGATGTGGAAGGTAGAGTAAGGTAGCCAAGGGTTGACTAGGGCCCCCGGGCTATCGTTTAAGGATCCTACCCGGCGTTTCACCTAAAAGAGCTGCAGGAAAGACCCTAGAAAACCTGTGTCAGGTAGGTCGGGCTATCGGGTATTATTCTCACGCCCTTCCGAATGACGGGAGATGAGTTTGCTGTGGGGTCGCAGCATTCCATTCTCCCTGTCTCTACCAGTTTTAGGAAGCAGTTAGTCGACTGATCCAATAATAAACTTACCGATGAAGAAGTAGTACAAGCAAGTAGCTGTAAGTACTTAGGTAATATTTAACCAGGAAAGCGTGGAAATCACTACGATTCGTTATGCCAGTTTTAAAAAGGACACTTTCTGAAACACACTCTGGCTGCCTCTGTTAGAGTATGGCTGCATTTGTTGGGATTCGTTCAGAAAAAAACATATCGAGGCACTGAAAGGAGTACAAATGAGAGCAGTTTCCTGGTCACGGACTTGAAAACGTTCAACAATTAGGTTGCGTGATGATAGAGGAACGACTGAAAATTTTACGTCTCACTGCTCTTTTCAAAGCGTATAAAGGTCAACAATCCCCAGAGGATATTTCATTAACATTGGTTCAAACTAAATTATTACAGTACAATTGATGTACGAAATAATCCGTTTCCAAAGTGGACTACAAGGGATTGAATCAACTTGCTGCAGAAGTTTCTGAAACATTTCCACATAACTGTATATTTCTCCAGGAAGTTCATGTGTTACTGAAGTGATAGTGTAGTGTGACAACAATGTAACTAAAAAGTAGATATTTTAATTTTATTTTTCAGGAACTCGTTTTTTATGATTTCTTTCTTTCTCATATTTGTTATTCTATGCTTGCTGTTCGTGTAACTTAAGATCAATAAATTCAACTCAAAGATCTGGGGAAAGTGCCAGGCTAACCACTTACTTGACTTGAAGACAACGCCTGGGTTAGAAACGAACATGATAAAGCTTATGCTTTTACAAGACATCTAATGAAAGTGTTCACTGCATTTGACTTTCAAACTTCAACAGAAATCGAGAAAGAAATCTATCAACAACTCAAAGTACCATTCCTACCTCAACTCCCGATCAAGATGTTTAAAAAAGTGAAGTGAAGACTAAAATTGTGACAAACTTAAATATTCGTAAATCTCCTGGTCATGACTAAATTACGGGTAAGGCTCTTAAGGAACTACCAGAGAAAGGATTCAAATATATCACCCAATTATATAATGCCGTACTAAGACTGCGATATGTACCTGAGCAGTGGAAAGTTATTACAATCATTATGATACACAAGCCTGGTAAGTCAAAAGAAGACTTATCATACAGACCAATTAGCCTCTTTCGAATCCTGTCCAAAGTTTTCGAAAAGCTACTGCTCCAAAAATTAACACCCATGATTAAAGAAAATAGTAAAATACCCAACCACCAGTTTGGGTTCCGTAAAAAATATTCAACAATAGAGAAAGTCCATAGAGTAGTAGATAGAATTACAAATAGCTTCAATGTTGAACAGTATTGTTCAGTTGTATTCCTAGAAATTGTGATAAGGTCTGGCAACATATATACTTATTCCCGCAAAGCCTTCAGGGTGGGTGGAAGAATATTTCCTTCATTTTTGTAAATGATTCCTACTCCAATAAACCAATATATAATACATTACTTTAACATCCACTCACTAGAATACACATTAATGAAAACCTTATCCACAGTTAATAATAAAGCAGGTTCTTTTGGTTAGTTTTAAGTGTGCGTGCAGTACAGCGCAGAGAAAGATTCAAAGCATTTAGCGATTCGAAGGTATCGCATAAGTATGTTAGCTTAATCAAATGTCCGTTTTCAGAAAATATTTAGCATTTTCTTCAAGAAAATAATAAGTTTCTTGTCACAATTGGAATGTTCCAGGAAATATATTCCCAAAACAGAGCCATCGTGAGTGGCAATAATAAAGCATTGACGTGTATTCCGCTCCAATACCATCACACAATTTCTTAAAAAAACATTGCCTTCACTGGCCGAGATTTCTGTCCATGTGACACACTAAAAAACCCGGAATGACCGTTATCCCGGTTGGTCAAGTCCCTAAATCGGGCAGTAGCGCCAATTATAAAAAAAGATGCTTTTTAATAACTTTATAATTTAATTTTTCAAAGATTTTAATTTTTCTGATAAATAAAACTTGATGTTTTTGTTGTATATTCGCCATACAAATTAATACACGTAGAATCTCGATCCTATTTTGTCCACATCTTCCTTACGACAGGGAAACAAACACTGTGGGATGACACAACCATCAGCCCTAGTTACGGTGATATAAATTTTAAACATGCAAAAACAGAAGATCTTTACTTGGAACAAATATTTTTGCAGGGCAGTGAGAATGAAAGTTTTTCACCCAGTTTTGAGTGTATGATCTCAACCCCTTTCGGCACCCTAAGGCGCTGGAGGGGAATAACAAAAATAACACGAGAACAACGGACATTTGTGTCGATTCAGGGGCTATGGACGTCGCTGAGTTTAATTCTGGAATTTTATGGACACTGACGGACGTGAAACAATATTCAGCTTACAATCTGCGACGGGTGGAACAACTTCTACCAAACTTTGTACGCGATCGAGCAACAAACACTGGATGGGTAAAACTGTGCCATTAAAACATATAAATGTGGGAGTCGTCACTTGACAGGATCATTTTGGTCTCTTTTAAGACAGTGGGAGTACTTTTAACTCTCTTAAGACACGGGAGTGTTTTTGACTGTATTAGGGTACCGGGAATATTTTTGACTCTTGTAGGGTAACAGGAGCATATTTGATCCTCTTAAGTTGCCGAGAGTATTTTTTAATCTATTAGGGTACCGCATATAATTCTGACTTTCTCAAGGATTATGCGTCTATGTTATCAGGTTAATTTTCACCACTCTAAATAAGCCGGAGTATTAAATTTACCAGTTGTTAGACTAAGTTACAATGCTGATTTAAAGTACCTGCAGATTTCTGGATTTAATTAATTTATTGCTGATTAAGATGAAATTAGCATTCCGTCGGCATAAGTGGATGGAAACGTACATATGTTAAAAAAAATTTGAAGTTTTCGATGCGAGCTTAATTATGTGTTTACTGTAGTGTATCGCAAATATATTCGAATTGTACGCGGGTTTCAAGGTTTTCGTTTTTCATTTCACATTTGCGCCACGTTCGCGAAATTAACGTCTCCGTGTGTTAATCTTTCTTTTCTGCAAAGTTAAGTTCTTTGCTAGAGATTGTAGACGACACGTCGTGCTGGAATGAATTGTTAATTAAAAAGAATTTTACGAGAGGTTTTTACTGATATTGAACATAGAATGCAAAACTGAGATAGAGATTAGTGTCCAATTAAATACTTTAACATAAGTAAATACCTGGGCAACGCCGGGCACCTAGTTATTTGATAATAAAGAAACTATACAAAAACAGGCATTAAGGGTGCAAAATAGATCTAGTTTATCATTATTTTACATTTTTTGTCATATGTTAAAATATAACAGATGAAATTTATTTCGAATTCTGATATTCTTTAATAAAATAAAAACTGTGGATAAGTAAAAAATTGGTATTGTTTTAGTTTGATTATATTTCTTCTTAATTTCTCGAGTAAATGAAAAATAAATACACTATTATAATATCATAATATTTTTTGTAATTTAGATCCTATTTGTTCTCCTCGAATGAAATTTGTATAAAACTGAATTTATTGTGAATATATGTCTGCTGTTTTCACAAATAACATTATTAATGATGTAGGCTGGCATATAAAAGTTGTTTTTGTTCTTTTTTCCAAGTATCAAATAACGTTAATGGTCTATTTTTATACGAAAATTAAAGGACAGTATTTCTTCATAATCGGCGCTACATTTCACTGTGAGTCTTGGCCTCATGCTTTATCCCACCAGTATCTCCTAGCATCCTTGATATCATCCATCCATCTTGCTCTCGATTCTCCTAATCTGCGTTTGCGTTTTGTGATCTTCCTCCGCCATACGTTTGCACGTGCCCTCCCATCGTAACTTGACAATTTTCATTATTGACGTTAACTTTGGTTCCTTATTTACCTGATAGAGTTCTTCGTTGTATCGAGTTTTCCCTGTACCATTTTCCTGTTTTGGTCCGAATATTTTCGAACCTGTTTAGTCTGAGTGTGTCCAGTATTCCAATACATACGCCACAATGGGTCCTATCAGAGTCATATTCAGGGTGTTCCATCTGAAACAGTACGGCCAAGTATCCCTGAAGGGTGGCAGGTAACGAAAAATGTACAAGGCAATTAGGGAATTATCAAATGTAAATAAACGTAAAATTTCCCGCTAATTCGATGATTGGTTTATTCTAATCAGTGCCAACTCAACTAGAATTGAGCTAGTATTATGACACGATGTAATCAATCGGTGAAATTGTCTATATTTTACTCGTATTAGCCGAGAAAGGTGCCCTAATAGCTTACGTCATCCTTCGTTTTTGTGACATTTCTCGAGTAAAATTAGTGGTATTGACATGAATGATGGGCTATCTGAAATATCTCATTAAGACGAAACAGTTTCATGGAGGTGAAAAATGAGGTTGCCATTTTTTTTAAAAAAAAGTACTTCGTGCTTGCAGCCTAAAAGCTCAAAATCGAATATCCCCCTCGAAACCGTACAACTTTTGTCTTGAACTTTTTTTCGCTACCTGCCACCCTTGAGAGATATTTGGCCGTACTGTTTCAGATGGGACACACTGTAGATCTCCAATTTAATTGTCCTGAATAACACTCTAGATTTAAGTAACTTAAGCATTTTGTTTCTATTATTGATCAGGATTTCATGGTAGGCAAACTGCATAACAGTTTATAAGTGGCGCTAAGGTTGATGGCCTTGATACAGATGATCGACGTTTATGTCATTTACTTCAACAGTAACTGCAAGATTGCGTTGAAATTTGCAGTGTTTTCTTAAGCTCAAACTGCACTGGACTGTTAAACCTTTTTTTTTCAACAAATATGCTCAACAATATTCGAAAATAAGTTTTTACAACTCCGATAAACGAAAGACGAAGGCTAATTTCTCATTTTAAAAGAATTTAATGCAGTTCGAGTGTCTTTGTTTTCATTATGCTTATAGTCGGATCAACTGCACGGTCATTAGGGGCAGTGCACAATTAAGGAAACTCGTGGTTTTTCATACAACACAAACATCCAAGGACTGGAATCTGAACCTGGGACGTCTGTGGAGCGAGGCAGCCACGCTAGTGTCGTCTTTATTTTGAGAATTGCATGCCATTACTTCTGCGATTAGGCCTAAACTAAATCGTAATGTGTTAACAATTGACGAAGAAATAAAAACAATATTCCGACTAGGTAAAGGAGAGAATGGTTTATTATTAGCTTTTGAATTTAATTCAGTAGTAAACTATTTTTAAAGCATTTTTGTATTCCATTACCTTATAGATGCTTTTAAATTTTATAGATTCGGTTATTCAAACAATCGAATATCCGAACTGTAGGTGGTCCCAATTATTTCGGATGTTCAAGAGTCTACTGTACTTTGTTTTGTTTCGGTTGATAACCAAACCTCTGATAATTATTTTAAATTTCAGTTTATAGTCGCATCAACGAACGAGGTGATCAGTGACTTGCACTTTAGGTAACTAATTTTCGTTTTTCTCTGTCGGGTAAACTCAGTGGGGGTTCTTGAAAACACTCACAAACACCCAGGTCCTAGCCAGGAAACTGATAATTCTAAGCCATTAAAAGTAATAATTAGCTCCTGTTTATTTATTGCTATGATAACAACATCGTCCCCATATTTGCATGGGCTTATTAAATATATCCTATCATTTGGATTCCGGAGTCGCGGATCACTTCTTCCAGGACCACATTGAATAGTAACAAACCGATGAATCACAATATCTTAAACCCTCTTTAATATAAAGGTCTGATTATATGAGTATGTAAGATGTATCGGTCGCAATCATTTTAATCATTCTGAGCTATGCAAAACCTGAAAAATTTCCAGAGTTCTATAAAACTGACCTCTTTTAACAGAACCGTACGCAACTTTAAAATACGGAAATATGTAAGGCATGTCAATATTATATTCCTTTTTTTTTTGGTATCAGTCGCAGCGAGAACATATGATCTACCTGTTAAGAATCCGGCTTCATAATTTACTATTTGATATTTCGCCAATCTTTCATAAATCACCTTTAAGGGTATCTTATAAATGTATTCAGCAATGAGATTCCTCTTTATTTACTGCATATAAGTATATCACTTTTCTTATAGATAGGGCATGTAATATTTCCTCCTTATTCCGAACTTTTTGGATCATTAAATTCAATTGGTTCTTTCACTTCAGTCTCCATAGGCATTTACATATCAACTTCTTCTTCCGTACTCTCAACCTGTAATTGGCATTCAATATCAATATTGTTTAATAAATCACTAAAACGTTCAGCCCATCTTCCCCGTATCTTTGTTGTCTTCTTCTTCTTCCTGCCTCACAACACATAGATCCCGTGTTTGAATGCCGGCATGGACTTATATGTCACGTAAAATGACAGTCCACAGTCGACCCGATAGGCCAAGACCCTGAATGGGACGCACAGCTAAAGAAAAAGATGAAGGAGGAGGAGGTATTCGGGAGTGAAATGAATCAATTTTATTGGGCAATCTGTTAACGAATCCTCTCAATGTACTTAATTGAATTTGTATTCATATAAAAATAAATTTTGTTTTTAAATAATAAGTTATATTGTCCTGTATTAAGATATTATGTATGTGTGTGTTTGTATGAATACTTTAATTATTTTCACTTGTCTGAAACATATTAAAATGAAGGGCAGATCTATACAATGCTATGCAATAAAAAGGTGACTCCAATAAAAATGGTCATAGTTACCCCAGCTTTCCGCAATAATAGTGCAAGGAGAGGAGACGAGTATTCAACGACGCAAGAGCTAGACGAGGACTGGTTGTTTACGACGACGGACGCCAATATGAGCAAGCCGAGCAAACAGTTATTCCGTGGTCGATACAGGTCATCATCGCCGCATTCCGCCGCCTGGAGAGGACGCTCTCCGTCGCCATTCAGCCACTCACTAGACGACGCGACCTTCCCTGGAGGTAGTCCTGAGCCCTAGCCGATCCCGGAGCATCTTTCTCTGTTATATCCCAGACGTTTCGACGAAGACTGACGAAAAAAGAGGTCGCTGATAACAGGGATACTGTTTTAAGGGTCGCGGATGGCAAATATGTGCAACCAGCCGGAAGATGCACCATCAGACTGAACATTAATAACAGAGTTCAGCCATTCGAATTCATTGTCCTGCCGCAGTGTAGTCACGACGTCATCCTCGGATGGAACTTCTTGAAGAGCTCTCAAGCCTCAATTAACTGTAAACATTCAGAACTTTTACTAGATGAATTACAAGCCTCCATAAAAGAAAGAGGAGATAAGGAACCGTGGCAGTTATTTGTTTTCGACAAAATGACCATTCCTGCGTCGAGCGCTACCCTAAATTAAATGGCCACGTAGATCTTATATTTGAAGCAAAGAAGAAATGATCACCAGTCATTATTCCTGCGTCGGTCATCTCGTTCAAGAATGGCACTGGAGAATTATGGGTAGTTAATGAACCTCAGTTTCTTCCGAAACATACATGCTTAGTAAGGACTGAACCAATAACACAAGAATATCTCACTATAATGGAAGAAAAATCCACTCAACCGCAGACTTCCTGCATAGACGAGTAACACTCGATTCGAGTTACATAAACCACTAGCACCGGAACTAACCATGGATCAACAGACGAAACTTTTAGAACAGCTTCAGAAATATTCTACGTGCTTCGGCGCAGTAATTACGAGCAAATCAACAACCGTAAGGGTGAAACAAAAACACGGGAAGCCATCCACCAATCAGTCAAAAAAGTACCGAGTATCACCTGCAGAAGGAAGCATTATTCCAGACGAAGTGGATAAGGTGCTTGGTCGAGGAATTATCCAACCATCACAGAGCCCGTGGTCATCGCCCTCGTCCTTGTCACAAAAAAGGATGTAACCTGGCGATTCTGCGTCGATTATAGGAGACTTAACAAGATCACAAAAAAACACGTTTATCCACTACCAAGAATCGACGATACACTGGATTGTTTAAAGGGAGCAAAGTTTTTCTTCTTTCCTGGAAGAGTTAAAAGTTCGTATGATCTGATTCAGCTTCATATGCAGACTGTCTCTCCAGAAATCCGAAGACTGAGATCCTGGATTGTCTTAACTCTTTGACAGACATTCCTGTGAAACAGAGAAAGGATATGAAGCTGAATCAGATCATACGGACTTTTAACTCTTCCAGGAAAGAAGAAAAATTACGACTCATTGAGAAAAAGATGGTTGCGAGTCATCTCCAAGCAACTTCGTCTAGAAATTCTGCGACAGTTCCATAGCGCACCTGGGGCATGGCTACCTAGTAGTCGTCAAGAAATATGATAGAATCCGTCGACGATTTTACTGACCGCGACAACTTAAGGACGTTAGACACTATGTAAGCCACTGCAGTGAGTGTCAGAGAAGAAAGACGCTTCCCCAACGACCACCTGAGCGTCTGCTGCTGATTCCTCCAGCCAACGCACCATTTCAACGCTTCTGAATTGATCTGCTCGGAAGATTTCCAACATAATCCCAGGGAAACAAGTGGATTATTGTCTGCACCGATTACTTAACTCGGTTTGCCGTTACAAAAGCTGTAGCATCGGAGGAAGCTTCCGATATCGCCACCTTCATCGTTGAAGAAATAATACTTACGCATGGAGCTCCAAGAACTGTAATCGCAGATCGGAGAACTGTATTTCACTCTAGACTAATCACGAGATAAATAGACTGTGTGAAATAACGCAGCGAATGACGACTGCTTACCAATGGGCTTACCGAAAGGTTAAAGAAAACATTGGCCGACATGCTGTCCACGTACACCGACGTCGATCACAAGAAATAGGACTCCGTTCGCCTACAATATCGCTAAGCAAGAAACAACGGGATTAACGCCATTTTTCCTGGCCCGCGGTCGCGATGCAGAAACGACAATGGACACGATATTACCTTTCAATCCCCACGATGTGAATGACCATTACATTGGACAATTAGTCATGAGGGCTGAAGAATCCCGACAACTAGCCCTTAAACGTACGCTCCAAGCTCAAGAAAAGGACCGACAACGATACTACGCAAGTTATAGACCAGTTAAAACCAGCCAGGGTATCTAGTCTGGATCTTTACTCCTATTCGCAAAGTCGGTCTTTTGGAAAGCTCTTGAAAAGGTACTTTGGTCCATACCGCGTCCTACGACGTTTATCCGAAGTCACATATGAGGTCGAGGATAACGATCCAAATTTCGAGACGAAGAAAGAGCCGTGACACTGTCCACGTACTGAGTATGTAGCCATGACGACTGCCAGCCCAAGACCAAGAAGAATTGGATCACCTTACATCAGGCCAACGACAAGAGATGAGGACTCAGGGCAGCACGGAACTAACAGCGAGACGCTGTTTTCTCAGAGAGAAAATTGCCGCAATTGTAAACCTGCAGTGGTGGCTGAGGGGTATAGAGCTGTACTGCTGTAATGTGGACTCCGGTTCGAGTTCCACTAAATTTTTATTTGTTTACTTTCTTTACCTTCATTTCTAGTATTTTGTTTCGAGAATGTTCAGTTCCTGGAATATTTATTCCATGCAATGTATAAGTTGTACTGGATCCCGAATCGGAGTCAGTATTACGCAGTACGAGTCTTTGTACAGCACTTCGTGTTAAATAAACGTCTATAACTTCCAGCTGTGTGTGTTACTGTACCTCATGAGCCTTCAGAACGTGACAATATATTTCATAGACCCTACTAAGAATATTGTTGTTTCTTGTCTAATAATTGGTTACAAATAAACAGATTACTAATATTTGTATACAAACAGCAGTAATTATTTGATGTGCTGATATGAAACATTAAGAAAGGCCCATTTTGTAAGTACCCTGCTTTATGTTCTTCAAAATTTTGGCACACAAGTCCAACAACCCTTTTTTGAAGAATAAAAATTTTCTTACTTTAGTGGCTTAAAATCCTAATAATTTTGAACTTAGAACATCTCAAAGTTATCTTTTTAGATCCAAATGCATTTAATTATATTTTTTGTTCTGACATACACAAAATGATTTTTCTCACACATTTAATATATTAATAGAATTGGCTACATATTCTAGGCCCTTGTGACTGACTACATGTAGTCATAGTTTATATATATATTATTCTGTTTCCTGTTTTATAAATTGGAAGAGTACTTGGATTTGCAGGTTTCAATAACACCATAGTACTGTAATTAATCAAACAAAAATAACTTTACAACAGGGACAGTTTTTCATATAATGCTTATTTTTCAAGATTTACAATTTCTTCATTCAAACACCCATAAACATATAGTAAATATAGTAACCTGATTACCTGTCTTTCATATTCAAAAATAAATATTATACATGCTTCTTAAATATTAGTGTAAGCTAAGCACAAATATTTATCCGTGACACATACTATTTATTATGAGTATTGTACCTTTTATTTCTCTTCATCACATAGCTTCAACACTTGGTTCCAGTATCAAGTTTTTCTTTATAAAAGATTTTCTTTTACTTCTTGGCTTTATCATTAAGATTGTGGTACCGATACCTTATCATGTTCATCTTTTTGTTTACCTATCAGTATGTCCCTTAAAAATAAAAATAAATTGGGATTGAATTTTAATTATTACTTTTTCAAATTGTGGTTGACAATTTAAGGTTTCCTTATAATTATTTACCAGTTCAGAGAAAGTGAATTCAGCCATTTTTGGATAAAGTTATCTAAATCCCTGCCCAAGCAGTTTCTATCAGGTTTGGAATGTTTGTCATTCAGTATTAATATGGCTGATGAAGTTTAAAATTGCCTAATACATCTGACTGTTATCTTGTGAAAATCATGTCACAGGAGTTTTGATGACATGTTTCCATTTCACTGATACATGAAACAAATGTGTATTAAAATCTCTTTATTCTAAAAAAGATACCTCTTTTGGTAGGTCTAACCAGCAATTGCATGCCTTAAATTGAGTTGTATTCTATGTATCATCCATTAAATCATTACGATACAGGATGTACAATGTTATTAGAGATGTCATGTATTTAAATAGTAACCTAATACTATATTATTACATCATACAAGTTTGTAACATTAAACATATTTTTAATGTATGTATGTGTGTGTATATATATATGTATATATGTATATATATTTGTGTGTGTGTGAACTCACATTCATCAAGCATTTCATATATTGTGCTTCAATAATTTTTCAATTTTTTGTCCCTATAGCTATCGATTTTAATAATCTGTTTGAAATGAGACGAAACACACAAATATATTTATCAGGAAGTGCTTTAATTTTCTTAACTGATTGTCTTGAAAAGAATAGAAGCAACTCTTCACCATGAAGAATCTATTTAAAAAGATCACCTTTCCAAAATTTAACTTAAAATCATGAGGCAGTTTGTTGTATAGTACAACTCATGCATTAGTTACACTCTTTTTAGTGAGCTTATGTTTGACTCAAGTTCCTATGTATATCAGAACATTGGCAAGTGTTATTGTTGTGGGGTTCAACATTATTTTTAACATGGCCTTGTTTTATTAATTACTCCATTGTGAAGATTATTTTTAATAAATATATATGATTGAGAGGGTCATGATTCCCATTTTAATGAAGTGTTATTAGTATGAGTGTGTCGGATTTAGGTTATTTATTATATGGATTGCTGTTTCACTGTATTTTAAAAACATCTACACTATTTGCTAAGTTCCCCAAAAAAATTACACCTTTCGACATTAGTCAAAACATGCATAGTTGGTCATACCTCAATGGCATATAATGTTTACATTTAACTTTAAAAAATGGAACATTTCTTGAGAGGTACATTTCAAAATAGTGATAATGTATTAATTTAGTTGTCAAGTTATTTCCTATCAAGTCAAAATAATTGTTTACATAATTATTATGATTTGACAATTTACATAAATCTTTGTTTCTTTATGTAGAGGAGTGTAAGACCTATATGCAAGTTAGACACTTTATTCATCATTGCTTAATTTTAATAGTAGGAAAAGTGATTAAATGTCTCTATCTCTCTCTCAGTATAGAATCCACTATTATTGAAACTATGTGCTTCAAAAGTTACACTTAAGTACCAATCTGGAATTTAACTTATAAATCTTACATTACAAGGTTAGTTCTTAGTGAATGGAACCTTCTTCTGTAAGCCAATGCACATTCTACACAGAAATACTTAAACACCAGCTCCTCAAATCAGGAATGCAGCATTTTCCCTCATAAACAAGGAATCAAGTCTTGAAATGTGTTGCCCATTGTATATAACATTATTGAGAGATTTAAACAGATATTCCATTATCTGTGGAAAAAGAAAATCAAAGTGGCACTAAAGATGAACAGTATTGAATCAAAACAGAAGAGGATACAGCAGGAAGTAGAACAAGAAGAAAGACAATATTCAGAATAACAAACGAAAATTTGTTTTCAACCAATGATAAGGAATTATCAATAGTAAGGAGAAACATGAGATAATAATGTAAAGATAAGTATACATTACTCCCACAGTTTGAATAGCAACAAATACTATTTGTTTGAATGGAAATATGAATATACACAGTTATTACTGTAGACATTGACTGTGTAAATACAGCCTGACAGCTATCATTCAGATACTGTTTTTTTGTTGATCTTTATTAACCCCTGGTTGTTCTCTCTGAGACTTTTAACAGGGCAGCCAATTTCGGGAGTTCGGGGCAGATGACTTTCAGGAGGTGCCAAACTCAGCGTTGAACTCGTTTCCTTCATTTGCACTTCCGAATTTTTATTCTGTCATAGCATCATCTATTGATCTCTATGAAAAATGAATCCAAAACGTCTAAAAATTCTAACCACTCCAGGAGGACCACTTTAGAGTACATAGATTGTTATAATAGGCCATTAAATATAAACTTTATTATAAGGTTCCCAATTGGATAACCATCCCCCAACAGAATGAAAAATTAAATTCCATAGATAGAAATGACAACTAATTTGTAAACTTAACATTCTAATTAGATTATTGACAAAATTTTAAAACAATGTACCCATTCATTTTTAAGTTTTAAATCTTTGATTTTGGAAAACTCTATATTATAAATATAGTAATGACAATAAATTTTGTGACTATAAAAGTGGTTTCTATTTTTAAAAACTCCCATATTTAACATATGTTTGTACAAGCACAGTCAGAAAAACAGGATAAGAGAAAGTGTGACATTGTCTGTTTTACATGTACAGCCTGACTTCCAATAACAACACATTGAAGATATAAATTAATTTGTATGATTCATTTGATATAAAAAGGTGTGCATGATGAATGTTTTGCTATGATGCAGATAAGATAACTATAAGTTTATGTACATAGAAACAATGTATTAGCTGATGTGAATACAAAAAAATTAAATAATGATACCCCAATTCCTTCATGGTTTATATGAAATTTTCATCCACCTAAATTAGATATCTAAAATGTTGGTACTGTTTTATGTTGAATTATAGCTAAGTGTAATTTTTGAAGTTAATTAATGTTAAATTATAGGTATAATTAGAGCATATTTGAAGCTGTTAATAAATATTTAAAAATACATTCAGCTGAGTGGGCATGTGCCACAAGTAACAAAGCACATTCGCTGGTTTTAAACATTCATAAGTATAGGTTTATTTACTCTGCTGCAGTGAAGCTCGAAATGTTAAACAAATTTAATTATTTTGTGTAAAATTTGGCAAAATCTCACAATGAATACTGAAGCAGGTATAAATTTGGTACATAATTTGATCACAAATGGATGAGCACTTTGAAATGATTCTACAAAAAGGTCCAAAGTGGCTCACAACATTAAAACTGAAGTATAATTACCATAATAAATACACTTTGTATATAAACTTCATATAATAGTTTGCTCCTAAAACTAATGCATATAATAATTCACTTCTGTCTCAAGTAATGATTATTAATAACAGTGTAAATGAATAGCATACCTGAGTTCAAGTGAACGTGTTTAAATATTACTATATCATTGATTGATCAGTATTCATTGCAAACACCAACTCACACATGCAAATACACATAAGTTCATTTTGTAATTTGAGCGGTACAAAGTAGGTATTATAAATAACTTAATTATTTTGTTTTCAGAATGGATTGAATGCACTTCATTTGGCTTCTAAAGATGGCCATGTTGCAGTTGTAACAGAATTATTGAAGCGAGGTGCTGTGGTAGATGCAGCAACTAAGAAAGGAAATACAGCACTCCATATTGCATCCCTTGGTAAGAAAAAAGTGATAAGTTAAAGCACTTTGAACATATGTTTACCATCTTTGTCACATTATACATTTATATTCCATACAAATATTGATTTCAAAAACTACTGAAACAATTTAGTGGAACATAAGATTTCAGAATAAATAAGTTATTCATTAATAAGGCTCTTCCATGAAGGATTTCTAACATTCCTTTTGTATTTAAACAATATATTGTTACATTTTTATTTGTTGTATGTTAAATTTTATAGATTTAATTTACATGTCACATAGAACACTTGATTATTTTTCTGGAACATACACTTTGGCTCATGAGGGGCCATCACTTGTTCCATAATGTTGTAGTTACAGGGTTTATCATTTATTTAAATGCAATGAAATAAAATATTAAATGATCAGGATCACAGCCTTGGCAGCTTTAATCTAATTGATTACAAAGGTGTAACAAAATTAACATAAATTTACTTCAAACTTGAGAGTTCCTTTACAATAAGACAGGCTTGAGGAGGATTGAGGTAATTTAGCTACACAATTTTTAAATTACAAATATAGCCTGTAATTAGCATGTTTTACTGTTCTTTTACCCAGTTTGTTTTTACAAAAAGGGTAGGGTGGAAACAATTTATGTTGGTTTCATACCTTACCATGTGTCACTCATTGTTTCAGTTGCTGTAATGCACTGAACCAAGTTTTCTATTGGTAGATTTCAGATTCCAGTCTTTTTAGCATCAACAACTCATTCTTTGCTTCCTCCACCTGTTCCCAAGGGTAACTGACCCTTCGTGAAAATGACAGCGATTTTTCACCTTTCTACCTCTCCTATCTGGTCATAAATTCTCAGCAAAGAGTCACTCAACATCACTGCATATCACCCAGAACTTAATAAAACAGTTTACGTCAACACACAAAACTAAATTTAAACTCTAATACTATCTACACAGTTCAGTAGTAGAAGTTATTTTCTACCTGCAAAATCATACAACAATTTAAATGATTCATTTTCTGGGTGATATAAAAATGCTGTATTGAAATAGGTTTGAACAAATGACAGTTTTTATCTTATGTTTTCTAGGATGAATTAATTGTAAAGCACACAGAATTTAACAGCAGTAAAACATGAATATAAATTCACAGAAGAGTCTTGATGAAGTAGTGTTACTAAATATACTGTAGTTATATTTTAAGTTACATGACTTCTTACTGGTGGCAGTCAATATCATATCTATGGCATTGATTTTTGAATGAATACAATTTAGTTTTTATAAATCTTCCCAGTGAAAATGTTTATTGAAAATTTCCAGGGTTTCCAACTGGGTTACATTGGTAAAACATAACATTTGTTTGTTTGATGAACTCCAAAATATGTCATCTTTGTGAGTAAATAAAAATTCATGCAATTTGCTTTACCATTTAAATGAAGACAATTGTCACAGTATGAAAACAGCAAAGGGATGGTGAAGGTTTTAATAGACATGAAAAGTGATTTTACAAAAAGTTTGTTACCATTAGCAATATGCAAATGTGCAAATCTTTGCTTGATGCAAAAATTGGGACATAGAATATAGAATAAGTCATATTTGCACAGTTGCATTGTTGACAAATAAGTTAATTGTCTCAGAAAATGCATTCAATAGGAATCTGTCAATGAACATGATGATGGTGTTGATCACATTATAGTAAATTTTTAAAAAGTGTGTTTTAAACAATTAAATTGTTCCTAGCATAAAATTTTGTCCCCGTGATATCTTAATATTGCGCATAGAGTCGCAATTTATTCTGCGGCCAAAAAAATAAGAGACAATCAATTATTACTCAGTTGATGTAGTGCATTTATATGTGTGGTCTCTTATGTCTTTATGTGTATAGAGTCAGTTTTATACTTAATAAAGCAAAAATATATATAAAGATAATGAAATAATATTTTTTCAGTATGACATAGTAATACTTCATTTGTGAATTGCAGCTGGACAAGAAGAAGTTGTTAAGCTTTTAGTAGCAAATGGTGCAGCAGTCAATGTACAGTCACAAAATGGGTTTACTCCTCTGTACATGGCTGCTCAAGAGAACCATGACAATGTCGTCCGATTTCTTCTGGCCAATGGAGCAAATCAAAGTTTGGCAACTGAAGTAAGTTTTCACATGCAAATTTATTGCATGGATTAATTGGAGAGGAATACCTTGTCAAACCCCCCGTCCCCTCCACAGACCCCTCATAGTTGCATGAGAACAAGTGAATCCATTAAAGTATGTGTTTATATGTTAATATATGAATTTATGTGTGTTTTATATATATATATATATATATATATATATATATATATATATATATATAATTAATGGGGAAAGGACAGAGAGATAGAAAGAAGATGACCCACCCGAGGCTCACAGATGGTTGACACCTTGTGAGTTTTGGAGAACTTGAATTTTCGGAGGCACCGCCCCCTTCATCAGAAGGTTAGGAAGACATTTCCAGTGATCGGCTAGCCGACTATCTCTCTGTCCTTTCCCCATTAATTGTTTTGAGCATGACAGTGTCATTTCCTGTCTCATATATATATATATATATATATATATGTGTGTGTGTGTGTGTGTGTGTGTGTGTGTGTGTGTGTGTGTGTGTATGTGTATGTGTATGGGTTCATGTGTGCATATTCATGCACACTTGTACGTCAGATTGTTTTGTGTCCATGTCTCCAGTTCCTATTAAATCCTTGCCTCTGCCTTGACCTTCCTCAAGAGAGAAAGTTGGTGACCTGGTGAGGTCATTTTTTTCAGCAGCAACAGCCAGTCACAAGGCAATTTATACTGCTCAGTTGATGACTGGCCATCACTCAGAATGCATTTCCTTATCTCCTGATTAAGGGAGCAGTTTCCTCTGAAAATTTAAGAATATCTACAATCATAAATAACGTAATTAAATTAATCTGTCTTAATATTATAAATAAAATACAAAGAATGGCCAAAATCAGAAATAGAAAATTTAATTTGAATTAAATTGTTTCATCTGGGACCTTGTCAGATCATTAATTTAAATATTTTAAAATTTTGTGTTGCCACTGCAGGGATCAGGGCCAAATGTTGTGGCAGCAACACAAAATTATATAATATTTTAATTAATGGACTGAGGAGGTTATGAAAATTGGGAAAAAGAGTTTTAATTCAAATTAAATTCTTCTATTTCTGATTTTTGACTATTATTTGTATTTTACTTGTAATATGCACTCCACAATGGTAACTTCCATCTTCAACCTTAGGTAAGCCACCACCTCTCTTTCTCCCTTTCTTCCTGTCCTTATCAATTATATATATATATATATATATATATATATATATATATATCTGTGTGTGTGTTACTAGGAATGAGAGACAGAAAACAGCAGTTGACTTACCTTAAATTGATAACAGACATCACATCGTTCAGACACGCACTGTCTGAAGATTGGAACCTAGCCTCTCAAAAATTTACGTTTTCCCTCATCCCTATTTTATAATTAATATGGATAGAAAAAAGAGATAATATGCTAATGGTTTACCTGGATCCAAGGACTAGTGCTGCAATATAAGAAAACAAACACAATTCTCAAATTTCTAAAACTAGTTTAATCGAATTTAAGCTAAACATTACATGCTAATTGCTTATTATTTATAATATTATTGTATTTTATATTAATATAATCTTAAAATACTTACAGTTTTAAACTCTTTTTGACTGTAGGATGGGTTCACTCCATTGGCTGTTGCAATGCAACAAGGCCATGACAAAGTTGTCGCAGTTTTGTTAGAAAATGACACTCGAGGAAAGGTGAGGCTCCCAGCTCTACACATTGCTGCAAAAAAAGATGACTGCAAAGCAGCAGCACTCCTATTGCAGGTGTGTACTACTTTTAATAATTAAAATTTTAGTGGAAATATCACTAGAATGTTATGTATATGCAAAAGTAGCATAAATTAGTATTACTTTATCTATTATATTTAAGAATTATTCAGTTAATTGTTATCAATTCCCAAATTTTATTGTTATGAGTTTGATTAGTATTGTACCAAGTGACATGTGTGTTTAGTCAAGACATATGAATGAAAAGCATATCTCAATCATTGCTAACATGCAGTCAAATAATATGTTTTAGTGCAACACTTTCTCAAGCTGCTTGGGCAATGTTTACTGCTTATGCCACCTTGTCACAAGATCTTATAAATAACCATGATCAATTGAAAGTTTCTGCATGTCACTACCTGAACTGACTGTGAATGATAATTTATTTAGATCATCTTTTTCATATATATTTTACAAATTATTCTGTGACACTTAAATCAAATCTAATTATTTGAGTTTTATGTAGCATACATAATTTATATCATTCAACAGGTATACAGAAATTAATTTTACTGCCATTGACTTGTGAGATTGCTATTGTAAATTTATATGCATATGATCTAAAAATATGCAATATGAGTAAATTATGTGTGATATGTAAATGATTGACTTTAAAATCAGAAGACATTGGATTACCGTGGGTCCTAAATCATTATTTCTATGATAAATATGAGTAACTTGATATATGAAAGACTGTTGATGAGTATATGTCATTTATATGAACTGAGGTTTTTTTCCATTTTTTAGTATAAGTTGTCCTGCTACTTTTTATAGTAATCAATGCCCTTCAATTGAAATCAATGGTGAAAATATTTGTTGTGCTGCATGTCATTCAACATTTCATGAAAGCATTCAGGTTGCACAACTGCTGTGTGGTATTTATTTTTACCATCTAACTGTGTTTATTGGCTACTTCATTAGAATAGTTCATCATCTATTTGTTAATATTGAAACACTTTGATGCATCATTAATAGATATACTGTTTACTATTTATAATTACAAACTTATTTTACATTTCATTCTTGACAAAATCGTTTCTTAATATTATGTCAGTATTTCAAACCTATTTCTAAACAATTTTCTATTTTTATTTATAATTTTGATTTCAGAATGATCATAACCCAGATGTTACCTCTAAGAGTGGCTTCACACCATTACATATAGCAGCTCATTATGGAAATGAAAGTATTGCTAATCTTTTACTGAATAGAGGGGCTGATGTCAATTATTCAGCTAAGGTAAAAGTGAATAAATTTATACATCTCAAATTATCTGCTTTTTTACAAGTAAATTTGAGTTATTAATTGTTACCAGATAAATATTTTTAAAAAATTATAAAATACATAGCTATTAATTTCAAATACTTATTTAATTAGAAATGAGGTGTGTGAATGTTGAAACTCTGAACTTTTTAGAAGTAATTTTCACCAGATCCTTAAAAAAATAATTTTTTAATATACAAGGTGTAACTGTAAATGCATTAAAATGGATTCTCACATTTTCAGCATAACATTACCCCACTCCATGTTGCTGCAAAATGGGGTAAAACCAATATGGTATCTCTTTTATTGAGCAAAGGGGCCAATATTGAATCAAAGACAAGAGATGGTCTTACACCACTGCATTGTGCTGCCCGCTCAGGTCATGAACAAGTAGTAGATATGATGTTAGAGAGGGGAGCTCCAATTAGCTGTAAAACAAAGGTAGATCTTTTGTACTTTTTTATTTCCTTTATTTTACAATTATGTGTGTTGATTTGTATTTCATTCTACTACAAATAGTGAAAATAATTTTGAATTTATCATAGTTTTTAAATATAATAAATGAAACAATATCTTAAATTTAATTGAACTGATAAATTTTTAATCATTTATGATGCATGGTAAAATTAAGAACTCCAAATTTTCATTCTGTTTGTCAAAATTATAATTTGTGCTTTCAAAACACTACAGAATCTACTAATTGCATCAAATTTGTTTTGTAGAATGGTTTGGCTCCCCTGCACATGGCATCTCAAGGTGATCATGTGGATGCAGCTCGTATTCTTTTGTATCATCGGGCTCCTGTTGATGAAGTTACTGTTGATTATTTAACTGCCCTTCATGTAGCAGCTCACTGTGGTCATGTACGTGTTGCAAAGCTTCTTTTGGACCGTAAAGCAGATCCAAATGCACGAGCTCTTAATGGATTTACACCATTGCATATTGCATGCAAGAAAAACCGCATAAAAGTTGTAGAATTACTTCTGAAACATGGGGCATCTATTGAAGCTACTACTGAGGTATGAATGACTTAATAACAGCAGACATGCATTATTAGTGTTTACTGTAAAGAATTATAAAACAATAATTATTAAATTGTCTTTTAAAATTGACTTTGTTGAAATAAAACTAGGTACTGGATCATTCCATGTCAAGTGGCCTAATTTGAGAAATGATTCCCATACAAGCTGTAAAAATGTCATCAAAATAAGCAGTGGTCATGCAGGTCCCTATGCCACTTAATATGAAATGATTCTACTGCAATTAGTAACTAATTACCCAATATATTTTTAATTCTATTATTGATATGTTTACAGCTCATTTTAGTTATTGTGTTAGACCCAAATCTATTACAATTCAGAATAATTAAATTATTGAATAAAGATAATTTGCAGAAAATGTCATTGTTCATACTCTGTACAACCATAAAAATTTTGAACTTTTCAGTTTTTTAAATCAAACCCATTTAAGTTTATTTCCATTAGTGATTCACAATATTGAAATTTATTTCCATGGCTGAAAATCACTTATTCATATTAAAATATGTTTTAACTGAAAATATATTTCTGATATTTAACTTTGTAGTCTGGCTTGACACCTCTTCATGTAGCCAGTTTCATGGGTTGCATGAATATTGTAATATACTTGCTGCAACATGATGCAAATCCTGATGTTCCTACTGTACGAGGTGAAACTCCCCTACATTTAGCAGCACGTGCTAATCAGACAGATATCATTCGGATATTGTTACGAAATGGTGCACAGGTGGATGCCCGAGCACGTGTAAGTATGCAGCCCATATTGTGATGCTTGTTTGAAAACCAAATATTAATAAATAATTGATCATTTATATTATTTGAAGTACTTTTATATGTGCAACAAAATGATTAAGTATTATTAAAAATTGACAACTTTCTTGTCAAGAAGGATTATGAGTTGATAGATATCACAACCCAAAACAAGGAACACCAAATAAAAATTTTTATCATCTATATTTCTGCAGGAATTAGATTTTGTTATTCATTTCTAGGCTTCAACACCCAAATATTGTTTTATACAATTCATTTAAATCCATTTATTTTACACATAGATGTAATGATTTGGTAAATCTAAAGGAAACCCAAATTAGGATGATTATGTTCACATTAAAATCTCATTTCTTACCAATACAATTCCCAATGGTCTACTGGCTAAAATGTAACCCAATTTAATTTATGAAATTGGCACTATACAATCAGAGATATCATAAATAAGTGTGGATATTAATTTTTTGACAGGCATTTTGTGTTAGTTCAGTGATTAGATTTAATAAATTCTATGGAATTTGAAAACTTGCATGGCGAGAAAACAAGTATGAATTTTGCTTTTACTGAGAATAAAAGGAGCCTTTATTTACTTTTGGTATTTGTAGTGCACTCTTCTATTTTGCATTAATTTCATAAGTAATTTTTATTTAACTTCATTTTATGATTTAATGTTATATGATGGACAAGATGAAAACACACACACACATATATATATATATATATATATATATCAGCTATTTCCAGTATTTTATTGATGTGTATGTTGAATATAAATTAAATTTATTTACTTGTTGTGAATAATGTTCTTATAGATTTGCCATTTTATTATTTTTTTCCTTCTGTAAATGAGTTCTGTAATGTTACATCGATTATATTTTCTTATTTTAAAGGTTAATAGTTTTCCCCATGGTATCTATATTACTATATAAATAATCAGTATTTTAATAAAGGCAATCCCTCCATTTTAGGAGCAGCAAACTCCTTTACATATTGCATCACGACTGGGCAATGTGGACATTGTGATGTTACTACTTCAACATGGAGCAGCTGTAGACTCAACCACAAAAGACATGTATACTGCTCTACACATTGCAGGAAAGGAAGGACAAGAAGAGGTAAAGTACCTGGTTGGGCGTCGCATCATGGATCATATAGATACTATCTACCTCATGGAGCGCTTCTGGCAAAAACGACAAGAGTATTTCATATAAATTTTTGTGTTCTATAAGAACTACCATCTTCTAATGCACAAGACCTTTCTTCTTTGATTGCTCATTGTGAAATTAATTATGCAGATTCATTGCTCAATATTTTATTTGAATCAAGTGACTTTTTAATTGTTCTTGATATTTTCAAACTTTTGTTGAAAGCTTATCATACAATTTTACTTTTCCCCAGTATTTCATGTTAAATTATTCCCAGAAGATCAAATGATTATATATATATATATATTAATTTTTCCAGATTAATGGCATAAAAATTATTAAGTATACTTAAATGTAAATGTACAAATATCATAACTAACAATCACAACTTTGTAATCATTAGTGTGAAAAATGAAGTACTGTAGACTCTTGAATATCCAGCCTAGTATGGTGGAAGGACTGACTGAATAGAAAAACAGGTTAACTGAAGTTATATAAATATTCACTTCCTGTCTTACCCATACCATAAAAACACATTTTATATTTATACATATTTCATGAACTATTAGTTCAGTCATAATAAATCCTTTTGTAAAATATTGCACATTTCAATAATTTATTACAGAAAACAAAAGTAAAAATACTATACACATTTAAGTTAAATTGAATGTTGTATAACTTAATTTTAGGTTCATCTACACCATTTTACAGTATGAAATTAAAATGAGCTTAGGGGTAACTTAATTTTAGGTTCATCAACACCATTTTACAGTATGAAATTAAAATGAGCATAGGGGTAACTACCATTGTAACACTTTTTAGTTTTTGATTAAGCCTTGCTTTTACCCTGCTTGCCCTCTTCCATGAGGCAATGTCAAATTGCTTCCATAAACATATTATATGAACTGACATTATATCCTCCTACACTCTAATCCACTTCACTGCTGTCTCATATATCTTCAACACTTTCAAATGTGGGATGAGAATTTTTCTTTCACTAAGAATGCGTCTTATTCGTCTAACATTTCATCTTGTGTCAGCATTTACATAAATTCATTGCCAATTTTTGATTGATATTTGTTGTTTGTCTTCTATTCTGTGATGTGCTATGAAATAACATTGCACAGTCCAATACTATTCCCAACAATTAAACCAGCTTATGTTTTTCATTTTGAATTCAGTTTCATAATGGGTCCAAAAGACTTTACAATTAATATTTTAAAATCTAGTCCCATACTTTGGCCATTCAGTTTATGACATGTAATCTTATTCATATTCACAGTGGTTAATTATTAGCAAGAAATGCCTTCCTTTTAAATAACCTAATAAGAATGTGTCTGAACCAATTTAGAATATATCATTTGCAGTGTATTCTGAATCATCTCCTGATACTTGTAACATAAGCCAAGTGAAATAATTTCATATTTTTTTTACAAAATTAGGAATATCACTAAAGAACAATCTATTATTACAACCAGAAACAATGACAAATGTATTCTCCACTTATGGATGTCCACTGTGCAAAGACAAACTGAATTGTAGGTAGCATGGAGGGGTAACTGTGTACTTTGCATGATTCAGCTTGTCTTTTGCACGCCACAGAAGAAAATTATAGCAGAGCAGATGTTGCAAGATCTTGACAAAGTAGATTGCAGTATTCCTTATTTTATAAAGGAGAATAATTTTATTTAACTAGGCAATAATATGCAAGGCTGGGTATACAAGAGTGTGTGGTCTGTTGTTAGTAATCCATTGACGAGGGAGATTGAGAATATCCATGGCATCCATTACAGTCTTTCCTAAGCATTTATTTTATCATAGCCTTTATACAATTGTGTGGAGACCCACCTTACATGACACATTCTGAATTTGGAGTGATATGTGGTCAGTGTATTCATTTTTGAGCAGTCTTAATCATGGTCTTCATGATCATGATGGTACAAACCTCCAAGTCCATGCCAGGATTTGACCTCTGGGTTGTGAGGCAGCCACACTAGCCACTAAAGCACAGAAGATTGGGAAATAATTATCATCACCCATGATTATTTGTTAGAAAACATTAACAACATTACTTTTGCCATTCTGAAGTAAAATAGTACACTCTAGAAATGTGTGGATTTGGAAAACATCAGTTGGTTCTATTTTGACAAATAATAGAGGAAATGTGCTCCAGAAAATTTAGAATGTAAATGTATTTTCTCAGGTATCAGTTGAAAATACAACTATCAGGAAACTACATTAACAGTTTTGGTTAATGTCAAAATGTTGGTTCCAAAAGTGATAGCTGCTTCATTTCATGATTCCTGTAACACTACTGTTAAAAAAAAATTTGGTGAAAATTAGAGTTGGTATATTCTTTATTAAAATGATTCAGTGTTGGGTATTTCGTAATATTGCTTATATGAATGTCATGAATTGAGAGTAGCTTACAAGGATGGTGGGTATCAGTGAAAATATTGTCTGAATTTACCCTTGAATGATATTTGTGCTCATTTATGCCATATTTTTATTTTTCAAGTATACTCATACTTCTGCAATTACGGACTGTAAGGACTTCTATATATACATATATGCATTTATCATGGACTGGTATATAAATTTCCTTAAAATATTCATGAGATTCATTGAAGTTACCAACATTCAATACAGAATAAGGTACCATCAAATGTTTGTTATGCCTTCCTGATCCCTTACATTTCTAAATGTGGGTTTTTAAAAAAATAATTAGACATCTGCTAATAAATTTGAGTGCAATAGTGAGTGAATACAACCAGTTGTGCAAATTATGGAACCATAATATTTTTTTCAAACAGAGTACATAACTAAAGATAATGCATGAAAACTGATTTTTCAATAGTCCTTAATTTTATAGTGTTTCCTGGTATTTTTATTATAAATATAAATTAAACTGAAATTAATTTGAAGAAAATTTCATTAATTTAATTTTTATCACTTTTGAGCCTAGAAATTTTTCCTTAATATGAAATGAATTGTCACACTGTAGTTTATAGTCTTAGTGCAATAATGTTACATAAATATACAACAGTATTCAATTAAATACTATAGTTATCTTACAAATTTAAGGCCCACTTTACCATATGATAGTCTATCTTAATTATAGTTTAATATACTTAATTAATATAAAAAGTGATATTACCATGGCTTATGAAAAATATATTGAACCATAATTTTTTTTTTAATCCTAACATTAAGTTGATTATAAAAAGCTGTTATAGAAACACATTAATCTTATTTATAATTTAGGCATTGGAACTGTTTTCATGGTTAAAGGGTTGGTTAGTTAAAACATATTTGTATTACTGCCATATCCATAGTTAATTGTCTAAGCAGTTCCCTCAATGACATAACATAACACAACATTTAAGTCTTATCATTTTATTAGCTGTGTGGTGTTAGTGCCATATTTATGTTTATTTTCATAATAGATTTTTATTTAGTATTATAGCTGACAGTCATAATACTATCCACAAAATCAGTAAGTATTCAGTATATCTACTTTATTTTGCCACTATTAATGTGTTGACATCACTCATAATCTTGGAATTTTTTTTAACCATTTCCAAACCCAAAACTGATCCATTACATTAATTTATAAATGCAAAAATTCTTTTTTCTTTAAGTCAATCTCAAATATGTTTTCAAGAACCATAGATCTGAGTGAACTTGAATTAAATGAAGAGATTTATTTCAGCATTTCTCTATTGCATAATATACACATAACTTTTTATAGCAATCACAAACTGTAAATGTTTTCAAGCCAAAATATGCACTTATTTTTCTTTTGTATACTATGTAAACGCATTGCATATTAAAGAACTATATCTAGGCTCAAACCATATATATTCATAAATTCAACAATTCAGTTTTCAGTTCAAATAGTACAAATAGTAACTATTTGTTTAATGACTATTGGTCAGTCATTGACAAGATATGAGATAAGAAATATTTATTTTTGTTTATGCAATGATCACAATTTTGAATATAAATAAAATTGTCAGTTTAATTCAGTTCAAAGATAAGTGCATTAATAAATTCACATTAAATCTTGAAACTTATTTTTCTTACATTTGTCATATGATGAATAAATATTTAGTATTGACACTGACCTGAGGTTGATTTTGATAATATATTGCTATTTTCATCCTAAACATTTATTAGAACCAAATAATAAAATATATTCACTGACACTATCACACTTATATTATCTACATAAATTCCACACTTTCCACAATTTCATAGTATGAGCAAAATTCAGACAACCTATATTAACTGTCACTTTTATCCTCATACAATTTCAATTTTGGCATAAATTCATTTTTAACAGTCAGAATTATTGTCCCATTAATTCCATATATTTACCATTTTCTAAAAATAACTGATCTTCTGGGATACTTTTTTTTATCAGTAATGATTTATAGTGTTTACTCCAGCCATGAATACAAATTGTATTACATGTCATATTTCTCAATTATTTATTTACATTATAAAAAATTAAGACATTTTTGTAAAATTAAGTGTATTAAATATCCAATGAAACTTCTTTTCAGATCTATTAAAGAATCAGATCATATATTGTTCATTCAATGTTAAGGATGACACAATGTCCACAAAGATTTTCTTTTGCCAAATCAATTATGTGTAAATAATCATCATAAATCTGTTAAACTTTAAATTCTGTAAAATAATAAAATTACTTTGTTACTTATAAATATGATAGTAGCATTATTTTTTTACTGCTTGTTACTGATCCTTATTTTAATCTAATATGACTGTGAGATATGGCGTCACTCTTTGTTTGTAGTCTTTTAAGTGATAATTACACACTTCAGAAAATTGAAATAACATCTCCTTTTATTTATACCTTATAGAAGTTAGATACTTATAAATTTGTATAATAATAGACCTTCAAAAAATTTCTGCTCTGAAGTATTAGGTATATATATACAACAGGAAAGAGAGATCAAAGTTTGGTGAGTAACCTGAAGTGTAAAGTTGGCAGGCACCATGCTGACTTTGGATTTTCTTTTGGAGGCAGGCACTCCCTTCATCAGAAGATTAGGAAAAGCATCCCGAGTGGTGGCCAGATGTCGACTACTATCCAAGTGAAATATATCATTTCAAATGCTTTTTCTAATCTTCTGATGTCTGCCTCTGAAAATTCAAACTCTGCACTCTGCATGGTGCGTACCAACTTTACACTTCAGGTAAGCCACCAAATTTCTGTCTTTCCTCATTAATTGTTTTAATTAGTCTGCCAATGTCATTTTCTGGCTTATACACACACACACAAATAAATATATTCATATACATAATCATATCAATTAGTATGATGAGCAAAGAGAGAAAGGTTTATATCTCACCTGAAATTGAAGCTTGGCATCGCCATTGAACACCAGGTACAAATTTTCAAAATGTCAGAGGAATCAGTGTAAATCTTTAGAGAAAAAGGAGACATAATCCAAGTGCCAACCAGCACAGGACCTAGAGCATGTCTCTTTTTCCTGAAGAAGAAGAAGGCTGATGCATATAAAAATATAAAGAACTTCAAGAACTGCCAAAGGTGGCATTGTGCTTCAATTATAGGTAATCCACACCCTTTCTCTCTTTCCTTTCATATCAATTGATTTTATTAATACAAATTTAATGAGGCATTGCATTAGTATATACAGTTTTATTAATTTTTTGTACTTGTCACTATGTACTAGCTGGCCTTGAAAATGGCCAAAATGAACTCTTAACAATATACGAACAATCAAACCTCAGAAAGAAAAAAAACAATTAAATGAACATAATTGCCAATCCAATTAATAACTGCAGCAACCCAATGTATATATATATATATATATATATATATATATATATATATATATATAAATTAGTATTAACAGGAAATAGACAGAACACTGGTGGCTTACCTGAAGTTCACAGATGCCAGGTACCATGTAGGGTTCGAAGACTTGAAATGTTTTCCTAACCTTGTGATGAAAATGTAAGAATCCAAAACCCTTCAAGGTATATGCCGACCAGCCAATCACTTGAAATGTCTTCCTAACATTCTGATGAAGGAGGTGGTGCCTCCGAAAATTTAGAACTTCAAATCCTACTTGGTGCCTGTTATCTGTGAACTTCAGGTAAGCGTCAGGAAGTGACATTGTCATGTTAATTAAAACAATAATAAAGGAAAGGACAGGAAAGGAAAGAGAGATAGAAATTAGGTGACTTACCTGAGGTTCATAGATGGTAGACACCTTGTGAGGTTTGGAGTTCTTTAAATTTTCGGAGTCGTCGGCTAGCCGATCACTGGAAATGTCTTCCTAACTTTCTGTTAAAGGGGGCGGAGGCTCCAAAAATTTAAAGAACTCCAAACCTCACAAGGTGTCTACCATCTATGAACCTCAGGCAAGTCACCTACTTTCTATCTCTCTTTCCTTTCCTTATTATATATATATATATATATATACTGATTTACTTGAAATTGGGGTCTGGTGCAGCCTTGTTGGATAGGAAACCATTCAAATTTCAGTGGTGCTTGCCTCCTGCTTCAGAAAATTATTCTTCATCTCTTTCTGTCTATCCAACATGCTAACACTGTCCCTCAGTTTCAGATCCAAAAAATCACTTTGGCAATATCAAATCATTCCTACATATATATTTATAAATCAGTTTATATTGTTTTGAATTTGTGACTTAAATTCAATTAAGCTTATTCTTTTATTTTCACAGCAAATAATTGTTTTAGAATATCAATTTGGTTCTGTTTTAAGTGGAGAATAAATTCTACCTTCTTTAATATAACATCAATATGTTGGTTGTATAAGATTACTGAGCATCTCAAATTTCCAATCTTATTTTTCTACAGTATCTACTTACTATTTTCAAGTATCATTTTTACTTCTTTAAATTTATTTATTCATATTGAGTTATTATTGATGAAAGTAATAAGAATGGAATGAATATCATTTTCTAATTATTATACATGCCTTTTAGAAATCTAAACTCTTAATGTTTTGTCATTGCATACTAACATTTTACTCAAAACTATACCACTTTATTTAAATTATTTACCATTGCATAATTTAATACTCTCTATCACACTTTCTGGTTTAATTATTTTTGTGAAATTATCAATGAAACTTTATAATTTTTGTGAAATATATTACATTTGAAATTCTTATACATCTAATTTTAAAATGTCTATAAATAAGGACTACTTGAATAATGACATATATGTCTTTTAAAAAAAGAAGTTTTCAATTATGGCAGTATCCAATTTAATAAAAAAGTTTGGAGTGCTTTTACATGGATCCAGTCCACAGATTTGATTCCTGTTTTCTTTAAGGTTAGTAGTGATGGAACTGCATGACAAAAACTTGCTGTGGTGCATTTAACATAAATCAAAAACTCCTCAGAAAATTATGATTGTTATATAACAACTGTGGCACCCATCTTGCACACAGCTGTATAATGTTCAGCTCAGTATGCAAGGTATCAAAATCCAATTGTGTTAAACTACACAGAACTCAGATGTTTTTCAACTTCAGTTTAACAGTATTCTTTTGTGGTTAACTCAATCATTTGTTCTAAATTTGATTTCATCTTTGGTCAATTTTTTATATATTTAATTTCATTCGTTTGGAAGTAATTTGTTTGTCTTCTTCCAACTCAGATTTGATACAAACAACTTTTTCGTAGATGAAAACATAAATTTTAATCAATCTGATCTTTATTCACTTCCTCAGATGTCATTGACTCAATTGCTTCAAAAGTAATGCCAGTTTGGCATTTCAAGATGAAATTTCAACTTACTTGGTTTGAAAGTTTTTTGTTATATTTAACCAATTTTTGCAGCATGGCCAAATTTACCTTCAGTCCGAAACTTAAAATATTTCCAAATTACCCTCAAGGCAAAAATCAAACAGACTGTGCTACACTATCTGAAAAGTTTGTATGGAATATGTTTTGTTAAACAGATTCCTAAGGTATATTTAAATATATAAAAGGTAACAATTTAACATTGGATATACAAGACCAGTATTTTATAAAAACTTTGGCAGTTTTCAGATTTTTTCAAGTGAAATTATTAAACTTTTCAGTTGTGTGCGAATTAATAGCATATATATATATATATATATATATATATATATATATATATATATATACATATATGTATGTATGTATGTATATATACTCAGAGATTGTCTATTAGAGTAACCAAACTTAACCTTTATGTACTGCAGAATAAATTAAGATTGTATATGAATTTCTTAATCACAAAAATTTTCAGTGTCTAATTTTATTTCTCACATTATTCAATGAAATGAATTATAGTTACAATCTGGAACCATGGTTAATATCAATAGATACTAGTTTGCCTTATCTTTATTACGTTGTAGGATGACATTTTGTAACTCATTGTAAGTACTAGTGGATAATAATTCCTATGTCCATTAAACTGTAGGGTAAAGCGTTGTGTAATACAGAGATGTGTCTAAAGTTTTAATATTGAAAAGAAAAATTAACTTAACTTTATGGTTTAGAAGTTAGTTAAGACTGTTTCGAGTTCGATTGATTTTAGAATCTGTCAACATTGTGGCAGACAGAATTTACTCACCTAAATCAACATTCAATTAAATGGTTTCCATCACTTTATCAGGTATGGTATAGGCCAGGTTTGTACATTAAAAGAAACAGATCAACCACCCCCAGTTTTATACCTCACAAGATTTTGTAATAATGAAGCATGAAATTTATCAATGTAACAACAGGAAGACTTAACTGTAGAGTGCTGTGTGTGTGTGTGTATAATTCAATGATATGTTTTTATATATAATTTATTACTAACAATGAATATGCAGGATTAATGTCACATTACTAAATAAAAATATAGAACCCTTGATTGACTTAGAAATTGATCTTTTCACAAAATATTATGTGAGTGATTTGTGCTTTTACATATTCATTTCATGCATTATTCCTTAATGATGTACCATATAAATATTATTAATAAGCTGCCCGCTGCACAGATATTGAGTTAATATACATTATTTTTACAAATTATATATATATATTAAACATGCTTCATTCCATGAATCATTTTATTACCAGATTTGTGTAAGGCAAAATAGTACTTAGAGTTATATAAGAAATAATTTGTGAATTCAAAATTCATTACACAGTTTTTACTTGTTAGGCTAATTTGAATTTCTTAGGAATTTAAAGAATTAAACCAGGTTTCACAAAAGAAAAGAGCAATACTATTGACATTATACTATTGTAAATAAAATATAAAAATATGTTTTCCTTTCATTTTGAAAATAGATTTAAATGAAAATTTATGCTCTCTGTAACAGGTTCTTAATTCAAATGAACTTCATTTCACGGAGCTGTACTCAATTTATTATTTTAGAAATTTTTAAGTCAACTTGTTTGTTTTTGTGATACTCCTATTGATTTCTACAATTACTGATTATTAGTTGAGGAAGGCATGACAAATGAAAATTATTGTATTTGGTTGAGCTCATGAACTTTCTAAACTTAATTTAGTACCTAATTGAAATGGATATATATAGTTTTAATTGTTGTATTT
Organism: Eucriotettix oculatus; assembly: GCA_034510155.1. Taxonomy (NCBI): domain Eukaryota; kingdom Metazoa; phylum Arthropoda; class Insecta; order Orthoptera; family Tetrigidae; genus Eucriotettix; species Eucriotettix oculatus. The sequence goes on along the minus strand of CM067380.1, from coordinate 52,515,291 downwards.
GTCTGCAAAAAAATACCATTACATTTACAGGTTGCTTCAGTTCTATTAGAGCATGGAGCCTCTTTGACAGCAACAACTAAAAAGGGTTTAACACCGTTGCACCTAGCAGCAAAGTATGGAAATATGAAAGTAGCAAAATTGCTCTTGCAGCGTGATGCACCTGTTGATGCTCAGGGAAAGGTATTACTTTAATTTATAAGAAACTATTGTTCTGAAATATTAACTGATAAGGTTTATTGTTTTATATACATAAAGCAGTTCTAATATTAATGATAACATTATGAAAATATAGAAGAAAATAGGTAAATAATTACTAGTTGACTTAGAACATTCATATTTTCATCGTGCAACTGCGGCACAGTTTTTCTTAGCCTTTAAAATTCTTTCTATTTTTTTGTAATGGTTATTACATTTCTCATACTTTGAATTTTATCATATAGAATGGTGTTACTCCACTTCATGTGGCAAGCCATTATGATCATCAGAATGTTGCCCTACTACTTCTTGATAAAGGGGCATCACCACATGCAACTGCCAAAAATGGACATACTCCTTTGCATATTGCTGCAAGGAAAAATCAAGTATGCATATTAAATATAATTTATCTGCCTCTTCTTAAAATTTAGCAGGGAATTGCTTACATGCAAAAATTATTTTCTTTAGATGGACATAGCAACCACTTTGTTAGAATATGGAGCTAAAGCCAATGCTGAGTCAAAAGCTGGTTTCACTCCATTGCATCTTAGTTCACAGGAGGGTCATACAGACATGTCTACTTTGCTTATAGAACACCAGGCAGACACCAATCAGAAAGCTAAGGTTAGTATCTTATTGATAGCTTATAGCTGAGTAACAAGCAAACAATCTTCCAGATATTCCAATAATTTGTTATTCCTTTTTCAGAATGGATTAACACCTTTGCACTTATGTGCTCAAGAAGATAGAGTTAATGTTGCCACAATTCTAGTTAAGAATGGAGCACAAGTAGATTCAGCAACAAAGGTAATACTAGATCTGGGGAAAAAATTAAAATGTTCTAAATTAACTTTAAAAAAAAGCTTAAATAGATTGTGAAAACTGCAAAAACTCATATTTCTTTGTTACACATAATATTTTACAAGAACAAAATATGAAAAGCCATTCTTTATTGAATTCATTATTTAAAAGTCAATAATAATGTAATTAAAGCTATTCATGTTCAAAAATGGGGGTGTTGGGAAGACTGTAATGAATGTAAGTGTAAAACAAAAAGTGTAGGGGGAATTGAAATTTGAGAATTGATATCAATCAACTTTAAAGAGTAGAACCAATGTTTCAAATGTTTTTTTTTGTTTGTTTTTCTTTGGGGTGCAAAAAATTAAGAGGTTTGTTAGAATCATATCAAACTCAGCTCTTTAAGCGTCAATTGAAATAAGCTGGATCATACCCATATAAGAATTTCTTTTAACATTGATTTCCGTCCATCTTCATTAAAATTCCAAACTTTATTAATGTTGATAGACTTAATTATGTAAGTTAAGTATTAGTGAATATAGTAAATGTTGAAATAAAGTTTCACTTGAGAACGATGGCAGAGTGCGCCATCAAAACATTGTGGCTTAAACTCCATTTAACCCGGGTGGAAAGCCAAGAATTTTTTATTCAGAATATACACCGGGAAAACCTTCAATCTGAAATAAAGTTAATTTGTAAGTGTTGTAAGTTAAAGTATTTGAGTGACTGCTGAATATAACAAGAGGGTTGTAAATTAATTAAATATTTTATTCTTAAACATGAGTTTTAAAGCTAATATTTGAAATTTGTCTCCAAATTTGCAACTTTCAAGAATAAATTTGACACAAAAAGAAAAAAGTAAGAAGGTATCATCATTTTAAATGAGGATTACTGAAAAGTTATTCTAACATGATATTATTAAATTTCCAGGCTGGTTATACTCCTCTTCATGTAGCTAGTCACTTTGGACAAGTTGGGATGGTACGATTTCTTCTCCAACATCGGTCAAATGTTGCGGCAACTACAGCTCTTGGATACACTCCCTTACACCAAGCTGCTCAACAGGGCCATGCACCAATTGTTAACATTTTATTAGAAAACAAGGCTCCACCTAATGTGCTTACTAATGTGAGGGTTCACAATTTTATTCCATTATATAAAGAAGTCAATTTCACTATTTAATTGCTATATATAATAAAACACTCTATTATACTCCCAATAAACTCTAAATTTTTATTTTATGAATTAAAATTATGCTTATGTTTTATTTGTTTGTAAGATTTTATTTTCTACTTATCAATTTTTAATTTCTGTGCATATCTTTTCAGCAAGGACAAACAGCATTGTCAATTGCTCACAAATTAGGTTACATTAGTGTAGTTGAGAGTCTTAAAGTAGTGACGGAAGCTGTAATACCAACTACTGCTGCTGTAACAGAGGAGAAATATCGAGTAGTTGCTCCTGAAATGATGCAGGAAACCTTTATGTCTGATTCAGAAGATGAGGGTGGTAAGTGAACAAAATTACAAATGAACAATTTTGACATAAGTATATTCTAGAAGTCAGGCTAAACATTGATGAATTATTACTATAGACATTATAGAAAAAATTCTGTATATTAAATATCTAACATTTTCTCAACTATTATTTGAATTAATTTAGCAATGGGTTCTGCCTACATAATTACAATGCAACAAAAAATAAAAAAGCTTTTTATTATAGAAACTATATTCTCATTTAAAAACTCTCCATATTTTCTTGTGTTTTAATATTTTTTAACAAATTACATTTTTTCTCCCATTATTTTAGTAGTTTTTTAAACTATATTTCACTTGCCATTTTGTCATTTTTTCTCATTACTGTATTTAACAGTATTGCATGTAACATGGAATGATTAAATTTATTAGTCACACATACATAATATTGTTTTTAAATTTGCAGTCTAATTGCATGGACATATCCTGCCTAATTCAAAAGTGAAACATTTAAAAAAAATATTTTGGTTTGATATAAGGAAGATTATTATTACATTATCAAAAAGTGTTATCTTTCTACTGAATGCATTGTCAACTATCACAGTTCCTGTATTGTGAAACGCTAAATAATGAATGTCCTGCAAGTGTTCAGATCACCAGCATAGTTCTAGCTATTACGACATACTATGCCTGCTTAAAGCCCTACCCCTACCATATGTAGCTACTCTCAAGACAGCATGTATTATACTCTATGCAAAGCCATAGACTCAATATTCTCTACGGAGAGAGACACATACATATATAATTCCTTTCAAAGGATTTTCTCTTCAAGCAGAAATCTATGAGTCTGTAAACCTGGGTACATATTTTTATAGTTAGCCCCTTTTCTTTGTTTTTGTTAAAAGTTATCATTAAAAAGAGAGTGGTGGAGACAGTGCCTTTACTGGATGAGTGAAGTGGTCATTTCTGCAGAGCTGGGGACAGACTTTGAAATTCCCACTCTGATGGCACATATCTATTAAATGTTTAAGAATGGGATTAACATGCCTCCTACTCTGTTGAATTCCTTTTAACAGAAAGGTAACCATGTCTTATATCACTTTCCTATCCCAGTTAATTATATGACTTGGAAAGAGAGAAGTAGAATGAATGGCTTGCCTGAAATGGAGCGCTCTTGTCACCATGTCAAACTGGCATAATTATTACAAATTAATTTTAAACGATACAACACTTTTATACTTCATGAAGAATATTTTTTCATACACTTGTTCTACATATATGTAGCTGGTCAGAACTTATCAAATACTTCCTGGATATTTGAGAAAGGAAACATAATAATGTACAGAACAATACCTATATTTTTATTCAAGTGAATGAAATTTATATTTTGTGAAACTAATTACCTACATAGCATAATTAGTTCCTATTGACTTAAACATTTACTAAGTTATTGATTTGATGAAATCACCAAGTATTAGTAATTGCCCCAAATGTTCATTAAACTGTAAAATATGTATAACAAAACTTTTTTGTTTCATTACCATTGAACACCCAAATTATATGACCAAGGACAATGATTTTTACATGAATGAAATAATTGATAATATCAGGTTTTTTATTGAAGTAGTTTTGCACACTTTTAAACTTTTTTATTCCATTATAGTAACAATTTTGATGTGGGGCTGATTTAATTAAAGGTTATGAAGTATTGGATGCTGGTGTTTATGGGAAACCCCCTTATGCCCAACATGTCTACTTGCCTTATTACGAGGGTCATGTGCTGCTTACCCGTAAGTTCTTTTTTTTTCGTGGGGGACCATCTCATTGGGTATCGGTTATTCTGCATTGTGGGTAGCATATGTGAATTAAACTGCTTATGAGGATATGGTAAATTGGGAAAATATTTATGAAGCATGTTTTGCGCCTCTCATTGTTGCCATTATTTAAGTGTACTTTGGTGTACTTAAAATTTGCTTTCAACTTAAAATTCGCAACTAGTCTTGTTTAATTTGAACTTATTTGTTTAGAAAAAGTAAATTTAGTTCTTATTCAAATGCATTTAGAAACTTTGACAGATTTAAATAAATTTTAATTTATTTAAAAAAGCACTCTATTGAAATGTTTTGTTGTCTTTTATTTTCATACATTAAGTTCTTCAATTTACCTTCTCTATTAAAGGTGACATTTAAACTAGACTTCCTTTTTTCATTGGAAATTAAAATTTAATATGTTTAAGAAGTATAACTGGAGAGAAATAGCTAGTCGACTCAAAATATGATGTGCAGTTGTCTGTTGACCTGGTGCTGTACTGGGGGTAGGCCACATTTATTTTTTGTAACAGCAACTTAGTATTGTAAAAACTATTCTGAAAAAATTAATACAAATAAATATATTGTGTTCAGTATAAATTCTTCTCGAGTTTCCAACCGGGTCAAAGATTTTACCAGTGATGTTTCGATGGCTTGCTCTGCCATCATCTTCAGACACTTCAGACACTTCAGTCTGAAGATGATGGCAGAGCAAGCCATCGAAACGTCACTGGTAAAATCTTTGACCCGGTTGGAAACTCGAGAAGAATTTATACATGCCATTCACCGGGAAAGACCTCGTACTTTAATATTGTGTTCAGTTCAGAATATGTTGTATGTCAAAACTTTTCCATTCAAGTAAGAAATGAAACACAAAAGGTGTGCTCATAAATTTTTCTGCTGTCTGTAATCCCAAATATAGTAATATAATTAATGTTTTAAGAATCATAGTAGCAATATGCCTGCTTGCTTCCTTGGGGAATATTACCCTCTACCTTCTTCATTCTCCTTCTGTGCATCTAATACGACTTGCTATTTCTCATGACCTGTAAGGACCACTACAATAATTTGCCATTGCAGAATATTTTTTGTACACATCTATATAATCTACAGGGTAAAACCTTCTGCGTTCTTTTAAATATATTAGCAACATTTAAATTTCTTAATCTTATTATTAGGTACAAATATCTTAAAAAAACAATACATTTTAAATATTATATCACACACTCAAATGTTGTACCTATATTACCACATTTTACACAGTTCACATTAGATGGCTAAAATGATATTATATATACAATATATAGTATTCAAACTTCATTTATAACATTTATTTTTAAATGGCTTGTATTAGAGTTCAACAAATCTTTAATTGATTGTAAACTTATTGAAATGGTAAGGAGAAAGACATTGCATCTAATGGTGCACACTATTCAAAAAGTAATTCTTAAACTCTGTAATATATGACATGTTAGTTTTTGATATATATATATATATTGTACTATTGTACTATTCCTCCAGGATAATGTTCATGCCATTCATTATGGTTTCCAAGTCTTGTGTTTACTCCCCTAATACTACCTTAGGGTTTTTATTTCTTCTCCTTGCATTTTTATTCCCTTTCCATATTCAGTCTTAACTTTCTTCATTGCCTGTTCTATATTTAAGTTAAAGAGCATGGGCAACAGACTGCAAAGTTATTTATTTCTGCTTTCTTTTGTTGTCCTTCAATTCTAATTACTGCTGACTGCCATCTGTATAAGTTATGAGCAACTCTTCTTTCTTGATATTTTATTCCTGTCATCTTCAAAATCCTTAGTAGTTTGTTCCAGTTTACAGTATCAAAGGGTTTTTCTAAATCTACAAATGCCAAGAACATAGGTATGTTTTTCTTAACTGTCTTGTAAAATTAGGTGTGGATTCAATATTTCTCTTGTCTCTACATTCTTCCTAAAAAGAAACTAATCTTCTCCTACCTCACATTCTATTTGACGTTCAATTTTCCTATATACTATTTTCGTTAATGAGATACTAGACTAATTCTGCCATCCAAAGTAAAAATGTTCAACTTTTGAAAATATTTCATGGATAAATGTATTATAATTAATTTATAAAGACTAATTCATATTTCTTGGTATGGATAAAACCATTTTCAAAGAGATAAGGAGTTAATGTAAATATGGAAGCTCAAAAAAGCTTTAGCCCTTGATTTCTCAAAAGCATTTTTTAGACTTACTACCTTTCTCCTTTGGACAGCAGAAATATCCTTTTTGTTCACATCTATTAGCCCCAGTCTTCTTCAGTATAGAAAACTTAACTTAAGATAATTATACACACTCAGAAAATAGCTTTCTTTAAATTATATTAATATGCTGGCCATCTTTTACTGTTAATGAATACTATTTATTTGGTTACATATAAGTATTAATGCAAAATAAATAATCACAAATTTTAAAAAGTCGTGTTTTTCATCCTACATAAATCATCAAATAAAATTATTTAATCTGTAATTTTCTTATTCTCTTGTAATCGTTCATAGGCATGAATAGTTGTGCCTAATTTAAAAATTTGGAATTAATATTATGTACAGTAGTGGTTACAATTGTAATGGTCAATTATATTATTTGTATAAGTAGGTGAACCATAAATTATTAAGAAATTAGTATACATTCCATATACAGGGAGAAAAGAAAATTAGCCTTAGAGTATAATAAATTTTAAAAGTGATGTTAAAAATAATAATAGTGATAGGAAATAACTCTTTTTGCTCAATTCAGCCTAGCTGTGGTAGGTTGATGCATTTGAGTAATGAATAAATGCTGAGTTTGTTCATAGTTATTAGTGCTGTTACACCATGAAAATTAACAGAGTTGTTTAATTTTAGAAAGATTACTCTATCATATTCTCTCAACTTTTATTATTTCCTTCCTGCCTATATAACTTGATTTAAATTCTCAATTATTATTCTCCAAATAAGACATTATCTAATAATTAATTTGAATATAATCACATCTTAACTTAATGAACTCCAGCCATACATTATTTTTAAATAATCCTCTATTATTAATAGATTTGTTATATTTACTAATGTACTTTTATACACATATTCATTTAATTGTTATTATAATGCACCATTCACTGTTATGATATTTTGTAATAGATGGGAAGATACAATTCTTAATTTAGACCCTATTCTTCAGAAACTAAATTTGATTTTAATGCAACAGAAATTTAAAACGCGAGTTTGTTTCTGTTTCTGTAATTAAATAAAGTCAACCACTTCACTTTTGGGATACAAGATTGATAAACTTTGCACATGGGTTTCATTTAATCATGAAAAGAAAAATTGTAGAAGCCTTGGAAGTTAATAAAATATGTTAAATGAATTGGAACAGCCTTTGTTGTCAGTAGATTTATTTCCAAGTTAAAAATATGTGACAATTTGTCTCCCTTTTGAGACTTCATTTTTGTCTGAGGGAGTCATAGAGTGAAGACCATGTATTGCTAAATCTTATGCCTCTCAAAAGAAAGATGAAACATGTATATTTTAACTTCGAAATAAATCTACTGACATCAAAGGCTATTCCAATTCATTTAATTACTTTATTGTCAGATAAACCATTCATTTATAAGATATGTCAATGTTAATGACTTACACATTTCATATATTATATTATACTTCATATGTTTGCAATTGAACCATACAAAATGACCTGAGGTGAAATTTGAGTTTACAGTTTATTTAATCTTGATTGCATATAGTTCAAATATAAATATTTATACGATGCACATGATTGTTGACCAATAAATCACACAGAATTTTATAACACTTGCATACCATTTTTTTGTTCAAAAATAAAAGTAAGTTAAATTGGATTTCTAATGTCCAAGAACTATTTTAGTATTATTCATGTTATGCTTACATTTAATCTCTGTATATGTATTATTATTCACTTAGAACTTAACAATTCACTTCTATTAATTTATTTAATATTAATTTTATATAGTATAATTGTGATGATACCTAATGTATTGCATAGTTCTTTCAGTTAAATACTGTATATTCACCTGTTAACAGAAAATATGTGTGGTTTATAACCTACTGGGAATAGAAATTCGTGAATTGCAGTAAGGCATTAAAGGTTAACTGATTAGTTTATGGAAGCATATTTTCTAATGATTTCAATTAAAAAATCACAAGCAAATACTTTTGTAAAATATTTTAATGAAGTTTATAATTTTAAATATGTATGTATTATATTTCACAAAAAATGCATTACATTATTTGACAATAACAATGTAACAACACTAAGCAAACTTTTAAATTGATATACAACAATGATAAGAAAGCTACTAATTGGTAACCTCACATTTGGATTAAAGCTTTCTTTCTTTTTAAAAGTATGGTAATATAATTAATTGCAGTGTTCTAGTGTTCTAAAATGTCGTAGTTTAGATACAATCCTGTATGTTTAATTGGGTATAAGCACTTATTTTTTGAATATTTGCAATTTTGTTGATAACATCACAGAACAGAATTTTTTTCAATTATTTCACAATATGCACTCGGAAATTATTGTTTTTCTTGAGCTGTTGTACTTGTTATTGCTTGATATTCTTAAATTGTAGTCAATGGTGGCTTGTGACATTTTAAAGTTATGTGCTGCATAACCCCAAGCAACAATTTTTATGAGGATAATTATGTAATATATTAATAATACTACAATAGAAACAGTGTTTCCAATTCCCTGAGTAAATGACCTGACCTGTAATGTGCTACATTTCTCATTCCATCCAGTAGTGTTTAATTTTTAAAAGAAAAATTTAAAACCATATTACCACTCATTTGTAACATGAAAGTATTTATCCTACATATATAATTTAAATTAAGAAAGTTAATTTTAGGAACAAGCCATGCTTCATTGCAGTATTGTTTGCAGGATAGTTCAGTAGATTTCTCATTATCATGAAAGTCTTCAAAATGCTGCCCCTTAAGTGTTTTTTCTTCAAAATAATCCTTGATTAATTCAAAAACATCTCAACAAGTCTATAAACAGTAATCATTTTATTAATTCATAAAAGTAGCCTGATATATTCACCTCTCTGTGTCACAAATGAGTTGGCCCAGTTTCTAAGTACTGCCTCGCATCTGGCCAACTGGCTGCTTTAGTGGCATAGAGCACGCAGCTTGGTAGGCAGTTTAAATTCTTCAAAACCAAAGCAGAAATTCACAGTCTTAAAACACAGATATTGTACAGGTTCATAAAATTATAAAATAAATCTTCTTCTTTGGCTCTACAGCCTGGGCCTTCTGGGTCGACTGTGGACTGTCATCTTGCATGACACATTCCAAATTTGGAGTGGCACATGGTCAGCGTATATAAAACAAATCACTCTTTATAAATTAATTTATTGGCTGTTGCACGTCAGCACATGCACCAGCCACCACTGGTTGTAGTTTATATCTTACATATGGTGTTTTCCAACTGTAGATATTGGTACTTGTAGTTTGTGTTTTGCTGTCATGAAGTTGTTTCAGCCTTGACTTTCTACCATGTGGGTGTTGTTAATAACATTATGCACAGATTTTACCTTTCGTTAAATGTATTAGTCTTCTTCAACTTCTTATTTCTATTGTTTGGAATTATTAATTTTTGATATATAGGTAAGTAGATAGTATGTAAGGATAGAAATGAGGGAGAAAGGGAAGAAATTTGTTTTAAGATCCAACATATACCTTTCTCTGAGCATAATTCTATGCCAAGCATATGACTTAAAACAAATTTCCTACCTTTTTCCCTCATTTCTTTCCTAACTTGCTCTCCAAGTATCCAAATATTATATATATATATATATATATATATATATATATATATACAAGCAACAAAGGACCATGTGGTATTGCTAAAATAACTGATACAGGATATAGAGAGAGAATAGATGGCTTACCTATTATTAAATTATATATATTAATTGTTCATGACATGTTACTACTATTATTTAAATTTACACTTATATTATATCAGTGAACAGTTTATAACTTAACATATAACCATTGATTTAGAATATTCCATTCAAACACTTGGAAGTTTTATTGCAAAACAATAACTTAAAGAAGCATTATACTGTATATAATTTTAAACATTAATGCTTGTACTGTTAGATGAGAAAGCAAAGACAAATACTTCTTTATTACTACAGCAGTATTATAAGTAATTGAAAACATTTGATTCCTTCCTCAGTCTTGAAGATGAGCTGAGATATTACTTACCTTAAAAATAATGTAAATCTTAATAAAAAAACCTGTGTCAATTGTTTCCACATCATTATAAATGAAATTAAAAACTAAAATAATTCCATAATGTTTCAATCACTGACAACTCTTTTAGATAAGTACACTAAACCGGAATATCTAGGGCATTTTATTAAACATTATTATGTTTGCAATATCAAAAAATGAACAATTTTAGAAGGAAGACAAGAATGAAAAAATGCCAACCGGACCAGGGAATCAAACCCAGGACCTTGCAATATCCAGCCGTGTGCTCTACCAAGGACCGATTCAACATCTCTCTGTTCCCGTAAACCTATGCTAGGCTCACCTACCAATTTTAGAATATTCAGTAATGCAAAAGTGAATGGCTTATAAAGGATAATTCATGGAAATGATTTCCTATTCTTTAATATGGCAATTTTATTCTGGTTTTTCCCTTACTATCTTTAATTTTGTTCCCTCATTACCATTAATGTAACATATTTTTAATATAACATTTGTGGAATAATAGAAACCAAATATTATGGTATCTATTTTCTTTAATATTCCATTTCCTGTTGGAGGAACTTTTTAAACATAGCTAAAAGTAATACATATCAACCAAACGATTGAAATGGCAATAAAAGTGATTTACACTTATCATCAGGAATTGTTCCTAACGAACCACTCAATATGATGCCAATTTTCTTTTGTTTTTTACTCCACCTTGTGTATGGGTGAGTAAAATATATCACATTTAAATTGAAGTTATATGCAAAAAATATGTAATTAATTTATCACTATTGCATTTGATAACCCATTTCATTTATTGTGCCTACATTAATACAATTTTATTACTCTTGCCAAATATTAAATATGTTTTAATCAAAATACTGAATATTGGGAACATAACAATATAAAACAATTATTAGTGTTAGAAGAATGTTAATGATTTAAAAGAATTTTCTCATTTATTTGAGAAGTTTTTATCTGATTAATGTAGGGTGTTCTGTGGGATATTGAGAGTGTCCCCTAAACTATGTGTACATTAAAAACAATCCTACAAGTGTACTGTTTTTTCAGAAATCACACAATTTGTAGAAGCTACAATTACTTGTGTTTAGCTTAGGTTTTGAACAGTAAGTACCATTGTTATCTATAAGAAATTAAATATTGGCTGAGTAGGAGACATTTTTTAAATAGATAGTTTGATGTATTTAAGGAAATAGATAATTCTGATTTACTATATTTTTGGGAGTTTGTGTGTTTGTTTCTGCTGTTACATTTGTACCATGTTTTATGTATGTAGATGTCCGTTTAGCTTGAAACTTGCAAAGATTCATTAATGAACAGGTATAGTTAAAGCCATCAACAAAATTTAAAGTAGTTTCTCATCAGACAAGCAGAATCGATTATAAATGTAGTTATATACTCAGTTGTTTACAAATTGCCATATGACAAAGTACATAATAATAATAATAATTGCAAAATTTAATTCAAACTATAGTGAGATTTAATAAAATTATAAAATCTTCATATTTCAGTACATGTGTTCTCAGTTCTTTACGTGATTAATTCATTTCAGGTGAGGATACAATGTTAAGTGATCAGCCTTATCGATACCTAACTGTAGATGAAATGAAAAGTCTTGGAGACGATTCCCTTCCAATTGATGTCACAAGAGATGAAAGGATTGATTCCAATAGAGAATGTATGGGTAGGCATGGTCTCTAAAAATTAATATTACTATTAAAATTAATGCTTTTATTGATTATAAACTTTCTTTTAGCTCCACCAACAGCTGTTGATGATACAATAAGTCCACAACATATCAAAGATAGTCATTCACAATTTGCAGCTACCTTCACTCCTGACAATATTGATATCAGCAAGCACCCTATACATATTGGGTAAGTTGCCAATGCTTTTAATCCATTATTTTTATTTCATTTATTGTAATTCAAACAACATTTTAATTGAATTTCTAATCAAAGTATCTAAGAAAAATACTTTACAAATCACAGTTATGCTTAAAAATGTTGTGAAATGAGTTTTATTTAGAATATATATAATTATTAATTATAAAATGCTATAAATTCAAGGAAAATTATTTATTAAATTAAGGTGACATTTTTGTTCTATTGGCATGTGGAGAAATATCTTAAGGACTGTAACATTAATATATGCAACATTATAGTGGAACAGTCCACTTTTTAACTTAAATTAAATGAGAAAAAAAGCATATAAGACAAATTGGTAATTCATGTTTCTCTCAACATTTTGCTGGTGTGTAGAAAGTATATTAAGGCAATTGATTGATTCATAGAATCACTTCAGAAGAATCTAAAGTAAATTCACCAATCACATCCACCTAAAGTACACACCAATTATAATTGGTATACATATCTTGTAGTATTTTCCCGTCACAATCATTTTATTGTTTTCATTGTATACAGAAGAACAAAACATAACATATATTTTATTAGATTGAATTTTAAATTTTGTAAAGGGCCTTGTTTAAGTATGCTAGCATACATAGTTACATAATAAACCCTTCTGTGTCAATAATATCAATGTAGCCTAAAGTTTATGAAATGTATATTACAAGTTTATTTTGATTACAATAAATTTATGTTAACAAAGTTCCAATTGCTTGCTTTTTTCTGCAAACATGCACAACACAGGAAGTTGCACTGGAAAAAGTAAGTACTCTTCTTATACTAGTAAAGTTTAAAACAATGAATCTCCACAATTGTATGATTAGTATATTTGAATTGAAAGGATATTACTTAATGTTAGAGAAAACTTTTGCACATCTCTTTGGTGGTATGTGGTAGACAGACATACATGGGTGAATTCTAGCATTCTATTTTTCTTAAGAAAAGTGTATAATTACTTAAATTCCAAACAAGCCTCTTAACATGAAATGGTAAAAAATTATGTTTTAATGAAATAGGCTTATCAAAATTACAAAATTGGAGTTTGAGGAGATTTAAGTCATGTTGATATTGAGCTATTTTAATATAGATTAGAATATCTCACAGAATTTCTTTGTAAGTTTCAGACTTCTGGTGCAGCAAATTACATGTACAGTATAATATGTAGATTAAATAATATTATTTTTTAACAACCTGGCCTGTGATTTCTTTACAAAAGTTGCAGATACCTTTTTAAATTTTCAGGTACACTTGTATACTAAAAATTTTGGAATAAATTATTTTCATCCAGCCCCCTCTAAACATGAAAATTTACTAATACTTTTAGGTGTTTTGTGAAACATCTTGAATTTCAGTCAATATGCACAAGGTTATTTACTGAAAGCTATTGTATTGAAGTAACATTTGGGTTGAAATGTAACACTGTATATGCTTTGTTGAGGGTGGAGATGGTTTTGTCAATGCTAGTGGTTGTATCATAGGTTAAATAAGACAGTACTGTATATTTTATGCAAACCTTCCAAAGGGCTGAACTGCACACTCTTGTGTGTAGGATTCAAACATTAGGCATGACTGAAATTCCACATTTCAGAAGGCAATTACTTTTTTTGTATGCATATGTTTTTGTATAATTGTTTTCTGTATTCAGTAGTGGCAGAAGTATTTTATATGTGTTCCACAATGATGTTTTGGCCTGTAAAATTCTGATAAAGCTCTTACAATTTGATTAAAATTACTGTCTGTATTTGTTGCCCAGAAGCAATGGCTTCCAAAATCAGTGTACAATATTGAAAAACTTACACTATACCTGGGTGAAGTAATGGAGATAAATACATGTGTATTTTAATCTGCATAGTTTGGGATAAATTATTCAAAGATTGAGTGCAAATGTAGAAATTGCAACTATTGGAAATGAAAAGGTTCTATTAGAGTAGAAGTGTGACAATAGTTGGGTGGTAGAGTTTATAGAGATTTTACTGTTACAACAATTTAGCGCTAATTTATAATAGTGCCAGAAAATGGGGAGAGGTATTTCATTAAGCTAGGGTTATATTTATTTCATTATCTACTGCTCCTTTTTTCAATTTCTGTGTATTGGAAATATATAATTGGAGGTCAAGTTTATGCTGGGGATTGGTCTACAAGTGTGCTTTAGAAATAAAGTTTTTCTTTTTTGTTTTAAATTTATGAAGTTTAAGTCTTTTAATTTTGATTTGCTTATTTACAGTTTCCTAGTGAGTTTTCTAGTAGATGCAAGAGGTGGGGCAATGCGAGGATGCCGCCATAGTGGAGTACGTGTAATAGTACCTCCACGGCGTGCAGCCATGCCAACTAGAGTAACATGTCGATATCTCAAACGTGATAAATTAACACACCCACCTCCACTAATGGAAGGAGAAGCACTTGCCAGTCGCATTCTTGAACTGGGACCTGTTGGAGCTAAGTTTCTAGGGTGAGAACAAATGAAAATTTCTGTTTATCTTTTCAAAATAGTCATTTTTATGATTTAGATAATTAATCCTCTAGAAAAATTTATACCTATATGTTTAACATATATTCTTACCTATTTGACTATCAGAATTGAACAATAATGTCTATATTAATTAATTATTGTTATATGTTACGGAAAATGATGTATGAATCTGGAGAAGTGAAAGTTACAAATAAATGACAAAGTAAGATATAAAATACTCAAGAGAACTGTGAATAAAACCAAGGAATACTGTTTAGTATGCAGGCACTCATATTCTGAAATAATTCATTAAATAATGTGAACAATAAATTGTAAATAGCATTATATACACATAATACACAAAAAGTGATGGATGATACTTTATCGCGGTTGCTCAGGGAAAGAAAAGATGCATACTAAGCAGTGGTCCTGGGTTCCATTCCCAGTTATGTTGAGTATTTTCTATCTTAAATTCATAATTAAAATTCCTTTAAATATAGCTTCAGTAAAAGCATTTCTCTTTAAATATTAGTTACAAAAAAATTAAGTTACAAAATAGTTACATTATATATTCCTTATATACATAGTTAAATCAAATCTTTAATACATGTGCATATTTTTTCAAGATCTGATTTGTCACAAAATAAAACCATTGTAATAATCAAAAATGTTTTATTTGCAATATTTAGTTATACCTTCCAACTGCTTCTCGAGATAGTCATCCACTCCAACTTAGATATTTGTTATACTGTGGTACCAACTTTCCAATACTATCATTATAGAAGGCAGTCTCTTGAACTTTCAGCCAATTCTATATACTGGTCTGTAGCTATTGCCTAGTCAGCATTTCATGTGAGCTAAATGGTGAAAATCTGAGGGAGCTAAATAGGGCTGATCAAACACAAGTTGGTACAACAAATGTTTCAGTCAGAGAAGTGGCTATGTAGAGAAGTAGCTAGAAGGTCTAGCTAAATGTTGCAAATTGAACAATTTTATATTCAGTGTGGTTTTAATTTCACAACCAATCAATCTTGATAAAAAAAAACTCTTAAAAAATATCCAATGACATATTGGTCTGATCAATATGACCATGAAAGTGTATATTGGAAAAATTAAGCATGATTGAACACAATCAAACTGTATTTTATAATACACATAATCAATTTGTGTGAAATGGAAATGTATTAAAAATGAAACTGAAAACAAGTCACTAATTGTATGTTTATATAATATTAAATCTTCACATATTTATAAGTTGTAAGATTAGATAAAGAGTTGTACTAAGGGAAAAATATGTGTGAATTATGTATGTGAATACAATCAACTATATGTGTGCCAATTACCTATTTAATTTCAGACCTGTTATTATTGAAGTTCCACATTTTGGATCCTTAAGAGGAATGGAGCGTGAAATAGTCATTTTGAGATCTGACAATGGAGAGACCTGGAGAGAACACACTACTGATGCAAGTGATGAAGCTGTTCATGAAGTACTTAATGAAAGTTTTGAGGGTGAAGGTAGTAACAGTTTATGTTTACACAATGCTTTCACATATATTGCATTTTAAAATTTAAGAAATTCAATTTTTGTTACAATTATGATGATTTCAAATAAATAATTAGGAAATATTAATTATGTCTTTTTTCTCACAGAATTGAGTGTTCTAGAAGATGTCACCTCAGGTCGAACAACAAGAATTCTAACAAATGACTTTCCACAATACTTTGCTGTAGTCTCTCGTATTAGACAGGAAGTTCATGCGATTGGTCCTGAAGGTGGCATGGTTTCATCTTCAGTTGTTCCACAGGTGCAAGCTGTGTTTCCTCAAGGTGCCCTTACGAAGAAGATCAAGGTTGGACTCCAGGTAAACTTGTTCAAGCCACGCAAGGGTACTAGCGCTGGAATGCTTAAAAAAATTACAGTCAACCACATTCCAAAGAAGAAACGATTTTCTCTCATTTGGTGAAACTCATTAATAATTAAATTGTAATATAGCTTTAAATCTTAGAAGCTATATAATGCCAATTACATTCCATTTTCAGAATTTTCAAATTGTTTCTGTATATCAGAGGAAACTAAATTTGTTTCAGACTTCAACAGGCTAATATGTTGTAAATTTAGTATTTTAATCTAATAAATTAGATGTTGGTTTATGGCAACAAATACAGTCTGCTGCAAGTAAATGAAATTGACCAAATCATATGGAAATCTACTGATAATAAAGAATCTTTGAGAATGTGGCTTCATTCAGATGGAACATACTAAAAAAAGTATTTATTCCATATAATTAAAATCAATATGTAATTAAATAATCACTTTTCCATTGTATTGTGAGCTTTGTCAGTGCTCTCTAAATACAGGAAAAAATATTGTCATCAACTTTTTTGTTGTTGTAGAATTCAGACTGTTTTCACAATCTCACTTTGTTAAATTATATTCTAATAATTTGTAAGTAATTTACATGGGTGATTTACTTTTCAAATTTCATCCCTTAATTTTCAATTTATATTTCTATTAATCAAAAAGTTTACAAATTATAGTAATATTTTATCTACTACCTTAAATTATTGTCTTGACATCAAGAAAATAATTAAAAAAATAAAAGTTGGTTTCAGCAATAACCACAGAATCAATTTATCAAAGAATGTGAAAGCTATACATATATTGAAATTATTTAGGAACTCACAAATATGTGACATGTTATGTCATGCATTTGTATATAATTGTTACGATGAATTTTGATAAATTTTACCAATGATATACTTGTCAAACCTAAATATACTAAACACTATAAACATGTAAAGAAAAATGTTTGTTTTTCCCATCAAGAGAGCAAATAAATATTAATTTTTCCTTAAATATTAATTTATGTTTTTCAAAATTGAAGTAAGAGTACTAATTTATCTTGTGTTTGGTTTACTTGGCATGGTCACTCTTTTTTCTTTGATATTGTTAACAATATTCTGATTTATGTAAGAGTGGGAATGTTTTTGATTCATACTTAAATTTAAGAAATAATATGGATAGGACAGAATGACAGAGATATATTTGCTTACCATAAATTGAGGCTGGTGTTGCAATACTGGACAAGACAAAGCATTTCAAATTTTCAGATGCCTAAACCTCATTATTCAAGATGTAGAATTGTACCTTGTGTCATTGACTCACACTAGGCACAATACTCTAACCTAAAGGAGGCTTAGGCATCTGAAAAGTTGAAATTTGGTTTTTGCGTTGATACCGGTCCTCATTTTCAGCTAAAAAAAATTCTCTCTCTCTCTCTCTCTCTTTTCTGTCCTCTAAATTATTTTGACACTGTCACGTGATACACCATCCATATACATGTAGCAAGTACATATACCAAAGGGAATAATGTTACTTACAGATTATTTTGGGAACAATATATTTATTTACCATTTGAAAACATATTGTAGCATTTCACCTTTTTTCATTATAGACTTACCAACTATATTCATTTCTAAGTGAATACTATAGTATTATCAATTAAGTAGTGAGGCTGGGCTGTGGTAGGCCTAGATACTTAGTTGTCTCAAGAGGATTATAAAATGGTGTATTCACCTAGTGGAATTCAGTAGATCAAATACAGATATACTTTGAAATTTTATTTTAATATACTTAATATATATTAAATCCAGTCACTTTTTCAAGAAATATGATACCAACCAACCTATAATTAACGGAATTGGAACCCAATATAAGAAAAATTTTTAGTCAAAGTTAACACTAATATTAATTGAACAAACATGTAAATGAAAATATTCCACTTTTATTTAAACTAATCTTCAGGTGTTGTTTGTATTGTAAAACTAAATTATAGATTGAATTTTTAATGGAATTATATTGCGAATACAATAACTGAATTTGATTATCATTTATCTGTGTTAATTACATATTGTTAGATATACTTTTTCTTGGAATATATATTTCACTTCAGCCATTGTAAGCCATTGGCATTGGAAATTCTTATTTCATTATTGTATAAATACATTATGCTTAAAATGTTCTTATGAATATATGGCTTGATATGTCACACTTAATTGCAGTTATTTAGTACACTTAGTCTCATATTTGAATTTTTTTAAATTGTTAGATATTTGCTACTATATAGATGGTTATGTTTCTGCCTAATAATATCAGGTTTTATTAAATATTTTCAGTAAGAAGCAATTAATAATTATTATACTATAATTTATATTCACGAGTGCAGAGTATTACAAGTTTTTATAGAAAATGACATTTACTTTAGTGTGTATATATATATATATATATTTATATATGTTCACAGAAATTCATTGGATTATTAATAATAAAAATATATAATATTACTGAATCATAATATTAATACTATTACTAATATTAAAAATATTGTATAGACACAAACATATATGGATATATAAAGATTCAGATTCATTTAAATATAAAGGAGATTTACCGTAAATTAAAAGTTCGCTTCACCAAGCTGGAAAGCAATAACGTTAAATTTCCAAGATTTATGTATGTTAGTCTATACACACATACAGATATATATATATATGGCATGTACGGGTGTGACATTGTCAAAATAATTAATGCAATTAATATGGAAAGGAAAGAGAGAAAGGTGTTGGCTTACTTGAAACAGAAGCTCGCCATCACCAGTGAGGAAAGGAGGAATTTTTTCCTAATTTTTGGAGGTGTTGGCTTCCTTTTTCTGGAGAAAATATTGCATCCTGTATGCTGGCTGGTAGTTAATTTGAAGAATTTACTCCTGTCATCAAACTTCAATTTAAGATAAGCTTCCACCTTTTCACACAATTTTTAAAATTATATATATATATATCCCTCTATTTGACCTTCATTCAAAAACTGCTTCCATGTGTTTTTATTGGATGAATTCCAATCATTTTCAATATAATAGAGCAGATGTGTGAAAATCTACATTTTCTGTGTTTATTGAAATATAAAAATACTGGACAGTTAATACTTACCGCTTCTTATAAAGTACCATATTTGAAATTACTGGTAATGTGATAAATTTTGTAATTACTGATATTCATTTGTGATCTGTATTTTCTTATTAGCTACATATTATATTGTGATATTTTGGGAGACCACAAATTGAATCATAATAACACTTCAAAACACCACTGATATATGTCAGCTAAATATTGGCCTTATTAATATTTCTTCAATATTTTAAAATTATAAGTGGTACAAATTATGTATAAATAATGCTTATATTTTTATATGTGCTAATTTTCCTCATAAATACAATTTAACGTTGCTTGTAGAACTAGGATATAGATTTTTTGTGTTATTATATTATAAGTTTTTCATATAGGGGAAGAATAAGTGGATTTGATTCTTTGTAATAAGCGGTAGTTATGTTCTGATATTAGATTTCTTGCTGTGATCGACAAATTCACACATGCTTGTGGTTGTAAAATCTTTAATCTTAGATACACTTGAGATCTTTCTTTAGAATGTTCTAAATTATTTAAAACATTAAGAATTTTGTTCCAGTCCTTAGCCACTAAGCTTTAATTGACTATATGTTTTCTATCTGGTAATTATTGTTATGAAACATTGATACTTGTCATTGCTGACCTGCTATTAACCAGTAGTGCCTATCAAAAATAATTCATTAGTATTAAGCCCGGTACAATTTTAGGATCACATATGTATAATGATTGAATGGAATTTAGGATGGGAATTATTCAAAAGGACTTCTTATGGATAACTGTAGTACTGTGCTGTTTCATGTATTCAATTCTGTGCACACAGAAATCAACTTTTAAGTTATTTAATATATTCCATTTTTAGTATTTTTATGCATTAAAATCAATTGCTGCCCACGTCATATACAACTTGTTAACAAAAATATGAGAAATGATAATGATTGCATGGGAAATTAAACTAATTTTTCAATTTATCTAAAAATGAAACTCTTAATAAAGCCACACAACAATCCACTTTATCTAAAAACTTGATTGATTTTATACTGTTGATTTCTCAATATCACTACTCTTTCAACACTGTACCAGATTCAGTATTTACAAAAATCCCACATTATTGTTATTAAATAAAATTGTTTCTTCACTAACACACTTTTCCCAAGGGAAGTGATTATTTGTTAAGTGTGAAACAATTTCATACTGTTATACGCACTACCTCATCAAGTATATTATAAATATATTCTTAAGTGAAGGAGAGGGATGCAATATTGCCATTTAATCTCTATCAAGGAATCACTTTCATTGTTTTGACATTTTTGAGAAACATGTTAGATAAATGAATGACTATGTATTAAACTATTATAAAAATCTATTAAAAGTTTTCTTTATCAATAAAAATTGAGATGTATGGATTTAATTTTAAATAAATTTATGTTTCGATTAGAGTTTTTATGGTAAGAATTGCCAAAAAATTTCGAATAAACATGAAAGAGTTATAGTTTTAATAACTAAAGCTGTTAATAAGAGAAAAATTCTTAAAATATCAATTAGTGTGTATAGCATTATGTACTTTTAGAAGTGTAATATATACATTTAATTTTTGTAACATGCACTAAGAAAAGGTGGGGTAATTTTGCATAGGCCTATATATTTTCCTATGTTTTTCAAGGGAACTATATGTAAATTATTAATAGATTCTGTGATACATAACATTAATGAAATGATACATATATGCATGTGTATATGTTTGGGTAAAAATAGTGTTACATTAGAAAATAAGAAAATAGGAAAGTGATATAGACCTGGCCATTAGAGATGAAGTACATGATTGAGAGAACTCAGCAGTTATAGGGGTCAATCCTCTAGTTGGCAGATAGAAATTCTTTAAATAACTAACTACCTTTTCTGTCATTATATTGTATATGTAGAAACTAGTTTCCATACAAAAAATAAATTAAAAAAAGCAGCTGACTTAGCTTAATCAATAGTTGGAATCGCTAGACTGGGAAGCAACATCATGTCAAATTTTTGAGGACCTGAAACCCCTTATTCAGAAGTGCCATGGCCAACTACGCAGTGATTCAAGAAGGGGGCTCAGGCTCTTTAACAATGGACTTGATATTGCTGCCCAGTCTGGCAACACCAACTATTTATGGTTAGTCAGCTGTTCAATTTTCCCTTTTTGATAACCAAATGATTTAATTAATTTGACATTATTATATTACCTTCACTTTCCTTATATATATATATATATATATATATATATATATATATATATATATATATATATATATATGAGTCAGGAAATGACATTGTCATGTTTATTAAAACATGGGGAAAGGACAGAGAGATAGAAAGAAGGTGACTTACCTGAGGTTCATAGATGGTAGACACCTTGTGAAGTTTAGAGTACTTGAATTTTCGGAGGCACCGCCCCCTTCATCAGTAAGTTAGGAAGACATTTCCAGTGATTGACTAGCCAACAACTCTGTCCTTTCCCCATCAATTGTTATATATATATATATATATATATATATATATATATATATATATAATATATATATATATGATAGAAATGAAAGATAGAAATAAGGACAGAGAGATAGAAAGTAGGTGACATACCTGAGGTTCATAGATGTGAGGTTTGGAGTACTTGAACTGTATATCAAATAAGGAAATATTAAATTCGGGCCTATATGATTTTGAAAAATTTAACAACTCTGTCCTGTGATGCAACAATTATGAAATGTTAAAATATTTGCTTATTTTGTAAAGGAACTGGAGAACAGTTTATTTCTTCATAATTTTATTTCTTCTCATTATTAGTGTGTATTTCTTCATGTAACTAATAATACAAATGTGGGGTATATAAATAATGAAGTTGAGAATCAACAAAAGGCAAAATCATATAGATATACGAATACAGAACTTTATTCATTCATATTTACAGTACATACATAATAGCATTCCCACCACCAAGGAAGCTGTCCTTGATTATTCAGGAAACTCTCTGGGCTATCCACTATTTACTGTTATGGTAAAATATATACAGCTACATAGGAATATTAAATATAAAAAGTACTTTCTAGAAATATAGGCATGAATTTCTTTCGAAAAAAATATGTAATTTATTGCATTACACTTTCTTCCACCCAATTAAATCATTACATTGACATATTTTGAAGAATTTAATCTGTAGGTATTTTCAAGAATCCATAACTATAGATTCTCAATGAGAAGTCCCAAGCTTTACAACTATGTGGGTGCATATTGTACCATTTTATTCTGATTATTTAATTTCATAAGTATTTAATGATTGGTGCCACATATTTATATTTAAGTAATATTCATTAGGATAGCACAAAACTCCAACAGAAAAATAGCCTGTGATCATCACTGTATGATAATATTTTAAATATTTAATTTTTAGTTGTAATCTTGGCTATTAGGTATTTATCTTTTTGCTCATTTTCTCACCTATATTCATTAATATGCTACCTACATTACAATGTAACCTAAGGCTAAAATTGTTAACTAAAATAAGCTGTGTCAAATACTTCTGATATTCAATAGTGGTAAAAGATAAACAACCATATTTTTATATTACTATATTTGACTGCATGAAAACAACATAAAGAATCATTGCTTTTTTTCTAATCATTTACAAATGTTCTGAAAAATAAAATATTTAAAAAACTCTTTAAATTGATAAAATTTTAAGGGTCAAATGAAGGCTTTCCTGGTGTATGTAGTTCACAAATGTTTTCTCGGGCTTCCAACCGGTTGAAAAAACAGTAATTACATGATGTTTCAACAGCTGTCATTGCTATCATCTTCTGGTGAAGTGCTTATACCAATATGCGTCCATCTTTTATATGTTTCTGATGGACCCCTCCACATGACAACACGAAAAACGTGTGATTGGTTGGAGGAATCAACAATCAGAAACATAAAAGATGGACACATATTGGCATAGGTACTCCACCAGAAGATGAAAGCAATTACAGCTGTCGAAACATCGTGTAATTATTGATTTCACCTAGTTGGATGCCCGAGAAAACCTTATGAAAATTGCAAGGTTACTTTTTAAAATTCTTAAATTTCACAATAGAGCATATTGCATTTATCCTATTTGGAGTATGTTTATAATATACTTAATTTATTTCTAAATTAATAAAAATAGAATTTCAAGTAGAATAACATGCATAACAATATTAATAATAAAAAATACTATGCAGCTAGTTTGCATCATTCTGTCAGTGTAATTTACTTTTATATAATCAGAGAGAATAGAAATTATATTTTAAACAATTTTATTAATTGTGGTTGTAGGTAATTTGTCCTCATGTATGTATATATTTTTAACCCAACATGTACAATATCCTATGGAAAGATTTAAATTGGTTTACTGTTACCATTATGCATAATTGATTTAGTAATGAAAAGAATGTAATTATTATAATTTAAATTTACTTAATATTCTAATAATAAATATAATTGCAAGTAACTACTGTAGTTATAAAGTAGTGTTCATTATTAATTTGTATTAAATAAAAATAAACAGTTATTATAATTTTTGACAAACACTAACTGATATAAGAATTGTAACAGAAATAACAGAATAAAGAAACTTTAATATTTTTCTATAAGGGGTTTATTAAAATCACAGCAAAATTCTGACAAATCAAGTATTTAATCATAATTTTTAGTCACTGTTACTTGTCTTAAAACAACATGCTAAAAAGAATTAATTACAGTAGATGAAGTTATTATTTCATTACTTGCTTGCTCAGACATATATGCAGTAGATTGTATCATCCATAAATATTTTCATATATGAATAAGAAATAAGGTTTCCTGGTGTAGAAATGGGATCAATCCTTCTCAGGATTCCAGCAGATGTCTATGTCATCATCTTCTGGGAGAGTACTTCATCAGAAGATGATGGCGGGGACAGTCATCAAAACAATGCATGCTATCAACAAGTTTACCTGGCTGAAATCCTGAGGAGACTTTATCCATATATGGTTAACATTGTAATGTTACTACGTAAGTTTTACAATGGTACTGGTATTTACTGTTAGATGAACAGATATAAACAAGTAGGGTATAATGGTAACACAAAGTTATGTTTGAGGCTCAGGATCATTCATTATTGTAGGATATTTATTAGTTTTCTCATTTGATTTTTATTTAGTGCTCTAAATTTTTCTTCCTGCCAAATTTAAAGTACAAATAATACATGTGTTTGTAAGTCTGGATAGGAATATGTGTTCAATTTTTTATGTAAACTAGAACAAAGTATATAATTCCATGTAAATAATTAGTTAAACTAGACCTGAACTATTATGTAATAATATTATTTTTGCTAAATGTATAATAAAATCAAACGTTTAACTTATTGTAATAATATGTAGTAATTTTGTACCAGTGAGAAAAGTGTTTCTTATTTGTCAATATCATGTTTCATTATATTAATAACTTTGAAACTCTCAAGTTTGTATAGCTTTAGTGGGTGTAAAGGCATCTCTAATGTACTTAAAAGTGCCCAATAAAATTAGTTAAACTTATTGTCTTGGCTCTTTCAAAGCAAGTAGCTCACACCCTTTTGCTTTCATACATAAGCATGGTTCGAAATGTGGCACTATCACATCTTGTTCTCATCATAATAGTTTAACTAAATTTATTGGGCGGAGGAGACTTTAAATCAATTTGGCCACATTGTCATTTTAATTATATTTGACACTTGCTTGAGGTTTTGTGTGTCCTTAATACTTTTTATTACCATCAGTTTTCATTTCCTGTTTCTTGGGTGTGTTTGGCCATTGTTTCATTAGCGTTCATCTTCTAGGTATAGTGTGATCTGCTTTAACTGTCAAAGCATCCTGCATTTGCTTTTGTGTTGTGCAGTTTCGAACCCTGCTTTTGTGCTATTGCCCATTAAGTCCCTCTCCTTCTTATCAACTAATAACTGCATGTAATGCTGAAACCTAAGGAAGTGTTACTTGTTAAAATCATTTTTTCTTTCAAATAAGCAGTATTTACCTTTAACAGATTCTGTTTTGAAAAAAGTTGCATAGGAATACTTATTTGCTTCACAACTTAAATCAAATTTCATTTAAATTAAATTTACTTGGACTTCCTTTTAAATGGTGATGGTGCATGCATACCTTGTTCATTTTTGCTTTTCAACTGCAAAGTGATGTTCACGTTCAGATTTAATTCAAATTTTCTATGGCTTCTTTTATATAATTGCAATGTTTTTATTAATTTCTATTCTTAATCTCTGGTTACATTGCTTACTTCAGCTTTAAATTAAAAACCATTCTTTATTATTATTTAACTTTATTTTTAAATTTATTTATTTATTATAAAACGTTTTATCTTGTGATTTTCAGTTGGTTACATATGTTTGCAGTATATTCAAAATATATACAATATGTATACTGTATAAAATAATGGACATAATTAACATGTATGTTTGATAGGATAATTCATTGATTAGCTTAATTTTTTATGAGAGTTTGGTTTCCTTATAGTTTGTGTGTATCTGAGGGGCATAGATTGTGGGAGCGTGAGTTTTGACTAGTGATGTATTGAGTTTTGGGGTCATCAGGTGTGATGATGCGGTGTGTTAGGATGTGCCTGAATGTTCTGGGGGAATAATAATGTCAATTGGGAGCTTTCTTTTGAGCCAACAAAACCATAGTGGTAGGGGATGGGGTTTGTGTGGAGTTGTTGAATCGTGGTGTTAGGGAGGTTATGGATTTGGTGATTAAATAGTTGACTTTAGAAGTTTGGTGTTTATTGTGGATAATGGAATGTCTAAGGTACTAGGGAAAGTTTGTTCGGACAATATTGTGCTAGTGGTGGGGTGTTGTTGGATATTGCTGGAAAAGTTATAGTATAGGAAGGGGGCATTGACTCTTCCTTAGATGACGTCCGCAGTGATAGGGTGGGGTGTTTCTTTATTTTGATGGAGAAAGTTTGTTAGAGAGGTAGCTGAGGAGTAAAAAATATACATTATTGAATGTATTATGTCATTCAGAAACCATTTCTAAAAACAATATTATTTTTATTTTTTTTCTATACTTTTTAATTTATCTTTTATATAAAATTTAGACATTTTTTACCAAACTACATATGACCAAGTATGAAAAATAAGTCAATCTTTCAAACTAGCATGTTGTGTTAATTGATTAAAGTGGCAGTCATTCATGGCACAGATCAGCATGGCTGTCTCACTTATGTCATAATGTAAGTATTATTTTGTGTTGATTGTGAAGTGATATATTTTTGATTAGAATATCAATAATTTTAATCTTATCACCTTACTTGGGTATATTTATACATCCAGTATACATTGTACCCCTAAAGATTCTTCAGATATATCATTTTTACA
Source organism: Eucriotettix oculatus (assembly GCA_034510155.1). Taxonomy (NCBI): domain Eukaryota; kingdom Metazoa; phylum Arthropoda; class Insecta; order Orthoptera; family Tetrigidae; genus Eucriotettix; species Eucriotettix oculatus. The sequence goes on along the minus strand of CM067380.1, from coordinate 52,488,015 downwards.
TGATTTGTGTATTTATATGAGTTTCATGTAATGAAAATTTTACTATTCATTTAAATTACAAGGTATCTTTCAATACTATTTACAGTTTCAGAAATAAGATTAAAAATATACTAAAGTAATTGTTTTGCATTTAATTCAATAACACAAAATTAAATATATATCAAAATTTATTAACATTGTATGACAGCTAATATATACGGGCAATACTTTCATAAATATAATTTATAAAAAATTGTATTTGAACAAAATATCAATATTTCTTAAAGTAAATGTATTCATACTCAGAAAGTTGAAGTGATTAGTATTGGGGGAAAACATTATTATAATTTTCAATTGTTTGCATTATATGTATAGGAATACATACTAGTCTATTATTGTATCATATTATTATGAGAAGAGATATTATGGATGATTAATACGTTAGAGTAATTGAATCAAATATCTCAGTTAACAATATGAGCAAGTTATTACTTACAGTAATTGAATAAACAGCTCTCATATTTGAGCCTATGTAGTTGTATAAATGCACGATGTTTTCATGACTGTGTCAACATCATCAGGTATACTAGGCATACGCAATAGAGGAGATTGCAATTGAAACTTATTCATTATTGTGAGAATAAAACAAATTTCATATTGATAATATCTGCAAAAGTAAAACTGCAACAATCCTGAACTACATCATATTTATAAGCATGTAAATATAGCATATAGAGTGCATATAATGCCATGTAACTGTTTCATTCTGAAATTACTTGCAGTTAACATAAGCACAGAAGTAACTCAATGAGCAAATATATTATACTTATTTTTTATTTATTAATATTATAACGCTGTGCTATAAAATATCTTATGCTACAAAACACACATCAATTTCAGATGATATTATCGAACATTGGCAAGTATTATTGACACATTAGTTTTCTTGACCTAATTCCAATTTCTGAAAGTATGTATTTCTCCACTTAATAATTTGTCTTATCATGAATATCATCACTTTATTCTGAAGTATTCTGTAATGTTATTTCATGAAATTTTAACCTAGATAAGTAAAAAAATCATATTGTGATATTTGGTGTACATACTATTTTATTTTTCTATTATTTTTAACATAGTAGAATATGAAATTAATTACATACATATCTCATAATGAGAGGATTGATGGAAAATGATATGATTAATAGTATCATTGAACAAAGTAAGGGTAACTTAAATCATAGGCACTTACACCAGGCATTTACTGTTTCATAAATATCTTTTTTTCCTGTTTGTTCCTATTAAATAGAAGTTTGTCTGCACTTCCTTATAATTGCATATTGCATAAAACACATCATCTAAAATTCAGGGTAAGGGGGATTTTAAATATTTGAAGACTGATTAAATTTAAGAATGTGCTTATTTATTCTCATATCTGTGAATTTTGACTATGAGTATTTTTACTCACATGTCACTTACCTTAAACACAGATTGAATACAAAGTAATATAATTCATGGTGACTACAAGTTTGTCAATTATCGTTATTGAAAGTTGTCTATCTTGATTATTGAGAAAGTAACGATGAATATTTCCTTTGTTATTTTGACAATTAGTAGATAAATTTATTTCTTAGTATCTCAAATATCTGTGGCTTATGAGTGTAATATGAAATTGTTAATAATTATTTTCAGTTTTTATGTTTTTATATAATGATGCATATCTTTCAATAAGAAAAACTGTACTTTTGACTTTCAACATAAATTTTATATTTTTTGTATACAGAATTGAAATTATTTACTCAAATTCATACTTAAATCTGAAATGCAGGCACAACCAATTGCTGCAGAACTTGCAGCAAAGTTGTTGGGCAACAGAGTGGCTGTTTCTCCAATTGTCACCGTAGAGCCCCGCAGAAGGAAGTTTCACAAGCCAATCACGTTGACCATCCCTGTCCCGCAAGCAGCTAATAAGGGAATGATAAACCAGTATTCGGGAGATGCACCAACTCTGCGATTGTTGTGCAGTATTACAGGTATCAATTGTATCTTGCATTTAAATAATTAATAGTTTCATATAACATTATTTATAAGATGAAGAGACCTCAGTTGTCGAAAATGTTTATGTTTGTGTCAGTATGCCATTTGACGTAATTTAAATGCTTCCCTAAGCATTCAACAGTAGGTATTAGTTTACTGCAATATTATGTAAGATACTTAATTGCAAACATTTTTTAATGTTAAGAGATGTATAACTCATTTTTACCGTATTTACTTGTGAAATAACATTCTTTAAGGTAGTTTATTTATGAATAAAAATATGGTGCTATTATTCACTCTGTCATATACTTCAGGAACAAATCTGTTTTAAGTACAATGAAATTTTATTAATGAAGCAGATTGCTTGTGTAAAACAAGATTTGCATAATTTTTTTAAGTATTTAAAAGAATGAAGAGTATAGAATTATCATGACCATTATTTTACTTATTACATTTATAATAATTATTGTTAAAATTTTAATACAAAAGCTAAAAGGTTTATTAATTTGACCTATGGCATGTGTGTTCCCATAACTTTGCTAAGCATTTTATATTAAATTAAATGTAACATTTATATAAAACGGGGTTAATTGTAGTTGATTTAGCTGTATGGGATATAGTTTACAAAATATAAAACTGAAATACTACCTTTGTATCCCCAATAAAAAATTATACATAAATTAGTTAAGGAAGTATTTAAAAAGTTCAACTTACAAATATCACAAACTACGTTTTCATCAAACTTAGTTTGGAAATTAAATGATTGCTTTTTATGAATCTGAGTAAAAAGAAATCTGTTTTTTTGTAAGTTATGAATAATATATCAGGCTGTTTCATATCTAGTAACTTATTCAGCATTTAATCCTTTACTTACTGTCCTTTGTTACTCTACCATGATTAGTAAATAATCTTGTTTTAAATTTAGCAGATATTGAAAAATATACCTGAATAGTTCATTTGTAAATTTTGTTCTGAATTTATATTTGTCTACAATCTGTAAAATAAATTGTAATTATTTAAATATTTAGTTCATTTATTAAATGCTCAAGCAAAGAATGTTATAATTACATAAGTAAGTACGGTACTATTCATTCTAATTCAGTATTGAGCCATTTGTAATGTACAGCATTTTACTGTTGCAGGCTTTCAAGCTATAATTATTTATTAAATTTGGTGAAAGGACCTATGTGCACTTGTTCAAAATTCAATATATCTGTTCTTATTATTTCATGAAAATGGAATCTCATTGATTCTAAATTTAGTCTGATAGAAATGGGAAAAATGAAAAACTGTAACAGTCCATTAGTTATATTTCATGAATATAAAAGTGTGATCATAATTTCATATCTAGTTTTCCAGCAGGCCAATCACAAATAATTACTCTTCCCTGTCCAACAAACTCTTTATTCCTTTTGTAAGACCAACTCTTTAAACACCACACTATACAGTTATATAATTTTACAAGTATGGAAGGCTTTATTAAAATAAAATGTGAAATGTGTGTTTATTTTAATATTTACATTACTACGTATTGTGCATTTATTTACTATACACTTATTTATAAACACCTATAAACATATAACATTTATATTCTATGTGTATTAATTTATCATATTGTTTTGTATTATGAATACAAAGAAGGATGGAAATTAAGAGGAATCAAGCATTCCCATGAAATATTCCTTAAACGTCTGTTGAAATACAGGGTAGGTAATTAACATTGTATTATGTAGTTGAAGTTTCAAAGAAACTGAGTAGGTCTGTCACATTAATCATTGAGCATCTATCAACGTGAGGATTTGAGTATTGAATTTTCATATATGATGCAAGGCATTACTTGACTTTTCTAGTAGAATATTTGTTTATTTTTAACCCATGTAAAAATTTAGAAGACTTATGTAGCTAAACCCCAGTAAATATTTTTAGATGAAGGATGAATAAATTTGCTTTAATTTAAAGTAATTGCAGAGTAGCATTTAATGGTATATTACCTTATGCTGGCCTAGATGTTAAATTTTGGCTGTCATTTAGCCACTGGAATGCTGTATTAGTATTGTTTGCTCAATACTATTTTAAAATAATGTAGTTAGAAAAGTCCAATTTATTTTTGTTGGAATGTTGACTGTGCATCCTTTCACCAATTGAAAGCCTGGAATGTGTTGATGTCTGTAATGCAATAATGGGATTACTCAGATTTTAATGTGAATAGTGATTTATAACATAAATAAAATAAAGTATTTCAGATTACTGTCTATAGATAAATTCTGTTAGATGAAGCTGAATTTATATTATAGCACTTTCATCAACATCTTGTATTAATTCAAACATAAAATTATAATTTTTTATCTTATCATATAATTGCTTACTTTTATGTGTTGTTTTCTACTGAATATAAATAATGCATTCAATAAATAATCTCAAATCCTATATATATATATATATATATATATATATATATATATATATATATATATATATATATTATATAATATAATATAATATTGATGAAATATACATTTATATCTCTGGTGGTTATGTGTGTGTGTGTGTGTGTACTTTATGAGGCACCACTTGAATAAACAAAAAATGTTCAAACAGCCTATTTATTTAGTCCTTACGTAATAAATACATTTTATAGTTCCATTTCATACATTTTTTTTTATTATTTGACTAAGAGCAATTATATCATCACTTATCACTTATATTATAAACATATCAATATAATGTTATGAATGAAATCATGGTACCATATTGTTATAAGTTTCTTTAATTCTTAGGTCAATCAAAATTTGTATACATATTAACAAGTCTATAAAATGAACTTGAATGAAATGATTATTAAACCTATTTATTTGACAGTTCTGTATGTATCTAACTACACATTTGTCAATAACTGTTCCTTCTCAACAACATTGAATGTAGGCACAAATATGATATAATTATAAAATTGCCTACATTTAAGCCTTCCACTATAGGTACAAATATTTGAATAAGATATATTAAATGTGGGTTGACTTAGTTGCAACTGCTATTAATGTAATTCAGCTTCATTTTGTAACATTTGGAAATGTAAATGGATGAGTCGATGAAATAAATGTGTAAGGGAAATCCAAAGGGTAAGTACAGTTCCTCAATCATTTACATTTTCAATGTTATCCATATAGCTCTTATTTTATTTCTTGGTTTTCATGTGCGTTTATAATTGTAGTTTGTGTGCTAGCTTTATTTTATTACTACAAAATAATGATGCTGTTTTGCTGGACGCAATGCATTATTCAAATTATTTTTATCCTTTTGCTAAGTTTTCCCAGATTATCTTCCACTTCATTCAGGCAGTCAGTGCTTATCAATATTTCCAAGAATTTATATATATATATATATAATCCATTTTTTAAGTTAAGATGGTTAATGTAATAAACAAATTTGCTTAGAATTATAAACAGAAACTAAACAACAGTATTGACTTTCGAAATTGAAACCTAAACACAAAATTGTAGAATTAAAATATGACTTTTTAAAATGGATATGATTAAAAAAAAGATATATCACAACTGGTACATTTATCAGCACATATCAGGTTATACTTTAATTATATTAATGTGTCTTTATTTATTTAAGCCCATTTGAAAAGGAAAGCACACACACAGGTTTTATGTGAATATGTAATAAGTGTGTTGTGTTGTGACTAATCCACTCCCTCACTTTGCTGCATTGCTGCACGCTATGGCAGGGGTGTTTCGGAAAAGATCACTTAAAGGTAATGGGCAACACTCTCTCTAGTATTTTATACTTTATATATTCCTTTCTTTCTTGAATTGTTTTAATTTTACCATATCACCAGTTATTAAAACAATCAACACCACTACACTTTTTTTACATTTGTTGCATATAAATATATTTACTTAAATAATAGCGTTGAAAGTTGTTAAAGCTGATGACGAATGTAGCAAAATGGAATGCAAAAAGCAAAAAAAGGCTTCATTTCAGTGGAATAGTTACTGACACTGAAATTGCAACTGAACAATAATTTGGTGGGATATCAGATCAAAAATTTTATTGTCATTGTCTCTCTAATAGTGTATATTTAATTCAAAAAGCATTAAATATTTTAAATAGCTTCACGCACAGCCCTTAATATATAACCACCTTATTTTAATTTTATAACATATTAACAATAATGATTTAGTGTTCCATTCTATAATTTATATTGTACTTTATCCTTGTATGAAGCTCCATTATTTTACTGTTGGTGTATTTAGAAGTGAATTAGAAATAATATACCCTTTTCCATGTTACTGCATAAGTAATTAAGCAATAATAATATTTAATTTAGAGCTCAAGAAATAGTATAGCATTTATGATAACCACTTCTACAATGAAAAAATAAATGACAGTGGAAAATAGTGACATAGAAAATAAAGAGATCATAAATCCATTGATGCCATAATTGTCACCAGTATTAACAGCTTAGATGGGAGTTGTTTATATATATATATATATATATATATATATATATATATATATATATATATATATATAATATTATATTTACTTGTTACTTTTATAAATATGTGAGTGTATGTTTGTACTTTACTAATAGAATTCTAATTCAAAAAATATAATATCAAAATTGTATATATAACTTGATCAAAATGTGTTAGTTGCCCTAAAAGGGTCTTTTCTGAAACCATTGCTGCTTCCCTTTTGTTATCAATAATTTGCTACAATTTTCTTAAATATGTTGCTTTATAATTAGTTGCATATTTTGCCTTGGCTTGTCATTATCTTTCATAGTTTCCTCAAGCTTCATAAAAATTTTATTGTGGTTGTTTGCAGCATATTCTTTGTAGAATATCATATGCCACCAACAACTGTCTGAAGTATTTTCATTATTTTTGTATAAATATATGTAGTAGATGTGTGTGAGAAAGGAAATCCAGTCATAATAAATTTTATTTGTATATCACTATAAAAAGTTATTCCCATTATATATTACATTGAAAGTGTAATACAATGTCCTTCCTTGCGTAATAGGTAAAACCATTATTGACTTAATATTTGTGAATTTACATGTGAAGACATAACTAAACTTAGTGAAAATAAATAATTTTCATATATATTTAGTTAATGAGAGGTATATAAAACATTTTAAATTTGCATTTTCTGTCACATACTTTCAAGCAATATAACACTAAAGAAATATTTTCATAAATATTTCATTATTCTGTATATATATATATATATATATATATATATATATGCATTAGGAAATGACATTGTCAAGTTAGTTCTAACAATTAGTAAGGAAGGAAAGAGAGATAGAAAGTAGGTGACTTACCTGATGTTCATAGATGGTAGGCTCCTTGTGAGGTATGGAGTTCTTAAATTTTCGGAGGTACTGCCCCCTTCATCATAAAGCTAGGAAGCCCTTTCCGTGATCGGCTAGCCGACGACTGAGCAGCCAAAATTTTCTGTACTGCTAGCTTAGGTCATAAACAATTGACCCCACCAGGTCACCAACTTTCTCTCTCAATGAGGGTCTGGAAGAGGCAGAGACTAGATGGGGGTTGGGGAGATGCATACTAACTTTTATATATATATATATATATATATATATATATATATAAGAAAAGAAAATGTTTTATTTAACTATCCTCATACAAGATTTTAATTCATTCATGGTTTATTGTCAAACATGGAAAACTAACTTATACCAAATAAAGTTGCTCGTCATCTGTTAATTTTACTACACAAGTATGTTCAAGATATATTTCACTTATACATAATTAAAGTTTCTGTACAATATCTAATTTCACTAATTACAGAGGAAAATCACTTGATTTTTTAAAGTTACATATTTCCTGAAAAAAAATAGCCTGTCACTAATCTTTAAACTGTAAAAGTAGATATGCAGTCAGATTATAGAAACATATCTTTGAGAAATCTGATATTTTATCCAGAAACTGCATTTACTTCTTTATTATGAAATGCATACAGGCATAAAATGCTTTGAACCAAAGACATTGGATTGGATACTATATGTGTGACAAGAGGTAATTTGACACATTGAGTTACTAATATTAGTTTTATGTTAAAAATTATTTATACAATAAATTGTCAGCTGAAATAAACAAAAATTCTACTATATCTAATAATTCTACACAAACTTACTTGTATTTATTACTTTTCAATTGGATTTGGTCTTAATCAATCACTATTTTCTGTCCACATCCAAATTTTAATGTTAGAACACATACTGACATGTATCTCGTTTAATAGTCATTGGCTAGAAAATGGGGATTATGATTACATGAATGCCATGTTCTCAATTATGAATCAGATGAATCAAGCTGTTTTAACTAGAATTATCAAACCATGTTTTAAATACTGTAAATTAAATTGTTACTTCTAAGTAAGATAGCTTGAGAGAGGGCAGTGATATTTTTATTTATAAATGATTTCACTTAGGTTTACATTTGTATATCCTAAGCAACTCTTTCAGTAAAATTGTACATGTACTTACAAAATGGCTCCTACACAAGTTAATGCTAATTATAAGGTAGCTGGAAATTAGTTACATTTGCAATTAAAGTAAGTTTACCTGAAAAACAATTATTATTTAACAGGTTTTATTTCCATTTTAATCATACATGTTTATATTTTTAGCAATGTTTTAAGTTTAAAATTATTTAAAGGCACAAATTTTTAATTTTTAATGTAATTTAACTATTATAATATCTTTTAAATATAATTTAAGATGCATAATATTGCAATGTTATTAAAGATCTATTTTAAAAATAATTTCTTTCTTTTTTAAAACAGAATACTAATAGTTGATATCATAATTCTGTTCTTACACCCATTTTATGTTTGGCTGGATTTCACTACTTGATTCCTGTCATGAAACAATTTTAAATCTTGTTCGTAGTTGTATTTTAAACATACTTCATAGATGCCCAATAATACTTTTTGCATACTTCATTTTGATATTTCATTATTTACTCATATTTTAAACAGAAAATGATTTTGTTTTGTAATTTTACATTTTAATTTTGTCTTTAGCAAAATTATAACAATGTTTTTCCACAAAAATTATATGCACATGATATTTTTTATTCTTTATATTGAAATTGAAACCTATACAATAGAGTTGTTGAACAGGTAATGTATTGAATTGAAATATCATTAACAAAAGATAACCATGTCAGTTGAACATTAATTAAATAATGCTAAAATTATTTAATATCCATTAAAACAATTTTCATTATTAGAAAACAAAAATCACATTTTACACTTTAAATAATGTAAAATATCATATTATCATATGGATTTAGTATTTATTCATTTCTGTTTTGGTGCATCATAATTTTAGAGATATTTTCACTAGAGAATCAACAATGTTAACCTCATTTCAAATTAAGTGACTTTGTTGCACCCAAAGTAAGAAAAATAAAAATTGAATCAATTAAGTCAACGGCATTTCTTGAATTGAGATATTTTTACTTTCAATGATACTTTTCTATAAAGCTATTTAATAGTTTTCTATCGAAATGTCTGAAATTGTAATAAATTTTGGAAACTAACTGTATACGTTGAGAAAACGAAAAGTGTATGCACACTTAAGCAAAAAATATAAAAAACTATAATACATTTCAATGGTAGCTCTTATTGTGTAATGAAGGGCTGCTGCACTAATCTTGATCAGAGTGTCCAATGTAATAGCTGAATGTGAATATATTATGAGTTACCAGAAAAATATAGTGACAAGCAGAAATTTGGAGCCTACATATACTTTAAAAAGAATGAGGTTAGATGCAAGTGACTACAGTCTAGACAATGAATATCATTCTAAGTTTTTCTGAATTTTATCCAAAATGGACACCAACATACATTTTAGATTAGCCATAATCTCTTCCTTGTCATTAGTACAAAACATTCTATATATTACATTTTCTATTTATGCTTATCCAAAATTGTTCAAAGTTACCTTATCAAAACAAGTAATTTAATACTTCCTGCCATAAATAACTCATTATGAAATAGAAAATATAAATCAAAATCCTCTTAAATCATGTTGAACATATTTGAATGAAATAAAAAAATAATAACTCAAAAAATTAGTTATTATAAATTTCCAGACACTAGATTCAGTTTGTCAAGTTTATATATCCTAGTATTTGCATATTAAGAAAACAAATATGTGATGTCTGTAAATTATAAAGCACCCATTCACAACTTACACACTGAAAACAGAAGCAGATTTTCATGTTAGCATGTTTATGAAGAATCATGGTATGAAAATTTATGTCTAGGCAGGGACCAAGGTGCATTAAATTATATTTTGTCACTCAAGAAATGGAACATGAAGAAATAGTGATATATGATGATAATGCAGCTAGTTTGCATTAATAAATAGGAGGTGTGTTGAAGTATGGTACATAACAATAATGAGAATCCTTAAGTTATCATATAAGATACATTATTATGAAAAGTCTTCACTAATTCATTTTGTTGTGTCTCAATAAGCTTTGTATTTTATATGTTATTTTGGAGATATGTAATTGTGTTCAATGATTCATGAGTAATTATTGCAAATAAATTTTATTTTAATGGTTTATAAAACTGCAATTTCTAATAAATAGTGTGTTAACGGAGTAAAGGATTCATATTGTTACACTTTGTGAATTTTCCTAGAATCAATTGTAAAAAGTAATTTCTCTCATTGTAAAACTGTTCTGATTACAGATTGTGTTTGCTTGAGAATTATTCTTTTTTACTATTTTTTTGTGATATCACAAATAAACTTTCTTCTTTTGATATATAAAATTTTAATAAGCATCATTTACAGGGTAATGAATTTGTTTGTTTATTTTAAAAATTGCTATCACCAGGTCGACACTAATACAATCATTTCCTTCCAGTGCTCAAAATTAAGATATGCTACATTGCAAGCTTCATGTACCAAATCATTTATATATTTTTATTTGTTAATATTACCTTCCTGATGTCTTCATTGACAAATTTCCCCAAGTACTTTATATATTAAGTAGAAAATTGCACCAATGTTGTTTTGTATCATTACGCCAAATGTAATTTATCAGTTATGAATATGTTGTTTCCATTTGTAATTTATCATTTTTATAATTCTAATTAACATACTGAGGTATATATAGTAGTGCACAGACAGATTACAAATTGTGGCAATATTAATTATTTTTAAATGTTTATATTTCTGTTCTATTTAACACTCAGCAATGAATAAATAAGTCTAAAGCTGTCGGGAGATTCATGTTTTCTGTACAGAATATTAAGTTAAGAGCTGTCTAAAAGAATGATTAAATATAAGGATATATTTAGTATCTAAATTAACATTAAAAGAATATCAATGGAAATCTTTAAAAGAAATATTTATATCAAATCGTTTCTTATGAAATTCTTCAGTAACAAAAATGATAAATTCTTTTTATGTATAGCCCCTTAACTATCATGGATCATATTTTTTCAAAAATAAAAGTTCTTATATATATTTATATTTTATCCATAGGGAACATCTTTATGTTTCAAGCACAAGTAACCTAATTTCTTGTAGTTTGTAGTAATATATTTTATTGCAAGGTGTGGTAGAGCTTACTATTTCATGTACTCAATAAATAAAAATGTCTTTTAAATCATAATGTAGCACTAGCACAGTGAATAAAAATATAATTGGTGATAGAAAATTGAATTTTAATATTTTCCTGATACTTGTAAATTATGAATTTGAAATGATTGTTTAAATCTGACATTGACAATCTTGTACAGGTGGCACAACTCGAGCGCAATGGGAGGATGTGACTGGATCTACACCATTAACATTTGTTAACGATTGTGTTTCTTTCACAACAACTGTTTCTGCACGATTTTGGTTGATGGATTGTCGAAATATTGGTGAAGCCACGAAAATGGCTACAGAGCTTTATAAGGAAGCAATACATGTTCCTTTTATGGCAAAGTAAGATTTGTTTTGAAATATATTTAGTTGCATTGTTGTAACAATTCTTTTATTGCAGATAGTTTAAATCATTGTCATAGAGATTAAAAAGTTTATTTCATGTCATAAGAATGTCAAGAGTAATTTATTTTTTCCCTGAAATTTATGAACAATTGGGAAATAAAATGACTTCTAATATTTGTCTTTATTCTGATCATAGTTTTAGGACAGTTCTAAGTAAGTTGTATATCACAAATCAAAATGTATATTTCTTCTAATACAGATACTCTGTTGTCATACATCAATAAATTAGTATCATATTATTTTGTGTTAATTTTTTTTTCTTCATATTTTGAACAGTTGCTCATTTTCATATTTGTTGTTAATATGTATTATTGATTTTGATATTTCATCTAGTAGTACCTTTCAATAACATCTGGTGCATATTTTCTCATGTCCTGCAGCATACATATTTGGAGCAATGTTTTTCTTAATTTTATGAACATTGATAATAATTTTATTTTAACAGTGAATTTCTTCTTTGATTTCAAATACTTTAAACTGCATAGCAGCTCACTCTCTTGTTCCTCTAATGTAGCACGATGGTTTCTCTGTGCTGAGCACAGAGAATCTCTCTGAAATGCGAAATGTTCATGCACAGTATTCTGTTTCTCCTGCACTCTCTTTAATGTTCAACAAACTGCCTCCTATCTGTGGTAAACACCAGGCAGCACACACAAAAGTACCAACATGTGTGGATTATTCCTAAAATAGCTTAACATATGTATGAAAGAAAAATACTTTTGTGTTACAAATTTGTGTCAACTTGGTTCTAAATTTTTCCACTCCTAAAGATTAGACACTATTGGACAATATGTTGATGGAATTAGAAATGTAGCATATTAGCAGTCAGCTCATTTGCCACAGAGTATTGGCAACACTATCACTGTAATAGTATTATTAACATTTTACAGTTATCCTAATAAAATTGTTATTGTTGCTTATGGTGATGAAGCACATAACTTTTAATATTCATTAACTTCTTGTTTGTATTTTTCATTTTCTAAAGATATTAACGAAAGTAATGAGCAGGAGATCATACGCCAAGGCATAATCTACTAAGTAACAATGTCATAAGATATCCCCATCCTTGAAGGAATTTAACACAATGTAATCAGCTATCCAATTGTTTTTTTCTATGACCTAAATTGGCTAAGAAGGAGAATGAGATCCTAACTTGAAAACCTAATATATAGACTGAAAATGTTCGGTTGGTCGTTCTCGATGTGGTGGCGGAGTGGATAGACGCACGCCCCGGTGATGCACTGTTGTTTCGTGCACCCAGGTTCGAGTGCTGGCCACATCGAATTTTTTCAGTCTTTCTTCCTTCTTCCATTCCTCTCTAATATATATATATATATATATATTCAAATATTTTGTCAGTCACTGTTTCTATTTAAATACATTTAAAATGAAACAATATTACATTGACAGGTTTGTTGTATTTGCCAAACGAGTAGATGTGTTGGAAGCAAGACTGAGAGTTTTCTGTATGACTGATGACAAGGAAGATAAGACACTTGAACATCAGGAGCACTTCACAGAAGTTGCTAAGAGCAGAGATGTGGAGGTATTGAAAAGTTCTGTAAGGAGTTATTGTGTTTGGTATTTGAATATATTTCAATTCTATGTTTTACTACAGGTGCTAGAAGGCAAGCCACAATATGTAGAATTTGCTGGTAATTTAGTCCCTGTCACTAAATCAGGTGATCAGCTTCAACTTGGCTTTAGAGCATTTAGGGAAAACCGACTACCTTTCACAGTTAGAGTGAAGGATCCTCATGCAGACACCGTTGGGCGTATCCTTTTTATGCGAGAGCCTAAGGTATGTTCTACCAGTTAAATAAATATAAAATAATACTTCTAATCAAGTTGAAACCTGTTTGATTTAAATATGAATTTTACAGATTGCTAAAGGAGAACCACCACAGCAACCTGTCTGCATTCTGAACATAGTTCTTCCAGAAACAATTCTTCCAGAATCAGGTCTATCTGAACCTGACATTATTTCCTTACAAAAGAAATACAGTTTTCTCAGGGATGGAGGCATTGGTTAGTTTATCATATTATTTTCCATGATAATTTACAAAATGTTGTCTCTGAAGTAAATAGCTAAGTAATATATTACTATTATATAGGTCGTCCAGATGTGTTTCAGAGCACCAACTTGCGGTTATCAGACCTTAGTAATCTATTGGCAGAAGACTGGGTACCATTGGCCAATGACCTAGGTGTTAACACATCTGACATTAATATTATTAAGACTGAATTCCCTAGCAGTGTAGCACAACAGGCAATGGGAATGCTGAGATTATGGCTACAACAGGCAGGCAACAAAGCAACAGGTATTTGAATTTCTTAGTTTCATAATACATGCTTAAATTAGTATATTGTGCATAAAACTTAACTTTGAGTCATTGCTATTGATACAAAAAAATTAACTCCATGGCTGATTATTCCTATGATTTGTAAATACCAGTGTGATTAATTACAATACTGTGTACGAAAATACTAGAAAATTGCTGTTAATTTTTTAATAATCAATATTTTAGTGTTTTTCAATATTTATATAAAACAATAGCACTAATCTATCTCAATGTAATAAAATTCAACAGTTAACATTTATACAGCAATGGCAAACAAGTTTATCAAAATATTGGTTAGATATAAAATTACTAAATATTCCCCAACAAAGATAGAAAGAAGTAGTTATATTTCATCAAGCTACTCATCATACAGTCATACAAGAAAATATGAAAATATTCAGGAAAGGAAATAATAATGAACCTAATTTTTTATCTATGTTGATTGTTTAGTTATATAATTTTATATATTTTTGGCAACAATTTTCTATTTATTTAATACATCTATGTCATTTCATCTGTATTTGTGGACTTCATCAGGTAAATTTTAAGTCAATAATATGTATGTAAAATTATCTACTTTTACATGTATGTTATCCATTTAAAATTTACCTGATTAAGTTCAACAATATGGTCAAAACATTGTAGATGCATGAAATAAATATAAAATATTAGCTGGCAAATTAGCTGCATTGTTTACATATTTATATTTAACTATCAGATTGATTTATTGAATGTGTATAAATTTTTTCTTCTCGTAGCAATTACTTTGGAAAATTCTTTAAGAAAAATAGGCCGCGAAGATATTATTCAACAGTGTATATTTAATGCAGATGAAACAGAAAAAATTGAAAAAGTTTGTGATCAGTCAGGATTTGACTCCCTTAAAGAAGAGTTTGGACCTTCTCGAGACACTTCCTTGAAGAGGGATGTAACTATTGACATGACTTCTTATGATGAACAAGATCTTATGAAGGTGAAAACATAACTTTTTCAAAAATGCTTAACTATAATTATATGACAAAACAATATTGTAAAATAATTTGTGTGCTAATTTATTGCCTGACTAGCACTGAGTTTATCATGTGGGAAATTAGATTGTTATAAATAAATAACTAAATGTAATGTGTTCTTGATTTAGCTCATTTTGATTTTTACTTGTTCTTGTTGCTTTAAATTTTTGCTTCAACTGTTGTATTGTCTATATGTAAATATTAAATCAGAATGTTTTATTTCATATGTACAGATTAACAAGAGAATTCCTCCAAATGTTATTATAGTTTCTCAGAAATTCATACTGTTGATTTAAAACTGTGATCACTGTGCTTTTCCCACAACTCCTTTTCCATGTTATAATCTCATGTTTAATTCCAATGAAGTTTAAACTTCTTTAAACTTTCGGAGGCACTGCCCCCTTCATCAGAAAGTTAGAAAGACATTTCCAGTGATCGGCTAGCCAACAATATATATATATATATATATATATATATATATATATATATATATATATAAGGGAGAAAGGTAAGAAATTTGCTTTAAGTCATATGCTCGGCATAGAATTATGCTCAGAGAAAGGCATATGTTAAGCTTAGAGAGGAATGGAAGAAGAAATAATGATTGAAAACATTAATTTTGTTATCTATCCTATATGGTTGCTCCAAATAAAACTCTTCTATCATTCTTCTCTATCCATCCCGACTCAATTAACCTAACTACTACCACAAGACTGACGATATTTGGTTTTGGTGATCATAGCCTAAACGGTAAAGGCACTCAACAGCTGCAGTGGAGGGTCTGTGACAAACTGGGTTTGAGTCCCAGTGGTGCCAAATATTTTCAGTCTTTCTTCTTCCATTCCTCTCTAAACTTAACATATGCCTTTCTCTGTACATAATTCTATACTAAACATATTACTTAAAGCGAATTTCCTACCTTTCCCCCTCAGTTCTATCCTTACTTATTATCCAAATATCCAATTGTGTGACCACATCATGTTTCAAACATTAACTGTGTTAATACCTATGTATCAAACATTTGATGTTAGAAAAAATTAATATTCTATTCAAATTATATTATCATTAAATATTACTATTTTAATAATCAGTTGCAACTGTGTCATTTCAGGAATCAGAATCAGTTGAAGAATTGGTGCAAGCAGAGAAAAAAGAACCAATTAAAGGTAAATGTCTTATACTATAAAAATTTTGAATATCAGGTAAAATGTAAACAATGTTCTTCAAACAACTGAGACAATTTTATACAGTACTACTAGCAGATTTACTGGTACTGCCCACATATGTATTTTCCCAATGCTATATAAGGCCTAAATAAGAATTAATTTAATGCTAATGCTAATCTCTTGGTGTTTTCGAATATTTTGCAATTAACATTTATTTGCTATTTTGGACCATTTCTTTTCTCCACTTCATACCCCTATCATTGCAATGAGGATTAAACTTAAACAAAATGAATGCTACTATCATACTCAGCAAAACCTCAAAACTCTGATTTAGATACTGATCATATTATGCAACTCATAATTAATGCCTTCTCACCCCCATGTACAGCGGACTGAACTTATACCTAACTGGCATCAGGAATATGATTATTCATCTTTGTGACACTAAATACGATGGATACAATATTAATGTGAACCATTTTGAACAAATTTCTTGCATACCCTTCTTACCTGTATGCTGATATTATATTTTTTAACTAAACCCTGAAATTTCTATGGAAGCTTGCTGAAGGGATGATGCTATTATAACTGAAAATAATATTATGAATAACAGAATTACACATTCTTTATGTAATTAAAGTTTTGTAAGCAGATTTGTGTTTTATTATATTTTAAACAATATTAGCATATATTTGAAAAATTCTCATAGTCCATCACATTCTGTTACAGACAGCAGAATTTCTACAGTGGATATTATTCCAAAAAAATGGCCTGCCACAGTGAAAGATGATGAAATTGAAGAAACCAAATACATTGGTGAGGAGAAAGTTGTTGAAGAAGAAAGACGTACAGTTGCTCAGTTGAAAGAAATATTTGCCCAAGATAAAAGAGACAGGCAGTATGAAAGGCAACCTCTAATAATACAAGAAGAGGATGTTGTTAGACGACCATTAACGCGTACAACTGACAATGAATCCACTAGACCTCCGTCAACAGTAGATGAAGATTTGTCAAGATTATCAACTTCAACTTTTGATGATAGTACAATTGAAGATGAAGTAGTAAAGAAGCAGACATCCTCACCAGAACAGTCATCAGATGAAATAATGAAGGCAAACTTAGATGCAGATCAAAGAAGAGACTCAGAGCTCTTTCAAGGAGTTAGTGAGGGACTGGTCAGATTGGAAACCACCCACAAGGTGATGCCAAGCACAGAAGGTGAGTATAGTCTCAAAACATCAGAATACATTTAAACATATTATTATAATGAATATATTTAATGGCAGATTATTTATGTAAGTTAAAGATTAAGGTCACCATCAATCATATCTAATTAATGTCTCATCACTGCACATAAAATCATCATAAAAATTCTTTAGTTTTTCTACCAGCCATTACACTATGGATTTTCTGTTAATCTTGATCCTTACAACAGATGAATCACAGAAGACGATTGGTATGGTATATTTTTTGTCCATAGTTCTGCTTGAAAAACATTTGTTCCTTGATAAACTGTATTATTTTCCATTGTATTGTTAACTATTTCAACACACTGTGATTATACACACTGCCCAGATTATATATGTTGTAGATATACACTTTTCATTTTACTCATATTGATAATGTGTAAAACAAAATAGTCAAAAAGGTCAAAAATATAAATCATTATTATGTAGAAATTAAACGAACTATTTCAATGATAGATGTCAAGATTACCAATTAATTGCAAAACTCATATAACAGCAGATTGCAGTAATTTAATAAGATTATGTACTATTTAAAATGAATTTTATGAAATAATTTAATTTATTGCCTTACATAGAATATTTATACAGATGTAATCATATTATTTTGCTTAGCAGATATTTTATATCATTAGAGAATTATATAATTTGTTAGTAAATAATGCTTGAATGCTTCCTATGGAACATATATATGAAAATATGGTGTTTTTAACTCACAGTGTCACTCACTATCTTATTAAAATTTCCTTCAAATATATCACATATTAATATAGATTTTATATGTACTTAAAAAATATACAAGTGGTTAATAGGGTGGTTGTCAATAAGATTTTCATGTATAAAAACAAATTTAAAGTATATTCATAGAAATTATAACTAATGATAAATATGAGATACATTAAGGAAGTAATTTAAATATATCAACTGTTTACTCAATATCATTATTTTCATTTCAGTTATGTTATACTTTTACAAGCTCTAGTATCAGTATTTTCATTACATTTTATAAAATTAATGTTCCAAAGATGTTTATAACTTTCCTGCCTCATATTAGTTACTATAATAGTGCTAAAATTCAATTTAGTTCCACCAATCAACAACTTTGTTCTTATTAATTTCTCTCTTCATTTTTATTATGCATCTCACAATTTTTTATATAGTAAAATGCCTAATAATGTACAAAAATTCATCAGATTTATATTTTTATTAAAATATAGAGTAAAATAGAAACCTTGATTTATTCTACTTTTATATTATTTATATTTATTACTCATGATAGAAACTAAAATTATATTAGTTTTATATAATTTTCCAAGTATTCTTCACAGCTCCTAAATTACAATTGTGAGAATAATTTTTATTCTTCTGCTGTAACATGTTAAAGAAGCAAGCAGAAAACTTGTTTTCACTGACACCAGGCATTTGTGAGATTCACGGTCTTTGCACAAGGACAAATATCTCAAGTTACAACATCTGCATAAGTGGTACCATAAAATTCATCAAAGACAATTACAATATGGGCAATGCTTATACTTTTAAGTTATAATTTTTTAAATATTCTCCATTCTTTGAATAAAATACATGTTCATAATTTCATAGCTGTTGCCTTAAATATTACTCATGTATTTATTTTTTATCTAGCAAGCAAATATTATGTATTCACTTCATACAACTAAATAATTTTCACTATGTATACATTTAGAACATTTAATATGAGTGTATTAAAATTTACAGAGATCCTGTCTCCTAAAATATCAAAGACACCACCGCCTAGCCCTGCAGAGTTCAAGGAAGCTGCAGGTGAGTTTGTATAATATTCTACTTTACCTACTACATTTTATAATTCAATTAAATCTCTTTATTTATATCACTGTTCTCAGAAAATATTTCTTAGTTTAGTGTGTAACATACTTAAATTTGAGCAGTTTAAGTTATGAGATTGTCAAATAGCTGTAAAGATATTTATATCAAAATAAATAGTTAAATCTAAAGTATTGCAGAAATAATACAAATGAGAAGCATGTTATTTTATGCAAAATTGGTATAATGGTATATTAATATACTTAAAAATGGAATGTTTCAGTACGCTGGAATGATATTTTCATTTCTTTTGTCAATAAATAAAGAGCATTTATGCCTGAAGTGAAGATAAATGAAAACTGAATCAAATGTGGCAAATATTTACATTATCAAGAGATTAGAAGTATATAAAAAACTGGCCTGTGTGTAATGTCATGTACTTTCATGAAGGCATAATTAAAATATTCATATCTTGGCAAAGGGTGAATGAATAATAATTGAAATTTTTTAAATTTCAATAATAAAAGAAGATATATATATTTTTTAACAAAAACTACAAATATTAAAAAATTATTAAAGTTTACAATGATTGATTAATATTATTTAAGCTTCTGAGTTAAATATAAACAGAGTAGCATTATAGAGAAGGGCATTCACTATTAGTAGCATTATAACAAGTACTTGTATATGCTGTGATTACATAACAATAGAGAAAAATGCATTTACATGATATGTAATTGGATCATAAATATACTGAAAATTATGTCTCAAAACTTCCAAAAAGATTCTTTAAACAAAGTTTGTATAGCTGAAATAATTATGATTATAAAATAACTAAAATAAGCAATTAAAAAAAATTATAAACTCCTTGAGAAGAAGAAATTTATGACAAACTTTGACACCTAAAAAATAAAATTCATAATTGCTATCAGCCACATAAAAGAAGCATTATTTTGGGTAGGATTGTTTGAAAAGTACCCCATGAACAAAATATCTATTTACTGGCATATTTAATTTCCATCAATTCCAAGGATATGTTGTAGGAGATTTTGAGGAAATCAATTAATATTTTGCTGAACATTAAATTTAATACTATGAACCAATAATTTGCCCAGTAACAGTGGGAAACATAAAAGAATAAAAATTGAGAATTTTACACTCTTTGAAAGAAATATGCTATATTTATTTCAGTGGCATTTGTATATAATGCTTACTTTAAAAAGGAGGAATTGAAAAATGAATACTGCATTATAATGACTACTTCCATGCAATTATTCAGTTTAATGTATAAGAAGTAAAAAGAGAGAGAGAATTATTGACTTACCTGAAAAATAAAACTAGCATTGACTTGTCAGACTGGAAGACACTTTTCAAATTATATGAAATGGGCCTTCTTATTCAGGACAGAGAACTTTATTTTATGCTAGTCAATCACACAATTATTTTGACAGTGTCACATCACCCTTAGATGTACTGTGGAGCATCCTTTATACTCATTTTTAATTTCATTGCAAGTATATGAAGTGTATATAAATGCAAGTTAACAAAAAGTGTACAAATTCAAATGTGTGTATTTGAACAACTACTTTTTAAGCAATAATGGAAAATAAGCAAATTTATTGACATTTTTTAAAAATATTGAGTATTAGAGAATTGTTGAAATTAGGACAGTATAATAATTATTGATGAAATATTGTTCAGCTATTTAAACATCAATAAGGAAAAGATTATAATTATTAAGCTTTGATTGATACGAAATTTTTTTTCATTGACATGTTTATTATGAGAGATTGTCTTGTTGGATTAAATACCATGAAGATTTTGTAAATGGAAATCAAACTAATAATGAAGGATACATTTGAATTGTATGAAGAATTGTCTTATGAAGTTGAAGAGTTTCTTTTATAGAAAAATTTAATTGATAATTTAATATCAGGTTTAATGTTCAACTTAATATTGTCTGTGGAGACTTTCTCTCCGCCAGAAGCACTTTATGGATGAGAGAAAATGAATTTTTGACAATAAATTGAAGAATTTCTTGTAAATTTCTATTATAGAAAAAATTAATTGATAATGTACAGAAGCACTTCATGGATGTGCAAAAATGAATTTTATGAAGAAATAGATTTAATGATCAAAATCTGCAGATACAAAATCCTCTGTCTTACCAAAAGTAATAAACAAAAACTTAAATTTTAGTATACTTCAAATAAGTATAAATTTCTATTTTTCCAGGTGTGGCAACTTGGCAACACACTTCCTTGTTGCCCACAGAACTGCCTGCTCCAACACAAGGTAAGAAAAGAAATAATTATTGTATATATACTCACTTGAACATGTATATGTATGTCTTGTTAATTTGCCAGGAATGTGGTAGATAACGTATGCTTTTCATTGCTTTCTTCTTATACTTTTCCCACAGTCCCTCCAACTTCACATATAATTTTTAAAAACAAGAGATCTGTAGTTTCAAAGAGGAAAAATTACATCTGTATATTAAAACAAAAAATTTCTATTATTTCTGAGCTATGTAAAATTGGTTATTAAGTATTTTTTATTATAATACCAAGTGCTACAAATTCATAACAAAACTAGACCAAATATTATTAATAGCTGTCACACATTTGTCAAAAAAGAGATTTTGAACATCATTATTTTATTTATACTTTTCATATACTATCGCTTTTATCAAACAACTATTCAATTATTTAATGTTTTGCAGTGATAATAAAATTATTGAACTGCCTAAATTAGAAATACTACCATGAAAAAATTGATTTCTTGGCTGTTCATAATATATTTATTTTCAGTAACAAAATGAAACATATATTTGATATTATTTACTAGAATTATGGAATTATTAATATGCACATAGTGTTCTTCTTACAGCATTATATAAGTTTATATATATATATATATATATATATATATATACATACATTTTTTAACTGATAACATTGAAAGGATTTATTATTAGTTCTAAATCAGCACCGAAGAGTCAAGTATGTAGGCTATATCATTCAATAGAATAAAAAACATATGGCAAATTGAAGGACTAGAATACATATAATTTATTGTGACAATAACAAAAATTAAAATTCCCATGTTACATGTAACAAAAATATTGAGAACAGCATACTTCCCAAAAGGCGATTCTTTAAGAAATAAAATGTTGCTTAGCCCCTTCTATTGTGATGAAATAAATATAGATGTAGAATTATTTTCAATTAGTAATGGGATCTTGAAAAAGTTTCTATTTTCATTTTAAAATAACCTACTCAGTATATTAATAATTGCCCTGCCTTTCTCCTGTAGGCCAGTGTATTATATATATATGCACTTAAGTATAACAGTTTGAAACTAATTAATATGAAAAAGAAAGAGAGCAGATAAAGTATCCTAAATAGAAGTTGGCACCGCCACATGGACAGTAAGCTGCAAGTCAAATTTTCAAGACTCTAAGCCTTCCTCAAGAGATAATTGCACCTCTTTAGGTCGGCTGGCATGAAAATCTGATATGCACCCACATAAAAAATGATTTTATCCCTAGAAATTCTGAATTTATAACAGCTTTATTTGGGGCATAAAAATTTCTAATTTACTTTCATTGTATGGTAAAATCTTCCCTTCTCTGTAATGAACGTGTTTAAATGCCATGTGCTATCAATTTACACATGCTTAATGCTCATTTTTTAATTACAACTGTTTGTTTCCTGAATCCAAAATACTCATAATAGTTTGGTCCCTTTGCTAGAATTGTTCTTGGGTTTCCAACCGGAGGCGTTTCCTTGACATCTTCTGTCGACGAAACGTCGTGTTTAGCAAACGCCACCTGGTTGGAAACTCGAGAACAAATTTCAGCAGCTTATTCACCGAAAAAAACTACGTAAAATAATTAGGATTCTTTTTTATAACGAATTATTTCAAATAACACAAGTGTCAAAGATCTTCGCTGAATTTTCGCTGATAAATTTCATAACTTCATGACGGGGAAATTAGTACCTTTCTAGATCACGTCAGTTAAAAAAAATTCACCCTGGTGCTATGTTTATTATGTGTGGGTGATATTTTCCTTCTGGATTTGTCTACATGGATCTAGTATGTCATCCATCTCACAGTGATGACTATTTTGATTTTATGGCTATCTGTACTAGCCTACATGCATGATCTGAGAGGTAAAAATGATTTCCAACCGGATGCTTTACAGATTCGCCATTTTTGTACAGAAATTAGTAGAGTTGATTCAACATTATTGTAATAGTTACGGCCTCGTTACTTTTCGGAAATTTAGTGATCAGCTCGCATGGATATTTTTAAGCATATATGCAGAACCCGCAAAGAGAAACGTTAGTATTTGAGCTTTAGTGAAATGGTGTGTTTATATCAGAATGGTAGGCCATTAGATAGGAATTCCGTTGTTGGTTGTAAGTAGGAGAGAGTAAGATAAGATTTGTTTTTTAAAAGAAAGATGGAAATGACAAATTTGACAAAAGCGAAACTCGTGGGTAACATAATAAATGGTTTCAGAGATCAAAATCGTTTCAAATATCGACTGTTCAGTTTAGTTCCACCGACCATAGACACGACTGCTTTAGTTTTTTGCAACAAAAAAAGACTAATAAATGTAAAAGCAATATTTACGAGATTCTAAGTGCATTGAAAATCAACATTATTTAAAGCTGTATTACTTTTTTGGATTTCCGTTTAATATTGTGTTTGGTGCAAACAAGGACACATTCTTCGATTCATGTCTCTTGTTCCAAGTATGTTATGCGTTTGAAATATTCTGTTCGACTTTGAATTCTTTATATACGGATTTACATGAAAGTAAACCTTTGCGTCAGAAACCGAAACAAACGTTGTCCCACACAATGAAGCACATCAGAAATCTAATGTTGTCGGATTTTATACTACTCAGTTATTCTTCTGGAAGCTTTGAATTTGAAGAATTGTAATGTTTTAGTATGAGCTTCGATTCGTTATCCCAATTGCCATAAATACACCCATGATTAGGAATTATATTAAGATATTTGGGAAATAAGCATTTTACTTGTGTAACACTACAGTAAATTTAATTTCGGACACACGTTATTGATTATGTGAAGAAATTCATGCAGGTCGAAAATACCGAAACAAAAAGGGATTCATTGTTTGAAGAGACATTATCTATTAATTCATCAAACTCTTTAGTTTATGTGACGTATATTATTGGCCAAAGCAGACAATATTTGACTTGAACAATTACATTAATAGCAGACAAAACGTTTCCTCCACAATTCCGTGGACCTCCTCAAGGGAGCTACAGTTAAGTCCAATACTGAAGAGTTCCACGATATTGTGGAGAAAACTTTGTGTACGTTATAAATTTAATTGTTAAAGCAAAATATGTTCTGAATTTGGCTAACAATATATTAAACGAACAAATTAACTATATATCTTCTTCACAACTCTCCGTAACTTCATATTACTTTTTCGTTCCATTGCCAACCAATATGACGATATCATTGAATTTGAGTCGAGAAAGTTCTTTACGAGGTGGCCTCCAGTTTTGTTCTAATTCTCTGTTGGATGAGTGACATGTCCCGGAAGTGTCGAAGCGCGAAGCCGTGGAGGCACCAAGTGTGGCTTCTTTAACGCGATGCAGTCGCAACTGAGGTTCGTACGCGGTTGGTTGTTTCCCAGGTGAGCCACCCTGCGTTTTATGCCAATATTTTACTAATTATATGTAAAGAAATCCTTCAAATTGTTTAGGGTTGCTGAGTTATACATACGCATTTCTTATATAATTCAAGCTGTGGTCAAAATAAAACTTTACAGTGTCTCGGCTGGTTGTAGTTTAACAATTAAGACTTTGTCAGAGACGTAGCGTGGCTTTTTGCCGCCCGGGCGTGGGCCAATTTCGGCGCCCCCTTATTTAGGGATATGGAAGTTCCAAATTTTACAGAAATTCTAAACACCTTTTCGGCAAGAATGAACTTGTTATTCTGAATTGTACAGGGTTGGATTTTTAGTTCATAATACAAGTTATTATTATTTATTGAGAAAAAAAGTACCGCTCGGGACAGGTCGCCCCCCCTGCCACGCTACGCCTCTGTACTTTGTGTTTCGATCTTTAAAATCCAATAAAGCAATGCATTCTGTTTATCAGAAATAAATCATCAAGCAAAAAGTTTGATTATTGGTTTTCTATGTCATTATCCTTCCAACATCATTAATAAATAAAGACTACTACAAGGCTAAGTCACATTTGCAATACAGGTCAAATATGATTATTCAAACAAATCAACAATCATTAATATTTATTACAACTTCTTATATTTGGGGTAATTTAAGTCCTATTATATATATTTTTTGCTGAATGGAAGTATTACATAATGGCATTTATTTTAATAATAGTCCAAGACACGAGAGTAGCCTAGAAATAAATCAAAATATTCTGAAAAATTAATTCAGTATTGATGTCAAGTAAATTATTATTGTAGATCATTTGTGAGGTACAAACAATCAAGGCTCTTACTATCAGTGGAATACTAAACTCACTAGTTTATTACAATAGCCTAACAAAGTTATAGTAAACAATAATTTATTATTGATTATGTTCCTGGAGCGATTATTTACTTGAGCCGTTCCATAGATGATTCAACCACACTGAAACTATGATCTCAGAAGATAATATTGAATATTTACAATACTCTATTGATTAATTTATTTCAGTACTTGAGGGAATTTATCTTACTGTTGAATGCAATAATTAGAGTTGATGAGATTTATTGCAAAGTAACTTTTTTTGTGGGAATAAACACTTTTTTAAACAGGATGATTATTACAATGCACTATAATTAAAGAAGAACTTTATATATAAATAAATGTAATATTATGACCCATATAATTTTCCATAAGTACAGACATTTTAAACTTAAATACAATGCTTCAATTTGCTGTATCTGTATTAACCGTAGTACAACCAATGTTAGTATCGGTAAAGATAGCATTGAAACATTCTGTATTTATTCAAAAACTGTACAGGTTTTAACCTGATTACTTTAATTCAATTAAATAAAAGAATGATTCTATTCTGTTTCTCATATTCAGTATGGTTTCTTACTTTCTAAATAGTGGGCTGTTCTATTTCTTCATCATATACTGGAAATATAATTTCTGATATTATCTGTAGCTATTTTTCACTATTAATTTTAATGTTTACACTACTTCAGTGATTTTAATTAAGCTATAATTCAATACATTTTAAATAACACTTCTTTATTGTTGTTAAAATTGTTTTCCATTTTATACCATTTTAGATGAGAAAGATTTTCTCTAAGTAACTGTTGCAAATTTTTTAACTTGCCTCAATGTTTCTGTGACTTGCATCATTGTAACTGGTGACTGGGACTACAGTGATGATAAAAATGGAACAAGTTATTAATTAAGTTTGTTTCAATCATTTCAATACAATAAATTCCCACAACATCCCCACTGTTAGCACTGCCTGAGGAGGAATGCCATTGTCGGTGGTAGTGTAAGACGTGAAAACATTAGAAGGAACTATAGTAACCATTGGAAACCTGAAAGCAATGTAACTTATAAATACATATCTTTAAACCACGCAAATTTAACTTTTTCCTGTTTTGATAACTTTTACCTCAATTATACAAACAATAATGTGTATTATTCTAAATCCATCTAATGTACAAAATAAAACTAATTTAGAAAAAAGATTTAGCTAATTTAGTAACTAGTCTTTCTCATTCAGCATTTTATTTATATACAATTAATTGTTTTGATGACTTTTTCCACTAAAATATTTTCTAAACATGGACAGACATCAAAATGGCACTTCTGCTTGATATTACGATAAAAGTACTGAAATTGTAATCAAATCTGTAGGAATTTTGTAATTTGTATGCACATAATTTTGTTGTTACAAATTACTCATATTCTGTAGTACTTCTCTTTATCCTGGAATATTTTCTCGAAATCCTCTTTCATCCCAACTATATGAAATAATTTTAGTTGAGTAAGCCATACTCATAGTTTCTTAATTTTATTATGTTAAATATGGATTCTACAAGATAAATAATTCAATGAAGAGAAATTTGCAGGTTATTTTTTGGGTTGTCTGAGGATCATAACACTTGAAGGTACTGGTACTGCACAATTTGCAGTGTTTTGAAACAGAATGCAGTACTACCCAGAATAATTATTCCTGTACCTCATAGAATTCATCTTAACATTTGGGTGAGCTATATTTTTTCTCCTCAAACCAGTCTTAGGACTGAATACAACAACAACATACTTTTTCTCACTTTTATAATTGTCTTAGTAATCAGAAAGAAAAAATATTGTTTACTTAATGATAGTTGGCACATGTGTTTGCCTGAAGTCATAGCACATCTCGGCCCTCGGGGACAACCTAAGTTTTTATATATTTTTCAAAATGAAAGGGGGAAGTGAATTATTTTTTTAAAAAAATTGTGCATTAAGAGAAATATTATTTTAAAAATATTTTAATGCTAAAAGTTTGTAACGGACTTTTTTTCAAGGTTAAAGTTAAATTTTGAAAAGTAGAGTGAAGCTAAATAATTAAGACAACAATAGTAGTTCTAAAAAAATTAATGTTAAATATTATTCTAATATAACATTGCAAAATCTTTAACAACATGGGATATAATGACCTGAAATCAAAGTTATGATAAAGTAAAACAAATAGTTGATCTATAACGCTTTCAATGTAGTAATTAATGTCAAAGTTCTTCAAAATGTATGCTGTCGATAACATCCCAGTCCATGCCTAAACCATATATATATATATAGAAACATGGGAATTAGGCTCCTTACAAGTTACATGGTTAGCTGATATTTGGTGGCATATGTGTCAAAAGTGAAATGGAAATTTTGAATGATGACAATATGTAGAATAAAAAGTTGTCGTGGTAAGAAGGTACACTACAAAGCATACATCATAGCAATTAGTATGTACGTAGTTGCTGTGTCCAGGAGCAGAGGTCTGACACTGCTGCCTACTCTCTCTTTCCAACATTTTCTGGAATTGACTGCTTGAATCCAGTTTTTTAATATACCTGTCTTACCTATCATTTAACGTTAATTTTACTTGTTTGCTGATGATCCCTGAGTTTATAGCTCAGTGGTCACTTTCCTCTTCCAAAAATTTCAACCTAATACACAGAAAACTGTTCTTCAGGTGATTTAATTTACTCTCCCCTAATTTTTCTCTTTATAAACTTCTTCAAACATGTATTAAATGTCCCATATGCTTTCCAGATGTAACTGGACTCAATTATCCTTTGCTTGAAATCCTCCAACTGTCCCTTATAATTTAAGGAATTCAATTCCTTGTTTTTATTTCAAAATATTCAAAGAGCAGATCAATGTTATGTAGGAACTACAAGCAATGTAAATCGTCTCCAAATTGTAGTACTTATTACAATTTTTCCCAGCTTAGTTTTCAAAACTCTCTGAGTATTAAATTAGTATTTAGTCTCTTCATCTTATTATTTGCAATATGTATTCTTTTATATAAATATATAATGTATTCTACAGTTCCAGTGGCTTTATATTTCTATATTATTATCTCCTCTGTACAAATTACTCACAACTAAATGTCCGGTAAATTTATTTTCATAACTTATCTTCTTTCTTATATATTTGTGTATAAGCTCTAGTCATCCTGTAGTATTTTTTTAATGTCTTTCAGATTTAACATTAATACACTTTTTAACTGACTTTATTTAAATATGTATCTTCCAAATAAGCTTGTGGATGTTTTAGTAGGTATCCAAAAGCTATTCCGCCTGAATTCTACTTGTTTCTCCCATAATTCATGTAGTCAATCCAAATGTTGGACACTTGAAAAATTCCCTGAGTTTACTACTTAGAAATTTATATGTGTATTAGCCTTTATATTTTATGGGTGCAATTATAATTTTCTGCCAGGGTAACTCATAATAAATTAGTATGATTGTCTCTAGACTTGAGAGATAGATCTACTTATTACTACCAAATATAAACTACATTAAATGTTAAAATGTCTATTTCAAGTAACTGTTGATGACAATCCATTTAGTAAAAGTCCCCCGGAAAACTCAATAAATTGCTCCACTTCGTATAAAGGAGCAATACATTCCTCATCATACTGACATGGCTTCACATTGAGTCAGTGGTCCAATATAACGCAAAAATTGATTTATCTGTACTCTGTGATAAGTTCTCTTCTCCATTAAAAATGAGAGGTGTGCTCCCCTCGTTGAGACAGAAGTTGTTCTTCAGATCTTTTTCTGCACTGTCATAACTGTGTCAGCCATGCTAAATCAATCTGTCCAGACATTCATCTACAAAAAAGTGACTGAGTTTTGGTGGATGTAGTAGAGTGAAATATATAACTCATACTTAGACTGGGATACATAACCATGATCCCAAATCATTTCTTATAATGTTTTGTGACTTAGGAATATGTCTTCTATCAGTAATTTCAATGTCACCAAGCCTTTAGCCGATGGTACCGTTTTGGTGACTGCTAAACGAGTTAGATAGAGTCAGGAAAGTACTTCATCTTCGTGAAAACTTATTTAAAAGAATTTTTGAAATGCCTTGGTTAACGATTTAAGAGTAGTGTAATACCAAGCAAGACTGCAACACCTGCAGATGTGGTACGAGAATAGAGGGAAAGGAAAAGTTGCAAGAACCACGCGCAATACGCTACCATCATTATCAAATCGGGAAAGGAAAACACAAAATTACACATTTGAAACTGTTAAGCACGAGACCATGTGGTTCTAGTTGTAATACATGTAACAGAAAACAGTTGTTGAGTCCCGACATGGAAATTTGTGAAGACTTTTACGAATTTTACCTTACTCAGTCAAAATATTTCGGAATATTAATTTAAAATTCCTGAAATTTAAGAAGTTAACGAACGTCACGAACCGATCAGAACACATTCCAGAGTCGCCGTGTATTAAGATGCTGCTCCTCGTCATCGTCGGGTGTCTGCCTTGCTCGCCTATATAATACATTTATTCCTTTAGGTGTATTTTCTTGGAACTCCCTATACCCAGTCTTGGGGGAAAATTAAACCCACTAGTAGAGTATTATTATAATTCTAGAGAGTGACTGAAATTATTACAAGATATCAATAATACATAAGTTATTTTATCTGGAAGTGTGGAGGGAGTGGCAGGTACAAAATAAGAAGGCGGATTAGGAATGGGAATTCTGCAGATAGCTCCAGCAGATTTTGTAGCAAACTTGAGTCATGCGCTACGTCATGGTTTTTGAAATTATGGTAAGGTAATTGAGGGTAAGAGTACGCACTTCGTGGTTGATTTGATATATCTTTGGAGGTAATAAAGATATCAACACCAAAATTTATCACAATGTTATTTAATATTTAGTAATTAATCATGTGTCATTTGCGTACTTTGACCTCCATGAGGGTAAGAGTACGAACTAACAATGGTCAGTAACAAATGGCCCACTGCCTTCGTAAGCGGAGAATAACAGTCCTAGCAAATATCGGAAAACTGTTTTCCACATCCTGGACAATCGACAGATACATCATCAGTATATTTTTCGCTGGGTTGTGGGTCAAATTTTAAACCCTTTGTGACCTTCAGATTATCCTTTTATTGGTGATTTCTTGTCACCTTCTTTTTTGTATAGTTTAATGGATTTATTTTGATAACCTTTCAGTCTTTGCCTTCCCTTTTCCATTTGTACATGTTGCATGCCTTGGGTCGTTGAAACAATCAGCAAAAGATAAATTTGACAGGTTCTTAAATTGAGCGGGAATTTAATTAGTTGGTCCTTAGATCCGTCTTAAATATGCTGTTAGGTTTTGAAGATGAGCTGGAACCTTATTTTGTATTTCGTAAAACTAGAAAAGGTAAAATTGTTGTAAAAATACGAAAGTAACATAATATCATTATTTGTAAAGTGAAAATAAGCATTAACAAAAGAACCGTTGAATAAAACGAGATAAAATGGCCATTAAGAAACATAATGTTTGTGAGACAAAGATAAGGCCTATGCAGTGCTTTGGCCTCCCGCGTAGTTTTTTTTTTACAAAATCGTCACTAGACGCCTGCCTGCACCGTGCAGACACTAAACCCAAACTAGCCTAAAATTGTAGCTAAATAATTGTTCTTTGAAATGAAATGTGACACAAAATTATAATTCATTGTTATGCGCCTCGAAATTCGTAGGTTTTAAACTCTAATTATTACAACCAGAAGTGACAAAAGTATAATTTAGTTCGTGAAATCCAAAAATAATAGCAGCAAATCGATGCCATTACGGCCAGCGTGTTCTCTCTTGCACCTGTAGGTGCACTTAAACAGTACCAAAACGTTTCCGTAAAGTGCTACCAACACTATGATAATTCGCTGCGTACTCTTACCCATGGTGGAAGGCTCTCCTGATCTTTGTCCATGTGACATATTATTGTGGTTGAATTAAGGGCTGCCATTACCTCGAACATGGCGGAGAGAGATCTGTATTACTAACTTCGCACAGAGAATCTCCAAGTGTGCCGACAGCAAAGACAGGCACTTAACGGACATTATCTTTCACAAATTGAATATTTGTATAAAAAGATGTAAATTACTATTCATTGTATACGTTTTGAATTAAAATCAGTTGCTTCATCTTAAAATTTCATTGTTTGTCATAATTTCAAAAATCATCAGGTACCGATGCCTCACTCTATACTTGAATTTTGATTTATTTCCTGTCTGGATAGGTTCGCTGGAGAGCGGTAAAAAAGAACAGCTAATGTTGATAGTTCGAAAGTTTTGCGTATTTTCTTAATTTAATTCCAGCGTGGATAGGATCCCAGACATTGTTAAGTTGGAATCCACTGTCTTCAGAGGTTCTAATTCGTACTGCCTCCTAATTCACCAGCGTTGCGGCACCTAATATGTCGAAATAAATTTTTTCCTCCCCGATCATGAGAGCGTCTTCTGCCACGACAGACAATATCTTAGAACCAGACGTTCTAACCGGATCAAATTTTCAAGTTTTGAAGAAGATAAATAAATAGAGGCTATAACGGCATTGTAAAAATCACGCGGATAAAAGATGTATATGTTTGGTGTAATGTTTTGGATGATGTGAAAAAAATTGGGGCCGAACACATTTTGTCTAGTTTAAGTATGACGACTTTTATTTTCAGGAAGTTTTAAACTAATTTAATCAGATTGACGCCTTTAGAGATGAGCAATTTTCTGGGAGGAGGAGGAGGGGCGGTTGAAAGATCGATGTTTTTGATTGTGCCTATGTATGAAGTAAATGAGTTCTATATTATAGAGCAGGGTTTCCCAAACTTTTTTTGCAACGGAACACTTTACAAAATCGGACATTTTAACGGAACACTTGGTTTATTTCTTAGGTTGTACTTATAAAAATTAAAAATTTTGTATTTAGTATTTATTTTTGAACATAGAACTGTAATATAATATAAACATAAAAATATGAAAAATGAAACACTTATGGATTTTTATGTTTTGGCTCCTTGAATTGCAAATCTTGTTTATATCAGGCACAATTTTTGTATGTTGAATTATAATATCTGGTGTGGCATCAAGCCTTTGACTTCATAGCAACATAATAAGAAAATCCCCCTTCGCATAAATAGGTTGTAGAAAACGGAAGTAAAACAATAATAGATTGTTTTTAAATACTGGGGTACTCTTTGACTAACCCTGAAATTGCTTAAAGGCTTATCTTTGTATTTTTGTTTCAAATTAGAATCACTGATTAAATCAATTAGATTTTCAGTCATTTGCACTTAAACCTATTGGTTCAGCTGTCACGGAAAATGTATTCTTAACCCAGGAACGTCCTCATTAGCTTTCAGAAAATATTGCAAAAGAGTTGATTTCAAGTTATGTAGGTGTTCTAAAGTCATTTTTGAAACTTTAAAATTTAATTAATTCAAAAATTCATGTAAGCCAGGAAAATAATTAAAAACAACTCATCAAATCCATAATTGTATTTTTGGTTATCCTGTATTCAAAATTGTAATTCATTTTCCTTGTAATGTTAAGTTCATTGCTCTTTGTAAAAATATCTGCCAGATATGCAAGTTTTATCAAACATTATTTATTTGTTAAAACCTCCAAAAAATGTCTTATCAACAGCGAAATTTAATAGCTTCTATAAGAAGACATTTTGAAATGGATAATTATGACAATATGTCAAAAGCTTCTGAAATACCTAAATTAATACAGATACTTTTGTGACCATGTATGGTTTTTGTTTGTTAGCAATACTGTAATATTATGAACTGTCTATCGCGGACCTCCGTTTCAGAAACCGCGCACTAGATGGTTCTGACTATTTGCGTTGTTGAATTTCCATATACAAATGAGTATAAGGCCATAGCTGCTCATTGTCAAGTTAAATAAAGTATTATCTGCATAATTCTGGGCTATGACTCGTACCCGTATAGTATTGATTGATTAAACACGTCCACACTTGTCCGTTGTTACGAGGTTTCCTATTGGAGCGGGAAACAAGGAACATGGTTTCTTTGTTTCGCAACGTTGTTGGATCAACAAATCTGAATGTTGAGAAACGTCGAGATCATTGTTCATAAACACTATTCTGAAACATTTGTTTACAGTGTGGACTAGACCGTGTTATCCAATCTCTTTTATGCACACGATATGGAAAAAAGATATGAGAAATTATTCTACTTTCTCCCTTTCGATGCAAACGGAGTTTATTCTTACGAACTGATTAAATAGTATTATAACATGATATTATAATCCATATTATAGATAGAATACTTCCAGATTTTTGCGGAATACCTATTAAGGCCTCGCGGAAAACAGTTTGGGAAACCCGGTTATAGAGCGCAGAATTTCGTGACGAATCTCTGTCGTTTCGACGGTAACCCCACTTTTGTTGCTTTCCATCTTGCGAGATAGGACTTAATCGGTTGGTAGCAAGATTAGAAAACTTTGTTTGCCAATAGAATGGCAGTGTCGTCTGCATATTACGTCTAAAGGAAGCGTGAGATGAGATTTAGTCACGGGGAGTTGGAAAATCGAAGACCGTCTTCTGATGAAACCGTCCTGGATGAGGCATTATTAATGGAGACGAATAAGGATCTGTTTAAGAGAAGGGCTTGAATTCATTTGATGAAAAAAGGATGAATGGCTGAATTTAGTAGGCCGTAGCTCCATACTTTATTTTTCGCTTTTTGAATGTCGATGATTATGGCCTCGGAAATGTGGAAATTGTTTACTGATGCCAAGACAAAAATTAATAAGTAAATATCGG
This sequence comes from Eucriotettix oculatus, assembly GCA_034510155.1. NCBI lineage: Eukaryota > Metazoa > Arthropoda > Insecta > Orthoptera > Tetrigidae > Eucriotettix > Eucriotettix oculatus. Next base: position 52,453,083 of record CM067380.1, on the reverse strand, counting down.
CGCCGCTACAGAGCTATGAGTCATCTTCGGCAAATGATTCCAAATTCGTGTCAATCTTATTTATGTTCCCTCCGATAGGCTTTTCGAGGACCCGATGGGCTCTGGTTGGCCGATCTTCTTTTTCTTAACTTTATCCGGTTTAATTCCAGCGTGGATAGGATCCCAGACATTGTTAAGTTGGAATCCACTGACTTCAGAGGTTCTAATTCGTACTGCCTCCTAATTCACCAGCGTTGCGGCACCTAATATGTCGAAATCAAATTTTTCCTCCCCGATCATGAGAGCGTCTTCTGCCACGACAGATTTAGGATGTTGCTTGAAGCAACGAACATTCTGTAGTAGCAGAGAATTGCATAGACTCAGTCCGACGTCATATTTTACCGACTGTAGAACATTTAGAATTTTTTATTACGATCTGAATACCTGTGATCATTTGCTTGCCGCGGGTAAAGTTGAAACAGTCAATCAAAACCCACAGGAGCGCGAAAGAAGATCGACCGATCAGCGCTCAGCTGCTACAAACCGGATTTCAATGTATAAGAGCGAATATAAATGTAGCTGACGCGGTCGTGGCATATGACACCGGATGACAATGTCGAAATATTGTGTCGCAAAATGAAATCCAAGTTAATGTATTTCTTTCCCGATGTACCATAGTTTCGCTTATCATAGTATAATATAAAACAAGCTGTGTGTGCGATAATGACGAAATTATTTTTTTATGCAAATAAAAAATAATAATTTCTTCAATACTTCTCGCAGAGCTTGTTTTAGTCCATTTCAAATTTTCAACATCGACCCGCCCGTATTGAAAATCTCTATATTAGTTGGAATTGTTCATAAGTGCTATATCTCTGACCCTACTTTAAAAACTTGGTAGATTCTCCAGGTTCGACGGTACTTTCATTCATGGCTGGAGTATCTAAATGAATCTTCTACAATACCAAGAGCAAAATTATGTAGTTAATATGGAAACTATTGGGTTGAAAAAATTAATTGCAAACAAAGAATAATCATTTTTGTGTTTAGATCTCTATAAGAAATGCATTTTCATAACAATTAAAGTAATGCGGATGACTATGGCCCTAGTGTCGCAAAGCTCCTTTAATTATTGACACAGTATAATACATGCAAAGTGGAAAATTGGTTATTTTATTAAACATGTACAGTATTTAATTTGACAATAATCTATTGGTCAACATGTGATTTAATCGGCATCCAGCGCATCACAACTGCCTATCCCAACAGAATATTTATTTAATTATACCAGCATTATGACTCACAGAACATTTAATCTTTTGCTACACTAAATATTTACGCATGGAGTCTAAAACATCCAGGAAGAGTGAAAATATCCCTAGTACTTTAATGAAGTTAAAAATTCTCCGAGTACTCTATAGGAGTCGGCAATACACCGTCTAACTTATGAAGTAAAAAATCTCCCTTTATTTAATTCCTTCCATCTTGCCACGACAGTGAAATGTGTTTCTAAAGAGCACGAAATTTAGATTCGGGTCAATGTATTTAAAATTCGTCCAGTAGCGCAAACTTTAAAATCTTCTGCATGCAGAAGATTTTTGAACTTATTCCCTTGAAAATATTTATTCAATTTAAGCAACCTATGATTCTCAAAAATTCTCACTTAAATTTTTCCTCCAGTCTTTGCAATCGACATCAAATCCATTAAATTATAATAATTAAAAATATTACATATTTTTATGGCCCTTTGATATATACTAAACTTTGTATTGCTTGATATAATTGGGCAAAAGTCAAGTTACCTTGGTTCCGTGTAATAGGCCTATGTCACGTTGTAAAGCGGAAATATACAAAAATAGGTATTTTAAAAATATACTGTATTTTTATCTTCAACTTTCCATGTGTTCGCATTTCGCGGAATATAATTCGGCAAATGTGTTAGCATCAGATTGTAAACAAATAGTCACGCCATTTTGTGCACAATAAACAAGAACAATTTTTACCACCGATCTGTGTGTGTCAATACCCGCTGAAGTCACAGACTTAAGCACGTTGACAGATTCGCATATTTTTTTAAAAAATATAATTACTTGCACGTTTCTGTTAATTGTTTCTCAGCCCCACGCTACTCTTCCTCTGGTTCACGTTTTGTTTCATTTTATCCATGCTTTCCAATCTACCTAATAATGTGAAAATATCCAAACAATCCACCTTTTTTATTATACAAATTCATTTGGATTGAAAAAATATATGCATTAGTCCAATATGTATCGTTGTGTCCTACCTCAGTGATGAATGCCTTACTGAGCAGACATACTGTCCTGAAGAAGGAGGCTAATGTCATAAAATTTGACTTGGTTATTGATTCCCAGTCTATCAACACGAAATATATATATATATATAAATGCCATACCCCTCTTCTTCAACAGTATGGCTGAATGTTAAAATAGTCACATGCTCAGTCAACTGCTTCCCAGCTGGGCAATACCAACTTTATTAATTAATTTTCCATGTAATTCAAAACAAGATACTCTGTAACCAGAAAACAACAGTCACATTTTTTTAGCAATATACATAAAATACCATGTTGTTATTAGTTTTTCACCGAAATATGCTCTTTACACCACACTATAATCCAGGTTAGTATGCTCTCATAAGCGCTGCCACATCTCCAGGGCACCAGTTTGGTGTCATCCACATATATCCATCGAAGTCTCCAAATATCAGACAAAAATCTTAAGATGTCAACCAATAAGGAATGGGATCAACCTCTCCCAACTTTCCAAGACAATTACTATAAATCCAACTGCTTCAATACTTGAATACATCAATCATTAACAAATTATCCAATACTGCTTGTCCCTAACCACTTACCTACACTTAAACACCTTAACTGTAGATGCTCTATTATATTAATTCTGGCCCAAATTTTGTAACTATTCTGACAACTCTGTCCAATTAGTTTCTATCAGACTGCTATGGATGCAGTTGGAGCATGTCGACCCTTCTCCAACTTCACTCATTGACGACTCGTGATGCAAGGATTACATCAGATTTCCCCCTAATTTTCCCTATTTTTGGGTGGGTTGCACATTATGTAATTTTTTTGTTGAGTAACTTGAGTTGTCTTCCTAGTGACAGAAACTTTCTATGGAACTTAAATTGTCTTTGTTTTAAGTGGCATTCAAAATTATCAATTTATAATTATTTAAAATTCTCAAACACCAACATTGATGAATACAATTAAATCAAATGATATGAAAAGTATGGAACAATACTTATGCTGAGAGACTGGCTACCATGCCATTCAGAGACTGTCTGAAGAATGGAGTTTAGGCTCTCAAATAGTCACATTTTCTTACTTCCATGCCAGAAAACCAGAGAATAGAATTACATGGATACAAATTCCAACCTTTTTTTTTTGTTTACATCTATATTAGGGATGCTTTTCATATTTTAGGACCAATCGTGAACATTTTTCTGGCAACGTGGTACCCAATTTGTCTTATAAATATTAATATGACACCTGAAATATCTTATAAATTTCAGAATAGTCATTAAGATTACTATTCTTTTTAAAGTGCCATGACACCCAAGTGAAAGAATTATCAGTTTCATTTAATATATAAACTATTCACAGACTGATCATAAATAAAAATGTACAAGGACAAAATTATTAGTCAGATGTGAAATTTTATTGTTAAAAACAAAAATTTAGGCTGAATACTGTGAGCAATTGGAACACCCATCTTGAAAATACATATCTCATTTTCAAATATTGCTATAGGCTATTGTGACACCATATCTTGCATATACATTCCTTATTTTCAATTGTTTAGGCTACTCAGCATTTTTCACTTGAGTTCTCCATTTGAATTAGTAATGTTTTTTTGTTTACTGATATATGTTATGTCTCATCATTTCTTGCCATTTTTTTGCTGTTGTAAAAATGAACATAGTGCACAGAATTTGGTTTAGCTTAAAGTTGGTTTATGTTCCTCCACATGAAGTTGACAACAAAAATATCCTCTAATGAGTATTCTTCTTCTTCTTCTTTGGCTCTACAGCCCATTGAGGGCCAGGACCTACCAGCTTGACTGCAGACTGTCATCTTGCATGACAAATTCCAAATTTTAACCATATTGATTGTCCAATAGTTTTAATCCTGGTCTTTATGACTATCCAAATGAGTACTAGGTGGTCAGAAATCTGATTTTATCTACACTATACAAGCAGGTGTGACAAACATGATTTTTAAGATTAGATAGGAAATGTTGACTTTAAAAGAATATGTTATGTCAAGTATAAGAGACATTTGTCCTGCAGTCAGATTTTTATGTTCAATAACATTTTTAGTGAAATAACTTGGAGTAGAACTATTAAAAGTCACACACACACACACACAGTCTACTTAACTCTTTCTTCGCAGAAAAAAATTAATTTATTTTATGAATACTGGTAATTCCTCCAGTTAACTATTCAACTTATTCAAAAATATCTGTGCTATGGTTAATAAACATATTCATGAATATAGTAACATACAGATCCTTTATAAATAATACTAATGTAAAAATGATACCACTGTAAAAGAAACTATACTGTTTTACTGACAACTGACAATGATTATAATTTCATTCTATAATATGGTTATAAATTTTTTGTACACACCCTAAATTATTGAACATTCAAATTCTGTTATTTTAACAATACTTGTGCAAACTTATTACATATTGCTGTATGATATATCAGTACCAAACTATCAGTATCAAACTTGAAATTCTTCATTTACTTACAGTTGAAATATATTTTGCAAAATAGATTTTCAACTTCTTGGGAATTTCGTATATAAAAATAAGACAAATTTAGTTGTTATCCTTTATCAATTACATCACTCAATAACTCTGCAAAATTAATGGTTATAGCATCATCTTATGTAATGGCTCACAAGCTGTATAGGATGAGTATTTATTTTCATTACCATTGATATTTATTTGCTCATATAATATGCAAGGATATTACAGTGAATGAGTACCAATTTCTCTGTTAGCATCAGTTTTAATAAGATATATTATTTTAATAAGATATATTAAAAAAGTGAAATCAAATAAACATTCTTTTGAATTCTGACTCTATGTGAAGCACATCTCTTTTAAATTATAACTCAATGGAGAACTTTTAATTTCTATTTTATTTTGACAAGTTTTTTCAGTTTTTCATTGCTCTATATAATATTCAAAGCAGTAGAAAACAATGATCATCAACACAAACAAAATTGATATAATATGTGACTGGATCAATACATTTTTGTAGATAGTTATACTTATTTAAACTACAAATTATTTTATTGTGAAGCAATATTAAAGAGAGAAAAACATGACATATTATTTTATATTTTTAAAGAGGCAACAACTGTTGTATTGATTTAATTAAAAATATACAACATTGTAAAAGTAATACTGAATTTATTTTTCTCTATCACTATGTATTTGAAAAACAAATTTATTTCAGTTGCTCTCTGCTATACAATAAAAGCTTGTTCATTTAGTTGGTAAAAATATAGTTACGAGTTTATGAATCAATAATATTGAAAACATTTTAATACAAAATATTTTGTTTAAACATAGTAGCATGTGAAAAGCTTTGCAAGCCCTACACATGTAGCACAAGCCAGCTTTGCTTCACAAGCAGTTTAAAGTCTTCAGTAACCTTGTTAGGTTGCCCATACAAGAATCTGTACAAAAACACACAGCTTTTCCACAGGCAACAGACACACATTGCTCTGCATGTCTTAAGATGAAAATGATACATACATATCACTTTATTTAACAAGAATCATTTAAAAATATTTTACATGGCTGTGGCTTCATAATGACATTTTTGGTTTTATTTTAATGTGTATAGTGATTTTTTTTGTGACTTTCATAATGGGCTGAAAATTACTTTGCTTCGACTGTACGCCCATTCGTATGTCATGTGGTTTATGTTGCTTGAGCAGAGGTGTTGCTGTCACATTACTTCAAAAGTCTTCTTATTGTTGCTTTGTTTAATTTTTGGATGTAAGTAAAATATTTATCTTACACTGTCTAATTTGTATCTTTACAACTATTTAGTATCATTATATTCATAATAAATATTTCTTGATAAAATTTATAATAGATTTTATACTTTTAAATAGTAAAATTCTATTAAATTAAAGTTTATGCTTCTCAAATACAATAAAATAATACATGGGGGCCATTTCAAGCATTTATTTGCAGGTTAATATCTACAAATAACTTTTATATGAAATAAAACTAAAATTGAATAAGAACAGATTTTTTTTTAAAATAAAAGAAATATCTATCCATCTACAATACTTTTAAATATCAATCTTTTAGTAATTATGTTGTAGCTCAAATATCGCTTTATTTCAGTCAGTTGTTTGGTTTAAATTTTATTTTTGTTATCCTATAACAATCAAATAAAGATTTTGTATAATTAATTAATTTCTTTAATACACAAATTAAACATAAGGATTGTGGGTGGTATACATTTTTTGTTACTCAATTTTAATGTTTTATTGTTCTGTCATTTTACATAGATTTTGAAACACAATAAATATTGACTGGTCAATAATAATTTCATTTCAAGGAAACTTTATTCTTAATTTGTGGTTTTCTGAATATAATACAAATTATAATCCTGTTTTTTTTTCTGAATTCCATATGTTGGCTTAAAACATTCAGATATACATTATGCAAACTTTTTATTACACACTAACACAGATTTAAGAGTTTTGTGAAAATTGTGTTACTATTTAAAAGTGAATTAAACAATGTAAGATTTCAAACACATTTAATATGTATTCTTCATTTCTCAATAGACTTTCCACTGAATAGATTTTCAAAGCATTACAATGGGATTTCACCATTGTACCTTATTATGTTAAGGAATTATTTGATCCAGTTATTGGGCCATAAAAATTTTTGCTCTACTACACTTTGAGTCTAATAGAATTGGTTTCAAACAAATGACATAAATCATCATGCAAATATGAATGTAGTTCATACAGAGTTTCAATGATTAATTTGTGGCAAAATTTTTTACTATAATATTTGTGAATAATTATTTCTGAAAATATTACAATTATTATTGAGTCTTATTACATGATTCTATTATATTTATTATTTATATTTGAACCAATTTAACTTTGTTGCCTATAATTTATTATGAAATTGTACTTAACAATTTATAAATTCACAAAAATTACTTTAATGCCAATACATTGATTATATACAAAAGAAAATTGGGGCATAAGGTATTTGGATTTATATATTGAATTGGTTAAATTTTGTAGACTTGAGTTGCTTTCTTGAGCTTTGACAACAAAATTAGTCGTGTATAATGTCGAATGTGTGTTAATAGAAACACTACAGAAGTAGGTAATATGTCTCTATGTGAGTACTTATTACTAGTGAATTAATATTGTAAATAAACAATTAAAATATTTACTTGTCCATAGAGGAACCACCTGAGCACAATAAATACACACTCTAAAATTAAAAAGGCTTTAATTGACTATAAACTTATACTAGTACTTGGAAATCTAAATAAATGATGACTTGAATTTCAAGAGAAAATAATTGCATGTTTTTTAATTGTTGTTAATGTAGGACATGTCAAGGATGTGAACATACTTTAAATGAAAAAGAAAGCAATTTAATATAATTTTTAATAAAGTTTGCAGGAACAGTGTTATAATTATTACTGTAAACACAATTATTGTAGATAAGTTAAATAGGTTGTTATATGAAAGATTGTATTCTTATATAAATCTTATTTATTACTGTAAAACTTTCAAGACTACATCTATTAGGCATATGGCATAATTTCACTTCTTATTGGCACAATTAATAATTGTGAAAAATCAAATTAATATATATATTTTTAAAGAATATTAGTTTCCAATATAATTAGACATGTCTAAAACACCCAATTTGTGTCCATTGCATATATCATAAAGATGAATTACTTCAAATTATCTTTTGTTCTTAAGCAGAAGAAAAACACTCTCTTACATATATAGTCAGAAAATGGCATTGTCGGGTTAATTAAAACAATTAATGAGGACAGGGAACAGACACAGAAAACTAGTGGCTTAACTGACATTCACAGATGGCAGGGACCATGTAGGTTTCAGATTCTCGAATTTTCAGAGTCTACAGCTGGATGGCTTTCGGAATTTTTCCTAATCTTCTGAAAATTCAAGAATCTGAAACCCTATATGCTGCCTGCCATCTGTGAACTTAAGGTAAGCCACCAGTTTTCTGTCTGTCTTTCCTGTCCTCATTAATGGTTTGTGTGTGTGTATGTATGTATGTATGTATGTATGTATGTATGTATATATATATATATATATATATATATATATATATATACATATACATATATATAAATATGAGTCAGGAAATGACATTGTCATGTTAATTAAAACAATTAATGGGGAAAGGACAGAGAGATAGAAAGAAGGTGACTTACCTGAGGTTCATAGATGGTAGACACCTTGTGAGGTTTAGAGTATTTGAATTTTCGGAGGCATCACCCCCTTCATCAGAAAGTTAGGAAGACATTTCCAGTGAACGGCTAGCCAACGACTGAGTAGCCAAAATTTTCTGCACTGCTAACTTAGGTCTTAAACAATTTATATGAAGGGGGCGGTGCCTCCGAAAATTTAAAGAACTCAAAGCCTCACAAGGTGCCTACCATCTATGAACCTCAGGTAAGTCACCTGCTTTCTGTCTCTCTTTTCTTTCCTTATTAATTGTTTTAATTTACATAATGTCAGTTCCTGACAAAGGGGACAGTTGCCTCTGAAATTTCAAATAACATGCACAAGCTATAATAATGTCGGCAAATTTTATACTTCAGGTAAGCCACCACCTTTCTTTCATCTGGTTGGTCCCTTATCAATTGTGTTATACACACAGATATATATCACATTGGATATTTGGCTGGTAAGTAAGGATAATGTATATATATATATTATCCTTACTTACCATCCAAATATCCAATGCGTGTGACTTCGTCACGTTACATACGTTTCATTAATTTATATATAGATATTCAATTTTTATATATACACACAAGTCATAAAATGACATTTTATGACTGATTCCAACAATAAGGACAGAAAAGAGAGATAAAAATTTGGTGGCTTAACTGAAGTGTTGAGTTGGCAGACACCATGCTGAGTGCAGTGCTAAATTTTCAGTGGCAACCACCCTCTTCATCAGAAGGTTAGGAATAGCATTCCGAGTGACAGACAGCCATCGAAAAATTAGAAATGCTACTTAATTTATTTATTTCATACATACAGATACAAAAACTATATTTTGAAATAATTATAAGGATATTATTTATGACAGTAATAAAATAAATGAATAATATAAGGTAGAAGCAATATATATATGTTTTTAATAGGATTCAAACTTTTGGGATATGTTATAATTATTATTATTTTATAGTACTTTTCAATATCATCCATGAGGATTGAAAAAATTTGAAGTATTTTAAGAAGTAAATATTTTGAGAAGATATGATTTACCATATATAATTAAAATGCATTTTGGCATTTATATGATGATGGTGAGAACACTTTTTTCTTTAAACAGATCTGATGAAAATGAGTTTACCAGGACATCTACTAATCTTGTTGTACAACCCCCCCCCCCCCCCCAAACAGAATATCATAATTCTATTTTCACTTGGCTCAGGCAATATTATCACAATAATATGATATGTTCACTCTTTCTTAATATTTCTCATATGGCGATCCAACAAGTATTCCTGTAGATAATTTATATGAACAGTTTATAGGTACTATGTAGTTATGATTTGCTTCAGAAATTAGACCTTGTTCCTTTCTTTATTTATGAGACCGGATAAATTTTTAAATGTCTATATTCCTTTCTTATGTGTGTGCTGCCATGTTGCAATATTTGATGTTGGTTAATAATTAAATGATTGCTTGATGATTTTCATTAATGCACGCTAAAAATTAAGATGCTATCAAACATATCATTATGTATGTTTTAACAGTGTGGCATGTTTATTTTGACCACAGTAAAATTATTTCAGCTATAAATTTCTGTAAAAATGAGTAAATCCCATTACAGAAACACATTTTTGTTCAAGGCAAAGTAACTCTTACCCTTAGAATCATTAATTAATTTTTACTAATTGTTATTAGTCTATGATATATAGTTAACTATAAGTCCCTTGAATTGTGTTCCTCATTTTTCATCATTACAATGAGTGCTAGACAGTTTCATGACATCACCATATGCATAAGGTAAGTGAAGGGTCCCATATTGATGTGTACCATTCAGTATTTTTTATTAACAATATTAAGTATATCTGCTCCAAACATCAGACAGGAAATCCTCTTCATCCTGCAGCAGTTTTATTTTAAGACACTGTCAAATCAATTCCTTTTCCCAAAATCTGGCTACTACACTAAGGCAGGGTTGTGAACAGGGCACTTGTCCGCAATTATTGTTTTAGGTTCCATTTATGCTCGAGAAGCCTGTATTGCTCTTGAAAATATCTATGCCAATAATAATTAGTATAAAAGGACACATTTGAATTTTTGTCAGATTAAAAAAAGTTGACATACAGAAGTACAATTTTATTTCTCTTGTTTTCTCAATGAGACTTAACTTCTTGATAAACCTGACTTTTATTTTACGCTTTCTTGGGCTTTCTCAGTTTCTACCTCATCACCTCAAGATGACGATGACTCTCTTGATACTGATGGTTTCCAAGAACAATTCCTTTTGGAAACTCCACCACCTATTGATGATTCTGGAGGAAATACTGGAGAGGCAAAGAAGGATATTTCATCAGAGATGACTTTAATGAGATGTGCTTATGAAAATAGTGCTCCCTTTAGACAAGATTTTATTGGAAAAGAAATTGCATCGGGTGAAGACTCAGAACTTGGTGATGATTTTGATAGAGAAGATCACATCTGTATGGATGATTTTCAATTGTTAAGAAAAAGTGATTTGGGAGAGACAGAAAAATATGACATAAAGAAAGACATTAAACCATATACCAATATTGATCTTGAGGATCCAAGACCAATTGAAATAAATATAGGAACATCCAAGTCACCAGATGAAGAGAAGGGCTCCAAAGATTCAAAGCGGACTGAAAATATAAAAGCTCAAAATGGTATATACCTACACCATGATTCTAAGGCTACTCAAGATATTATGATAAAGACTGAAATATTTAAACCAGTAGAAAGGTTATCTGGCGGAGTAGGTAAAGATGATGAAAAGAAAAAAGATATTAAATCTCATGTTACTGATGACTCAAAATTGAAAACAACAGAAGAGAAAGAAATGAGAAACAAATCAATAAAAAATGGAAAACTTGGTTCAGTTTCAGATGGTAAAAGTTATCTTTTTAATCCAGGTATTACTTCTGGCAATAAACCAATACAAGAAGCTGCACCAAGGCCATCAAGTGTTAGTGGGTCCAGAAAAAGTTCTGATAGGGTTCAAACAAATCAAAATATCCAAGATAACACAGATTACAGTACACATATAGATCGAGGAACAAGTCCTCTTGAAGGGAAAGTTGTTATTAGCCCAAATCCACATTCCCTTCCACCCACACCACCTACTGGTACTAGAACTGCATTTCCACCACCCACACTGGAGCTTGTAATTGGACGCAAGGAAGTTCACACTAAAGAAGCAAGTGCAAGTGCAGAAAGCCGCCTTACTTTGTATGGAACACGTGATGTGGAAATATCAATACGATCTCAGTCTCATATCAGTGTCACAACAACAAGACGTGAGGCAAGTGGCAGGGAAACTTCAGAGAGGGTAGATGTAGGAATGACTGCTACAGCAGGTACTGGTGGAACAGCTCAGTATGTTTCAGAACATCAGCAACCTTCAGCACCTGAAACAACTAGTCCAAATGATGTTTACATTATACCTCCTTCATTAAGTGATACTGTAATTCACGGTGTAACTGATATTACAAAGGAAAAGAAGAAAGAAGAAACAGTAATATTCAGTGGGAAAAAAAGTGTTTATCGGTATGAATCTTTAGAAGCAGCTGGATCACCTGCTTTTGAAAGTCCAACAACTGAAGATAGTGTTTCACACCACATAACAGATACTGGTATAAGTCTGACACGGGGAACGACAGATACTATTACTAGTCCAGCTCAGCCTCAAGCTGGAGGAGTGTATATAGATGATAGGGGAATACTGTCAGATACAGCTGTCGACGTGGGTGCTGAAGAGGCAGAGTTGACAGATGCTGGCCTTAGCCCAATTCAAGCTGATGAAGTGGGGCTAGGAATACCAAATGCAGAATTGCTACTGATGGAGGAACAAATAGTTCTAACAGAATATTGTGATACTGCCAGCAGTCCAGTTGAATTTCAAATAGAGTCATCTTCCGTGGCACTGTCACCCTTACAAATTGAAACTGCTGAGGTTAGCGTTTTAACTGATAAAATAGATACTAAAGATGCCAGCATTAGTCCAATATCAACAACAGTTTCAGATTTGGACAAAAATGTTTTCCCACAGTCCACTGAAAAATATAGTACGACAATTGATTCCCCAGTAGATAGTGGGCTTTACACAATTGGTGATGATTCAGTGAGTAGTCGAAGAGATTCTGGAGATGTTAAAGCTATTATAAAATACATTGAAGAAAGTGCCTTTCAACAGAAATCGGCCGATAAAACTGAGATGTTTAAAGAGCAAAAGATGTTACCAGATGAGGTACAAGCTGTCAGTGCGTGGAGAGAAGAAAACAATTCTGATGATGAAAAGATAGGAAAAATCACTTTTGAACCTGAAGCAAGTTTAGTATCAAAAGCAGATCTCTATCAAACATCCAAGCAGTTAAATGAAGAAACTGAAAAAAAAATACTTCGTGAAACTCACACACCAGATGATAATTACGCCACAACAAAACATACTGATTTTAAATTCAGTAAGTATCAAGGAATTCAAACTACTCCTAAACATATAGGTCCAAAGATTAAAGAATTACAAAAGATATTCTCCCAAAAATGTGAATACGATCAACCCAAAACAGATGATACTGCTGGAATGGAAAACATTGATGAAATTTTAATTGTAGATTCACATGAAAAGTTAAATACTGGTATGGCAAAAAGCGAATATGATTATAAATCTGACGACATACTAACACAGGAACATGGATTGGAAAAATCTCTAGAAAAACACATATCTGAGTCTGAGGACTATCCACATATGTCACAAGTTATAGAATCAATAGAGAAACGAATAGCAAAAGCTTCACAAAAAAGTAATGTAAAAGGTGTAGAATTTAAATCAGAAACAAAACTTGAGAAACATAAATTTAAAAGCATTGAAACAGAAAAAACATCACTAGTTGAAGAAAAATTAATTAAAGTAGTTCGAGCAGAGCAGCAAGTACTAAGGAAAATGGAAGAAGTAATACAAATGGTTGAAGATACAACAAAACTAGATACAATGACAAAATATGAAAAGTCACACACAGTGCAAAATAATCAAGAACACGAAGAAAAATTTATACAGGATGATAGTGCTCAATTTCCAACAGAAATAAAATCAGAAACTAAGCATAGAGCTTCAATAGAAACTATCTTTCATAAGCAAGAAAACAAACCAGAAGAAATAATACTAGAATATACAAAACAGACCGATGCACAAGATATAAAAATGGACAAAGATTTAAAACCAACAGAATTAATAGAAGAAATAAAATTTGATGTGAGCAAACAAAAAATCACAGAACCTAAATATAAAGACACCACCAAGATAACTGAAGCTATAATAAAGACTAGTTTGAAATTGGAAGATCCTAGTAAAGATTTAAACATCTTAAATAGGATTATACCACACACAATGCCAACATTGGCCAAAGAATATTCCGATACTTCGGAAACCATATCAGAAGATGTAACACAAAAGTCGGATGAAACAGTAAAACCTTCTAAAGACAGTATTGATGGCAAACATTTATTGCAAAAATTGAAAGAAATAAAAGGTGAACAACTAAGTCCTTCTGTGGAAAGAGACACCAAAAAATTTGAAAGTGAAACTGAGATAACAATACATGCAACTTGTACCGAATCTAATGAACCTAAGGGACATCAAAAAAGTAAACAGGATATTCAAACAGTCATGCTCGAAAATATAACTGAGAAGCACCAGGTAGAATTGTCTGAGAAGTTAATTAGTATAATTGAATCTGACAAAAAATTAGTAGGTGCAGAAACAGGATTAACCATATCTGAGCATAGTGAAACATTAAGAAAAGAGATATTTGAAGATATTTATGTATCAAAAGCTAAACAAATGACTTACAGAACACAACAGCTTCCAAATACAATATTTGAAAACCAGTTATCAGAAAAATCTGCATCTCTAGAAACTACAGAAGAAGAACAAATTGAGTATCTTGAGACTCGCCCAAAAGAACAGGAACAGGATGACGAAATAGATAAATATGAAGTTATAGAAACTGAAGTCGTGGAAACCCCATTGATGGAAGAGGAAACTACAATAGCAGACGAATATCAAAAAGTAATAGATGGGGAAGAAATATCTGTCAGTTTAGGAATTAAAGAATTAGAATCAGTACCACCCAGTGTTGAAGAACCTTTTGTTATTTCTACCGACGCTGACATAACGGCCAAGTTAGTAGATGAGAAGGACAGTATTGTAGACGCTGAAAGACTTTCTCCTTCTATTCCTATAACTGTTGAGATGGCAAGTATGAAAACATTAGCAATTGAAGTAGCTGACGAGGTAGGAAGTCACGAAATCGAGCCCGAAACTTTGGATGAAAGTGCCCCGGGTACTGTCACACATGTCACAATCTTACCTTCAGATGAAACACTATACATTGATACAGAATCTATATCGTTATCTACTGTAGTTACTGAAATTGATGAAATTCTTCCTGAGAAGCCAGTTTCTCATGACCTTGAGGAACCAGGTGAGGTTTCCCGCGTGTTAGAAGTTGAGACTGAAGGAGTTTCCGAACCATCAGTTACAGATGAAAAAAGGGATCAAGTAGATGATATAGTTCCAACTGAGAAAATTTCTCCTCTGGCCCTAGAACCATCTGACCTATCCGAAACCGAACTTCCCGATGTAGCAGAAAAATTAGAAAAAACGGTAGAGACTGTTAGTGGCGATTTTGATAAAGACATAGTATTAGACGATCTAAAGACCGAAACTCAAGACGATGACAAATCAACATTGCATACATTAGAAATCAAAGGTGAACGACCCGTTCCTTATTTGGAAGGGGACACAACACATTTGGAAGGTGAAGCTGAAATAGAAAAAGATAAAGCTACTAGTGAGGCTGTTGAATTTGAAGTAGAGAGCGATGAAAGAGACACAGAACTCCAAAAACCGATGACACTAACTGACAAATCCATTGAACTATCACCAGATAAAGAATTGGGTTCAATTGAAGCTGACACAACAGTGGTTGAAGCAGAAAAAGAAGTCACAATCTCAGAACCTAGTAAGATATTGAAGGAAGCAGTAATTGAAGACATTTCAATTTCACAGGTGGATCATACTGATTATAAAGCTAAAGAGCTTCCAGACTCCCAATTTGAAGAGAGAGGAATAGATTCAGACGCATTCCCAGATGATTTCAAACCTTCTTCAAAATTACCCTCAGTTGAGGTTTCCACTACTGAAATTACACATACAATAAAATTGGAGAAAGAGAGTGATGTTAGTATAACTTCGGCAATTCAAGTTGTCACTGAGGAACAAGAGGCGGAGCAGCAAAAGGAAGAAGAGGAAATCACAAAATCTTTGGTGGATAAAATTGAGTCCCACATCTCAGTAGATATTTCACCTGCTCTAAAGAAACTAGAAGAAGATGAAACTGAAAAAGAAATTGTTCTTTCTACTCTAGAAACTACAGAAGAAGAACAAATTGAGTATCTTGAGACTCGCCCAAAAGAACAGGAACAGGATGACGAAATAGATAAATATGAAGTTATAGAAACTGAAGTCGTGGAAACCCCATTGATGGAAGAGGAAACTACAATAGCAGACGAATATCAAAAAGTAATAGATGGGGAAGAAATATCTGTCAGTTTAGGAATTAAAGAATTAGAATCAGTACCACCCAGTGTTGAAGAACCTTTTGTTATTTCTACCGACGCTGACATAACGGCCAAGTTAGTAGATGAGAAGGACAGTATTGTAGACGCTGAAAGACTTTCTCCTTCTATTCCTATAACTGTTGAGACGGCAAGTATGAAAACATTAGCAATTGAAGTAGCTGACGAGGTAGGAAGTCGCGAAATTGAGCCCGAAACTTTGGATGAAAGTGCCCCGGGTACTGTCACACATGTCACAATCTTACCTTCAGATGAAACACTATACATTGATACAGAATCTATATCGTTATCTACTGTAGTTACTGAAATTGATGAAATTCTTCCTGAGAAGCCAGTTTCTCATGACCTTGAGGAACCAGGTGAGGTTTCCCGCGTGTTAGAAGTTGAGACTGAAGGAGTTTCCGAACCATCAGTTACAGATGAAAAAAGGGATCAAGTAGATGATATAGTTCCAACTGAGAAAATTTCTCCTCTGGCCCTAGAACCATCTGACCTATCCGAAACCGAACTTCCCGATGTAGCAGAAAAATTAGAAAAAACGGTAGAGACTGTTAGTGGCGATTTTGATAAAGACATAGTATTAGACGATCTAAAGACCGAAACTCAAGACGATGACAAATCAACATTGCATACATTAGAAATCAAAGGTGAACGACCCGTTCCTTATTTGGAAGGGGACACAACACATTTGGAAGGTGAAGCTGAAATAGAAAAAGATAAAGCTACTAGTGAGGCTGTTGAATTTGAAGTAGAGAGCGATGAAAGAGACACAGAACTCCAAAAACCAATGACACTAACTGACAAATCCATTGAACTATCACCAGATAAAGAATTGGGTTCAATTGAAGCTGACACAACAGTGGTTGAAGCAGAAAAAGAAGTCACAATCTCAGAACCTAGTAAGATATTGAAGGAAGCAGTAATTGAAGACATTTCAATTTCACAGGTGGATCATACTGATTATAAAGCTAAAGAGCTTCCAGACTCCCAATTTGAAGAGAGAGGAATAGATTCAGACGCATTCCCAGATGATTTCAAACCTTCTTCAAAATTACCCTCAGTTGAGGTTTCCACTACTGAAATTACACATACAATAAAATTGGAGAAAGAGAGTGATGTTAGTATAACTTCGGCAATTCAAGTTGTCACTGAGGAACAAGAGGCGGAGCAGCAAAAGGAAGAAGAGGAAATCACAAAATCTTTGGTGGATAAAATTGAGTCCCACATCTCAGTAGATATTTCACCTGCTCTAAAGAAACTAGAAGAAGATGAAACTGAAAAAGAAATTGTTCTTTCTACTCTAGAAACTACAGAAGAAGAACAAATTGAGTATCTTGAGACTCGCCCAAAAGAACAGGAACAGGATGACGAAATAGATAAATATGAAGTTATAGAAACTGAAGTCGTGGAAACCCCATTGATGGAAGAGGAAACTACAATAGCAGACGAATATCAAAAAGTAATAGATGGGGAAGAAATATCTGTCAGTTTAGGAATTAAAGAATTAGAATCAGTACCACCCAGTGTTGAAGAACCTTTTGTTATTTCTACCGACGCTGACATAACGGCCAAGTTAGTAGATGAGAAGGACAGTATTGTAGACGCTGAAAGACTTTCTCCTTCTATTCCTATAACTGTTGAGACGGCAAGTATGAAAACATTAGCAATTGAAGTAGCTGACGAGGTAGGAAGTCGCGAAATTGAGCCCGAAACTTTGGATGAAAGTGCCCCGGGTACTGTCACACATGTCACAATCTTACCTTCAGATGAAACACTATACATTGATACAGAATCTATATCGTTATCTACTGTAGTTACTGAAATTGATGAAATTCTTCCTGAGAAGCCAGTTTCTCATGACCTTGAGGAACCAGGTGAGGTTTCCCGCGTGTTAGAAGTTGAGACTGAAGGAGTTTCCGAACCATCAGTTACAGATGAAAAAAGGGATCAAGTAGATGATATAGTTCCAACTGAGAAAATTTCTCCTCTGGCCCTAGAACCATCTGACCTATCCGAAACCGAACTTCCCGATGTAGCAGAAAAATTAGAAAAAACGGTAGAGACTGTTAGTGGCGATTTTGATAAAGACATAGTATTAGACGATCTAAAGACCGAAACTCAAGACGATGACAAATCAACATTGCATACATTAGAAATCAAAGGTGAACGACCCGTTCCTTATTTGGAAGGGGACACAACACATTTGGAAGGTGAAGCTGAAATAGAAAAAGATAAAGCTACTAGTGAGGCTGTTGAATTTGAAGTAGAGAGCGATGAAAGAGACACAGAACTCCAAAAACCAATGACACTAACTGACAAATCCATTGAACTATCACCAGATAAAGAATTGGGTTCAATTGAAGCTGACACAACAGTGGTTGAAGCAGAAAAAGAAGTCACAATCTCAGAACCTAGTAAGATATTGAAGGAAGCAGTAATTGAAGACATTTCAATTTCACAGGTGGATCATACTGATTATAAAGCTAAAGAGCTTCCAGACTCCCAATTTGAAGAGAGAGGAATAGATTCAGACGCATTCCCAGATGATTTCAAACCTTCTTCAAAATTACCCTCAGTTGAGGTTTCCACTACTGAAATTACACATACAATAAAATTGGAGAAAGAGAGTGATGTTAGTATAACTTCGGCAATTCAAGTTGTCACTGAGGAACAAGAGGCGGAGCAGCAAAAGGAAGAAGAGGAAATCACAAAATCTTTGGTGGATAAAATTGAGTCCCACATCTCAGTAGATATTTCACCTGCTCTAAAGAAACTAGAAGAAGATGAAACTGAAAAAGAAATTGTTCTTTCTACTCTAGAAACTACAGAAGAAGAACAAATTGAGTATCTTGAGACTCGCCCAAAAGAACAGGAACAGGATGACGAAATAGATAAATATGAAGTTATAGAAACTGAAGTCGTGGAAACCCCATTGATGGAAGAGGAAACTACAATAGCAGACGAATATCAAAAAGTAATAGATGGGGAAGAAATATCTGTCAGTTTAGGAATTAAAGAATTAGAATCAGTACCACCCAGTGTTGAAGAACCTTTTGTTATTTCTACCGACGCTGACATAACGGCCAAGTTAGTAGATGAGAAGGACAGTATTGTAGACGCTGAAAGACTTTCTCCTTCTATTCCTATAACTGTTGAGACGGCAAGTATGAAAACATTAGCAATTGAAGTAGCTGACGAGGTAGGAAGTCGCGAAATTGAGCCCGAAACTTTGGATGAAAGTGCCCCGGGTACTGTCACACATGTCACAATCTTACCTTCAGATGAAACACTATACATTGATACAGAATCTATATCGTTATCTACTGTAGTTACTGAAATTGATGAAATTCTTCCTGAGAAGCCAGTTTCTCATGACCTTGAGGAACCAGGTGAGGTTTCCCGCGTGTTAGAAGTTGAGACTGAAGGAGTTTCCGAACCATCAGTTACAGATGAAAAAAGGGATCAAGTAGATGATATAGTTCCAACTGAGAAAATTTCTCCTCTGGCCCTAGAACCATCTGACCTATCCGAAACCGAACTTCCCGATGTAGCAGAAAAATTAGAAAAAACGGTAGAGACTGTTAGTGGCGATTTTGATAAAGACATAGTATTAGACGATCTAAAGACCGAAACTCAAGACGATGACAAATCAACATTGCATACATTAGAAATCAAAGGTGAACGACCCGTTCCTTATTTGGAAGGGGACACAACACATTTGGAAGGTGAAGCTGAAATAGAAAAAGATAAAGCTACTAGTGAGGCTGTTGAATTTGAAGTAGAGAGCGATGAAAGAGACACAGAACTCCAAAAACCAATGACACTAACTGACAAATCCATTGAACTATCACCAGATAAAGAATTGGGTTCAATTGAAGCTGACACAACAGTGGTTGAAGCAGAAAAAGAAGTCACAATCTCAGAACCTAGTAAGATATTGAAGGAAGCAGTAATTGAAGACATTTCAATTTCACAGGTGGATCATACTGATTATAAAGCTAAAGAGCTTCCAGACTCCCAATTTGAAGAGAGAGGAATAGATTCAGACGCATTCCCAGATGATTTCAAACCTTCTTCAAAATTACCCTCAGTTGAGGTTTCCACTACTGAAATTACACATACAATAAAATTGGAGAAAGAGAGTGATGTTAGTATAACTTCGGCAATTCAAGTTGTCACTGAGGAACAAGAGGCGGAGCAGCAAAAGGAAGAAGAGGAAATCACAAAATCTTTGGTGGATAAAATTGAGTCCCACATCTCAGTAGATATTTCACCTGCTCTAAAGAAACTAGAAGAAGATGAAACTGAAAAAGAAATTGTTCTTTCTACTCTAGAAACTACAGAAGAAGAACAAATTGAGTATCTTGAGACTCGCCCAAAAGAACAGGAACAGGATGACGAAATAGATAAATATGAAGTTATAGAAACTGAAGTCGTGGAAACCCCATTGATGGAAGAGGAAACTACAATAGCAGACGAATATCAAAAAGTAATAGATGGGGAAGAAATATCTGTCAGTTTAGGAATTAAAGAATTAGAATCAGTACCACCCAGTGTTGAAGAACCTTTTGTTATTTCTACCGACGCTGACATAACGGCCAAGTTAGTAGATGAGAAGGACAGTATTGTAGACGCTGAAAGACTTTCTCCTTCTATTCCTATAACTGTTGAGACGGCAAGTATGAAAACATTAGCAATTGAAGTAGCTGACGAGGTAGGAAGTCGCGAAATTGAGCCCGAAACTTTGGATGAAAGTGCCCCGGGTACTGTCACACATGTCACAATCTTACCTTCAGATGAAACACTATACATTGATACAGAATCTATATCGTTATCTACTGTAGTTACTGAAATTGATGAAATTCTTCCTGAGAAGCCAGTTTCTCATGACCTTGAGGAACCAGGTGAGGTTTCCCGCGTGTTAGAAGTTGAGACTGAAGGAGTTTCCGAACCATCAGTTACAGATGAAAAAAGGGATCAAGTAGATGATATAGTTCCAACTGAGAAAATTTCTCCTCTGGCCCTAGAACCATCTGACCTATCCGAAACCGAACTTCCCGATGTAGCAGAAAAATTAGAAAAAACGGTAGAGACTGTTAGTGGCGATTTTGATAAAGACATAGTATTAGACGATCTAAAGACCGAAACTCAAGACGATGACAAATCAACATTGCATACATTAGAAATCAAAGGTGAACGACCCGTTCCTTATTTGGAAGGGGACACAACACATTTGGAAGGTGAAGCTGAAATAGAAAAAGATAAAGCTACTAGTGAGGCTGTTGAATTTGAAGTAGAGAGCGATGAAAGAGACACAGAACTCCAAAAAACCAATGACACTAACTGACAAATCCATTGAACTATCACCAGATAAAGAATTGGGTTCAATTGAAGCTGACACAACAGTGGTTGAAGCAGAAAAAGAAGTCACAATCTCAGAACCTAGTAAGATATTGAAGGAAGCAGTAATTGAAGACATTTCAATTTCACAGGTGGATCATACTGATTATAAAGCTAAAGAGCTTCCAGACTCCCAATTTGAAGAGAGAGGAATAGATTCAGACGCATTCCCAGATGATTTCAAACCTTCTTCAAAATTACCCTCAGTTGAGGTTTCCACTACTGAAATTACACATACAATAAAATTGGAGAAAGAGAGTGATGTTAGTATAACTTCGGCAATTCAAGTTGTCACTGAGGAACAAGAGGCGGAGCAGCAAAAGGAAGAGGAGGAAATCACAAAATCTTTGGTGGATAAAATTGAGTCCCACATCTCAGTAGATATTTCACCTGCTCTAAAGAAACTAGAAGAAGATGAAACTGAAAAAGAAATTGTTCTTTCTACTCTAGAAACTACAGAAGAAGAACAAATTGAGTATCTTGAGACTCGCCCAAAAGAACAGGAACAGGATGACGAAATAGATAAATATGAAGTTATAGAAACTGAAGTCGTGGAAACCCCATTGATGGAAGAGGAAACTACAATAGCAGACGAATATCAAAAAGTAATAGATGGGGAAGAAATATCTGTCAGTTTAGGAATTAAAGAATTAGAATCAGTACCACCCAGTGTTGAAGAACCTTTTGTTATTTCTAACCGACGCTGACATAACGGCCAAGTTAGTAGATGAGAAGGACAGTATTGTAGACGCTGAAAGACTTTCTCCTTCTATTCCTATAACTGTTGAGACGGCAAGTATGAAAACATTAGCAATTGAAGTAGCTGACGAGGTAGGAAGTCGCGAAATTGAGCCCGAAACTTTGGATGAAAGTGCCCCGGGTACTGTCACACATGTCACAATCTTACCTTCAGATGAAACACTATACATTGATACAGAATCTATATCGTTATCTACTGTAGTTACTGAAATTGATGAAATTCTTCCTGAGAAGCCAGTTTCTCATGACCTTGAGGAACCAGGTGAGGTTTCCCGCGTGTTAGAAGTTGAGACTGAAGGAGTTTCCGAACCATCAGTTACAGATGAAAAAAGGGATCAAGTAGATGATATAGTTCCAACTGAGAAAATTTCTCCTCTGGCCCTAGAACCATCTGACCTATCCGAAACCGAACTTCCCGATGTAGCAGAAAAATTAGAAAAAAACGGTAGAGACTGTTAGTGGCGATTTTGATAAAGACATAGTATTAGACGATCTAAAGACCGAAACTCAAGACGATGACAAATCAACATTGCATACATTAGAAATCAAAGGTGAACGACCCGTTCCTTATTTGGAAGGGGACACAACACATTTGGAAGGTGAAGCTGAAATAGAAAAAGAATAAAGCTACTAGTGAGGCTGTTGAATTTGAAGTAGAGAGCGATGAAAGAGACACAGAACTCCAAAAACCGATGACACTAACTGACAAATCCATTGAAACTATCACCAGATAAAGAATTGGGTTCAATTGAAGCTGACACAACAGTGGTTGAAGCAGAAAAAGAAGTCACAATCTCAGAACCTAGTAAGATATTGAAGGAAGCAGTAATTGAAGACATTTCAATTTCACAGGTGGATCATACTGATTATAAAGCTAAAGAGCTTCCAGACTCCCAATTTGAAGAGAGAGGAATAGATTCAGACGCATTCCCAGATGATTTCAAACCTTCTTCAAAATTACCCTCAGTTGAGGTTTCCACTACTGAAATTACACATACAATAAAATTGGAGAAAGAGAGTGATGTTAGTATAACTTCGGCAATTCAAGTTGTCACTGAGGAACAAGAGGCGGAGCAGCAGAAGGAAGAGGAGGAAATCACAAAATCTTTGGTGGATAAAATTGAGTCCCACATCTCAGTAGATATTTCACCTGCTCTAAAGAAACTAGAAGAAGATGAAACTGAAAAAGAAATTGTTCTTTCTACTCTAGAAACTACAGAAGAAGAACAAATTGAGTATCTTGAGACTCGCCCAAAAGAACAGGAACAGGATGACGAAATAGATAAATATGAAGTTATAGAAACTGAAGTCGTGGAAACCCCATTGATGGAAGAGGAAACTACAATAGCAGACGAATATCAAAAAGTAATAGATGGGGAAGAAATATCTGTCAGTTTAGGAATTAAAGAATTAGAATCAGTACCACCCAGTGTTGAAGAACCTTTTGTTATTTCTACCGACGCTGACATAACGGCCAAGTTAGTAGATGAGAAGGACAGTATTGTAGACGCTGAAAGACTTTCTCCTTCTATTCCTATAACTGTTGAGACGGCAAGTATGAAAACATTAGCAATTGAAGTAGCTGACGAGGTAGGAAGTCGCGAAATTGAGCCCGAAACTTTGGATGAAAGTGCCCCGGGTACTGTCACACATGTCACAATCTTACCTTCAGATGAAACACTATACATTGATACAGAATCTATATCGTTATCTACTGTAGTTACTGAAATTGATGAAATTCTTCCTGAGAAGCCAGTTTCTCATGACCTTGAGGAACCAGGTGAGGTTTCCCGCGTGTTAGAAGTTGAGACTGAAGGAGTTTCCGAACCATCAGTTTACAGATGAAAAAAGGGATCAAGTAGATGATATAGTTCCAACTGAGAAAATTTCTCCTCTGGCCCTAGAAACCATCTGACCTATCCGAAACCGAACTTCCCGATGTAGCAGAAAAATTAGAAAAAACGGTTAGAGACTGTTAGTGGCGATTTTGATAAAGACATAGTATTAGACGATCTAAAGACCGAAACTCAAGACGATGACAAATCAACATTGCATACATTAGAAATCAAAGGTGAACGACCCGTTCCTTATTTGGAAGGGGACACAACACATTTGGAAGGTGAAGCTGAAATAGAAAAAGATAAAGCTACTAGTGAGGCTGTTGAATTTGAAGTAGAGAGCGATGAAAGAGACACAGAACTCCAAAAACCGATGACACTAACTGACAAATCCATTGAACTATCACCAGATAAAGAATTGGGTTCAATTGAAGCTGACACAACAGTGGTTGAAGCAGAAAAAGAAGTCACAATCTCAGAACCTAGTAAGATATTGAAGGAAGCAGTAATTGAAGACATTTCAATTTCACAGGTGGATCATACTGATTATAAAGCTAAAGAGCTTCCAGACTCCCAATTTGAAGAGAGAGGAATAGATTCAGACGCATTCCCAGATGATTATCAAAACCTTCTTCAAAATTACCCTCAGTTGAGGTTTCCACTACTGAAATTACACATACAATAAAATTGGAGAAAGAGAGTGATGTTAGTATAACTTCGGCAATTCAAGTTGTCACTGAGGAACAAGAGGCGGAGCAGCAGAAGGAAGAGGAGGAAATCACAAAATCTTTGGTGGATAAAATTGAGTCCCACATCTCAGTAGATATTTCACCTGCTCTAAAGAAACTAGAAGAAGATGAAACTGAAAAAGAAATTGTTCTTTCTACTCTAGAAACTACAGAAGAAGAACAAATTGAGTATCTTGAGACTCGCCCAAAAAGAACAGGAACAGGATGACGAAATAGATAAATATGAAGTTATAGAAACTGAAGTCGTGGAAACCCCATTGATGGAAGAGGAAACTACAATAGCAGACGAATATCAAAAAGTAATAGATGGGGAAGAAATATCTGTCAGTTTAGGAATTAAAGAAGTAGAAATCAGTACCACCCAGTGTTGAAGAACCTTTTGTTATTTCTACCGACGCTGACATAACGGCCAAGTTAGTAGATGAGAAGGACAGTATTGTAGACGCTGAAAGACTTTCTCCTTCTATTCCTATAACTGTTGAGACGGCAAGTATGAAAACATTAGCAATTGAAGTAGCTGACGAGGTAGGAAGTCGCGAAATTGAGCCCGAAACTTTGGATGAAAGTGCCCCGGTTACTGTCACACATGTCACAATCTTACCTTCAGATGAAACACTATATATTGATACAGAATCTATATCGTTATCTACTGTAGTTACTGAAAATTGATGAAATTCTTCCTGAGAAGCCAGTTTCTCATGACCTTGAGGAACCAGGTGAGGTTTCCCGCGTGTTTAGAAGTTGAGACTGAAGGAGTTTCCGAACCATCAGTTACAGATGAAAAAAGGGATCAAGTAGGATGATATAGTTCCAACTGAGAAAATTTCTCCTCTGGCCCTAGAACCATCTGACCTATCCGAAACCGAACACTTCCCGATGTAGCAGAAAAATTAGAAAAACGGTAGAGACTGTTAGTGGCGATTTTGATAAAGACATAGTATTAGACGATCTGAAGACCGAAACTCAAGACGATGACAAATCAACATTGCATACATTAGAAATCAAAGGTGAACGACCCCGTTCCTTATTTGGAAGGGGACACAACAAATTTGGAAGGTGAAGCTGAAATAGAAAAAGATAAAGCTATTAGTGAGGCTGTTGAATTTGAAGTAGAGAGCGATGAAAGAGACACAGAACTCCAAAAACCGATGACACTAAACTGACAAATCCTTGAAGTATCACCAGATAAAGAATTGGGTTCAATTGAAGCTGACACAACAGTGGTTGAAGCAGAAAAAGAAGTCACAATCTCAGAACCTAGTAAGATATTGAAGGAAGCAGTAATTGAAGACATTTCAATTTCACAGGTGGATCATACTGATTATAAAGCTAAAGAGCTTCCAGACTCCCAATTTGAAGAGAGAGGAATAGATTCAGACGCATTCCCAGATGATTTCAAACCTTCTTCAAAATTACCCTCAGTTGAGGTTTCCACTACTGAAATTACACATACAATAAAATTGGAGAAAGAGAGTGATGTTAGTATAACTTCGGCAATTCAAGTTGTCACTGAGGAACAAGAGGCGGAGCAGCAAAAGGAAGAAGAGGAAATCACAAAATCTTTGGTGGATAAAATTGAGTCCCACATCTCAGTAGATATTTCACCTGCTCTAAAGAAACTAGAAGAAGATGAAACTGAAAAAGAAATTGTTCTTTCTACTCTAGAAACTACAGAAGAAGAACAAATTGAGTATCTTGAGACTCGCCCAAAAGAACAGGAACAGGATGACGAAATAGATAAATATGAAGTTATAGAAACTGAAGTCGTGGAAACCCCATTGATGGAAGAGGAAACTACAATAGCGGACGAATATCAAAAAGTAATAGATGGGGAAGAAATATCTGTCAGTTTAGGAATTAAAGAATTAGAATCAGTACCACCCAGTGTTGAAGAACCTTTTGTTATTTCTACCGACGCTGACATAACGGCCAAGTTAGTAGATGAGAAGGACAGTATTGTAGACGCTGAAAGACTTTCTCCTTCTATTCCTATAACTGTTGAGACGGCAAGTATGAAAACATTAGCAATTGAAGTAGCTGACGAGGTAGGAAGTCGCGAAATTGAGCCCGAAACTTTGGATGAAAGTGCCCCGGGTACTGTCACACATGTCACAATCTTACCTTCAGATGAAACACTATACATTGATACAGAATCTATATCGTTATCTACTGTAGTTACTGAAATTGATGAAATTCTTCCTGAGAAGCCAGTTTCTCATGACCTTGAGGAACCAGGTGAGGTTTCCCGCGTGTTAGAAGTTGAGACTGAAGGAGTTTCCGAACCATCAGTTACAGATGAAAAAAGGGATCAAGTAGATGATATAGTTCCAACTGAGAAAATTTCTCCTCTGGCCCTAGAACCATCTGACCTATCCGAAACCGAACTTCCCGATGTAGCAGAAAAATTAGAAAAAACGGTAGAGACTGTTAGTGGCGATTTTGATAAAGACATAGTATTAGACGATCTAAAGACCGAAACTCAAGACGATGACAAATCAACATTGCATACATTAGAAATCAAAGGTGAACGACCCGTTCCTTATTTGGAAGGGGACACAACACATTTGGAAGGTGAAGCTGAAATAGAAAAAGATAAAGCTACTAGTGAGGCTGTTGAATTTGAAGTAGAGAGCGATGAAAGAGACACAGAACTCCAAAAACCGATGACACTAACTGACAAATCCATTGAACTATCACCAGATAAAGAATTGGGTTCAATTGAAGCTGACACAACAGTGGTTGAAGCAGAAAAAGAAGTCACAATCTCAGAACCTAGTAAGATATTGAAGGAAGCAGTAATTGAAGACATTTCAATTTCACAGGTGGATCATACTGATTATAAAGCTAAAGAGCTTCCAGACTCCCAATTTGAAGAGAGAGGAATAGATTCAGACGCATTCCCAGATGATTTCAAACCTTCTTCAAAATTACCCTCAGTTGAGGTTTCCACTACTGAAATTACACATACAATAAAATTGGAGAAAGAGAGTGATGTTAGTATAACTTCGGCAATTCAAGTTGTCACTGAGGAACAAGAGGCGGAGCAGCAAAAGGAAGAAGAGGAAATCACAAAATCTTTGGTGGATAAAATTGAGTCCCACATCTCAGTAGATATTTCACCTGCTCTAAAGAAACTAGAAGAAGATGAAACTGAAAAAGAAATTGTTCTTTCTACTCTAGAAACTACAGAAGAAGAACAAATTGAGTATCTTGAGACTCGCCCAAAAGAACAGGAACAGGATGACGAAATAGATAAATATGAAGTTATAGAAACTGAAGTCGTGGAAACCCCATTGATGGAAGAGGAAACTACAATAGCAGACGAATATCAAAAAGTAATAGATGGGGAAGAAATATCTGTCAGTTTAGGAATTAAAGAATTAGAATCAGTACCACCCAGTGTTGAAGAACCTTTTGTTATTTCTACCGACGCTGACATAACGGCCAAGTTAGTAGATGAGAAGGACAGTATTGTAGACGCTGAAAGACTTTCTCCTTCTATTCCTATAACTGTTGAGACGGCAAGTATGAAAACATTAGCAATTGAAGTAGCTGACGAGGTAGGAAGTCGCGAAATTGAGCCCGAAACTTTGGATGAAAGTGCCCCGGGTACTGTCACACATGTCACAATCTTACCTTCAGATGAAACACTATACATTGATACAGAATCTATATCGTTATCTACTGTAGTTACTGAAATTGATGAAATTCTTCCTGAGAAGCCAGTTTCTCATGACCTTGAGGAACCAGGTGAGGTTTCCCGCGTGTTAGAAGTTGAGACTGAAGGAGTTTCCGAACCATCAGTTACAGATGAAAAAAGGGATCAAGTAGATGATATAGTTCCAACTGAGAAAATTTCTCCTCTGGCCCTAGAACCATCTGACCTATCCGAAACCGAACTTCCCGATGTAGCAGAAAAATTAGAAAAAACGGTAGAGACTGTTAGTGGCGATTTTGATAAAGACATAGTATTAGACGATCTAAAGACCGAAACTCAAGACGATGACAAATCAACATTGCATACATTAGAAATCAAAGGTGAACGACCCGTTCCTTATTTGGAAGGGGACACAACACATTTGGAAGGTGAAGCTGAAATAGAAAAAGATAAAGCTACTAGTGAGGCTGTTGAATTTGAAGTAGAGAGCGATGAAAGAGACACAGAACTCCAAAAACCGATGACACTAACTGACAAATCCATTGAACTATCACCAGATAAAGAATTGGGTTCAATTGAAGCTGACACAACAGTGGTTGAAGCAGAAAAAGAAGTCACAATCTCAGAACCTAGTAAGATATTGAAGGAAGCAGTAATTGAAGACATTTCAATTTCACAGGTGGATCATACTGATTATAAAGCTAAAGAGCTTCCAGACTCCCAATTTGAAGAGAGAGGAATAGATTCAGACGCATTCCCAGATGATTTCAAACCTTCTTCAAAATTACCCTCAGTTGAGGTTTCCACTACTGAAATTACACATACAATAAAATTGGAGAAAGAGAGTGATGTTAGTATAACTTCGGCAATTCAAGTTGTCACTGAGGAACAAGAGGCGGAGCAGCAAAAGGAAGAAGAGGAAATCACAAAATCTTTGGTGGATAAAATTGAGTCCCACATCTCAGTAGATATTTCACCTGCTCTAAAGAAACTAGAAGAAGATGAAACTGAAAAAGAAATTGTTCTTTCTACTCTAGAAACTACAGAAGAAGAACAAATTGAGTATCTTGAGACTCGCCCAAAAGAACAGGAACAGGATGACGAAATAGATAAATATGAAGTTATAGAAACTGAAGTCGTGGAAACCCCATTGATGGAAGAGGAAACTACAATAGCAGACGAATATCAAAAAGTAATAGATGGGGAAGAAATATCTGTCAGTTTAGGAATTAAAGAATTAGAATCAGTACCACCCAGTGTTGAAGAACCTTTTGTTATTTCTACCGACGCTGACATAACGGCCAAGTTAGTAGATGAGAAGGACAGTATTGTAGACGCTGAAAGACTTTCTCCTTCTATTCCTATAACTGTTGAGACGGCAAGTATGAAAACATTAGCAATTGAAGTAGCTGACGAGGTAGGAAGTCGCGAAATTGAGCCCGAAACTTTGGATGAAAGTGCCCCGGGTACTGTCACACATGTCACAATCTTACCTTCAGATGAAACACTATACATTGATACAGAATCTATATCGTTATCTACTGTAGTTACTGAAATTGATGAAATTCTTCCTGAGAAGCCAGTTTCTCATGACCTTGAGGAACCAGGTGAGGTTTCCCGCGTGTTAGAAGTTGAGACTGAAGGAGTTTCCGAACCATCAGTTACAGATGAAAAAAGGGATCAAGTAGATGATATAGTTCCAACTGAGAAAATTTCTCCTCTGGCCCTAGAACCATCTGACCTATCCGAAACCGAACTTCCCGATGTAGCAGAAAAATTAGAAAAAACGGTAGAGACTGTTAGTGGCGATTTTGATAAAGACATAGTATTAGACGATCTAAAGACCGAAACTCAAGACGATGACAAATCAACATTGCATACATTAGAAATCAAAGGTGAACGACCCGTTCCTTATTTGGAAGGGGACACAACACATTTGGAAGGTGAAGCTGAAATAGAAAAAGATAAAGCTACTAGTGAGGCTGTTGAATTTGAAGTAGAGAGCGATGAAAGAGACACAGAACTCCAAAAACCGATGACACTAACTGACAAATCCATTGAACTATCACCAGATAAAGAATTGGGTTCAATTGAAGCTGACACAACAGTGGTTGAAGCAGAAAAAGAAGTCACAATCTCAGAACCTAGTAAGATATTGAAGGAAGCAGTAATTGAAGACATTTCAATTTCACAGGTGGATCATACTGATTATAAAGCTAAAGAGCTTCCAGACTCCCAATTTGAAGAGAGAGGAATAGATTCAGACGCATTCCCAGATGATTTCAAACCTTCTTCAAAATTACCCTCAGTTGAGGTTTCCACTACTGAAATTACACATACAATAAAATTGGAGAAAGAGAGTGATGTTAGTATAACTTCGGCAATTCAAGTTGTCACTGAGGAACAAGAGGCGGAGCAGCAAAAGGAAGAAGAGGAAATCACAAAATCTTTGGTGGATAAAATTGAGTCCCACATCTCAGTAGATATTTCACCTGCTCTAAAGAAACTAGAAGAAGATGAAACTGAAAAAGAAATTGTTCTTTCTACTCTAGAAACTACAGAAGAAGAACAAATTGAGTATCTTGAGACTCGCCCAAAAGAACAGGAACAGGATGACGAAATAGATAAATATGAAGTTATAGAAACTGAAGTCGTGGAAACCCCATTGATGGAAGAGGAAACTACAATAGCAGACGA
The DNA here is from genome assembly GCA_034510155.1 of Eucriotettix oculatus. Taxonomy (NCBI): domain Eukaryota; kingdom Metazoa; phylum Arthropoda; class Insecta; order Orthoptera; family Tetrigidae; genus Eucriotettix; species Eucriotettix oculatus. The sequence goes on along the minus strand of CM067380.1, from coordinate 52,421,820 downwards.
ATATCAAAAAGTAATAGATGGGGAAGAAATATCTGTCAGTTTAGGAATTAAAGAATTAGAATCAGTACCACCCAGTGTTGAAGAACCTTTTGTTATTTCTACCGACGCTGACATAACGGCCAAGTTAGTAGATGAGAAGGACAGTATTGTAGACGCTGAAAGACTTTCTCCTTCTATTCCTATAACTGTTGAGACGGCAAGTATGAAAACATTAGCAATTGAAGTAGCTGACGAGGTAGGAAGTCGCGAAATTGAGCCCGAAACTTTGGATGAAAGTGCCCCGGGTACTGTCACACATGTCACAATCTTACCTTCAGATGAAACACTATACATTGATACAGAATCTATATCGTTATCTACTGTAGTTACTGAAATTGATGAAATTCTTCCTGAGAAGCCAGTTTCTCATGACCTTGAGGAACCAGGTGAGGTTTCCCGCGTGTTAGAAGTTGAGACTGAAGGAGTTTCCGAACCATCAGTTACAGATGAAAAAAGGGATCAAGTAGATGATATAGTTCCAACTGAGAAAATTTCTCCTCTGGCCCTAGAACCATCTGACCTATCCGAAACCGAACTTCCCGATGTAGCAGAAAAATTAGAAAAAACGGTAGAGACTGTTAGTGGCGATTTTGATAAAGACATAGTATTAGACGATCTAAAGACCGAAACTCAAGACGATGACAAATCAACATTGCATACATTAGAAATCAAAGGTGAACGACCCGTTCCTTATTTGGAAGGGGACACAACACATTTGGAAGGTGAAGCTGAAATAGAAAAAGATAAAGCTACTAGTGAGGCTGTTGAATTTGAAGTAGAGAGCGATGAAAGAGACACAGAACTCCAAAAACCGATGACACTAACTGACAAATCCATTGAACTATCACCAGATAAAGAATTGGGTTCAATTGAAGCTGACACAACAGTGGTTGAAGCAGAAAAAGAAGTCACAATCTCAGAACCTAGTAAGATATTGAAGGAAGCAGTAATTGAAGACATTTCAATTTCACAGGTGGATCATACTGATTATAAAGCTAAAGAGCTTCCAGACTCCCAATTTGAAGAGAGAGGAATAGATTCAGACGCATTCCCAGATGATTTCAAACCTTCTTCAAAATTACCCTCAGTTGAGGTTTCCACTACTGAAATTACACATACAATAAAATTGGAGAAAGAGAGTGATGTTAGTATAACTTCGGCAATTCAAGTTGTCACTGAGGAACAAGAGGCGGAGCAGCAAAAGGAAGAAGAGGAAATCACAAAATCTTTGGTGGATAAAATTGAGTCCCACATCTCAGTAGATATTTCACCTGCTCTAAAGAAACTAGAAGAAGATGAAACTGAAAAAGAAATTGTTCTTTCTACTCTAGAAACTACAGAAGAAGAACAAATTGAGTATCTTGAGACTCGCCCAAAAGAACAGGAACAGGATGACGAAATAGATAAATATGAAGTTATAGAAACTGAAGTCGTGGAAACCCCATTGATGGAAGAGGAAACTACAATAGCAGACGAATATCAAAAAGTAATAGATGGGGAAGAAATATCTGTCAGTTTAGGAATTAAAGAATTAGAATCAGTACCACCCAGTGTTGAAGAACCTTTTGTTATTTCTACCGACGCTGACATAACGGCCAAGTTAGTAGATGAGAAGGACAGTATTGTAGACGCTGAAAGACTTTCTCCTTCTATTCCTATAACTGTTGAGACGGCAAGTATGAAAACATTAGCAATTGAAGTAGCTGACGAGGTAGGAAGTCGCGAAATTGAGCCCGAAACTTTGGATGAAAGTGCCCCGGGTACTGTCACACATGTCACAATCTTACCTTCAGATGAAACACTATACATTGATACAGAATCTATATCGTTATCTACTGTAGTTACTGAAATTGATGAAATTCTTCCTGAGAAGCCAGTTTCTCATGACCTTGAGGAACCAGGTGAGGTTTCCCGCGTGTTAGAAGTTGAGACTGAAGGAGTTTCCGAACCATCAGTTACAGATGAAAAAAGGGATCAAGTAGATGATATAGTTCCAACTGAGAAAATTTCTCCTCTGGCCCTAGAACCATCTGACCTATCCGAAACCGAACTTCCCGATGTAGCAGAAAAATTAGAAAAAACGGTAGAGACTGTTAGTGGCGATTTTGATAAAGACATAGTATTAGACGATCTAAAGACCGAAACTCAAGACGATGACAAATCAACATTGCATACATTAGAAATCAAAGGTGAACGACCCGTTCCTTATTTGGAAGGGGACACAACACATTTGGAAGGTGAAGCTGAAATAGAAAAAGATAAAGCTACTAGTGAGGCTGTTGAATTTGAAGTAGAGAGCGATGAAAGAGACACAGAACTCCAAAAACCAATGACACTAACTGACAAATCCATTGAACTATCACCAGATAAAGAATTGGGTTCAATTGAAGCTGACACAACAGTGGTTGAAGCAGAAAAAGAAGTCACAATCTCAGAACCTAGTAAGATATTGAAGGAAGCAGTAATTGAAGACATTTCAATTTCACAGGTGGATCATACTGATTATAAAGCTAAAGAGCTTCCAGACTCCCAATTTGAAGAGAGAGGAATAGATTCAGACGCATTCCCAGATGATTTCAAACCTTCTTCAAAATTACCCTCAGTTGAGGTTTCCACTACTGAAATTACACATACAATAAAATTGGAGAAAGAGAGTGATGTTAGTATAACTTCGGCAATTCAAGTTGTCACTGAGGAACAAGAGGCGGAGCAGCAAAAGGAAGAAGAGGAAATCACAAAATCTTTGGTGGATAAAATTGAGTCCCACATCTCAGTAGATATTTCACCTGCTCTAAAGAAACTAGAAGAAGATGAAACTGAAAAAGAAATTGTTCTTTCTACTCTAGAAACTACAGAAGAAGAACAAATTGAGTATCTTGAGACTCGCCCAAAAGAACAGGAACAGGATGACGAAATAGATAAATATGAAGTTATAGAAACTGAAGTCGTGGAAACCCCATTGATGGAAGAGGAAACTACAATAGCAGACGAATATCAAAAAGTAATAGATGGGGAAGAAATATCTGTCAGTTTAGGAATTAAAGAATTAGAATCAGTACCACCCAGTGTTGAAGAACCTTTTGTTATTTCTACCGACGCTGACATAACGGCCAAGTTAGTAGATGAGAAGGACAGTATTGTAGACGCTGAAAGACTTTCTCCTTCTATTCCTATAACTGTTGAGACGGCAAGTATGAAAACATTAGCAATTGAAGTAGCTGACGAGGTAGGAAGTCGCGAAATTGAGCCCGAAACTTTGGATGAAAGTGCCCCGGGTACTGTCACACATGTCACAATCTTACCTTCAGATGAAACACTATACATTGATACAGAATCTATATCGTTATCTACTGTAGTTACTGAAATTGATGAAATTCTTCCTGAGAAGCCAGTTTCTCATGACCTTGAGGAACCAGGTGAGGTTTCCCGCGTGTTAGAAGTTGAGACTGAAGGAGTTTCCGAACCATCAGTTACAGATGAAAAAAGGGATCAAGTAGATGATATAGTTCCAACTGAGAAAATTTCTCCTCTGGCCCTAGAACCATCTGACCTATCCGAAACCGAACTTCCCGATGTAGCAGAAAAATTAGAAAAAACGGTAGAGACTGTTAGTGGCGATTTTGATAAAGACATAGTATTAGACGATCTAAAGACCGAAACTCAAGACGATGACAAATCAACATTGCATACATTAGAAATCAAAGGTGAACGACCCGTTCCTTATTTGGAAGGGGACACAACACATTTGGAAGGTGAAGCTGAAATAGAAAAAGATAAAGCTACTAGTGAGGCTGTTGAATTTGAAGTAGAGAGCGATGAAAGAGACACAGAACTCCAAAAACCGATGACACTAACTGACAAATCCATTGAACTATCACCAGATAAAGAATTGGGTTCAATTGAAGCTGACACAACAGTGGTTGAAGCAGAAAAAGAAGTCACAATCTCAGAACCTAGTAAGATATTGAAGGAAGCAGTAATTGAAGACATTTCAATTTCACAGGTGGATCATACTGATTATAAAGCTAAAGAGCTTCCAGACTCCCAATTTGAAGAGAGAGGAATAGATTCAGACGCATTCCCAGATGATTTCAAACCTTCTTCAAAATTACCCTCAGTTGAGGTTTCCACTACTGAAATTACACATACAATAAAATTGGAGAAAGAGAGTGATGTTAGTATAACTTCGGCAATTCAAGTTGTCACTGAGGAACAAGAGGCGGAGCAGCAAAAGGAAGAAGAGGAAATCACAAAATCTTTGGTGGATAAAATTGAGTCCCACATCTCAGTAGATATTTCACCTGCTCTAAAGAAACTAGAAGAAGATGAAACTGAAAAAGAAATTGTTCTTTCTACTCTAGAAACTACAGAAGAAGAACAAATTGAGTATCTTGAGACTCGCCCAAAAGAACAGGAACAGGATGACGAAATAGATAAATATGAAGTTATAGAAACTGAAGTCGTGGAAACCCCATTGATGGAAGAGGAAACTACAATAGCAGACGAATATCAAAAAGTAATAGATGGGGAAGAAATATCTGTCAGTTTAGGAATTAAAGAATTAGAATCAGTACCACCCAGTGTTGAAGAACCTTTTGTTATTTCTACCGACGCTGACATAACGGCCAAGTTAGTAGATGAGAAGGACAGTATTGTAGACGCTGAAAGACTTTCTCCTTCTATTCCTATAACTGTTGAGACGGCAAGTATGAAAACATTAGCAATTGAAGTAGCTGACGAGGTAGGAAGTCGCGAAATTGAGCCCGAAACTTTGGATGAAAGTGCCCCGGGTACTGTCACACATGTCACAATCTTACCTTCAGATGAAACACTATACATTGATACAGAATCTATATCGTTATCTACTGTAGTTACTGAAATTGATGAAATTCTTCCTGAGAAGCCAGTTTCTCATGACCTTGAGGAACCAGGTGAGGTTTCCCGCGTGTTAGAAGTTGAGACTGAAGGAGTTTCCGAACCATCAGTTACAGATGAAAAAAGGGATCAAGTAGATGATATAGTTCCAACTGAGAAAATTTCTCCTCTGGCCCTAGAACCATCTGACCTATCCGAAACCGAACTTCCCGATGTAGCAGAAAAATTAGAAAAAACGGTAGAGACTGTTAGTGGCGATTTTGATAAAGACATAGTATTAGACGATCTAAAGACCGAAACTCAAGACGATGACAAATCAACATTGCATACATTAGAAATCAAAGGTGAACGACCCGTTCCTTATTTGGAAGGGGACACAACACATTTGGAAGGTGAAGCTGAAATAGAAAAAGATAAAGCTACTAGTGAGGCTGTTGAATTTGAAGTAGAGAGCGATGAAAGAGACACAGAACTCCAAAAACCAATGACACTAACTGACAAATCCATTGAACTATCACCAGATAAAGAATTGGGTTCAATTGAAGCTGACACAACAGTGGTTGAAGCAGAAAAAGAAGTCACAATCTCAGAACCTAGTAAGATATTGAAGGAAGCAGTAATTGAAGACATTTCAATTTCACAGGTGGATCATACTGATTATAAAGCTAAAGAGCTTCCAGACTCCCAATTTGAAGAGAGAGGAATAGATTCAGACGCATTCCCAGATGATTTCAAACCTTCTTCAAAATTACCCTCAGTTGAGGTTTCCACTACTGAAATTACACATACAATAAAATTGGAGAAAGAGAGTGATGTTAGTATAACTTCGGCAATTCAAGTTGTCACTGAGGAACAAGAGGCGGAGCAGCAAAAGGAAGAAGAGGAAATCACAAAATCTTTGGTGGATAAAATTGAGTCCCACATCTCAGTAGATATTTCACCTGCTCTAAAGAAACTAGAAGAAGATGAAACTGAAAAAGAAATTGTTCTTTCTACTCTAGAAACTACAGAAGAAGAACAAATTGAGTATCTTGAGACTCGCCCAAAAGAACAGGAACAGGATGACGAAATAGATAAATATGAAGTTATAGAAACTGAAGTCGTGGAAACCCCATTGATGGAAGAGGAAACTACAATAGCAGACGAATATCAAAAAGTAATAGATGGGGAAGAAATATCTGTCAGTTTAGGAATTAAAGAATTAGAATCAGTACCACCCAGTGTTGAAGAACCTTTTGTTATTTCTACCGACGCTGACATAACGGCCAAGTTAGTAGATGAGAAGGACAGTATTGTAGACGCTGAAAGACTTTCTCCTTCTATTCCTATAACTGTTGAGACGGCAAGTATGAAAACATTAGCAATTGAAGTAGCTGACGAGGTAGGAAGTCGCGAAATTGAGCCCGAAACTTTGGATGAAAGTGCCCCGGGTACTGTCACACATGTCACAATCTTACCTTCAGATGAAACACTATACATTGATACAGAATCTATATCGTTATCTACTGTAGTTACTGAAATTGATGAAATTCTTCCTGAGAAGCCAGTTTCTCATGACCTTGAGGAACCAGGTGAGGTTTCCCGCGTGTTAGAAGTTGAGACTGAAGGAGTTTCCGAACCATCAGTTACAGATGAAAAAAGGGATCAAGTAGATGATATAGTTCCAACTGAGAAAATTTCTCCTCTGGCCCTAGAACCATCTGACCTATCCGAAACCGAACTTCCCGATGTAGCAGAAAAATTAGAAAAAACGGTAGAGACTGTTAGTGGCGATTTTGATAAAGACATAGTATTAGACGATCTAAAGACCGAAACTCAAGACGATGACAAATCAACATTGCATACATTAGAAATCAAAGGTGAACGACCCGTTCCTTATTTGGAAGGGGACACAACACATTTGGAAGGTGAAGCTGAAATAGAAAAAGATAAAGCTACTAGTGAGGCTGTTGAATTTGAAGTAGAGAGCGATGAAAGAGACACAGAACTCCAAAAACCAATGACACTAACTGACAAATCCATTGAACTATCACCAGATAAAGAATTGGGTTCAATTGAAGCTGACACAACAGTGGTTGAAGCAGAAAAAGAAGTCACAATCTCAGAACCTAGTAAGATATTGAAGGAAGCAGTAATTGAAGACATTTCAATTTCACAGGTGGATCATACTGATTATAAAGCTAAAGAGCTTCCAGACTCCCAATTTGAAGAGAGAGGAATAGATTCAGACGCATTCCCAGATGATTTCAAACCTTCTTCAAAATTACCCTCAGTTGAGGTTTCCACTACTGAAATTACACATACAATAAAATTGGAGAAAGAGAGTGATGTTAGTATAACTTCGGCAATTCAAGTTGTCACTGAGGAACAAGAGGCGGAGCAGCAAAAGGAAGAAGAGGAAATCACAAAATCTTTGGTGGATAAAATTGAGTCCCACATCTCAGTAGATATTTCACCTGCTCTAAAGAAACTAGAAGAAGATGAAACTGAAAAAGAAATTGTTCTTTCTACTCTAGAAACTACAGAAGAAGAACAAATTGAGTATCTTGAGACTCGCCCAAAAGAACAGGAACAGGATGACGAAATAGATAAATATGAAGTTATAGAAACTGAAGTCGTGGAAACCCCATTGATGGAAGAGGAAACTACAATAGCAGACGAATATCAAAAAGTAATAGATGGGGAAGAAATATCTGTCAGTTTAGGAATTAAAGAATTAGAATCAGTACCACCCAGTGTTGAAGAACCTTTTGTTATTTCTACCGACGCTGACATAACGGCCAAGTTAGTAGATGAGAAGGACAGTATTGTAGACGCTGAAAGACTTTCTCCTTCTATTCCTATAACTGTTGAGACGGCAAGTATGAAAACATTAGCAATTGAAGTAGCTGACGAGGTAGGAAGTCGCGAAATTGAGCCCGAAACTTTGGATGAAAGTGCCCCGGGTACTGTCACACATGTCACAATCTTACCTTCAGATGAAACACTATACATTGATACAGAATCTATATCGTTATCTACTGTAGTTACTGAAATTGATGAAATTCTTCCTGAGAAGCCAGTTTCTCATGACCTTGAGGAACCAGGTGAGGTTTCCCGCGTGTTAGAAGTTGAGACTGAAGGAGTTTCCGAACCATCAGTTACAGATGAAAAAAGGGATCAAGTAGATGATATAGTTCCAACTGAGAAAATTTCTCCTCTGGCCCTAGAACCATCTGACCTATCCGAAACCGAACTTCCCGATGTAGCAGAAAAATTAGAAAAAACGGTAGAGACTGTTAGTGGCGATTTTGATAAAGACATAGTATTAGACGATCTAAAGACCGAAACTCAAGACGATGACAAATCAACATTGCATACATTAGAAATCAAAGGTGAACGACCCGTTCCTTATTTGGAAGGGGACACAACACATTTGGAAGGTGAAGCTGAAATAGAAAAAGATAAAGCTACTAGTGAGGCTGTTGAATTTGAAGTAGAGAGCGATGAAAGAGACACAGAACTCCAAAAACCGATGACACTAACTGACAAATCCATTGAACTATCACCAGATAAAGAATTGGGTTCAATTGAAGCTGACACAACAGTGGTTGAAGCAGAAAAAGAAGTCACAATCTCAGAACCTAGTAAGATATTGAAGGAAGCAGTAATTGAAGACATTTCAATTTCACAGGTGGATCATACTGATTATAAAGCTAAAGAGCTTCCAGACTCCCAATTTGAAGAGAGAGGAATAGATTCAGACGCATTCCCAGATGATTTCAAACCTTCTTCAAAATTACCCTCAGTTGAGGTTTCCACTACTGAAATTACACATACAATAAAATTGGAGAAAGAGAGTGATGTTAGTATAACTTCGGCAATTCAAGTTGTCACTGAGGAACAAGAGGCGGAGCAGCAAAAGGAAGAAGAGGAAATCACAAAATCTTTGGTGGATAAAATTGAGTCCCACATCTCAGTAGATATTTCACCTGCTCTAAAGAAACTAGAAGAAGATGAAACTGAAAAAGAAATTGTTCTTTCTACTCTAGAAACTACAGAAGAAGAACAAATTGAGTATCTTGAGACTCGCCCAAAAGAACAGGAACAGGATGACGAAATAGATAAATATGAAGTTATAGAAACTGAAGTCGTGGAAACCCCATTGATGGAAGAGGAAACTACAATAGCAGACGAATATCAAAAAGTAATAGATGGGGAAGAAATATCTGTCAGTTTAGGAATTAAAGAATTAGAATCAGTACCACCCAGTGTTGAAGAACCTTTTGTTATTTCTACCGACGCTGACATAACGGCCAAGTTAGTAGATGAGAAGGACAGTATTGTAGACGCTGAAAGACTTTCTCCTTCTATTCCTATAACTGTTGAGACGGCAAGTATGAAAACATTAGCAATTGAAGTAGCTGACGAGGTAGGAAGTCGCGAAATTGAGCCCGAAACTTTGGATGAAAGTGCCCCGGGTACTGTCACACATGTCACAATCTTACCTTCAGATGAAACACTATACATTGATACAGAATCTATATCGTTATCTACTGTAGTTACTGAAATTGATGAAATTCTTCCTGAGAAGCCAGTTTCTCATGACCTTGAGGAACCAGGTGAGGTTTCCCGCGTGTTAGAAGTTGAGACTGAAGGAGTTTCCGAACCATCAGTTACAGATGAAAAAAGGGATCAAGTAGATGATATAGTTCCAACTGAGAAAATTTCTCCTCTGGCCCTAGAACCATCTGACCTATCCGAAACCGAACTTCCCGATGTAGCAGAAAAATTAGAAAAAACGGTAGAGACTGTTAGTGGCGATTTTGATAAAGACATAGTATTAGACGATCTAAAGACCGAAACTCAAGACGATGACAAATCAACATTGCATACATTAGAAATCAAAGGTGAACGACCCGTTCCTTATTTGGAAGGGGACACAACACATTTGGAAGGTGAAGCTGAAATAGAAAAAGATAAAGCTACTAGTGAGGCTGTTGAATTTGAAGTAGAGAGCGATGAAAGAGACACAGAACTCCAAAAACCAATGACACTAACTGACAAATCCATTGAACTATCACCAGATAAAGAATTGGGTTCAATTGAAGCTGACACAACAGTGGTTGAAGCAGAAAAAGAAGTCACAATCTCAGAACCTAGTAAGATATTGAAGGAAGCAGTAATTGAAGACATTTCAATTTCACAGGTGGATCATACTGATTATAAAGCTAAAGAGCTTCCAGACTCCCAATTTGAAGAGAGAGGAATAGATTCAGACGCATTCCCAGATGATTTCAAACCTTCTTCAAAATTACCCTCAGTTGAGGTTTCCACTACTGAAATTACACATACAATAAAATTGGAGAAAGAGAGTGATGTTAGTATAACTTCGGCAATTCAAGTTGTCACTGAGGAACAAGAGGCGGAGCAGCAAAAGGAAGAAGAGGAAATCACAAAATCTTTGGTGGATAAAATTGAGTCCCACATCTCAGTAGATATTTCACCTGCTCTAAAGAAACTAGAAGAAGATGAAACTGAAAAAGAAATTGTTCTTTCTACTCTAGAAACTACAGAAGAAGAACAAATTGAGTATCTTGAGACTCGCCCAAAAGAACAGGAACAGGATGACGAAATAGATAAATATGAAGTTATAGAAACTGAAGTCGTGGAAACCCCATTGATGGAAGAGGAAACTACAATAGCAGACGAATATCAAAAAGTAATAGATGGGGAAGAAATATCTGTCAGTTTAGGAATTAAAGAATTAGAATCAGTACCACCCAGTGTTGAAGAACCTTTTGTTATTTCTACCGACGCTGACATAACGGCCAAGTTAGTAGATGAGAAGGACAGTATTGTAGACGCTGAAAGACTTTCTCCTTCTATTCCTATAACTGTTGAGACGGCAAGTATGAAAACATTAGCAATTGAAGTAGCTGACGAGGTAGGAAGTCGCGAAATTGAGCCCGAAACTTTGGATGAAAGTGCCCCGGGTACTGTCACACATGTCACAATCTTACCTTCAGATGAAACACTATACATTGATACAGAATCTATATCGTTATCTACTGTAGTTACTGAAATTGATGAAATTCTTCCTGAGAAGCCAGTTTCTCATGACCTTGAGGAACCAGGTGAGGTTTCCCGCGTGTTAGAAGTTGAGACTGAAGGAGTTTCCGAACCATCAGTTACAGATGAAAAAAGGGATCAAGTAGATGATATAGTTCCAACTGAGAAAATTTCTCCTCTGGCCCTAGAACCATCTGACCTATCCGAAACCGAACTTCCCGATGTAGCAGAAAAATTAGAAAAAACGGTAGAGACTGTTAGTGGCGATTTTGATAAAGACATAGTATTAGACGATCTAAAGACCGAAACTCAAGACGATGACAAATCAACATTGCATACATTAGAAATCAAAGGTGAACGACCCGTTCCTTATTTGGAAGGGGACACAACACATTTGGAAGGTGAAGCTGAAATAGAAAAAGATAAAGCTACTAGTGAGGCTGTTGAATTTGAAGTAGAGAGCGATGAAAGAGACACAGAACTCCAAAAACCGATGACACTAACTGACAAATCCATTGAACTATCACCAGATAAAGAATTGGGTTCAATTGAAGCTGACACAACAGTGGTTGAAGCAGAAAAAGAAGTCACAATCTCAGAACCTAGTAAGATATTGAAGGAAGCAGTAATTGAAGACATTTCAATTTCACAGGTGGATCATACTGATTATAAAGCTAAAGAGCTTCCAGACTCCCAATTTGAAGAGAGAGGAATAGATTCAGACGCATTCCCAGATGATTTCAAACCTTCTTCAAAATTACCCTCAGTTGAGGTTTCCACTACTGAAATTACACATACAATAAAATTGGAGAAAGAGAGTGATGTTAGTATAACTTCGGCAATTCAAGTTGTCACTGAGGAACAAGAGGCGGAGCAGCAAAAGGAAGAAGAGGAAATCACAAAATCTTTGGTGGATAAAATTGAGTCCCACATCTCAGTAGATATTTCACCTGCTCTAAAGAAACTAGAAGAAGATGAAACTGAAAAAGAAATTGTTCTTTCTACTCTAGAAACTACAGAAGAAGAACAAATTGAGTATCTTGAGACTCGCCCAAAAGAACAGGAACAGGATGACGAAATAGATAAATATGAAGTTATAGAAACTGAAGTCGTGGAAACCCCATTGATGGAAGAGGAAACTACAATAGCAGACGAATATCAAAAAGTAATAGATGGGGAAGAAATATCTGTCAGTTTAGGAATTAAAGAATTAGAATCAGTACCACCCAGTGTTGAAGAACCTTTTGTTATTTCTACCGACGCTGACATAACGGCCAAGTTAGTAGATGAGAAGGACAGTATTGTAGACGCTGAAAGACTTTCTCCTTCTATTCCTATAACTGTTGAGACGGCAAGTATGAAAACATTAGCAATTGAAGTAGCTGACGAGGTAGGAAGTCGCGAAATTGAGCCCGAAACTTTGGATGAAAGTGCCCCGGGTACTGTCACACATGTCACAATCTTACCTTCAGATGAAACACTATACATTGATACAGAATCTATATCGTTATCTACTGTAGTTACTGAAATTGATGAAATTCTTCCTGAGAAGCCAGTTTCTCATGACCTTGAGGAACCAGGTGAGGTTTCCCGCGTGTTAGAAGTTGAGACTGAAGGAGTTTCCGAACCATCAGTTACAGATGAAAAAAGGGATCAAGTAGATGATATAGTTCCAACTGAGAAAATTTCTCCTCTGGCCCTAGAACCATCTGACCTATCCGAAACCGAACTTCCCGATGTAGCAGAAAAATTAGAAAAAACGGTAGAGACTGTTAGTGGCGATTTTGATAAAGACATAGTATTAGACGATCTAAAGACCGAAACTCAAGACGATGACAAATCAACATTGCATACATTAGAAATCAAAGGTGAACGACCCGTTCCTTATTTGGAAGGGGACACAACACATTTGGAAGGTGAAGCTGAAATAGAAAAAGATAAAGCTACTAGTGAGGCTGTTGAATTTGAAGTAGAGAGCGATGAAAGAGACACAGAACTCCAAAAACCAATGACACTAACTGACAAATCCATTGAACTATCACCAGATAAAGAATTGGGTTCAATTGAAGCTGACACAACAGTGGTTGAAGCAGAAAAAGAAGTCACAATCTCAGAACCTAGTAAGATATTGAAGGAAGCAGTAATTGAAGACATTTCAATTTCACAGGTGGATCATACTGATTATAAAGCTAAAGAGCTTCCAGACTCCCAATTTGAAGAGAGAGGAATAGATTCAGACGCATTCCCAGATGATTTCAAACCTTCTTCAAAATTACCCTCAGTTGAGGTTTCCACTACTGAAATTACACATACAATAAAATTGGAGAAAGAGAGTGATGTTAGTATAACTTCGGCAATTCAAGTTGTCACTGAGGAACAAGAGGCGGAGCAGCAAAAGGAAGAAGAGGAAATCACAAAATCTTTGGTGGATAAAATTGAGTCCCACATCTCAGTAGATATTTCACCTGCTCTAAAGAAACTAGAAGAAGATGAAACTGAAAAAGAAATTGTTCTTTCTACTCTAGAAACTACAGAAGAAGAACAAATTGAGTATCTTGAGACTCGCCCAAAAGAACAGGAACAGGATGACGAAATAGATAAATATGAAGTTATAGAAACTGAAGTCGTGGAAACCCCATTGATGGAAGAGGAAACTACAATAGCAGACGAATATCAAAAAGTAATAGATGGGGAAGAAATATCTGTCAGTTTAGGAATTAAAGAATTAGAATCAGTACCACCCAGTGTTGAAGAACCTTTTGTTATTTCTACCGACGCTGACATAACGGCCAAGTTAGTAGATGAGAAGGACAGTATTGTAGACGCTGAAAGACTTTCTCCTTCTATTCCTATAACTGTTGAGACGGCAAGTATGAAAACATTAGCAATTGAAGTAGCTGACGAGGTAGGAAGTCGCGAAATTGAGCCCGAAACTTTGGATGAAAGTGCCCCGGGTACTGTCACACATGTCACAATCTTACCTTCAGATGAAACACTATACATTGATACAGAATCTATATCGTTATCTACTGTAGTTACTGAAATTGATGAAATTCTTCCTGAGAAGCCAGTTTCTCATGACCTTGAGGAACCAGGTGAGGTTTCCCGCGTGTTAGAAGTTGAGACTGAAGGAGTTTCCGAACCATCAGTTACAGATGAAAAAAGGGATCAAGTAGATGATATAGTTCCAACTGAGAAAATTTCTCCTCTGGCCCTAGAACCATCTGACCTATCCGAAACCGAACTTCCCGATGTAGCAGAAAAATTAGAAAAAACGGTAGAGACTGTTAGTGGCGATTTTGATAAAGACATAGTATTAGACGATCTAAAGACCGAAACTCAAGACGATGACAAATCAACATTGCATACATTAGAAATCAAAGGTGAACGACCCGTTCCTTATTTGGAAGGGGACACAACACATTTGGAAGGTGAAGCTGAAATAGAAAAAGATAAAGCTACTAGTGAGGCTGTTGAATTTGAAGTAGAGAGCGATGAAAGAGACACAGAACTCCAAAAACCAATGACACTAACTGACAAATCCATTGAACTATCACCAGATAAAGAATTGGGTTCAATTGAAGCTGACACAACAGTGGTTGAAGCAGAAAAAGAAGTCACAATCTCAGAACCTAGTAAGATATTGAAGGAAGCAGTAATTGAAGACATTTCAATTTCACAGGTGGATCATACTGATTATAAAGCTAAAGAGCTTCCAGACTCCCAATTTGAAGAGAGAGGAATAGATTCAGACGCATTCCCAGATGATTTCAAACCTTCTTCAAAATTACCCTCAGTTGAGGTTTCCACTACTGAAATTACACATACAATAAAATTGGAGAAAGAGAGTGATGTTAGTATAACTTCGGCAATTCAAGTTGTCACTGAGGAACAAGAGGCGGAGCAGCAAAAGGAAGAAGAGGAAATCACAAAATCTTTGGTGGATAAAATTGAGTCCCACATCTCAGTAGATATTTCACCTGCTCTAAAGAAACTAGAAGAAGATGAAACTGAAAAAGAAATTGTTCTTTCTACTCTAGAAACTACAGAAGAAGAACAAATTGAGTATCTTGAGACTCGCCCAAAAGAACAGGAACAGGATGACGAAATAGATAAATATGAAGTTATAGAAACTGAAGTCGTGGAAACCCCATTGATGGAAGAGGAAACTACAATAGCGGACGAATATCAAAAAGTAATAGATGGGGAAGAAATATCTGTCAGTTTAGGAATTAAAGAATTAGAATCAGTACCACCCAGTGTTGAAGAACCTTTTGTTATTTCTACCGACGCTGACATAACGGCCAAGTTAGTAGATGAGAAGGACAGTATTGTAGACGCTGAAAGACTTTCTCCTTCTATTCCTATAACTGTTGAGACGGCAAGTATGAAAACATTAGCAATTGAAGTAGCTGACGAGGTAGGAAGTCGCGAAATTGAGCCCGAAACTTTGGATGAAAGTGCCCCGGGTACTGTCACACATGTCACAATCTTACCTTCAGATGAAACACTATACATTGATACAGAATCTATATCGTTATCTACTGTAGTTACTGAAATTGATGAAATTCTTCCTGAGAAGCCAGTTTCTCATGACCTTGAGGAACCAGGTGAGGTTTCCCGCGTGTTAGAAGTTGAGACTGAAGGAGTTTCCGAACCATCAGTTACAGATGAAAAAAGGGATCAAGTAGATGATATAGTTCCAACTGAGAAAATTTCTCCTCTGGCCCTAGAACCATCTGACCTATCCGAAACCGAACTTCCCGATGTAGCAGAAAAATTAGAAAAAACGGTAGAGACTGTTAGTGGCGATTTTGATAAAGACATAGTATTAGACGATCTAAAGACCGAAACTCAAGACGATGACAAATCAACATTGCATACATTAGAAATCAAAGGTGAACGACCCGTTCCTTATTTGGAAGGGGACACAACACATTTGGAAGGTGAAGCTGAAATAGAAAAAGATAAAGCTACTAGTGAGGCTGTTGAATTTGAAGTAGAGAGCGATGAAAGAGACACAGAACTCCAAAAACCAATGACACTAACTGACAAATCCATTGAACTATCACCAGATAAAGAATTGGGTTCAATTGAAGCTGACACAACAGTGGTTGAAGCAGAAAAAGAAGTCACAATCTCAGAACCTAGTAAGATATTGAAGGAAGCAGTAATTGAAGACATTTCAATTTCACAGGTGGATCATACTGATTATAAAGCTAAAGAGCTTCCAGACTCCCAATTTGAAGAGAGAGGAATAGATTCAGACGCATTCCCAGATGATTTCAAACCTTCTTCAAAATTACCCTCAGTTGAGGTTTCCACTACTGAAATTACACATACAATAAAATTGGAGAAAGAGAGTGATGTTAGTATAACTTCGGCAATTCAAGTTGTCACTGAGGAACAAGAGGCGGAGCAGCAAAAGGAAGAAGAGGAAATCACAAAATCTTTGGTGGATAAAATTGAGTCCCACATCTCAGTAGATATTTCACCTGCTCTAAAGAAACTAGAAGAAGATGAAACTGAAAAAGAAATTGTTCTT